>CM038621.1:10427320-11054820 GCA_021554675.1 Leuciscus idus
AATCCAGACAAGACAGAGGTAATACTTATCGGTTCAAAAAACCGCCCACAAAACCTCGCACAATACAACTTTAACATCATAGGATGTCCTGTTACTTTATCCTCTACAGTAAAAGACCTGGGTGTTATACTCGATTGCAACCTGTCTTTTGAAAATCATATTTCATATGTTACAAAAACAGCATTTTTCCACCTTAGAAACATTGCTAAGCTACGTAATATGCTATCAGTTTCTGATGCAGAAAAGTTAGTTCATGCATTCATGACCTCGAGACTGGATTACTGTAATGCTTTACTAGCTGGTTGTCCTGCATCCTCAATAAACAAGCTACAGTTAGTCCAAAATGCCGCCGCTAGAGTTCTTACTAGATCAAGAAAATATGATCATATAACACCGATTTTATCATCACTGCATTGGTTACCTATAAAGTTCCGTATTAATTACAAGGTATTGCTACTGACCTATAAAGCCCTAAACGGCTTAGCTCCAGTCTATTTAACGGATCTTTTATCACCCTATAATCCATCGCGCTCTTTAAGATCACTAAATTCAAGGCTTTTGGTCATACCTAGGATATCCAGAACCACCAAAGGAGGGAGAGCATTCTCACATTTGGCTCCAAAACTCTGGAATAGTCTTCCTGATACTGTTCGTTGCTCAGACTCGCTCTCCCAGTTTAAAACTAGATTAAAGTCGCATCTCTTCAGCCAGGCATTCATATAATCCTACAGTTCAAACTACAATCCGGCCTCTAGCTCATAAATGCCAGAGGAGAACTGGCCCCCGACTGAGCCTGGGTTCTCCCAAGGTTTTTTTTTTCTCCATTAGGTCACCTGATGGAGTTTTAGGACACCATTAGGTCACTTGATGAAGTTTTTCGGTTCCTTGCCACTGTTGCCTTTGGCTTGCTCAGTTGGGGATATTTTGGGGATATTTAATTTAATTTTATCAATCAATAAATTCCTCTTGAAACAAACTTTGTTGTATTATTTTAATTTAATACTGTGAAGCTGCTTTGATACAATCTGTATTGTGAAAAGCGCTATACAAATAAACTTGACTTGACAATTCACTGCAGTTTCCAGCTCATTTAAAAACTAGTGAAGATAAAACCACCAACAAATTTGATCCATTTTCACACAAATTATGATTACGGGGCAGATAAAACCTTGTTTTCCCATGGCTTCGTGCTTAAATACTTAAATGCTCATGACTTCAAAAGACTTTTACCATAGTGCATGATTTGTAAACTATAAAAAAATTACATTTTCATCACATAACCAGCTACATATAAGTGGGTTTTCTAAAGTAGTAAACTTACGCAGTGTTGCACTTGTGATGTGAAACGCTCTGGTACGCTCCTGTGAGACACAAATCATGATAAAACACTTGCATAAACAAGCTAAAATAGCATGGATGCTTCAGCTAATGCATTTTTTTATCTCACATTTTCTTTTGTTAACACTATCAGTTGGATTTATGATCAGGTTTAATGTAGGTTCTCAGTTATTTGCATTACCATTTTAGTGCCTCAATTTTACAAACTACTGTGATACGTACGACAATCAATGTAATTATACATTAAGCACACACAAATACTAAATAAAATGTTACCTAAATAGAACCATTGAATGTACTGAATGCATTTTATTTGTAATCTGCATTTCAATTGTTTCATCCACAGCTTTGTATGATTTCTTCACTGAGCTTGTTGCAGTCCATTCTGGGATTGTCTTCTCTTAGAAT
Source organism: Leuciscus idus (assembly GCA_021554675.1). NCBI lineage: Eukaryota > Metazoa > Chordata > Actinopteri > Cypriniformes > Leuciscidae > Leuciscus > Leuciscus idus. The sequence continues at coordinate 10,429,067 of CM038621.1, forward strand.
TTAGCCAAATCTACATCATGTGAAGAAGTATACTTCCAAAATGCCTAATAATACAAAATTGCAAGGTATCGCATAATGTATTCCCAGAATGTTTTGCAACAACCTCTACAGTTCTACCAACTGTAACTTTGCAACTAGCAGTCATTAGAAAATTAGAAAAAATTTGTAGACTGTCTGCCTAATATCTGCTAACTTTATTTTGATGCTCCCCAACAGACATTCTACTGACTATAAGTAACTTTGCAACTACATGTCAACTTATTCTACTGACCCTAACCGTCTACCAGTCTACTAATAATCTAATGAGAGTTATTTGACATGTTACAAAGTCACTTATAGAATTGAAATAAAGTGTAACCAAAATGGATTTAAACAAGATAATTAAATCTGACTTTAAATCTAATTAAAAATGCATACTTTTACCCAATATTTGTGTGTGTTGTGTATTTATTTGTATGCTTATTAGAGTATTTTATTATTAGTTTAAAAAAACATGCTAACTCTAAACTGTATTGAAATCAGTTCCAAGAAGAGCACTATTTGTTTAAAGCACAGAGCTTTTTTTAAGTACTTCACTTTTGAATTCCAATCACATGAACAAGCAAAAAGCAAAAAGAGCAAAAAAAAAAAAAAAAAAGTGTGTGGGTGGTTTGGGTCCGGCTGTTTGATGGAGTCTCTATTAATAGTAGGGATGCCAAGCTTGGCATTTGGAATTTTTTAACTGATGATTCATTAAACGGCCTTCTAAATTTAGCATGATTCACTACAATCACAGTTGTCAGACTGATGCACGATGCCCACCATCCTTGGGTTAAAAATAAACTACAAAGCACGCAAATTAGCATTACATCGATTTATCCTTGTTGATACGAAAACATTGGCTCATAAATGTTTTAAAACGAGGTCTAAGTAAGCACGATCCCATTGCTCAGACTACATGCAAGTCCTAAATGTGATGTACTGTGTGTAGTATAACTGTCTAAAGCCAAAACAGCTAGATCTAATTGCTTTTACAAATGAAGGTGAACTTTTACAGAGGCATTCTAAGGGGCTGGGGTGGGGGAAAAAGTAGAATACCTTGGTAATCGATTTAATTTGATTGTTCCTCCAAACACCTAATTGTTCCTTCTCTGATTGTATCTATTTTTGTTGTGTACTCCCTGTAATTGGACAGTGGCTACAGTATATCAAGGACCCTTGTTTTAGCGATGCAGAGATAATAATTAAAATTATGTTTTATTAACAAAGTTCAGGTGGAACACGTTTGTAATCAGCACGAGAGGAGGCCTATATATAAATAGTCGACTCATGATTCTCGACAGTTTGTCTGCATCCCGACTCCTCACTCTCGGCTGGTTCCTATCCCAGCCAAGGATACAGGGCTCCGAGGAGTCCCCTCGGACAGCCTGCCAAATACTCATACTCGTCACTCTATCTGATTATTTGTAAGGGTGAACTCTTGAAAGAAAAGTTTCACTGACTGAGTTCAGTTGTGCAGAGATATGAGGATCCCTAAGAAACCTGCTCATACATTAGGTATCAACCTTTCACTCTTCCAGGTCTTGCGTTGCTTTGAGGTGTTTAGAACGTGTCCAGGTTTGTGTAAATAATAGACTCCCCTGAATCCTATACCAGAGTCTCCTGACTTTATTGGAAGTTATTGTTGAGTTTAAATTCGGCAGCATTTGGTGAGTAGGAGGAGAAAATGAGCAGTAGATCAAGGCCTGCAGGAGAACAATGCTTTGCCAATCAAAAGTTAATGCTGTTTCGTTCAAAGTAGCACTCCAGCAGGGCTGTGAAATGAGTATTGCTTTGATTTTTTTTTTTTTTGCCATTTTTAACAGCTGAGGCAGGAATAATTGGAAAGAGGGGTTTGATACACGACACAGGCTGGATTTAAACCTGGATTTCTCATGTGAGCACATGCTCAAATCAATAGTTCACAGTTTAGATTACATTAGTTTAATGGCAAGTGTTAACTTGCACACTATTTCAATGGTCCACTTTAGACATTCTACTGACTATAAGTAACTTTACAACTACATGACAACTTATTGTGCTAATCCAAACCCAAACATATCCTAACAGTCTACTAATTCTCTAATGACAGTTAGTTGACACGTAGTTGCAAAGTTATTTATGGTAAGTAGAATGTCTAAAGTGGACTATCGAAATAGTGTAACCTTTATTTATTTATTTTAATTAAAGGGATCTAAATACTTTTCTGAATCCACTTTAATTAAATTACACAATATGAGATTTATATGCATGTTGTCTTTAGTAACACTGTTTCCTACTTAGCTGTAAACTTTTTTTTTTTTTTTTAGTTTTAAAAGGCAAATAATATTCACGTTATGTTTTCAGCTTTGAAAATCAAATATGGAAAAAAATAAATAATAATCATTGCTAAATACTAAACATTCTTAAGTTGCCTTGACAAGTTGCCAAAACACTACTCATTAGATGACCAAGTATTTAAGTTGATGTTAATTGGAGGGAATTAGTTGAGTTTACTTAAAAAGTGACCTTATTACAGTAATTTCATTACTGTACAATAGCACCACCTCTGTACTTTCTTGTAAGGAATATATTACTATTATAAGTCCGCACTCAGTCGGCCCAATAGGCATCCGACCAGTGGGGAAGGCCTCTGCGTGTTACTGTCTTTCTGCATGGCAAAGTATTTTAAATACAAATTAAATACATTTTCTCATATGTATTTTCTCGTTATTTAATCTGACTCCATAAATGAAAAGGTTTTAATGATATCTGTACATCAATAAATGTTGAGCGAATGTTTGACTATTCCTTTTAACTCTTTAATGAAAACAATGTTAGAGTCCGTTAGAATAAAATCAAATGTTTACAATTTATTATGTCAGGCAAATGTATCATGCCAATTTCATAATCAGTTCAAAGATAATCAATACAATAACATCGAATGCTCTAGAATAAAGAGAAAAGATGCGAACCTAACATTAAAATACATGATGCTAAGAGTTTTGGTCACTCTTAGCATCATGGGCCAATTTTGAGTTATAAAAGGCCCAGAGCATCCAGTTGCATTTCTTTATATAGCTTTTCACATGGAAACATTTGCTAACAATGGTAATTTGCATTCAGTGTTTACACCCTTTGAGAAAAGGAGGGTGTAACCCTCCCATCCTCTTTTGTGTGCATGTTATCTCTAAACTTTTAAAAACCTTATTACCTTTTGTTTTACTTATTTGGAAATGAGACATTTGTACCAGTCGAACTGAGACATTTCAAATGATACTAAACATGTATAATACTCAATGATAATTATTCATATTAAACCATATAGATTCTTGTGTGATTTTTGGTTATCTCAGCATGAGGGAGAATGAGTGGGGGATGAGGGGAAGAAATTTAGAAATTTCTCGAGGAGTGGTCGTTCCTCAACCAGTTTTCCAGCTTACACTATATAAAAAAAGTAAAAGAGTATCTCACCGAGGGGTCTTATTTGAGATGCACACAGTATGTACTGTGAGGTAAACCACGACTGCTACCTCTCACACCTGCCTGACATTGTGCGATTTCCTCTGAGGCTGCCAGACTGAAATTTTTTTTAACTATTTTGAGAAAAACAGGAGAGCTGAGCTCCAGGGAGTGATTTCTTTTCTGTCAGCATGCACAGCTCTTTTTGGGAGGAATGAAGCGAAGTTCCCTCTCGGCACAACCTTTTCCCCTGTATATCATTGGTGTCAGCTTCACACAGGTGCCTGATGTTTATCTGTATGTGCAGATAATTAAGGGGAATATTTTTGTTTGTTTGTTTAAAGGGTGTGCAAGGATGTACTTAATTTGTAATTCTTTTAAAACATTCATTTAAAAGTCAATGTTTTGTTAGAAGCTACTCAAGAAGCAATGATGTTTGATGTTATTGACATCTGCCGTAATCTGCTGTAAAGGTTATTAATGAGGATTATATAGGGGAATAATATTTTAAGTTCGTTCTCACATAAAGCCAACACAGGCTCATTGGAAAAACGTTCCTGTGGCAACATGTTTGCAAAGCGCAAAACACGCACCAATACGTTCATATCACTGCAGTTTTTAAAAGAAATGAAGGCAGTAAAACAGCAAACACTTTTAACCGTTTTCACACACAATTATGATTACATGGGCAGATTATGGATTAATAAAGTCTTTATTAATCCATAAAGTCTTAATAAAGGAGTTTTCAAGCAGCTCCTTGCACAGTTATGTTATGACCTCAAAACACTTTAAACCATAGTGCATGATTTGTAAACAAATATATATTTGGAGTTTGCATCATTGAACCAGCTCCATATGTTCAGTTTTACTGATGTATTAAGATTTCTCAGTAGCTCAGCTGCTACAGAATTATACTTGTGATGCGGAGAGTTTGGGTACGAAACCCCGTGAACGACAAATCATGCTCAAAGTTCAAAAACAAGCTAAAATGCCATGGTTACGACTACATTTTTATGTCACATTTAAATAAACTTTATTAAGATAGCACCTATCAAAGATAGAAATCACAAAGTGCTTTACAGAGTGCCACAATTTAAATAAAAGAGCAATAAAACACAGATAAAACAACGCTATCTCACGACCATTTCGTACGAATTCGTACGAGTGATAAAAAGGTGGCTAATTCGTACGAAATCGTACGACCTCACTCTTACGAATTTGTACGAATTGTCTAAACCCACGTGATGGGTAGGTTTAGGGGTAGGGTCAGGGGTAGGTCATTCATATGAATTCATACGAATTGGGCAATTCGTAAAATATGTACGATTTAGCAAAAATCGTACTAATTCGTACGAGTGAGTTCGTATGAATTTGTACGAGTGAGTTCGTATGAATTCGTATGAATTAGCCACCTCGTAAAATTCATACGAATTGCCGTGAGATCAGGCTGGATAAAACTATCACAGATAAAAACAAAACATGAAACATAAAAGCCCAATCAACTAAAAGCGCTGGTCTAAATAAGTGTCTTCAGCTGCTTTTTAAAAATAGCTTTTGTTAACACTATCAGGTTGGTTTAGGGTTTAGTGTAGGTGTACGCTATTTTAAAACGTGATGGAGCATTAATTTAATCTTTTAGCGCCACTCACCGGACATTTCAACTCAGAACTGCAGTAATACGTACAAACCTCCGACGTGATAAAACGTTGCCATATTCACGTTCACCTGTTCCGGAAAAAAACTAAACACGCTTTTAGCGCCACTCACTGGACATTTCACTTTGAAACTGTCGCGAAACTTGTAACGCACGATGTAACGCATTTTGCATTTTGCAAAAATGTTGCCACAGGTACGTTTTTCGAATGAGCCTGGGCTGCAAATTTCTGTTGAAAGTCCTGTGTGGCCAATTCAGTTCAAAGTCACCTTCATGAACTTGAACATGAACTGAAAAGAGTCATTTATTGAAGTCTGTATTTTGCCCGGTCTCCAGAATGCTGACCCTTCGATCCTAGAATGAGCTGTAAACTGCAGGTATCGCTTCAATCCTGGTTGTGTTGTGTAAACTTTCCCTTCTGATTTCTCGGTATTGACTTCTTCATCTCGCTGTCTTCTTCATCCCTACATCCTCCTTCTTTAAAGACCACTGGGATTCAGGCTTATGAGAAGTTCGAGACTGGGGCTGTTTGATTTGCTCAGGTCTTTCTAATGCGCAGGTCCCGGGGGAGCGAACGGATGGAGGAGCACTAACAGTTCTTCATAATCCCTCATTCCAATTCTTCTCCAGTGCTGACTGCACCATCAGTGACCCAGAGATGCTCACATACTGTACTACAGCACTGCTGAAACCTGCACCTGCCAAGAGTGCAACACTGATACCAACTGAATGAGGGGGGAAAAAAAGAAGCTGAATCATGGTCATTGAAGTAAAGGATATTGAACAGTCAGCTCAGCTGAATGTCATTGCAAAATAGTCCCTGACGTGTCTTCTTTACGTTTGTATTTCACTGCATTCATATTTATATCCTTGCTGAAAAGACCAAATTTGGTCTAATTTCCTATGCTAGTTCAGAAATTAGAAATAGTCTGAAGGTGACAGCAGTGACATATGTAACCAAGGCTGAGGATGGAGATGAGATGGAAAAACTGATGGTTGAATAGTGACAGCAAGTGTAATGGGATACAGGCAGCTGTCATTCATGACACATTTCATAAACACTAGACGTCAGTCAAATATTTTTTATTTTTTTCGTATCTGTACGATGATGATGTTCATTAGTTTCTGTATCTTGCCAGGTGTATTGTAAACTACCCCCAATGATATCACTAGGGATTTATGGAAGCTTGTTTCCGCCACAGAATAAAACATTTAAAAAGTAACTGCGACTTTTAATCTCACATTTTTGACAATTTATCACATAATTGCGTGACATAAAGTAAGAATTGCGAGTTATAAAGTAAGAATTGCAAGACATAAACTCGCAATTGCGAGTTATAAAGTCAGAATTGTTTGATATAAAGTTGCAATTGTGTGTTATAAAATCAGAAATTGTGATATAAACTATTGTGATATAAAAAAGTATCTCTTTTTCCTTAGAATTGGACTTAAAGGTACAATATGTAAGAATTTTGCATTAAAATATCCCAAAATCTCAAGGCCAGTGTTATATATTTTGTTAAGTTGATTACTTACAATATCCCAAATGTTTCCAACTATTTTTAAATCGTGAGAAAATTGCGATTTTATCCAAGGAAACGGGGCGTTAGAACAGGGGTGAGCTGGGAGTCGCCAGTCAATTGCGTCATATCCGCGTTACCCTCGGTTTCCGCTCATACTGCGTGGAGTCCTGGACAAATGCGGAAGTTGTAGTTGTAGCGTCTATCAAGCTACAAACTTTAGCTTGTTTCTTGCAGTCGTTATGGTACACAATTATTCTTTACCGATTGCTGCTGGTTCTGTCGACAAAGCATGCTTAATTTTATATTTTCCAAATGTAGCATTCGGTAATAGTTATGTTTATGTAAGGAAAGTATTATTGCTTTAGATTTGTGTTTAGTTTATTGACATTGTTTATCACGTCTGGTGTTTATGGCCATGTAAATAAACATAGCATGTGTTATACATAAAGATTAATCAGTATTTTGGCAAATGATGTGGGCATGTTCGAATGTACTTTTACAACAATTGTTTAGAACACGTAAAACTGCGCAGCGTTATCACAACAATGAATTCAACAAATACAGTAACATCTATGATAACCAATTTAGTATTAAACCTTACTTTTCTTGCGGTTAATTCATTTTAATGGAATAAAAGTGTGATGAGGTTTAAGAGTCAGGAAGGAAGAAGACAGGGGTCGGCGTGACTGGGACTCGTAGGCTACTTTATTAAAATAAAGCAAAACAAACAAAAGCCGCGCACAACGCGCATTCACCGTGGCAACCGCGACGGCACAAAACAGTTCAAAAATGAGAGCTCGGATCCACCGGTTCTCTTTCTCTGCGTCCAATTTTCTCTCCAGTCTCTCTCTCGTTCCAGCGCGGCTTATAAGCTCTCCACGCCAATAATACTTTGCACTTGATCTACTTGCTCGTCTCTTCTCTCTCCCGTTACAGACCGCGCTGAACCACGCCCCCCTCGCCACAAAAAGCATGTCATTAAACGCAACATTTATAAAAATAGAACTTAGCCTCATCCATGAACATGATTTTTCGATTCCCGTCTGACTGATTTACATCCACGGTGGAGTTTAAAACGACAGTTCCCATCATTCCACGCTCCTTCACATCGTCATCAAGCTACGCCGTTGTTGTTGTTTGGAATGTAGCGCCCTCTAGCGGCAAAAAAATTCTTGCATATTGTACCTTTAATAACTCGTAATTGCGAGATTATATCTCACAATTCTGAGAAAAGATATCAGAATTGCGAGATATAAACTCACAATTGCGTGTTATAAAGTCAGAATTGCGAGATGTAAACTTGAAATTGTGAGATAAAAATTCGCAATTATTTTTTAAAATGTCTTATTCCAAGCTTCCATTGGAATGTGCCGAAGCCTAATTCTAAATTTGGAAAGGTACAGAAAATGAATAACGCACTCTACGGAGCACCTAAAGGGACATGGTTAGGCTTACTGCAGTAGTAGGTTACATTACAGTACATCAAACTTCACATGTGAATATAGTAAGGCGAGATGACTGACGGACGATGACGAAGGATTTGGTGTGCAACAGATCCATTGACAAATATCTTATGTTGTAAAATTAGTACTGCCACTCCCTATACACAAAGTACGCGTGATCGCTAAAGTGAAAGTAAAAAGCAAGCATGCATTCAAAAGCGATTTCAATACCCTACATATTGATAGTGGCTCACTGATTCTCGCAAATTATATAAAATACAATTACCCAACTGTATAATTGCGAGAGAACGCAAAAGCATTGAAATATTTGTTTTGCTCCCATCTCATATTTTTTTCCATCCTCATGTCCCTTTAGGGGCACCGTAGAATGCGGCATTTCCTTTCCGAACACGGTATTTCAGGCATGACCCTATAGGTATCACAGTCAGAAATTAAATCACTAGCTGTTGTTGATGATGGAGGGTTATTAATAGATATGTAAGGCAAATAACATCCGGGTCACGGCACCACTGTAACTATTTTAGCTTGGACCGTTCCCCACAGGGCTCGAAGTTCGAACCAGCGATAGTTATTATAGGAGTTGGGCATGCTAACAAGTACGCAAAATAGTAGAGCCTTTGGAGGCCAGTGAAGTATGGAATAGAGTTGGGTTTGATTTAGTGTTGATTTGGATTTCATTTTAGAATTTCCATTTCTGAGGTAAAATATTAATTTGTTACCATTTATTCGCCCTCTTATTCGGCTCAGTTCATGCTGAGATGGCATTGTTCTGCTGATGTCCATCTCCTGAGAGAGCCATGCCTGTCCATGTAATTGCAGAGGTGTTCAATCCCACTCCTAAAGGACCACCCTCTGGCAGAGTTTAGCTCCAACCCTAATTAATCACACCTGAACCAGCTAATCACGATCACTAGAAACTTCCAGGCAGGTGTGTTGGATCTAAACTCAAATAGTGGCTCTCCAGAAGTAGGATCGGACTACCCCATGTATAGTAATGCATAACAAATGCACAGCTCATGTTTTTGGACTTGAATTATTCTCAGCTGAATCAGTTAAAAAGTGATTATTATCTGAGCTGTGAAAGCTATTACTTGAGCATATTGTAAGACTGGAAAAACTGGAAGAGAGAAACTCTCTGGCAAAACAAAGGAAATTAACATTTAAACTCTCTCTTGTGAAGTTAGCATCATCCTAATTTACATTTATAATTTCCCTCTTCCCCCATTCCTTCTCTCTCTCATGCTGAGATCACCAAAATTCACCCAACAATCTATATGGTTTAATATGAATAATTATCATACAGTATTATACATGTTTGGTCTTATTTCAAATGTCTGAGTGTGACTGGTACAAACGTCTTATTCCCAAAGAAGTAAACCAAAAGGCAAAAAAGTTAATAAGAGTTTAGAGATAACTTGCACACAGAGGAGGGTGTGTCTTCCAGGCAAATGGCATCCTGCCAAAAAGGTGTTAACTCAATACAAATTCCCATTGTTAGCAAATGTTTCCATGTGAAAGAAGTTTCTATCTATATAAAGAAATGCAACAAGAGACTCAGGGCAATTCAGTACCTCAGATCAGCCCATAATGTTCCTTCAGCCCATAATGTTCCTTCAGCATTATGTATTTTCTAAATGTCGGGTTTAGCTTACATCTTTTACTCTTTTTCTCTGAGCATTCAATGTTATTATAGTGATTATCTTTGAACTGATTATGAAATTGGCATGATAAATTTACCTGACATAATCAATTGTTACATTTGATTTTATTCTGAATTACTAGATCCCAGTTTAGATGGAGCGTGAGGCACATCTGGTGGGATTCTAGATTCCTGACTAACTGCTTGATTTTAGTAGTTGTTAAAGTTGTTATGCAGTCGCAAATAGGGGGCTGGATAAAAAAATACTATTAAAGGGGCTTAATGCTTTTTTCTGAAATTTAAACTCGCGACTGACACCTGTGGCCAAAAAACAGAACTGCTCTTCCTTTCTGCTCGCTCTCGCAGCGCGCGCTCGTACGTGCACACTTCACAAGTCATCTGCTGCAAGGAGGTCAACATTATGTTTACTGAGGTAAGAATTATTTATCTGAAATTAGTGATCTGAAACGTTTAACATGAACGCGCTTGACGTCACATCCGCAGACAGCGCGGGAAAAATCCGACCCGACAGAAAATAGGAAAAATAGGATACAGGCTTATAGGTGCACCCACTGTGAGCGGACAAGGTGTCAGTATGCTCATCAGAAGATGTTTGAGTCATAAATGGTAAAATAAAAAGGCTATTGTTACGTTTATTTTGGGGAAAAAGATGCATATAGCCCCTTTAAGGTAATAGCAAGCGTTGAAGCGGCATTATCTTAATGTACTAGCTATAACCTCTGGTTATTGTTTGGGCTTTAACTAAGTTGTTATATGGGCGACTGTAGGGGGCTACATGGGTACTTTTTAACAATACCAAGCGTGAATGCGGCATTGCTGAATTGCTTTAGCTATAACCTCTGGTTATCTATAACCTCTGGTTATCTATCAGACTGGCGAGTTTGTGATCGTGAGATCCGCGTAAAAGAACGGCCGGCGTGAGACTCTCTGAGCATAGATTCCTAATGAATGAGTAAAATGTATAGTAAAAGAGTTAAATAGAATAATCAAATGTATTGCTAAACTATTATACAATTGACCAATAACCAATTGGGCAATCTAACCTCGTGATAAAATGGAGTCAGATAAAAGCTTAAATGGAATTAAATTACTTTGCCAAGCGGAAAGACAGTAACGCGCAGAGACCTTCAACCGTCATTGGGCCGATTTAGACGGGCTTACAAAGTGGTGACCAGCCTCCGTGATCTCGCAACACAGGCGAGCAGCGTCTTTTCAGCAAAGAATTGGGATTTTAAAATCAACTAGAGGTTTGATCAACTTCTCTTCCTTCCGCCGTTGTGGTAAGTCAATTATTTTTGCCTTTGTAGAAGTGTTGAGGGAAAAACAGACACATAAACACATAGAACGGGGTGGAATACCCAGCCACGACGGACACCAAAAAGTCTGATAAAGCTTGAGAATTAGACACAACCACATGTAAGGGACATGATAGCAGCAGTGCAGATAAGGAATCAAAATCCTTGTTAAGTATTTTAAAGATCTCATTGTTTGCCTTCACAACATGAGATGAAATCTAAATTAGAATAACATCTTCCAAATTAGGTAACGCTTTAGATTACAGCCCGGAAAGTACTGCGTAATTAAAATGAAAGTACAGTATAACTTTCGGTAATTAAAGTGTACCTATAAAGTACTTACGTGTAAGTATAGGGGAACAATATGTTAAGTCTTGGGAATAAAGGTGTAACAACCAGGAAAATACTGCGTAATTAAAATGAAATTACAGTGTAACTTTCGGTAATTACAGTGTACCTATAAAGTATGTACGTTTAAGTATAGGGGAATTATATGTAAAGTTTTGTGAATAAAGGGGTAACAACCAGGAAAATAACAAATTATTTAGGCACATTATTTAGATTATTTAAGTATTTTAGAATCTTACTTTTGGGAGCAATTTAGCGAGTAGGCTACATACACTGCACCTTTTTGTAATAATAGTGTATAAAAATACATAAAGGCTTTTTTTAAATTGCGGGGTACATATCAGTGCATTTATAAAGTAGGCTAATTTGTTATTATTGCAAAGGTGCACTGATTAAGTTTCAAGGCAAGTAAAACTATTGCAACTTTTTATTTTTTTAAATGCTAGGAAAATATACTCTTGTTCCATGTAGTTACAGGGTAAGTGTGACATTGCGGGCTGTAAATTAAAGTGGTGCTTCTTACCCTCTTGTTTCATGTAGTTACAGGGTAAGTGTGACATTGCGGGCTGTAAATTAAAGTGGTGCTTCTTACCCTCTTGTTTCATGTAGTTACACGGTAAGTATGACATTGCGGGCTGTAAATTAAAGTGGTGCTTCTTACCCTCTTGTTTCATGTAGTTACAGGGTAAGTATGACATTGCGGGCTGTAAATTAAAGTGGTGCTTCTTACCCTCTTGTTTCATGTAGTTACACGGTAAGTATGACATTGCGGGCTGTAAATTAAAGTGGTGCTTCTTACCCTCTTGTTTCATGTAGTTACAGGGTAAGTGTGACATTGCGGGCTGTAAATTAAAGTGGTGCTTCTTACCCTCTTGTTTCATGTAGTTACATGGTAAGTATGACATTGCGGGCTGTAAATTAAAGTGGTGCTTCTTACCCTCTTGTTTCATGTAGTTACAGGGTAAGTACAATAAAAACACATGTACACACACAATCTGACATTACTTGGAAAACCTTTATTTGAAAAACAACTTATTTCAAAACAGATTTACAACATATTACACTTCTTATTCTTTATTATTTTTAAAAAATCAACTTTTCATTTCAAATACTAAAGTCCTGACAGAAAGTAGCATGTTTTGTCCTTTTTTGTCCCTCTTGGTCCTCCTCTTCTTTTTCTATCATTCCACTGATTAGCCTAATCTTAAGAAGGAGTCTTTTTCTATTCTGTATTATGTATTAAAAGAAAATACAGTACACCCAGAAATGTTCTCATAATTTACTCATCTTTTCGCTACCGATCAACTGTCACCAGCGAGTGCATGAGAGTCGGCTTCATAGGGTCGGCTTGAATGGCTTCGCGTTTGGTGAAGCTTTAAGCGTTCCTTGCATTCTCATGGGAGTTTGATGTGAAACTCGCGCGAGAACTGGTGTCTGTTCTTCTGCATGGTTTGTTTTTCATTATTATTATTATCTGTTATTGTTTGTATTTTGTTGTAAGCAATAATGAAAACATAAAAAAAAAAAATTTCGACATTCGGTTTTTCGGTGCGCTTACGTCACGCTTTAAATTGTCAAGCGTAAATGTACTCAACCCTCTCATGAACGCGCAGGTGACAGTTGGTCGGAAGCGATAGTCTACAGTTTAAAAATTTTAAATATTTGGTATTTTTCTTACAAACGCTTATCGTTTCACTTCAGAAGACATTGATTCATCCATTGGGGTTGTATGGATTACTGTAGTTATTGTTGTATGTGCTGTTGTCAATTTTTAGGAACACATGAGCTTGCATTATATGCATTCACAGAGATTATTTATTTTTCTAAAAACTTTTGTTTGTGTTAATCTGAAGAAGGAAATTCGTATACATCTCGGATGACATGAGGGTAAAAGATGAGTAAATGGTGAGGACATTTCTGTAGGCCTACTGTATTTTCTTTTAACACATAATACAGAATAGCAAGAGACATGTCATGGGATTCCTTCTTAAGATTCATCAGTGGAAAGAAAGAAAAAGAAGAAGAGGAACAAGAGGAGGAGGAAACCAAGCAAGAGAAACAAATTGCTGTAAATCCGTTTTGAAATAAGTTGTTTTTCAAATAAAGTTTTCCGAGTGATATCAGATTGTGTGTGTGTACATGTGTTTTTATTGTACTTACCCTGTAACTACATGAAACAAGAGGGTAAGAAGCACCACTTTAATTTACAGCCCGCAATGTCATACTTACCCTGTAACTACATGGAATACTTAGTCTAAATAATTTGCCTAAATAATTTGTTATTCTCCTGGTTGTTACCCCTTTATTCCCAAAACTTTACATATTATTCCCCTATACTTACACGTAAGTACTTTATAGGTACACTGTAATTACCGAAAGTTACACTGTAATTTCATTTTAATTACGCAGTACTTTCCGGGCTGTAATCTAAAGCGTTACCAAATTATTTTCAGGGACTCGATGAAGAGCTGTAAATTAGAGCCTAAAGTTTTAAAATCAGCAAAATGCTTTCTCCATTGTTTAATTGGCTTTGTTGTAACAAACTAGCAACACTTGATGAGAATGAGCAAACAACAGAATAAAAATTCTAAGTTTGTAAACAATTGGAAAACATATGTGATTTGATAAATAAAAAGGCAGGTCGATGCATCTGTTTATGAAAAGCAAAGTTGGGAAAAAAACAGGATGATATGATGCAACAGGTTAAAAAGTTAAGGAAACTGTTTGTTTGGCCAGAATTATACCTCAGCTCTTGAGGACTTCTGCTACAAAGCAGAATTGCTCTTGATTACAAATAATTAAGAGGTGGGAAGCTTAAAATATAGAAACGATACACAGAACGATAGTGATGTTGTAACTATATTTTTTATCAAGACAACGCATGATTTAATGTTTCTGAGAGTGGCTCATAGCAGAGCACATGGGTAAACCCACTTTCACATGGGAGAACACACCTTTTCTTCCCATTCCATGAGAGCTGTTTAGCCTCACAACAGGATTCAGAAACTCTGAACTTTGAACAAAATTTCTCCAAATTGCAATGACCCGTTGAAGTGCTCTGGCTATATGTTTGAAACTGTATATATTTAATGTTTATCTACAATTATTTTCATTGGTAATCGACAACATGCCACAGAAATAGCTTAAGTTGCTTTTAAACCAGACAAAGAGAGATTTAAAACTCAGCGGCTAGACAGCACAAGCTCAGATGTTGCCATTGATTCATGTTCTTTCCCCTTCATATGCTAATTTGTCCTGTTGAACTGAGTGTACGTCTGATGTAGCTGTCATTACAGAGATAAAAGTGTTGTCGAGGGATTCGTTTACGTAGCGCAGCTGTGTGTGTGATCAGCGGCTGGGGTCAGGCATCGGACAGGCTGATGGGTGATACAAGGGGAACTGACCTGTGAGATCACACAAAGGACTAGACTGAAAAGCATCCCCTCATTTGGTCTACTCTGCTCTGACTGGTCAGATGACCCAGTCTGTTGCGATTGGTCTACTCTGCTCTGATTGGTCAGACAGCCAAGTATGTTGTGATTGGTTAACTCTGCTCTGATTGGTCAGACAGCCCAATCTGTTGTGATTTGTCTACTCTGCTCTGATTGGTCAGATGGCGCAGTCTGTTGTGATTGGTCGACCACGTACAGTGCATGTCGGAAGGCTGGGCTAATTTGCATATTCATAGAACTGCGTATATTAAATGAGGCAAGGGTGTAGAGTTACATTCAAACTTTTTAAAGGAATACTTTTTTTTTCAAGGAAAGAAAACGTTTAAATATGTCATTTTGGTGATCAAATAGGAGTTTTAAGGGATACAATTATTGACTACAGGGGGACTTTAATATTTTAGCAAAACTGTTGTATTGCTAATTAATATTTAAATCATGTGAACCAAAGCATAAGTCATGTAGTTTAACCTCATGCAGAAACATGCACAACATAATATAAAATAGGAAATTTATCATAAATTGACCATTTTATGGCAAAGTTAGTTATTTTTATTGTTTTTTTGTTGATCACATTTCTAAGAATGTGACAGGTTCATTTTTACAACCACGATAACAAGAACTAAACAGGACACAGGCGGATATGGTCAATGAGTAACCATAGAAACAAACTAGAAACAAGAACTCAGGAAACAGGAACTAAGATACAGGGAAACAACTAACAAACTAAAAGTCCTTGGCAAAGTAAACAGAAACATATCAGGCTACAAGTTACAATATCTTTGTTCAGGAGTGTCCAATCCTGCTCCTGGAGGGCCACTGTCTTTCTGGGAGCTCTCAAATCTTTGTCAAGACAAACATGTTCCTGGATCAACAGATTTAGTTGAACCTGGAACAACATTCCTGTCTGAAAATGTTGTCTTAACCCTATCCCTACCCCTAACTCTACCCATAAGTTATCCCTAAAATCAGAGGGAAAGAGGTGAATATCACTGATATACAGTATAAGCATATAATCCTGGCTGTAAGCCTAAACTTGACATAAATTGTAAACTTGTCCCTCAAATCTGATTGGATGAATGGAATGTTGTTCTTGGATCAACAAAGATGTTGATCCAGGAACATGTTGTACCTACTTGGTGAAATCACATTCACCCATTAAGGTACTATGGTGCTTTTCTCTCTACAGCTGCTTTGAAACAATACGTACCACAGCTCTATAATTCAACTGGAATGAAATGAGAGTGGATCAGCACATAAGCAGGACAGGAAGTGGTAGAGACACCGAGAGGTCAGGACAGTGGGCATGTTTTCATGAGTGCTTTTTGTCTGAGTGGGCAGATGAGGGGTGTGAAAGGCCAAACACAAGAGAATCCCCTCTTACCACCTCAATATGTGCATGTGTGTAATCACATCCAATTACAGGTGTTGTACTACTTACTGTATGTGTGAATGCAGACTCCTGAGCACATTAAAGACGGCTGTAAATCATGACTCACAATCTATTTTTTTTAAACGCCAAAAATATACTGCAGGTGCTCTCTCTCTCTCTCTCTCTCTCTCTCTCTCTCTCTCTCTCTCTCTCTCTCTCTCTCTCTCTCTCTCTCTCTCTCTCTCTCTCTCTCTCTCTCTCTCTCTCCTCTGCACATTCTTGGCTGCGTTTCATATCTCATCCAAAACCAAGAGGGGAAAAAAAAAAAAACACTGCATTGTCTACAAGCTTTTGATTCATGGAGAATTAAAGGCAGGAGCCATAACTCCATATCATCCCATAATACACACATCTAGACCCGTTCCACTCTATGTGTTTTAAAGTGGTCACGCCATACATTATTTCATTTTCCTCCCCGTCAACTTATATATTGGTTGCAAGGGTCCGGAATTTAGATTTATGGCATTTTTTTCACCCTCCTTGACCCTGAGAATTAAACCAAGGAGGTCTACAATACCTAAAGAAAGCTATCTGTTATCATTCCCATTCATCTCAGTGGCAGTTGCTCACTTGGCACAATATCGTTTGCATTGCACCATCCTTCAATAACAGCAGCTCTGCATTTACATCTGCTTCTCATAGAACAAAGAACTTTAATTTGACAATATGATGCCTTCAATTAATTAATGGCAGTGTAATAAGGAGCAAATTATTTAGTTTCTTTGAACAGATGTTTAAACCCATGGTTGTAAAATTACAACATCACTTTTAGCTCTTCCAAAAACACATCTGCAATTTATTTATTTATTTTTTAAAGACCACATTTACATAGCCAATGGGTCCTATTGTTTAGCCTCGCAATGCCATTGGATAGTAAATGTGTATATAGGTCTTGCCATAAGGCCATGAACTCATACAACCTGCAAACTTTCCTGGAAGCGCATCTCCTTGTTTCCTTGGACTGGATATCTCAACATTGAAGTAAGTAAAACCCCAGAAATATATATATATATATATATATATATATATATATATATATATATATATATATATATATATATATATATATATATATATATATATATATATATATATATTTAACCTGTACTTTACTTACTTCAATGTGAGACATTGTGATTGTTATAATGTCTAGTTCATGTAAATACTTGGTTATTGTGGAATGCATGCATCAAATTAGATTTTTAGCTTGTTTTGTCTTTGTAGTAATTTTACAACGTTGGGAGAGAATGGTAGTCAAAATAGCATGAGCTCCTTGCACATTACATGGAGACATTGCACTTCTCATATGTTCACATATAAGATAAATATTTACAGAAATATAATGTATTTGATGATTCACAATTTCTAAATGTGTTATTTGTTATCATTTTCAGTTTAGACCAGATTTGAATCATTCTAAATGATTCTGTTTGCAGTATTTTAAGTCCTTTCAGTGCCAGTATTTGAAATTGGTCCTGTATGTTAGCAGTAAAATATAGTTAACTGTTTTAATCTGGGCGTAGTTTGTTTGCTCAAATATCTGCTTGTTGCAAGGCATACACTGTTGGTGGAATGCTTTGGAATATGGTTATTCAAGAACAGGTGTGAATGTTCAGACATATTAGGGGGTTGCATGGTCCATTGTTCAGGGATAGGTGTTAAAGTTCTGGAATGTGGGGATATAAGAGGTCTGGGGGTTTGTATATTCCGTTTAGAATTGTGTGACTTCAGTGGAATGCATCACATAAACAGGATTAATTCACATTTTAATTATTTATACTTGAACATACTGTTAACTCTTACAACTATTATTTTCATTACAAAAAATAATGGTGGGGGATGAAAATGTCGATGAAGTGGAGAAAGAGAATCAGATTGTCCAGCTGCTGATGATGAGGACATCGAGTCAAGCCAACCAGCTAAACTGACTATGCCCCGGGACCGGTATCACTGGCTGAAAAATAATTTAATCAGTCCTAATACTGATTTATCTGGTCCGGACGTCCCCAGTGGTGCTGTTTACTTTTCAGAAAGTCTGGCTCTGACAGAAAATACTAATCAGTACAGCTATCAAAAGACTGGAACAACTATAAACACAAACACCAAGGACATTGAACAGATGATTGGCATGTACCTGAAGATGGGCCTGGTGCAAATGTCTGGAGTCCGTATGTACTGGGAGTCAGTCACGCGGTATACCCCCGTTTCTGATGTGATGTCATGCCACAGGTTCCAATCTCTGTTGGCATCATTACATGTTGTCAACAACCTGACAATGCCAGAGAGCAAGAAGAAAGACAAACTGTGGAAACTCAGACTATGGCTTGATTCATTCAGAGAGAAATGCCTGCAGGTGGTACGCGAAGAGCACAACTCTGTGGATGAGATGATGATTCAGATGACGAAGGTAAAATTCAGTGGCATCAAGCAGAATATGCGAGGCAAACCTCACCCATGGGGCTTCAAATTGTGGGTAAGAACTTGAATTTCTGGCATGCTCTGTGACTTTGATGTGTGCTAAGGCAGTGTTGATGGAAAAAGAGCCAAATCTGAACTTGGAATGTCAGGTGATGTTGTGATGTAGCTTGCCTCCACACTTCCTGAAGGTCTGAACTACAAGGTCTACGCCGACAACTACTTCACCTGTGTCCCAGTAGTAGTTCAGCTCCTTGATCTTGGAATTCATTATGTGGAAACAGTCAGGCAAGTGCTCTTACCCAACTGTAACCTTGAAGATGAGAAGATCTTGAAGTCAAAGGGGAGAGGAAGCTTTGACATCAGAGTGGAGGCAAACCACCACGTCTGTGCTGTCAAATGGTATGACAACAGGGCAGTCTTATGTCATCCTTTGCTGGCACAGAGCCTGTGCAAAAGATTCAACTCTGCAACAAAGCCACCAAATCCTACATTGAAGTTGAGAGACCTTACATTGTGAGTGCATACAGCAAATACATAGCCAAATATAAGTTCCCCATGATAATGCGCCGCTGGTACATTTACATCTTCTGGCACACCCTTATCCTTGCTGTGATCAACTCTACAAACGGGACTGCAAAGCTCTCAGGAGGCTGTTTCAGGGGCAACTAGCATCCTCTCTCATCCTGGTAAGAATCAATTTCTGCTCTTTACCACATTTAATATTTTATTAATTATACCGTTTTTAATGTATGTTTGACATCGCAATTGATTATTTTCTAATCTAATTCAGACAAACACAGCCGTTACCACAACAGGGAGAGGGCGACCACCTTCAGCCAGTAGGAGCGCTTTGAGGTCCATAACAGTGACACCTCAGAAACATGTGACTGCTCAGAAAAGACCTTAGGTAATGGGGGCCCACCAATGCGGTCCCAGCAGAGAGGTCATGTGAACCACCAACGGATGTGCGTAGGGATATGGTCGCACATTTCCCAGTGAAGACAGTGAGAGGACGCTGCAGACACTGCAAAAAAGGATGTTCGAATACGCTCTGCAGGAAGTGCAATCTCCGTCTGCTTATCAGAGGAAAGGAACTGCTTTTGGGACTACCATTGCAAGTGAACACTGGATACTGTTTCTTTGACAGTTTTCAATCTGTTTTGTATATAATATTTATATTTTATGTTTATTTTGAATAAATTCTAATTCATAAAAAAAATGAATGTTGGGTGATTATTATTATTATTCATGATATTTACTGTTATGGTACCATGTAATGCAATCCACACTCCAAATGAGCCCTTAGTTATTCTGTGTATTTTTTCTGTCAGTGTGAGTGCAAATGCTGAAATTCTGCTCCCAAATAGGCCCAATGTTGCAATATTACAACATTTTCTTAAAAACTTACTAAAACATAAGTAAAAAAAAAAAAAAAAAATCCTTCATTATTTTGCTCCTACAACATCTGACAGGTGAACAGGTGTTTTTTTTCTTTCTTTCTTTTTTTTTCTTCTATATTTGGGCCTTACAGGGTTAACTCTTTCCCAGCCAGCGTTTTTTTTTTTTTTTTCCTATTTGCATTTCATGTCAAAATTTCATATTCACATATTCATATTGTCTTTTGAATGATGTCAAAAGACAAAATAGACATAGATTCAGTCTATTCAAACATGGATTGAGTAGATCGATTCCATCAACTCCCTCAAAGCTAGCGCAGTCGTATATCTCTTCATGGGTTTCTACATTTCTCTCAGTAACGTTAGGCAGTTTTGATTTCTATGCTGTTGTAGATTTGATGATCCTGTTTAACTTCTATCCGCTCCTTCTGGTTTATGCATATCTTCTTCTTCACTTGTTTTTGGAGATGCTGTACTATTTGTATCTGTAACAGCGCCCGCTACCACATAACAGTGAAAAAAATGTATTGCTGGAATATCTTCTCAATGGCAGGGAAAGAGTTAAAAAGATGTTTATTGTTTAACTTGTCTGTATTCACATATACAGTGTTATGTGAACACACAAAGTCCATGTTGTTGTGGCCACATTTGGTTATGCTTCTTAAGAGGTGTGTGCTGATGAACCCGCTGCTCCTGCACAGAGTGTTGAGTCTCTCCACCATTACCTCACGTCCTGCCACCCGTCGAGCTCTTGGATTGGCTGCAGCTCACAGCGGCCGGGCTCTCTGACCACACCCAGCAGTAGATGCGTGAGGAAAGAGGGAAATCAAGCCAAATAAAGCTCAGAACACAGAATATCAGAGAGAGGGATGACCCTGACCTACCTCCTCATGGGCGATGAGGGAATGATGTTATTTATTTACTTGTACAGGGCAAGAATGGATTGATCAATGTAATAATGTGTCCTGCACTCTAAGGGTATGTTTACACTACAACGATATGCTTGAAAAGGAGAAGTTTGTCCTTTGAGTTTCCTCGTACAGACGACACCATTGTCAAAACGATCCCCATTCACACGGATCCGCGAAAACGACTAAAAACGCTGTATTCTGCTGCCAGGCCATTAGATGGCGATGAAACACTATAGACTGAACACGTAATACACATGTGCGTGACACTTTCCGTTTTCAAAAGTTTGCATCTTCAGGCACCCAAAACGCTGTTGTCGTGTAAATGAACGGCCAAAACGCATACAAAGTTAAACGTTTTTAGTTGAAAACGGTGTCGTGTAAACAACCCCTAAAAATGACCAGAAAGAGATATTTAGAGAATGTACACATGCATCAGTAAGTTATATGACTAGTTAAAGTCAGAAGTTAAATGTGAACTGTGTAATTTTAGCATTATTGAGCTACTATAGATTTTAATGCTTAAATTGCTACTTTTAATTATAGTTTTTATGTTTAAATTTTGAATATGTCCATATTGTTTCAGTTTTTGGGGTGTTTACGCGACACAATTTTCCACAAAAAACTGAAAACTTTTTTATCCGTTTCGGCCATTTATTTATGACAACAGCGTTTCCGGGGCCTGAAAACACACATTTTTGAAAATGGGTTTCAAAGTGCAAGTTTTGCAAGTTTTTTTTAACTACAAAAAAACTTGAATTTGTGAAAATGGTGACGTCATGTGTATTACGTGTTCAGTCTATAGGCACGTAGAGTTTCTTTACAAAATAACATCGCCAACTATTGGCCTGGCATGAATAATACAGTGATTTTAGTAGTTTTCACAGATATGTGTGAACGGGATTGTTTTGATGTTGTTGTCTGTACACAACAATGAAAAACAATTCCGTTTTTAATACATCTTTGTCATGTAAAAGTTCCCTGGTTATAGTTATTTTAGGTCATTAAGTCAAAATAAATGAAAATGAGAAATGTTTCCTTGGTAACTCGCTGAAATAAAATACTTTGAATTTGTTTACATTTTATTTCAATCAGTTTTGTTTTAAGTTTTTTTAAGTGACGTAAGTTTATTTTTATTGTTTTATGTTTAGTTAAATTTAATAACCCTGAACTGGAGTCTAATTTCTAGGCATTTTACAAAGCATATGGTGTAGAACATCACAAATAAATGTCCAACAAATAAATGTAAGTTTACTTTAGAATGAATGACTTGACATTACTTTTTTTCATCCTCAATAATATTATAAAAATAAATAAACAAACAAATACATTTTAATTTGTACTAATCAATGTTGGTCTACAACATTGATTAGTACAAATTGAAATGTATTTGTTTGTTTATTTATTTTTAAGTTCTAATGCTTAAAAATGTAAATATACATCACTACCTTGCCAAGATTCTTTCCTAAGATGAACAATTATATAAAAAATTTGATTATTAATTTCAATGAACAGAATTTACATTTAAATTTGGTGTGGTGCAACTAGATGCCATCCAAAACAAACTGAAAACTGTTTCTGAATTACTTTGATTTGATTTGATTAGACAAAAACTCGTTTGTCAAGGATAACACAATAAAGTTAAAAACTTGTTTTCATTGTGGTCTTTGCAATAACTTCACTCCTAGCTACGGGAACATTGGTATTGCATAGTATTATAAAGACAAAAATTGCAATAAATTTACACCAACTTTTACCTTTCATACTAAAACTAGCCATATTTAAAATACTTTTATTATCCAGAATTTACACATTCCAGTCTTGAGCCCAGAGTATTAAAAAAAAACCTACAACCATACATAGATTTAAAATGACAAAATACATAAGATTTTGCCTAGAATAATAATAATGTTTCTCACTTACCCTAGAGAAATATGTATTAAAATATGTTGGAGCTCTTTTATTGATTATCTTGTGTGGCACTTTTAGTTTGCTACTCTGCTTATAGGTACCTATAATAAAGATAAACATCAACATGAGTAAAACAACTAAAACCTAAAACTAACCGTTTGTAACTTATCCAACCACACACAAGACAAATCAGATATCCTTTACCAGACTTTATTGCCGTTTTATCAGCAAATCAAGTGAGCTTCACACTGGCCCTCTGGAACAACAAAACTGTAATTCAATTGTGGAACAAATTATATGCAGACAAGAGAACAATGCAACAACACTAGGATGCTCAGGAGTTTCACATGACTGGTTGAGTGCCTCAGCAGGCGATCACTTGCAGTCCACATGCAGGGTTTTACACTTTCACAATGCAGTTGATTAATTGTACAGCCCTACCAAGATGCCACAGCACCATTAAAGAACCTTTATATAAAAGTGTGTAGTTTTTCAACCAGCCTTGATAAATGTTGAGACTCCAGATAAGGTCTCAGGGGCTCACAATCACATGTGTTTCTCCAGCAACATTATCTCACGACCAATCCTTACAAATTCGTACGAAAAAGGTGGTTGATTCGTACGAATTTGTACGGTTTGTCTAAACCCCAGTGATGGGTTGGTTTAGGGGCAGGGTCAGGGGTAGATCATTCATACGAATTCATACCAATTGGGCAACTCGTAAAATATGTAAATCATATGAATTAGTACGAGTGAGGTCATATGAATTCGTAGAAATTAGCCACCTCGTAAAATTTGTGTGATTAAAACTGGTTTCTCCTGTAACAGTTGTAAGGCATTCTCACAGATGCTATTCTAAGCTTGCTTCATTTCATCCCTGTTTGTTACTAACAACAAGATTTAAGCAGCTTTAGTCGGTCAGGCCAGGCCAAGGTGACTAAACCGTAGTAAAACACAGCACAGCCTAACTTATCCATCCAAACCAACAACCTCCTGCCAGTTTATAGCGCACGAGTTAGGAGCACAGATTTAGACTGCTATTTTCAGATACGCACGATATACGTATATATAGTGTGGGATTTCTCCTTGACAAACATGACCTGTGAGTGGCTCATGAGGATGAGCTAAAGTATAAACACACACATGCATGTATGAATGCCAAGGCCACCCGTGATTTCGAAGGAACCAGCCTTCTGTTGCCGTATTTCGTCAAGCTGTTCAGGGTGCAAAGAAAGATGGCCCAGTGCCTTCAGTTTCAACACTCAAGATCCTCCCTCAAGCGACATTCCATTACTTTTATTGTCAAGTAAATGAAGAGAGAAAGAAAGCTAATCAATCACATAAATGAATGACTAACTATAAACAATTACGTACCTAGGAGAAGAATGAGGTTTAGGAATAAGGGTTGACACGGTCTAATCAACTTCTAGATTTATTTGAAGATTTGGAACAGGGTGTAAAATGGATTCCATGTGTCACTATTAAAAGTGACCCGGCAACAGTGTTTTTCTGTATTTTTGGATAATGACATGTAAAATGTATTTTAAAGACACCCCCCCTCCCCCCTGGTGATGAAAATCAAGTTTTTAATGTTGTTATATGTGTCTATGTGGTGTTTTTAATGTGCTTTAAGATAATAATTTTTTGCAAATTCACAAGTCGACACCATTGCTGAGTATTTTCTCCTTAAAACTGCAGTGAACCAAAAACAGTCTCAAAAATGCAGTTGGAAATCGCTGGTGTTTCTGACGTCACAAACTACCTTGTAACCAATCAGATCAACGTGTGATCGTCAATGAGTGGATCTCTGAGCTGGTGTGAGTGAGTGGAGGCGGGGCTCATTTGCATATTCATAGAGCCACATATACTAAATGAGGCAAGGGTGTAGAGTTACATTCAAGGTATTTTAAGGCATGATGATTTTTTTAGATTTTTTTTTTAGGAAAAACAATTAAACGTCAATTTTGGTGAAGATGAGTTTTAAGGGATACAATTATTGAATACTGGGGGACTTTAAAACTATCCAATCCATACCTACATTTTAAAAGAGAAAAAAAAATGGTAGATGGTT
This sequence comes from Leuciscus idus, assembly GCA_021554675.1. Classification (NCBI taxonomy): domain Eukaryota; kingdom Metazoa; phylum Chordata; class Actinopteri; order Cypriniformes; family Leuciscidae; genus Leuciscus; species Leuciscus idus. The sequence goes on from CM038621.1 coordinate 10,454,055, forward strand.
GCTAAGATATTTTTATCTTCTCATTTTTCTGCTTTTTAAAAGAATGTTCCAAATTCAGGCTCTATCCACAACATCGGTGAGGATGTTTTTAAAAACAATCTCCAAATCTGTGTTAGCCAGAAGGAGCAGATAGAAGTCGCTTACACACAATTAAGCTAAAGTGATCATCAAATTTTCAAGCATAGAAATCAAAACTGCATAACGTTACTGAATTAAATGTTAACCCATGAAGGACTGTGCAAGATTTGGGAATGTTGATGGACTCAAGTTACTCCATCTGTGTTTTGATCTGAATCTGATCCGGATGTAGTCTTTGACAAAAACACAATTTTCTCAGCTTATTGTTCGATACGTTTTTTTTATTTTTTTTTTACTGTTCCATCAATGATGATTAACTGCAGGAACAAATGAGTAACACAATAATACAATTCTAGGAACTGCTATTAACTAACAAGAATCTCTGATTAATGAATTATTAAGTAATAGTGCTCAGTTGAATGTGGTAGTTCACTATTAGATAATCAGTAACTACAATTTTTTTCCTTACCTCCCAGAGGACTACTAGGAACTACTATAGAGGTTACATGAATAATGCACAATGTATCATTCATTTTAAAGTGAAGATCATGGTAACCCACGGGTGTTCAAGTGTGACATAATCCTTTAGAAGGATGTAATTTTAAGGTTTTTGTAAGGTTTTGGATAGTAATGACTCAAGTGTTACTACATCTGTCTAAAGGAATTATTTGGACCAGATCTTCTAAAGTGAAGATCATGGTAACCCACTTAGTAACGACTCAAATGTTACCAAATCCATCGGAAGGAATTACAATCTAAAACCTTTCAAAAACCTCAAAGCTTACAATGACTTCTTATGAGTTATTAATGAGTTATTATGCTTTTTACTTTAGAATACTGATCCAAATAATTAGTAATTCCTTTAGAAGGATGTAGTAACATTTGAGTCATTAGTAGGTTACCATGATCTTCACTTTAGAATTATACATTATTCACATTATGAACATATCTAAAAGTTTCCCTAGGGACATTTTCCTCGCTGCATTCGCACTGCCAGTGGGAACTCTGAAGTGACGTAAACCGCGCTTGTTGTTGCGCTCACAGCGCTCACATTCTCCATCTTCATACGATCTGTTTAACAGTCCTGTCTAATACGTCATTAGATTGAGCTGTTATACAAAGAAAGTAGACAGTATATGGCAAAGTATTGGTGTTTGCCATGTGTTTGATGTTGCTAGCTGAGCAAAAATAGCCTACATAATCATAATAATAATCATAATCGCTTGGTCACTTCAAAGTAAGGATTTTCTCCTTAGCGTAAAGGTTGAGAGGCCCATCTATCACTATTTTCCATGTTCGTAGAGTTAATTTGGAGTAAGTATATAGGCTATATGTGTTTACACAGCTTTTTTTTTTAAAGAGTCGGTGCCAGTGTTTCGCATATGTTCGGCCAATCAACGTATGGCAACTTTTTTTTAGTAAACGCTGGTGGGGAAGGAGTTAACTGTGGTGAAATCACTGTAAGGCAAAGCCTGTCATGGCTTCATAACTTTCCTTTAAAGCTACACTGTGTGATATTTTCCCCCATCTAGCGGTGAAATTGTATATGACTACCCAGTGAATATTAGTTTCTGTTCCTTTCAATTTCGAGGGCGTTTTAACTCCTACGATGGTCGTATTATTCCAAGATTAACATGGCTTCCAGTTCGACTTCGTCCATGAGTGTTCCTTCAAGTGATGAGGTTACTTTAGAAAACTATTACAAAGTGCATTTAGTTATTTAGTCAGTTAACATGTATGACCTCTATGGTCATTCTGGCATTATGCACAACCATGCTATGGTCAGACAAGCAACTATAAAACTTTGAATTTACACAAATAGGCTGAATTACCTGTCGAGAGGAAAGCAGACAACTTCCGCGTCCGTTTTAAAATCTTTGCTCCTCATGAGCTCTTTCCATCTGGGAAAAGTTACTCCAATATTGACTTTGGTCTTGCTGATTTGCCTGTCGCGTTGACGTTTTAATTCTCTCTTTCGCTTCCTTGGCGACTCTGCTACATGTCCTCGAAGATAGGCGTGATCCTCCATCTTCAGCAATCTTTCAAATCTGCCGGCAGTCACGAGTAATCTCCCCCTCGCATTCGTCAAGGTGTCACTGAGTGTAAAACGCGAAAGGCGAAGCTTGAATTTCCAGGTATGTCCCTCTTTGGCGAATGTATTTTCAAGATGGAGGCGCAACATGGCTGCCGCCATTCGAGCGACTCGCTCGTATGTATTATAAATGGCAGATTTTACGCTTACGAGAATACTTTATTAGTTGGTGGAAGTAATTACACATGAATTAGCACATATACTTTTGATAGAACAAAGTGTTTTTTGCTAAGAATCAACTTAAAAAGTTACACAGTGTAGCTTTAAACACTCATGGAAATTAAAAGAATTCCTCCATATTTCCCTCAAAAATAGAGCAAACTAATTAAAGTTTCTTATTCTAGTACACTGCTGTACTCATTGGTGACATTTAACAAAAAATAAATAAAATAAATATTAGGTATTTAACCAGCAAAAATGCAATGCTGTTACGTAAGTGAACACGTTTATGTGTCCGCCTGTGTGTTCATATGCAGTTCCTCATCCGATGTGGATATAAGAGGTTGTTAGTGTAGACGGGTCACGTGTCTTACGGCCCCTGTTAATTACTCCAGAGTTAATCGGTTTGAGAGAGCGGAACAGCTTTATCTGCAGCGTCTCTCTGCCTGTACCCTGTACTCAAAGGTTATATATGTACTTAAAGCCCTTGAGCTCGCAGATAAATGCCAAACAGGCCAAATTTTGAAAGATCCACAGAGTAGGTTAAAACCTGGTTGGTCAAAACACAGTCTGGTGATCTCTGGGAAGCAGCAGAAAAGAGTAATTCCCTTTAATCACACAAGATTGCTCAAGCATGTTGCGGGAATGAAAGTCATGCACATGAAAATACATGGGAATAACGTTTTAATACTTTATTTGTACAAGAAAGGAGTATTATTTGTAAAACTGAGTTGCAGTTTTAGATCTTTAGACAAATTTATATACTTTAAAAGAATATACTTAAGTGTGAACTGAATGTAATGTTTGGACACTTAACTGCATGGTAAGTGCAAGTGAATTAAAATGTATTAGTTTAAATATTAAATTAAATTAACTGAACTTTAGTAGGACTGAAGTACATCTTTAAATGTAATTTCATAATTACTTCTATTGTCTTTAAAATATGGTTACTGCTAAATAAACTGACCAACAACTAAAAATATACTTTAATGTCATTTCTATTATAACTTGCATACCATGTATTTAAATATATGTGTAATTACATATTTGTAATGAATATATACAAATATATAAACTTTAAATATAATATTGAAAACACACTATAGTTACATGTTCTTTAGTCTGTCAATCAACACATAAAAATAAATGCATGCTTTTTTAGACTACAAGTGCACATTCAACTTTTTTGGCTTGAGCCAGTAATCAAATAACACAAACAGCCCAGATGTGCTTAAATGTGCAATGTCATCTGTGAAACAGCCATTTTGTCTGCAGGTTGAAGATACAGTTGATCAGTTTCCAATTTCATTTTATTTTTTATTTTTTTGATAGATCCATCTGGATGTTCACAGACACACTTACCTGATTAGAAAAGCGGTGCCAATCTGTAATGCTGAGTAACACTCTGTAACGCTGTGTGTATGTTTATACAAGCCATCTAAGTGTGTGTAATCATCTCCAGCCAGGGCCTCTGCGGCTGTCATGTTTCTGGTACAGACCATCTGCTGCATGAGGCTGCCGTGATGCCAGCAGAGACATGAGAGAACAATCTGCCAAACACACACACACAAACACACCGTAGTGCGTCCCAACTGCTGCTCACTCAAACTACAATCCTAGACCAGGTGTGTCAAGCTCAGTTCACTGTCCTGCAGAGTTCAGCAACACCCCTAATTAAACACACCTGATCCAGCTAATCAAGGTCTTCGGGATTACTAGAAACTTCCAGGCAGGTGTTCTGGAGCTCCACTCTGCAGGACAGCGGCCTTCCAGGAGCGGATCTTGACACGTGACCTACACCCCAGCTCTATTCTGACCCCTAAAACACCCTTGGCACCCCTTGTGAAAAAAAACAAAAAAAACAAAAAAAACAAGTGTGCTTAATTGAATTTAACATGCATTTGTTGTGCACTTCAAATCTTGAAAGTATACACTTTATTTTGATAGTCCACTTTAGATATAAGTAACTGTGCAACTACATGTCAACTAACTGTCATTAGAGTATTAGTAGACTTATATGTATGCTTAATATCTGCTAAAACTTTATTTTGATGATCCCCAACAGATTTTCTACTGACTATAACTTGGCAACTACAAGTCAACTTATTCTACTAACCCGAACCCGAACCATAATCTAACAGTCTACTGAGAGTCTACAACAGTCTACTAATACTCCAATGAGAGTTAGTTGATATGTAGTTACAAAGATACTTATTTAGAAGAATGTCTCAAGTGGATTATCAAAATAAAGTGGAACCAAAAAGTATACTTGCAGATAATATAATATTAAAGGCACAGTATGTAAGTTTCGCCACTAGATGTCGCTTATTCAAAACAAAGGCATTGCTTGATGACGCTGTGAATGAGTATGGAATCATGGGAGTGTCGTCTTCACCCCCACAGCCGATGGAAAGCAATCCAACGGGACTGTTCATGAATGAGCGAATGTATTAAAGTTTTATTAATGTTACTGTGGTGTGAAGCAGGACGGGAGCGAGAGCCGCAGGACATTTTACATAGTTGTTTTTGATACGCTAATATGCCGCAGTCGCCCGCTAACGCTCCTTTCTTTTTGTTGTTTATGTTTATTTTATGATTAGAGTCAAGTTTAATATCCGTCACCTCCCTCCCTTAAAGGAGAACTCCGCTCAATTTTAACATTGAGCTAATTTTTTTGTAAATTTGGAGTGCACAGTAGTCGATTGTCGAGTTCACGCGCATAGGTTATCACGCGCGTGAACTCGACAATCGACTACTGTGGACTTCGACCGAAAACAGGAAGAAAATACAGGTATGTGCGCTGGCTGAATTAACATCACTTTTATTCATATCTTTCACATCTACTGCAGTCAGATTCACCGCGTTCACTCTGAAGGAATCACTCACAATGGCTGGACACTTGTAATGACACATCAAGGATGTTAAGAGGCTAAATAAGCAGGTTTAAAACTTGCCCCATTGAAGTCAACAGGGTGCAAATTTTAAAAAGAGGATAACACGGTGTAGGCAACACCGATTTTTGTCGTTGTTCTCTGTACTGACAGCACTCCAAATTTGCAAAAAAATTAGCTCAATGTTAAAATTGACTGGAGTTCTCCTTTAACTTGAACTTTGTTACAGTTACGTTTCATCACTTAAATTCACATTATTTTATTTTATTCTAATAAAACAGCTGCAAGTGCTGAATTTCTACTTATAGGTCACTTTATTTTTACGAATTAAATAAAATAAAATTGCAACTTCATAGTGTAATTACAAATATATTTAAATCACAAATATATTTAAGTAATTTCATTTATTTGCAATTAACGTGTAATTAAACAATGTTTAACTGTAGTGTGTTGTTCAATATTACATTTAATTTACATTCAGTTCGTACTGAAGTATATATTTTTTAAATCTATTATTTACATAAAAAGTACTCTTTTTTAGCTTATATATTCCATCTACAATGACATTTAAAAAATAAAATAAAATAAATAAAAGATAATAAATGAAGTCTAAGATTTTAAATAAATATCAGATAAAACTTAATTTTTTAGTTTATTCAGACTAAAGTTTACTCCAATACATTTTATTTAGACATCCTAACTTGTCAGGCACACTTTAGTTTGGGGAACATATATTAACTACAACTTTGCTTCAATAAACTCCTAAATTAATTTAATAAGTAGTTGTTGTAGTGGTTAATTTTAGGTATTGGGTAGGATTAAGGGATGCAGAATATGGTCATGAAGGCATTAATATGCTTTATAAGTACTAATAAACAGCCAATCTGCTTGTAATATGCAAGTTAATAAGCAACTAGTTAATAGTGAGAATTGCTCCGCAAACTAAAGTGTTACCAACTTTTCATGTACATGTCAACTTATTCTACTTACTATATTTCGAGAATAAATGCATGGCATCAAGACTGAAGTTAAAGTTGTAATGAAAGTAATGTCAAAGAGGACAATATTCTAAAATGTTAAACAGCAAAACCGCTAAAAGTGGTTTAATGTACTAAAACAGTGACCAAAGAGAACAGAATTTATTTAGTCATAAACACTATCTAATGTCAAGACAACAACACAATGTACAATGTTTTTACGTTAAGCATTTTATCATCCATAGAAAACCATTACAGAGAAATTGTCCTCTTTGATAGACTTTTCTGCTACAATTTCACCTCACTTATGTTGGGCAAATTATCTTTATGAACATTTATGGAACAAGGAAAGTCATCTTACTTTCAAGTGATATCACTGAGGGTGACCCACACACAAAATTTGCATTAAAGAGTATACTTTTCTGTTCTGCTCTGTATGGACATTTACATTTTATATTAACTAAAGCTTCCGTTTGTGTCATTGCCAATGAAAACTTTCTGACATTCACAAACCAGTGAGCCACTGTCCTAGACACAGACTACTGTGACCGTGGTGTAAAGACATCAATATAGCCTTCAGAAATGTCTTAAAATAAACGTCTAGCTTAATTTGTTCAATTTCTATAAGATGAACATCACTCCATCATGCTCTAAGGCCTGTCACTGTACAGCCTGATGCTCCAACGCCACCGCTGACCTCTCTTTTAACGTCTTGGAGAACAGGTACAGTAAACAATTACAAACATACGCACTACCTTGACAACCTCACACAAGGGTAAATGCATGACACACAAACACACACACAAATGAACACACGCTTGGCTAGGCTTTAGTGAATGCTGCAAACCGATTTAACTGCCGCCCCTGAGGCTTCCACATTATAAGCAACCTGCTGTGTCGCCGCGCTCCCAAACAGAGCCGTCTTTATACCCACCAGTGCTGCAGTGACTGCAGGCCATTTATCTGCAAAGATTTATTAGATTTATTTTATTAGACGAAAAAAAAAAAGGAAAAAAAATCATGTTCACAGAGACCCTGCTGCTTTGAGCCATTGCTGATTGAGTTTAAACCACTTTTTCAGTTCAGGAAACACTTGCTTTAGCACAACATCCACCTGAACACTCAGCAGAAATGCAGCCAGATACACTTCTGTTTGATAGTGGAGCTTGTAGTGTACAGACCACTGAGACAAAGTACATAGAGTAATACACTTAAAGTCTAGTCCACTTTGACAGAGCAGAGAGCTAGAATGGAGTGAAGAGCAGTCAATGGAGATTCACTTATTCAGTTGGCAGACTTTGCAATTTCATGTCAACTAGCAGTATTAGTAGACTTTAGTTAGTACACTGTTAGGTGTTAGGGTTCAAGTTAGTAGAATAAGTTGCAAGTAACTTATAGTCAGTATAATGTCTGTTTGGGGAGCATAAAAAAAAAAAAGTGTTAGCAGATATTAAAGGTAGGGTAGGCAATTTTCAGAGAGGCTAGCATTAGCAAGCTAGCTTTGAAGACAGAGCATCTCCAAAGCCACGCCTCCTTCAAAACACATGAACGCGTACAGCAGGGAGCAAACATGGGCTGCGTCCGAAAACTGATACTAGTGATTTGACTGAAGGGTGTTTTTGACACATTCCAGGGTTGAAAGGCATAAATGCACGTTAGTTTCACTTCCTGTCTCCTGAGATACCTTCATTTTATCGATTTTTGAAGGCAGCATAGATCTATCCTTCGTTGCCTTTGATATACCAGAATCCTGTGCTTTCCATTCTTTGAGTTGGTTGAGCTAAAAAAATGCCGTCTGAAAGTTGCGGCTGGTCGTCAGTTTGTGTGTAAATGTAAATTTTTGATCAACGTTTTTAACCTATGTCATTTCTAGCGAGAAATTACTATTGTAGTCTTTAAATATTATCCAAGCTCGTGTGCACACGTTCACAGGCAGGACATCATATCAGATTCTGACTGAATGCAATGATTGGACGAACATTTTATTGCCCTACTCTTTCCACAGATGATATACTTGTAAATACATTTAGACCACTTAACTTAGTGATTGCTATCAGGATGTGACGAGACTTTCAACCAGAAAAAAATTATGTATATATATATATATATATATATATATATATCTGTAACAAATCGCCTACCCTGCTTTTAAACAGACAGTCTACTAATACTCCAATGACTGCTAGTTGACATGTACTGTAGTTGCAAAGATACTTATAGTTAATAGAAAGTGGACCATCAAAAATGTGTGACTTTGTTATGAATTTAAATCAGTAAATTCCTCTTTCTGTTATTCCAATTCAACGTATTTGATGAAACATGTTTTCATGTTTTATGGGGACTTTCCATAGACATAATGATTGTTTAAACTGTACAAACTGTATATTCAATCCCCTAAACCTAAGTCTACCCCTAAACCTACTCATAAAAAAATAAATAAAAATAAATAAATAAAAACTTTCTTCATTTTTACATTTTCAAAAAACATCACTTTAGTTTGATTTAGTTTGATTTACAAGCTGTTTTCCTCATGGGGACCCAAAAAAAATTACCCACAAGGACAAGGATTAAGGAATTGCCATCTTTGTGGGGACATTTGTCCCCATAATGTAGGGTTTACCAGGACCACACACACACACACACATTTCCATCTATGATTTGATTACCTTGCCTCCAAGCATCTATACGGGTACAGTGTTTATAGTATTGCTGCTGGAGGTGAGGGGCGTCTCACACATACCTCTACCATAAAAAAGTCAAAGCTCTCTGCATCTCCCACCGGTGGCACATTATTACGGAAAGACAGACTGTTGCGCAGAGGTGTTTTGTGGAGCCAGCACATTTCCTCTCCTCTCAACACATAAACACACACAGTCACTCTCTTCACTGTGCTTTAAAGTCACTGTGCTCTTACAGTCTCTTGTCTTCTCCTCTTCATCTTGCATCATAAAGTGCCTCGCCAACATTGAGGAGAAAAAGGCTTGAATAAAGAATAAATATTTTAGCAATGCATCGAAAAAAGTGGCATGCATTAACCAGAAGCCATTGATCAAAAGATTGTTAAAATCACGAGACTCATAAATTCAGTGGCCAAACTATTGATTAATGTATCTGAAAGGTAATGTACCTGAAATATAATTTTTATGTAAATTAAAAAGTCATGCATTAACATATTATTGTAAATCACTAGTAGAAAAAAAAAAAGAGTACTGTAAGATGGTAACAGTGTATAAATTGCTGCTCTCAACACTGACAGCCAATCACTGCTCGATATGCTAAAACAAAACACTGATACTAATGCTGTTAAGGAGACACTGGCTCTGCTCCAACCCTCAGTCAGATGGCTTGAATAACAATAATAATAATATACTCACTATACTCGTTCACAAAGCAAGTGCCAAAACCTTAAGATCTTTACAAAAAAAAAAAAAAAAACATAAATCTCACTGAGTTTCATTAGATTTTTTTTTTCTGAAAAACAAGACATCATCATGTAATTTAGCTTCTGAAGAAAATGTATCTTGTTTTAACAATGTTTAGAAATGTATACTAACAAATAAGACAAAAATATGTTTTAAAGTATAGAATTATATTTATTGAAATGGTTACACATTGACACTAAATCTACCAGTAGTCTGATCGCATATACATCTCTTCTAATGTAACTAAAGGTAGGTAGTTATTATTATTGTTTTACTAGTTTATTATTTATAGCATTATTTTGCTGTCTATCTTTTATAGCATCGGGAGAGCACCTATAATGTCTAAAAATTGGTCTAGGTACAGTACACTACTGTAAGACAAACAGAACCTCAGATACTTTGATCTGAAGATGCATGAAAGCTTTTTTAACAAACATCAATTAAACCCAGATGAAAAGAGGTAATTAAATTACTTTGCCACGCTGACAAAAAGAAGGTAACATGCAGTAAACCTTCACCCGCTTCACCTGTCGTTGGACCGATTGGGCGGCCTTACACTACTTTGAAAACTTTAGGTTCAGTAAGATTTGAAGAAAGAAATGAATACTTTTATTCAGCAAGGATGCAATACATTTTCCAGATGTGACAGTAAAGACTTTTACATTGTCAAAAAAATTAAAAAATAAAAATAAATTCTGTTCTTTTGAACTTTCTGTTAATCAAAGAATTCACAAAAAATAGGAAGCAGCACAACTGATTTCAACATTGATAATAATCAGAAATGTTTCTTGAGCATCAACTCATATTAGAATGATTTCTGAAGGATCATGTGACACTGAAGACTGGGGGATAATGATGCTGAAAATTCAGCTTTGATCACAGGAATAAATTACATTTTACAATATATTTAAAATAATTTACTTCAAATTGTATGAATATTTCACAATGTCACTGTTTTTACTGTATTGTAAACTTAATCATAACTTTAATTATACATATATGGCAGTCAATTCGATGTGTTAATATTGTGAGTTTAAGTGTCTACAAACTTTTGAAAATATATGCGTGTTCGATTGTTCGACATTTTATTACGAACACCTACAAATACTAATGAGATCACGTTGGTGAAACTGCAGGCAGGACCCTGACTCAAATAAGAACATTAGTTACATAAAATGCCACAAGCTCACCCTCTATTCCGTTTTATTTGTTTTTGGCAATTAGGGCTGATAGGTCCACCGAGGCCCCAGGAAAGCAGAGACTTTCTTTAATTGCTTCATTAAAAAATGCTGATTCCAAACCAGCTCTGTCAAGTTGAAATACAGCTCCTTCTTTCTCCTGTGCTGCGGATAAGGTAGAAATAATGTATATGCGAATAAAATGCGATGATTTAATAGAGCAAGTGAATAACTTAATGAAAAACTATGCTGTGATGGCTAGTAAGAAGGTGAACATACATACTAAACATCATTGTATGGCTGCTGGAGCAAGGTTTACTGAAAAGCCATGTGTCACAGTTGTGAAAGAAAAGCACCTTCAATGTGTCTACGAGTCACATCAGGTGAGGAAACTGCACTGGCTCCAAATGCACATGATGAACTGGCTGATGTTCTGTAATGTCTTATTTAGTGTGACTGTCCCCATCTGCCTCAGGTCATAAGCACTTCTGATCGGCCCACTTCAGCTCAAGACAACCCGGACACTTTGAGCTCAGGCCAAAATCTCTCAGAGGCCCTTCGTAGCCGTGATGACGTCTAGTCTCACCACCCAGTGATAAAAGCCATTCATCAGACTTCTAGAAGAAGATATGACTCACTCCATTCAACTCGAGTAAACAACAAGTCGATCTTTTTAGTAAACTGGATAAACCAGTTTACCAAATCGAACTGAATTGTCTGAAATGGTTCGCGGCTTGAGTCAGCACAGATCTACAGAAGTTACTTTATCAAACTCAAACTTACTTTTAGAAATGCCTGATAGTCACAACAACTATGAGCCAGAATCAAGGAATATATGATTCTATGATGCCTACAGTTCCTATTCAGCCAGTCACATTTGACGTTACGTCAGACTGAAGTCATGGGGTCTCATCTGGGAGCCCAATCACCTCCAAGTGGACATTGGCCAGTGAGATTTGCATGCCGAGTCACACCCACTCGGACATACGGGTATAAATAGGACTGACATTACTCACTTTACTTAACTAAAATACATTACTAAAAGTAAATTTATGCAAAGAGCAAACAGCTATTTTAAATGCTACTTGGAGAATTTTAAATTGCTATTTTTGCCTACAGCTCATCGTGGAATATCTCTGCTGGTGTGAAGACGCATTCCAGCGATGTCTGCATCCAGCTCGCTGTGCACACATTGCAGGATTTGCCCCAGGGAGTTTCGGCTAAAAGGGCAGTTCTCTAAAAGAGCAAGCACGAGGGGTCAACGTCTTTTTCAAGATGTCTTTCCGTTCGTGTGTTTCTGGATGCGGTCGTTTCCTGACTTTCCTTCTTCAATATGGAGGCACGGGTCCCCTCTGTTGATACCCAGCCCCCGCCTCTTCTCGTAGAAAAGACTGCGGGTCTGGTTAGCACTCTGGGAGACAGGGTAACACTCTTCTTCGATGGGCCCGTACCCATGAACCTACCACTCCTCTATCATGCCATGTGCCGCGGAGTTGCCGAATGTTGGCGCGGGTCCCTCACGTGAGGCATCTTGTGTCTCATTCAACACTCCGGATGAGGATCGGATGTCGATCGCTGCGACGGGGAGTGGACTTTTGTCCTCTGGAGAGGATGAGGAAGCTGAGCTGCCCCCCTCTGGGGTGGTTCCTCATGCTGAATCGGATTCAGAGCTGACGGCCATGGGATAGACTGGAACTCTCCACCGTGTCCCAAGCGCTCGCAGTTGGATGATTGATTCCTGGGTGCGACTGCGCGCCACTCCAGTGCCTTTACTCCCGGAGGTGCATAAGGAGGTTCAGAAAACGTGGAAGGCACCTTTTACGGCCCGAAGCCATTCTTCTGTCTCCTCCACTTTCAATACCCTCGAAGGTGGGGCAACCAAGGGTTACGTGCCCACAAAGTGCCACCACCTGACGGAATTGTCCATGTCTCCTGTACAGGGCAGGTAAAACGGCAGGTAAGGCTTACACCACCGCTGGACAGGCCGCCTCCGCCCTGCATGCCATGGCCATCCTACACGTCCATCAGGCAAAGATCAAAGAGCTGCATCATCAAACTTCTCCAAGCACCTTTGAATGGCTCCACCACCACCAGTGTGTGGATCCGAAACAAACGAACCAAAGAAATTTCAAGTATAAAGTGGAGTCCGCCAAGGAGATGTTGCATCTCCCCTGCTTTTTAATATCGGTATTGATGCCATTTTGAGGAAAGTTTTTACGCCAAACAACTTCCTGTTGATGTTCACAGATGATAACGCCATATTCGCTGATACAGATGTAAAGGCCACCAACATCCTACCGCATCGCCCAATCCCACGGTCTAAGTATCAAAGAGGACAAGACAAAAGTTATAGAGATGCTTGGATCACAGGTCAACGTTCACCCCGAACAGGTCAAAGAATTCAAATCTCTGTGATTGCTGTTGCAGGAGAAAAAAAGTGGCATCTAGCACCAAAGTCCACAGCAGGATTGGCCAGGCAAAAGTGTTTGAAAATTCAAAGACCAGATTCTGGTTGTACCTCTTTGTGATCCCCCTTATAACAAGGCAATTTGGACAATGTGCAACTGCCAACCTTAAGTTGAATAATAAATAATAATAATAAAAATATCTATAAACTTTACACATTCAAGGCTTTTACATTTATTTATTTTTTAAAGAAAAACTTAAAACAAGGTTAAATGTTTCACTTACAAACTTTACATGTTTGAGTTTGAATGACAAACTTTGATTTTATTTAAAAAATGAATGTTGTCATACACCTACATCCTTACAAAAAGAAGTTGTAGACTGTCGCACATTTTCCAATTTGTATGGTTAACAAAAAGTGGCTTTCTACTGCATCTTTTTAAATAGGAAATTGAAAAGTGTTGCTGTCTTAATTGAATGGGCCGCAGAAGGAGAAATTGAAATTCAGTGCAACACTGTTTCTTCAGTTTTCCCTAGGCAGCACATTACAGCATAAAGGTTGGATAGCATTAGGCCGTCAGTTTAATATCCGCCATATTTGTTTAAGCCCCCATCTTAGTCTGAAATATCACTGTGGGCCATTGATTATCGCTGCAGATGGCCATGTGAGGTAACAGCAGGCGAAAGAATTGAACTCGAGACTCCACACACACACGTTGATTACATACACGCATACAGTCAAACCCACATATGCACTTTTTACAGTACAGTTAAAGTAGATTGCAGCATGTGTTATCTCTAGCCAATACATCATAAATATTTCCTGTTCTCAGTGGGGAAATGTCACAGCTGTGCTAGGGAAGATGACAGGCCCAGAGTTTCATTCAAAGAGGATTTGAACCATCTAAAAAAAAAAAAAAAAAAAAAAAGGTATTTCTGAGTCAAGAGACCCACACTCCCCCCATTTCTTCTGGCTTGTGTGCACCGTTTGTTCTTCCTCACAGCTGAGCTCTCTGCTCTTCAGTTGTTCAGGTTGACTGCAGTGCAGACCACAGCTCTACATTCACCAGCCCAGCTGGTACCGTCATATGTTTAGCTAAAGGACACACACAATCAAACCAGACCCACAATATGACACTTTAGATTGAAACACAGACACATCCACATATCGGCTCTCACACGTGAGTAAGGTGTCACATGTTACTCAGGAAGAGAACGCCAGGCGGATTAATCCTCAAGGTCATGGGAAATATGATTGTGATGGGCTGCATTTGTGCTGAAAAGTGGATATCTGTGTAACAGTTATGAATGGATGAATCAGGCTCAAATGTGTCTCTTAGTGCATTGACCAGAGCATTGACCAGACGGCGCAATTATGTGCGTACAGATTATGTACAGATGAATAAACAAGTTAATGAAGAGCTGCATTTTAGACACAGTATTGCCAGTTACTTAGTTTTCACTCTGTTTGTAAAAATAGTTCCAAACGAGGCTATGTTGGAACGTTGCACCACGAGCAACCAGTGTTCATTTTTGTAGCAAATTCTGATTTAGTTTTAGCTATAGACATCTGACTTGTTTTAGTTTTAGTCAACTAAATATCATAATCATAAATCTAATGGGTTTAGTTAAATTGTAATGCATCAGTTAAGCATTTCTCTCAAATTTCCAAACTAATTTACTCTTGGAGAAAACATCTATTAAGCTGTTAATATGTTAATATTAAGTTTTGAACATGCAATACAGACACAGATTTTCATACAAGTGTATTGTCAGGTAGATCAGCACGTTACAATTCAAATGTGCACGTCAACCACGCAGGACATCGGTTCTGACTGGATCTCTTCCCAAATCATCCCTCCCTAACAGTTTCGTCTCATTTTGTTTTCCGTTTACGAAAAAGTCAATCGTTTTTCGTCATAGTCTTTGTCATTCAAAACCGTTTTTTTTATTTAGTAATCGTCTCCTTTTCGTCAGTTGGCGAAAATTATGAAGAACATTTTCCATCAATGAAATTAATACTGCGAGCAATCCAGCAAAGGTGTTTTGTTCTTGTTTTGTTTGGTTGAGTGAATAATTCAATGACTCATTTATAAAGGCGGTCTTTTGTTTAATTCCTGAATGAATCATTATTATTTTTTAACAAATTGGATGAATGATTCAATGACTCACTCATAAAACAGTCACTTGTTGCCCCCACAAAGCATAATGACTTAAGCTGCAGAAAGAGTGGGCTAAACTTGACCACTTTAAGATTAATGGCTCAATCGCACTAAAGCTTGCTCACCTTGATCAATCCGACTGAGCTTGATCCAAATTGAAATTAGATTCAATTGAAAGGGTTGGTGTAGATTTTTTTGTGCAGGGTACAAATAAACAGTAGTTTCAGAATCTGCAATGAGAATGAATTTATTCAGATTTATGAAAATCAGTGGGATTATTAATGGCTCACAGTCTGTCTTTTAAATAGTGCAAAGTCCCAGTCCTGTTGACCTGTTATATCCCTCTTTAAATGATCCTCTGCCAATCACATCTGAGTACCTAAACTAACTGTTGTATAGTTTTCCTGTAGGATCCCCAGCACTGAAACTGATGTCAGTTCATAGAGCCTCCAAGACCTGAGCTGCCGAGTATAGACTGCATTTTAATGAAAAATTACATTCTATAAACAATGTATTGTGTCAGCATGTCTTAACGAAACATGGTTTAACGTGGTTTACCAGAGCAGAACACCAAGAGATGGTGAAATTGGAAGTAAAATTAAGAGCAAGTTCGCCAAATTTCATCCCGCTTTGTATTGTTACGTGTTTTTTTATTTTTTTCAGCAAAAGCTTTTAACAAGATCCAGAGCTTTTGTGAAAACCACAGATTATAGTTCCACATTTTTGTATCTCCGCCGACAGACAGTTTAATTGACTGAGGGTTATTACCAAAACAGTTATTATAAGGTTAGGTTTGTCACTGAAAATTATATCATACTATGTCTACACTTTAAACAGCATTATGGCAAAACTGGAACACTGTGGAAACAGCTTTTTTTACCTGTATGCAACAGTGTTTTGCTTCGGGGGGAAACGGATGTTCGCAGTCATCCAGTTTGAAATGTTGACTACAAACACAGAGGTTGTTCAGATTTTCTGTTACTGCGTTCCCTCCATATTTAAGATTCTTACAACAAGCTGGATCCTTCACTGGAAACCCAAAGTAGCTCACTGCTGCTTAACGTTCACTCTGTGAATTCTTGGACCTGGGAACAATACCATCACCATTATAATTAAAAGTTTGCTAAGAAGTATTTCCAACTAAAGCAAGACGGTCTTTCAGTCTGGTCAAGCTTATTCATAGCAGACTGGTGGGAGTGGTCTTGGATGGCAACATGCTCAGTGCATTATGGGTGTTTTATTTTATTTTATTTTATTTTATTTTATTTTATTTTATTTTATTTTATTTTATTTTATTTTATTTTATTTTATTTTATTTTATTTTATTTTATTTTATTTTATTTTATTTTATTTTATTTTATTTTATTTTAGTTTAGTTTAGTGTAGTTAGTTTTACTACCTATTTGGCAAAAGGCCTGTTCTCTGTTTTCTCTAGTCAGGTAGTACTGATTTCCTCTTTTTTTTCACATTAGTAAAAAAAAGGCAGCCAAGTTTTATTGAAAACCAATTTTGCCAGAGGTGGTTTCCCCCATTTAAATTTTATTAACAGAGTGGGAGAGGGGGAAGAAGAAGGGACAATAAATCAGTGGAGAAATGCAGGGAAATGCAGCACACCTGTGTTTGAAAGGAGCTCTCCAAGGTCCTGATAATATCCGGTGGGTAGGATCTGCCTTCCAGCACCATCCGTATTGGCCTACCCTAAGAGTGGGGTGCTCTCCATGGTGCTGAACGTGCCTCTTCTGCACTGTGGAGGAACGATTTACTGTAACGTATAGTATGAAAACAATCTGGACATAATGCATCTATCTAGACATAATAATCACATAACATACTGCTTTTTGCATACTGTACAGTAGAAAAGTAGGCATATTCAGATGTGGGGGTGAACATTGTACGCACAGATTTGAAATTAGAGTGTGCGTACACTAAAATCTATTTATAAAAACAGTCTTTGATGTGGAGAAGTGCTTAGCGCCAAGTTAGGGTCTAAGCTAAGACGTGCACACTTTTCCTTCTGGCAGAGAGTCGGAGTACTGCAGGTATTCGGAATTATTGGCAATACATTTTCAAGTAAATAATTTGGATGGATCTGGAAGAGAGGCGTACGCACATTTGTTTTGTGTGTAAGTTTGCTCTCTGAATCACACGTACGCACATTTGAGAAATGATCGTAAGATCAAATGTAGGCCCCTCGGGTCTTCAGGGACCAGAATTGAGAACCACTAAAATAAACAGAAGCAGTAACGTGGAACTAAACAAAATAGAAATTTTAACAACAGCACTAATGAGTGTTCCTTGATGAGGTCAGGTAAAGTTGTGTTTTGTTGATTGTGACTTCAGTCCCACCTGAAACTTTTCTTCACAGAACCTTGGCATACATTACAAAACAAATTACCTACTGTTGTTCGGTTAACTAACACCCTTTGAGAAATTAAATCCAGTCCAGATGGGAACATCAGTGATTGTGGTATTTATTTATTTTTTAAAACAAAGCTTCCTAATTATTTTGAATTTGACCAAATATAATGATTAAAGTAAATGTTTTGTTACACTTTATACCATTTATACAGTTTGTCTATCTTTATAAATAAAATAACAGTTGGTGTCAGAGCCATATCCCACAGTTCCTGTCTCTTTTCTCCCATCACTTCCTGTGTATATTCAACTATCCTAGGCAAAATGCTTAAACTGAATATTTCACTCATAAATTAAAATTCTGTCATTACTCACTCACTCACTCACTCACTCACTCACTCACAGTTTTCAAAAACTGCATGCTGTAAGTAATAGTGGAACACACACAAAAATGCCATTTTCTATAAAATAACAATTCATAGTTACGAAAAGGATCATAACCCAGACAGCAACATAGTGTCGGCCCAGATCCGGAACACATCTGGTACACGTGGATTCCACAAGGCCCAGATGTGGGCCGGATCTGGTCCGACACTATGTTGCTGTCTGGGGAAGGTAGTCACTAAAGGCACCACAATAGTCTTTCTTTTGAATTATATTTCAGTCTTCCAAAGTCATATGATAGCTTTATGCAGCCCCGGCTCATTCGAAAAACGTACCTGTGGCAACATTTTTGCAAAATACAAAATATGTTACGTCCTTTACGTTTCGCGACAGTTTCAAAGTGAAATGTCCAGTGAGTGGACATATGGAGCTGGTTCAATGATGCAAACTCCAAATATATATTCGTTTACAAATCATGCACTATGGTTTAAAGTGTTATGATGTCATAACATAATTGTGCAAGGAGCCACGTGAAAAAAAGACTTTATTAATCCATAATCTGCCCATATAATCATAATTGTGTGTGAAAACGATTAAAAGTGTTTGCTGTTTTACTGCCTCTAGTGTTCATTTGTTTTAGTTACTGCAGTGATATGCACATATTGGTATGTATTTTGCATTTTGCAAAAATTTTGCCACAGGAAAATTTTTCCAATGAGCCTGTGTTGGAAATTTGAATTTGAATGACATTAAAGATTAATTTACTGTTGAAAATAAATGATATACAACATAGTCACATAATAGAGGAATATAATGGTAACACTTTACTCTGATGGTCCACACTGTAAAAAAAAATCCTAATTTTACAGAAAATAACTGTGATTTTTTGACGATCATTTTCTTTAATTTTAAGTTGTACTCAAAACACTGTAAAATTACAAATAATATCTGTAAAATAAAAATGCAGATGTTATTTTAGGTATTGTGACATTAATGACAAATTACAGTAATTCACATTTTTTATACAGAAAATTGATTGTATTTTTCATACAGCATTTTTTCTGTTTTCTTAAATTACATAAAAATGTATGTAAAATTACAAATATAATCTGTAATTTAACAGAAACAAAACAGTTAAATGATAAAATGGTCAAATGACTGTCAGCTCCCCAAAAAACTGTAAAACATCCTAAATTAAATAAACTGAAAAACACTGTTATTTTACAGGTATTTCCTGAATAATCACGATCAAATACCTTCATTGTAAAAAAAATCTTAAAAAAGGGTCAAATGACTGGCAGCTGCGGCTGCCAAACAAAAACCTTAAAATTAAAGTAAAATATGCTAATTAAAAAAAAAACAAAAAAAAACACTGTTATTTCACAGGTATTTCCTGCATTATTATGATCAAATACCTTCATTGTTAAAAAATCTTAAAAAAAGGGTCAAATGACTGGCAGCTGCGGCTGCCAAACAAAAACCCTAAAATTAAAGTAAAATATGCTAATTTAAATAAAGTGTAAAAAAACTTTAAAATCAATTTGATGTCACCATGATTGAGATCAGTGTCTGCTTTAGTTGGGCTCATGACCCTTGAGTTTTTAACTTATGTTTTTCTCTGGCTGCTTTAACTGTGTAATTCATACACGTTTGTTATAGCAATAAATGCTGGAGAAAATATCAGATGATCTTGGTCATTCATTGGTGATGTTATAGTCATCATATGATGATCTAATTCACTGATATGTCAGTCAAATCTCTGAATATATTAGCTTAGATTACATAATATGTAGATGGAATCTATCTTTATACTAAGTCTATAAATATCATAATTTTTCACATAACCCTTGAAGTATTGTGGCATCAGTATTATAACAATCTGAAATAATAAAAAAAAAAGATATATATTGTACAGAAAAAGTTTTGAGCTGGTTCATTTTTTTAGTAGTATAGAGACATCAAGAATCAACATATGATACTCAACAATGGTGACAACCAACAAAGCCTTTTTGTGACTTTATAGTAGTTCAGATTTTTTTTCATTGTCACCATTGTTGTGATTCATACGCTGATTCTTGATGTCTGAGTGAGTCTATATGATCCTGTCAAAACATTTTCTGTATAATGACTTCATAAAATATGAGTATCACCGCACTGCAGAATCTTCTATAGCAGTTTTGTCATGCAAAATGAACAACTAATATTTAACAACTTAATCAGGTATTTCACTTTAAGTGGTACTAATAAAGCAGGACACCACATGATGACTATTATCACTAAAAAGTGACTAACATCTGATCTGAGTTTCTCTTGGATTGCTACAATTACAAATATGCATCAGAGACACACAGTTAATGCAGCCAGAGAAACATTAAAGTTAAACAGTAAAAGGTCAAGAGCCCAACTAAAGTAGACACTGATCTCCATCATGGTGACATCAAACTTTATTATTTTCAATAAAACTTCAACTTCTAAACCTCTGTTAATTCTCAATAAGAATGTTAGTATGAAATAAATAAAGTCTGGATTGTAATAAGTGAAGATGCTGAGATCCTGAGAGATCTGGTAGTGTTTAATGTTCTGTTGGGGTTTAAAGTGTTTCTGTATGGTGTGTTTCGTGTGTCACCATTGTGTTGAAGAGTAGAGCCTGAGCTTCAGTCCAGGATGAGCAGAGAAACACAGATGATATGCTGAATGTTGCTTTATTTAACAGACAGTAACTGTGTAGTTGCTGATGCAGTGACGTATAGTCACAACAAATCATGCATATGTTCAAAAATCAGAAAATAAATGTGAAATAACTGTGTTTTAACTGTGTGTTTCTGTGAAAAAAGATTAATGAAGATTTCTGTAAAAGTATTTTGCACTTATTTAAATTAGGATATTTTACATTAATTTTACGGTTTTTGTATGGCAGCCGTTGCTGACAGTCATTTGACTGTTATTTTATGGGATTTTTTTACAATGAAGGTGTTTGATCGTAATAATTCAGGAAATAGCTGTAAAATAACAGTGTTTTTCTGTAAAACATTTAAGGAAAATTTCGGTAAAAGTTTTTTGCACTTCATTTAAATTAGGATATTTTACTTTATTTTTACGGTTTTTGTTTGGCAGCCGCAGCTGACAGTCATTGACCGTTTTTTTACGATTTTATTTTTTACAGTGCACTTTAGACATTCTTCTAACTATAAGTAACTTTGCAACTACATGGCTAACTCTCATTAGAGTATCAGTAGAGTATTAGTAAAATGTATTATTAAAAGCTTACAGCAGTTTTATGATTTTTAAAAAAAATCTTTTGTTTTTAATTTTTTTATTACATTTGATTTCTTGTGCCTTAAATTCAACTTTAGGCATTCTGAATGGTGCACAACGCTGCTGCAGCTTTTCCTCGTCCTAAGACCTTTAGTTATAAGAACATGTCTGATAGTGAATACACGTGAGCAGGGTTACACAATGGTGATCAACAAGAAACAGGGATTTTAAAGTCTGAGTTTATAACTCATAACACGGTGTGCGTGGAATCTCCTCTGCTCATAGATGTTAGTGTGAGCTTGTAAGCCTGTGATGTAATGCTGCGCGTACTAGAAAACTTACTGTTATGCCAAGAGTAATATACTCCGTCGGGACTTGCGTATGGCTATGTATGTGTGTTAATGTGGTTAAGACAGATCAAGTGGCAGCTTGAGCACACACACACACACACACACACTGCTTCAGGCCAGAGTGTGGCACACCGGCATAAGATTAAGACCTGAGATTTGTGCCCTTCAAATCCTGCACTGTCAAACTATCAGCAAGGGAGATCTGAAGAGAGCAGTTACATAACTGACACCAGCTCAGTTCAAACCCCAGTGAATGCCTGACAGGCTATTGTCTACATAGACTGCTACCCTCTTAGGGGACGTTTTTGCATTTAAAACAGCTAGAAAGAGCGCTAAGGAATTGAGTGGACTCTGCATGCTACATAGGCAACATCTCTGCTGTCAGACTTCAGTGTGATGCTAAGGTAGTAGTGTGGATATGCATAAGGAACAAATATAGGGTACAATAGTTTTATTTGATACTTTTTAGAAATACAATGAATAATGATGAATGAAAATATGATCAATCTATCTATCTATCTATCTATCTATCTATCTATCTATCTATCTATCTATCTATCTATCTATCTATCTATCTATCTATCTATCTATCTATCTATCTATCTATCTATCTATCTATCTATCTATCTATCTATCTATCTATCTATCTATCTATCGTCCTTGACAAAAACAAGATTTTCTCAGCTTTTTGTTCAAAATATTGCTTTTTTAAAACTTGCCCACATTCAAGTTTTGATAAAAAAGAATGCATGAAGCTAGAATAAAAAGGGGGGCTTCAGAGGACAGTAATTGATATTGTCGCCCAAAATGTGCATGTCTGTGAATGACAGTATTTCCGAGATTGCCTTTCTGTCACGTGTGTCACATTCCCACCTACTGTATCTCAGTAATCCTGATAATTCACATTCGCTCCAAACACAGTCGTGCTTCCCTGCTCTCAATCCAGCCAATCAACTGTACTCACGCTCACTGGCCCACAAATCTCTCTGTCGTTTCACCTGGATTTATTTGCTTTTGATTCTGTTTAATCCACATAAAGAGGAGATTGATATTGACAGAGGTGAACTGCAGTGATCTGTACTTCATTCTGGTAGTAAAATTGCCCTACTTCCATAGTAATGTGGCTCTGTATCATTAATGACATATAAACGTATACCTCAATTTTTTCATTTATCTACCTTTTTTTTTTTCATCTACATTTTTTTTTATTGAAATATTTCTTGCATTAAGATACTAAAATGAAAATATGATGGACAAAATCATTATTGGTCTTCAAGTTTCTGCAACACCTGAGCTGTTGTAAATAATATGCAAGAAAGCATAAATAATTAATTTAAAGGGGTCGTATTATGCTTTTTTTCAACTTTATTTAGTGTGTAATGTTGCTGTTTGAGCACTAAAAGGTCACTCAAAAGAGAGCTATTCTCTATATCTGTGTGATACTGTTTCTGAACAGGCATACGCAAAATAAAGGGCCAAGGCCTGGTTGAGTTGCATTAGTTGTGCGCTGAAAGTCGCGGTTATGGTAAGGGGCGGGACATTACCCAAACACGCTCGAAGCACTTGGCCAATCACAACACACTGGTCCAGCTGACCAATCAGAGCACATTGTGCTTTTCAGGGGCTTTGAACTAAACAGAGCGTCACTAACAGACTGGGAAGAGAGGAGCTGCAACAATGGAGAATATGGGGGGGAAAAGCATAAAAAAATAAATAATAAAAAAAAAAAAAACATAAAAAGGGAATAATAGGTTCTATTGATAAAATAAATAACACATCTTATTTTTATATTCTGGTACATTTCCTTTAGTTCCTGTTTCCCTGCACTGTTTAGTTTCGGTTTTCTTGATTACTGATTATGTCCTCTTTTGTATGGTTATGTTTGCCATGTATACTCATGTTATAGTTTAGTTCTTTGTCAGTTCTCGTTTGTGGATTTTGTTGTTTTGCTATTCTCCTACATTTCTCCTACGATCTCTTCAAAGCTACAGATTCAGATTAAAGTCTGTTTGTTTTGTTGTTTGTGCTGCAAACCTACCCCACCTTCTTCAGTCGGTGTCAAGGATTATACTTAATTTAATTGCTTTTTTGTTCCCATTTGTTTGTCTCTTGTATCTCCAGTTCAGTTTAGTCTTGATTAGTCCCTAGTTTTCCCTCTTGGTTACTAATTATGTTCACCTGTCAATCATTATGTCTCCCTGTGTATTTAAAGTCCCCCTGTGGTCAATAATTGTATCCCTTAAACTCATCTTTGATCACCAAAAAGACCATTGAAAAAAAGAACTCTACACCCGTGTTTCATTTAGTATACGCGGTTCTATGAATATGCAAATGAGCCCCGCCTCCACTCACTCACACCAGCTCAGAGATCCACTCGTGGACGATCACACATTGATCTGATTGGTTACAAGGTAGTTTGTGACTCAGAAACACCAGCGATTTCAATCCACGATTTTGATTCACTGCAGTTTTAAGAAGAAAATACTCATCAGCAATAATGATGACTTGTGAATTTACACATGGTTTGTCTAAAAGCATATTAAAAACACCACATAGACATATAAACAACATTAAAAGCCTGATTTTCACCACAGGGGGACTTTGGGACTATGTTTCCTGAATAGTCCTGAGTATTTGATATTACAGTTTTTCTCAGTCGCTTTGGTGCATTTCTCACATCACTATTTACATTTGCACAACAGTTAGTTCAACCTCCACAACATTTAGTCATTTGTGCACATCATAGTAGCAGTTTCTCATTCCTTCTAACAAATTGCAAATGCTTTTGGACATGCATCAATTGCTTTCATACAACTCTCTGCTGTTTTATAACATTATCATTAGCTTATGTCATGTCAGTCAAAATTAACTATACTTGTCAATGCTGAATAGTCATTCCATATAAAACTTATAGTCCTCATTTCATTGCTTGAGTCATTACATACAAAAATGTTGAACTAGTTGTCAAAATCTGGCAAGCAAATTTTACCAATTTTTTTAAATCTTTTTTAATCGCCACTCGAGGAGATACTTTCCTCGCTGCATTGCAAGAGATGATATTCGCTGTGATGTAGATGAAATTATGTGGCCAGACAGAGAGGAACGTCTGGATGTGCATGAATGATTACAGTACTATGTATGTTGTATGTTCAGTTCCAATATGTACTGCAATATTGTTTCCAGTTGTGCACAGCTCTACCCAAAGGGAGTTTATGTTTGTTGTAAATAAGGGTGTATTTGTTCTTTTGCACAATGCTGTGAACAAATTATAATTGCAAAGAGCATATGCAGTAAAAATGTGAAACATACATATTCAGTCTTGTACTCAGTTACCTCACTAAATACAGTAATGTGTAACTTTACTGTATTTTTCAAATGGCTGTGCAAATAGTATATAGTGCTGTCTTGAGCATTTTCAGGTAGTGTCACCAAGATCTGACTTTTTTGCATTGGAAAACATTTATAGAGTAAACTGTCACTATGAAAACATGACAAAGCCATTTGACTATCTTGTTCATAAACAATGGTGTCAGGACTTTTCATATTGATGACATTGACACTTTCATTGACATGAATACTTGCTTTTGAGGAATGAGCTATCCATTTTGAGCAAGTGACACGCTTTTGCAGGTTATCAACTAGGTTTTGCAGTTTGTACTAATTGTTTTGAGAACTGCATTAACTGTTGTGCAAATGTAAATAGTGATGTGAGAAATGCACCAAAGCGACTGAGAAAAACTGTAAATATAGTTCTTGCTGAATTATCCTGCGCCTTGCGCCTAGTCTTTTCCGTAACAATTTTGAAAAATAGGAAGTTTTGAAAAATACTGGGGCAATTTCTAATGAGTGTCACCTGCGCGCCACACCGGCCTCTATTCTCAAGGAAGGAGATCTGGAAGGATAAAAGGAGGAAGGACGATAGTGCAAGACAAGAGAGGACCAGGCTTGAACTATTTATGTTGGTGTTTTTTGGTGTCGTCCATGAGGGGCTGCCGCTTTACTTTCATTTTTTGTTTGTTTAAAAGTTGTTTAAAGAATGTTGAACGTTCACCAGTCCTGGCCTCCTTTTTTCCTGAACTTGAAACCTTGCCACAAATACCTGTAATTAATTATTTTTCCAGGATGAGTTGTAACATTTCCAGTAAAATAGATTCTAGATCCTGCCTTCTTTTCATTTGACAGCATTGCTGCTCTGCTGTTGAAAACTGTTGTGCGTTGTGTTGCCTTTATAAATGCAAAAAAAGAGGTGTTAAAGTGGGCTGAAAATAAAGTGCTTCTCATTATCCGGGCGGATGAAGAAAACAGTGTTTAATGGTCATTTCAATTGATAAACATTAGGCAGCAAGTGAACAGTCAGTTCTTGAATTTAATGTGTTGGAAGCAGGAAAAATAGGCAAGCGAAAAGATCTGAGTGACTTTGACAAGGGTGAAATAGTGATGGCTAGGCGACTGGGTCAGAGCATCTCCAAAATGGCAAGTATTTTGGGATGTTCCCGGTGTGCATTGGTTAATACCTATGAAAAATGGTGCAGGGAAGGACAACCGGTGAACCGGCGTCAGGGTCACGGGGGAGCGAAAGCTAGTCAAGTGCTGCCTTGGCTTCTAAATTCCTCAGATCTCAATCCTATTTAACATCTATGTGATGTGCTGGACCAACACATCCGATCCATGGAGGCTCCATCTCGCAACTTGCAGGATTTAAATGATCTGCTGCCAATGTCTTGGTGCCAGAAACCACATGCAGGACACGGTCAGGGGTCTTGTGGAGTCCATGCCTTGCCAAAATTTTCTGTATATTTTGCCGTCTCAAATAGATGTTTTACACTGCAAAAGCAGCACAATTCAACTGAACAGACTGAGCTTTTATTGCTGGTCATTTTAACACATGGCACCTGGTCGTGACATGATGTAAAAAAATAAAATAATTCAACTCTATTTTCAATAAACTATATATCTTGCCGCATTTGTTTGCAATTATTTTGAATGACTTGACCTTTACCTTATACGACTGTACTGAACATCAAATCCTCAAGCATGTTTGGATATAGCTGGTGAGACACATTAGCAGAGGTGAGGAGGCCGTCAGCGATGGGGAGAGAAGTACAGCACAGGAAACTAAAAAAAAAAATAATAATAAAAAACTGCTGCCATAAATTATTTTCAAGAGGGACGGGCAGAACTAAGGCCGTGTCTTGGAAATCTGCCCTGAATGTGTGTTTGAGAAGTGGATCGTGTGTCTGAGGTCTGCGTGTGGGGAGGCCCAAGAGAACATATTATGCCAGGATCCTCCACCATGGCTTAATTGGGCCACTCTGATGGTGTCTGCACTTTTTCTTTCTAAATTTAATTTAGATCTAAATTTGGTTTCGAAAAGCTGGGTCAAGTCGACCAACCCACTGGGAAAAGTCCCAGGACTACTTAAGGCCAGTTCATCCCTGCAACCTTATTTTTTGAGAGAGTAAAGACATAACTCACTGTCAGTCGACTTAAGGATTCAGGGAACATGTCCTCTGTTTAAACACAGTTCACACACACACAAAAATCAATCTTTAAGTAACTGAAGTAGCTTTGAGAGTCAGTCGCTGAGTCTTTTTGAAGACCCAGCAGCTCAGATATTTTTCTCATTCCAAATGCAAAAGCATTGTTATTCATTGTATTCAATTCAAAGACTGACCTCCCGTTTGGTAGCTTTGTGCTGATTCACATGTTAATATCCAATATATTGTGCTAATAGTCATCTAAAATTACATTTGTCAGAAAGGCTTTTTGATAAAACCTTTAGAGGTCACATAATTCCCTTTGGTTTGATACTGTGCTCTCCGTGCTGCACGTCTCTGGCCTGGTTCTTAGAACAATCACATTCATTGTTCGTTTTCGGTGTTTAGAATGATTTAATGATAATGTACACGTGAGTGAAGGATTTCATGGACCTAGTAACCTGATTCATATACAGTATCTGCTCCACAAACCCAGCAAATCAAATCGGTTTCCCGTCTGATGTGGGATGTTAGTCAACACATCAAAAATAAGAGTGCTTCTATAAAGCACGGCAAAAGATTATTAAAACATAATGCATTACTTTAAAGTAAAACTTTGAATTTAACATTATTACTAAGTGGACTTTTTAAAAGTGGACTTGAAACATATAGTGATTACTCTCTTGAAGTGCACTTAAGTGGCCTTTTATTTCATTATTATAGTATTATCTGAAAGTCCAGTTTTAAAAAGCAAATGTGGTACTTTTAAGATTTCAAGTACACTACAAGTGCACATTCAATGCAATTAAGCACACTTCTTTTTCACTTGTTCCTGCTATTCCCAATGTAAAGCCTCCATCACCACAATCCATGTGTTTTCCTTTATAATTTTAAACAATGGGACATGATCTGAAAACACTGTAGTTGAGACTGCAATGTAAATCGATTATGAATCTTTTTTTCATTGTTAAGTTCCCTCCTTAAAACATAGTGTTCTTTCTTTGTCAACCACAATAGTGTTCAAATGCAAACAGGACAATAATCAAAGCTTTGGCTGGGACTGTACGTGCCAATCCAGGCTCTCTGACTTCCCTGACTCTTTATCTACAGAGTTGTGAATTCCTCACTTAACCTCACATAACTCTCTAAAGTTTTCTGGAGAAGACTGAGAGGAGGAGCCAGGCAATCCCTCAGATTTCCCTCGGAGGGCTGGAGAGGTGACTGCAGATAGAATTTGGGTGGTTTGTTTGTTTGGACTTGAGGGTTTGAGAAGATTGGAGGAGCAGAAGCAGATATTAATAAAAGATTATATGTCTGTGTGCATAGCAGCAGAACAGAATGCCAGGAAGCGGCAGAGTCGTACCAGAGATGAATTGAAATTCACGAAATCTTTAACATCTTCCCCCTTTTGAGCAGACTGACATCTGCAGTGACTGCTAAACAATTGAGCGTTAGGCAAACCGTTGGCAAAATAAACAATTCATGAAAAATGCAGAAAGTGATGAGAAAAGGAGAAGAAATTTGAAAGAAAACTATATCAATTATAAAGCAATAACCAGGTACTCAAGTAGTTCAAAAGGTTATTATTGTTTTGCTTCTCCAAATTAATTTTTACTTTAATGCAGTCTGAAATGTAATTACAAGTTGTATTTACAATTTAATATATATATATATATTATTTTTTTTTTATTTATTATTATTTTTTTTTTATAAATAGCAATTTTATATTTGTTGTTTTTATTTTAGTTCAGTATAATTACTTTAATTCCATCTTGAAAATCTGGTCTTTAACTACTATTTACTTACATTTAAATTAATCGTTTGATACAACGCACTTAATGTGTAGCCTACATATTTTGTACTTATGTTTTTTTTGTTGTTTTTTTAAAGACATGCATGTAAAAATAGCTGTAATTAGTTTCAGTACATCTACAATCACATCAATAATTAACACCTGACAGTTATTAATGACAGAATATTCTTTTTTTTGTTCCTTTTTTTTTTGGATGAACTATCCCTTTAAAGACACCTAAAGTGTGACCTAAAAGGTTTTAAAATCAATAGTTTAAATCATAGTTTTATGATGATGGTTATAACAATGTTTTAGATTGGTTGAAATTGCTGACTAATCCAGTAGGGAAAAAGAAACAAAGCTTTGGCTGCTTTTATGAATATTAAGCATCTTCCAGAAGAGGAAGCTCAGGAAGTGATGTGTGTTATGGATATGATATATCTTACGTGGTCGATTGAAATTTAGTTGGACAAGCTTTACGGCTGTTACATTCTTCCTGTGGTCATGTTTCATTCAAATCCATTGCGGTCTCTTGAGCATGTACTGTACGGGAGGTGTTGTGCAGTCATGCATCCGTGTATCAGAGAGTGGGTGTTTGCTGACGGGGCGTTGTGTTTAATCTTTCCCCGGGATTGCTCTGTTTTGGATGAGCAGTTCACTCCGTGCTTTCATTATGAAGCGCCACTAGCTTCTTACATCTGCATTAGGCCTTTATTTATCCCACTAAACATTTGCAGCTTGTGTCATCATAAACTGAATGAAATTAATGGAAGTGAATGTGCTGTAAAGCCCAGTGTCACTCACTAGACTTGGAGCTCCATTCATTTCCATTGGAGACCTGACTGATGCAAATTCACGCTGAGAAATTTTGTTTACACGACAGCAATTTACTAAATACGGAAAAGTTTTTCATTCGCATTTTTCACGAACAGATGACAACATTGTCAAAATGATCCCTGTTCACGTCCTGTTCATGCCAGGCCAGTAGATGGCGATGCCACTTTGTAAAGAAACACTACGCGCTATATGACTGAACACATAATACGTATGTGCATGATGTCACCGTTTTCACAAATTCATGTTTTTTGTTAGCCTGACGTCGTCATACTCAGATTCTAGTCAGAATGTGAGTCTGATACTGCTCCATTGGGCTTTCATTATGGGGCGTGTTTCAACCGAACCAGGAAGGAAAATGCCTCTGCACTCAATTGGATAGACCTATAACCAATCAGAGCAACGGAGTAAGTGACGTATGTTTTTCATTCATGTTTCCGATCGACAAATGCCTTGATCGTGGTTCTCTGTTCTTCTTTTAAAATTAATGCGCTGTCGATATCTTCTATAACAGACGCGATGGCGGAATCTACACATAATGTTTTATAAAACAAAGTTCGAGAGGAGCACGTTCAAATAATCAATCCAATCAACTTGTCATCAAACAATGACCGTCTGGTCTACACTATCAGCATGAGAGGAAGCATATATTTATTCACTTTGTCAACTCACCTAACATTCCTTGACAGTTTTCAGCATCCCTCCACTCACTCTCGGCCTGTTCTTCCACAGCCAGGAATACGGGGGGAGTAGCCTACTTTGGGTTCGGGCCGAATACCGAGCCCGGAGCCTCTCCTCGGACAGCATACCAAATATGCATTTATTCCATCTGACTTATTTGTAAGTGTGAACTCGTGAAATAACAATTCTCCAGCGGCAGTCATCTTTGTTGTAAACGAATTCAACCCAAGCGCTCGTTGGTGACGTGGATGATTACGTTACATTGCTCATCTGTCCATCATCATATAAAGCCTGCCCTGACAATTTGATTGGTCCGAACAATTTTTGTTTACAAAAACTAAAAGCAATTTTCAAAAGCTTGCATTTTCAGGCCCCAAAAATGCCATTGTCATGTAAATAAACGGCCGCAAAATTTTGAATTGGCTCAACTACAAAAGATTTGTTACAGAATAGTTGCACCTCTCCAGAAAACAAATAATGTCAAGTTGACTCAACTAAAGTTTTTTTTTTTTTTTTTTTTTTTTTTTTTTTGTGTCACAGACAACTTATTTTCAGTTCGTATAACTGTTATTTACAAAAGTTGAGTCAGCAAGAAAAAGCTAGGGGAAATTAGTTCTAAGTTTTTTGTTGTTGTTGTTGTTGTTGTTTTGTTGTTGTTGTAAGATATTTTTACAGTGTGGATTTTTGCTGAACCAACACAACAAAATCAGTCATTTCAACTTTTTTTTAAGTTGTATTTTTTACAGTGTAGTAATAATTGTAAATTAAGCACAATTACAAGTAACATCCTAAACCAATCCCTAACCCTAACTGTAACTCTATAGTAAGCACATGTAGTTAATTAATATTACTTATTTGAATAATTACAATCTAACTACGTCACCTTAAAATAAAGTGAAACCAATTTCAAATTTTAAATAAAATGTTATATAAATCAAATACTGTATGACCTTTGTTGTATTATTAATTTTTTACTTATCTGCCACAATTACATATGTTTTTTTAATTAACTTATATTTTCTCAGCAAATATTGATTTGTGAGGTTAATTTGAATAATTATTCAGCATATAATTGGCCTGTATTTAATTATTGATTAATAATGATTACTCCGCTGAGATTCGGTGTTATGTTAGATATATAAGTAAATAAGTTCTCACATCAATTTTTTTTTTTCATTTTTGACTCATTAAAGTGAAGAAAAGTCTAGTTGCATAACGAGTTTGCTTTCAGTATTACGTTCATTAAAGCTTCACTTCATCCATAAGTTGCATCTCACTTCCAGGGTCTCAGCAGGTTCCATATTCGATGGCTATGAACAATGTTCCTGTGGGATCTCCACACCCACAGCCTCCACAGAAGCGAGCATGCGTCCCAGCGGCCCACTCCTCCATCCTCTGCTCCTCCTGGGCTATGAGACTGCTGGAGCCTGAAGCTGCCCACCCTCCTGCACCTTTTACCCTCCAAACAACCACAAACACTGACTCACTGAAGACTCCTCGTGGCTTCCATCAAACCGCAAACCTCCACACTTCGTGATTTTTAACAACTTCTGTTTAATATAAGAATTAAAGGAACCGTGAAGCTTAAAATGGTATAAAGCCCAAATGGAGTGCAGACTTTTTTTTCTGTGATGGAGCTAAAGCTACAGAATTCTGAAGAATGGATTTAAAGTGAGTAAATGATGACAGAAGTTAAATGTATGGCTGAACTATCAAACTCATGAAGTTCCAAACCTGGGGTGCGTTTCCCAAAAGCATCGTTAGCCAACTACAGTATGTTCGCAAGTTCCGTCGTTATCAGCATAGTTCTAACGAACATTCGCAAACAGCATCGCAAAGTTGTGTAGTTGGAACGACAGCTCTCGACCTATGTTTAGAAGCAGAGTTTCTAGTTTGCATGACATGTGGACTCAATAAATCCTTATCTTGAGCCAAATAAGCAAGCTGACATCCAGTACAACCTGTGTCTTTTATTTAGATTAGAATACATTCAAATGTAGTTTACGTCTTTTAGTTTGTCAAAATGTTTAAAGCACCGCTTTTGAAGACTGCGCATGTGCGAACGTGCTCTACTATGATTGAATCTGGATATAAAGCAAAATAACTGAGAAAAATTAGAAATAGTCCTCAGATGTCATGTCTGTAATTTATAGCAAAACATCTAGCGTTAATTTGAACTCAAACAAGATTCATTAAAATAAGGTATTTTATTACTCCACCACGTGCGTGACATCCTTAACCAACGTGGTTGAACGACCAATTTGCGACAATTATGGTTTCGGGAAACATTTGTGACTAGCTAGTTGATTTCTTCAACGATGCATCGCACTATGGTAGTTAAGCAGCGAGTTACGTTGTTGTTCGGGAAACGCACCGCTGTATGACTTTCTTTCTTCTGTTGAACGTAAAAGAACGGTAACACTTTATTTCGGTCTACGAAATTCTACTGTATAAGTAACTTTGCAACTAAATGTCAACTAAAGTGTTACCTATTTTAAGTGATTTTAATATTCTAAGTTACTTTAACTCAAAGGTAGCCAAAAATTTGCAATAATGTCAAATTAAAGGTTTTATTTTACATTTCAAGTAACTGGTTTAATACACTTTTGTCCTCACTGTAAAAAGAAAGTACAATGAACTTGACTGTATAAGTCTTTTTAACTTAAATTATACTAAACCAACTTTAAAGAATGAGTTGAGTCTTGTATAACTTATAAAAAAAGTCACGGCGTCCTGTGGAGGGTGCTCTGGGAGTATGGGGTCCGGGGCCCTTTGCTAAGTTCCTTGTTCCTGGTGCATGTTGGACTCCGGCAGGGCTGTCCTTTGTCACCAGTTCTGTTCATAATTGGACAGAATTTCTAGGCGCAGCCAGGGGCCGGAGGGTGTCCGGATTGGGGACCACACGATTTCGTCTCTGCTTTTTGCAGATGATGTTGTCATTTTGGCCTCATCAGACCAGGACCTTCAGCATGCACAGGTACGGTTTGCAGTCGAGTGTGAAACGGCTGGGATGAGCATCAGCACCTCCAAGTCCGAGGCCATGGTTCTCAGTCGGAAAAGGGTTGGTTTGCTCGCTTCAGGTTGTTGGAGAGTTCCTGCCTCAAGTGGAGGAGTTCAAGTATTTTGGGGTCTTGTTCACGAGTGAGGAAAGATATGGAACAGGAGATTGACAGACGGATCGGTGCAGCTTCTGCAGTAATGCGGTCGATGTACCGGTCTGTCGTGGTGAAGAAAGAGCTGAGCCGCAAGGCGAAGATCTCGATTTACCGGTCGATCTACGCTCCTACTCTCACCTATGGTCATGAGCGGAAGGACAAGATCCCGGATACAGGCGGCCGAAATTAGCTTTCTCCGCAGGGTGGCTGGGAGATCCCTTAGAGATAGGGTGAGGAGCTCGGTCACTCGGGAGGAGCTCAGAGTAGAGCCGCTGCTCCTCCACATCGAGAGGGGTCAGCTGAGGTGGCTCAGGCATCTGTTCCGGATGCCTCCTGGACACCTTCCCGGGAAGGTGTTCCGGGTGCGGCCCACCGGGAGGAGACCCCGGGGAAGACCTAGGACACACTGGAGGGATCATGTCTCCCGGCTGGCCTGGGAACGCATCTGTGTCCCTCCGGAAGAGCTGGAGGAAGTGTCTAGGGAGAGGGAAGTCTGGACATCTCTGCTTAGACTGCTGCCCCTGCGACCCGGCCCTGGATAAGCGGAAGAGGATGGATGGATGGATGGATGGATGGATGGATGGATGGATGGATGGATGGATGGATGGATGGATGGATGGATGGATGGATGGATGGATGGATGGATGGATGGATGAATGGATGGATAAATTGCTAAACTTCATTATTACAAATATATTTAAATACATGACATATCATATTTCAATATAAAGGACATTAAAGTATATTATTGTTTCCATAATTATTTGTCAGTTTATTCAGCAGACACTTTACATTTCAAAGGCAATAGAAGTAATAATAAAATTACATATTAAGATGCACTTCAGTCCTACTTAAGTGGGTCAAAAAAAAAAAAAACTCCAAAGTTCAACTAATTGCTTTGAATAAATTTAACCTGTACATTACGTTCAAAGTACCACATTAGTGTTAGCTGGAAACTTGTTAAAATTAGCCAGATTATTTAATGAAAGATAGACTTAAACACTGACACTGCTCAACATTTCTGTTTCAAAAAAAAAAATCTTAGCATTAATTCAATTTTAAGTTTAAGACTTTTGAAGTCTTCCAAGATGAAGGAGATACAGATTGCAGGATGCCTTTGCTTCACATGGGCTACATTGACACAGCCACACAAAACAGTTGTCATGTTTGGTGTGGTAAATATGAATCTTTTAACACTGAATTAAATTAACTTCAGACTGTGTGAATCTTTGATTATCTAAGTTTCTGGCCACAGTCTTGCAGAAGGACAGAATCCACTCTCTCATTTCTTCAATTAACTGTTTCGTTTTGAACCTGTCATCCCCCACTGAGAATTACTGTCAAATTGATCCCGTTCTTTTTCTCTTGTTATACATAATTCATCCTCATTT
The DNA here is from genome assembly GCA_021554675.1 of Leuciscus idus. Taxonomy (NCBI): domain Eukaryota; kingdom Metazoa; phylum Chordata; class Actinopteri; order Cypriniformes; family Leuciscidae; genus Leuciscus; species Leuciscus idus. The sequence continues at coordinate 10,489,094 of CM038621.1, forward strand.
ATTGAGTTTAACACTTAAATAGAGCACATCTTTCAGTTTAAAACTCTCCTGCTTTGTTTTATGCCCTGTTTGCTCTTCTCCATCTTAGATTTTTGTAATGCAGATCACATAGCCTTACACTAAATCTCTGCAGACTTTCTCTATGGCCTGTCAAATATCTCACAGTTAATACACCCCACAACTATTGTTCCTCACAGTTTGTGAGCGCGCTAGTTAGAGTGTGTGTCCATTGGAGCCTGCTGTGCAGCTGGAGTTTGTCCCAGTGCTGGAGGGGGTCTGTATGAAATCTCTGGCCTGTCTTTCATCATCACTCCTCTCCACATGGGCATGAAGCTTGACCTTGCCTCATGGACAAGTGATTTCATCTTGGTTAAATCCATCTCCACATTTGAATATGAAGACTGAAGTCACTTCAAGGAATGGCTTCCCTTGTGAAGAAGAATTACACTTAAGCATCCTTTTAAAAAGACTATTTATTACAGGAATAACATCCTTTAAAATATATATATACTTAAGTGCAAACTGAACACTTAATTGCAATTAAATTACACTGTATTTTTATTTAAATTTATATTAAATGCAATTTTGACCCGCTTAAGTAGGACTTAAGTACATCTTTATGCATTATTTCAGAATTACCTCTATTCCCATACACAAAAGAAATATATTTGAAATATATTTTCAAAATATATTTTTGGAATATATGCAAATATTTGATATTGGCCCAATAAATATATTTTAGTTCAATATGTAAATATATTTTCATATATGTTTACATATATGTTCATATATGTTTTAACTTTTGCAAATTGTTTCATTTGAAATTTAAAAAGTTAACATTTTCACAAACAACACATTTTCAGTTTATTTTTTTAGAAAGACCACTTCATCTGTGGATAGTGCTCTACCACTTCCCCCAGCCACATTTTTCCTACTGATCGGGGATTGAACCAGCAACCCTTCGGTTACAAGCCCAAAGCCCTAACCAGTAGGCCACAGCCCTTTACTGACTTTACTGGTCTCTAAAATGACAATTTTATGTAGGAAAGAACACACAGAATGCAGAGTTTTTTCCCCTATTTTTACAGAATTGATTACAGTTATTTAATAGTGTGCGTATGCAGTGTTAGACACTGAGTTCTATCTATTGTTTAAGTGTACTTCACTGTTGGAGTGTCACTGTTATACTTGCATCATAAATATTGTGCATATTTTCAATATTTAAATGACTTCAGGAAAGATGTCAATAAAACAACAATAAATCTAATAATTGCACTTAGTGTTAGGTACGTGCCACCTAATATGGCCTAATAGTCCTAGGAAAGCAACTATCTTACATTGCAGTCATTTAAATGTAAGTACATTATTTATTATAGCTGTTGGTCATAATACAGTAGTGCAATATGGTAGCCTACTGTTGTATATAGGGGAAAAGGTAGAGGAATTACTATGATCAAAATTCATTTTCGACCCTTCTTTAGCAAGCTAAACATTTTATGACCATATATTTTGTCATATATTTTACATTACATGTTATAAATGTAAATATATTTCACACTTAACATCATATATTTTTGTTATATTTCAGAATATATTTCAAAATGATAAATATAAGTGAACAACAATGCAAATATATTGTATTTGGACATGTATTTGGAATATGTGCCACATATATTTTTGACACTTTAAAATATATTTCAATATATTTATTTTGTGTATGGGTTGTCTCTGAAATATGGTTAAAGTTACTGATGAATTTAGTGACAAACATTTATGGTAAACTTAAATATACTTTAAAGCAGTTTCTACTGAAACTTCTATGCCATGTATTACAATTTCATGCAATTACAATACATTTGTAATTAAGCTGCACTATAATGTGCATGTAATGTATTGCAATATCTGTTAGTCAAAACATCAAAATAAACATGATAAAAGACGGTTACACTGTATTTTAAGGCGAAGGTGACTATATTTTGCAGTGTAATTAAATAATAACTGAGTAATATTAATTAAGTACATGTACCTATTATAGGGTTATGGTTAGGATTAGTTACTTGTAATTATGCATGATTTACTATTATTACTATAGTAATTGCATGTACTGTGTAACTACAAAAGTGTTACCCAAAAGATTATTAAACAAATAAAAGTATAAAACATACATTCAAGTAAAATTTTAAAGTAGAATTGTTTTACAAAGTGCACTTTTCAAAAGTTGACTTAAATATATTTTAGTACACTTAAGTGGTCTTTTAAAAAGTTTATTTATTTATTTATTTTATGTACTTTTAAGATTCGCAGTACAAGTGCACATTCAATACAATTAAGAACACTTCTTTTTCACAAGGGTTATATTTGTCTTTTACAGGCTTGGACACAATTACCAGAACTGAAGTAAAACTCAAACACAAGGGTTTATTTGCAGATATGTCAGAAATTCAATGCATAACAGGTTAATGATGATATTGGAGATCGAACAAATCTGGGGTCTTTGTCTTACAGAACTGTTGGAACACACACACACACACACACACACACACACACACACACACACACACACACACATAAAGGGATATAGTGCTGGTAATGAGGGCTGTTGAGTATCAGGTGTGCGTGGTTAAGTGCCAGAGAGGATGATGGGAAATGTAGTCTGTAATCAGTACTCTGGTGAGTGTGATGGTTGGAAGAGTGAGGGAGAACCTGGCATGATCGTGACTACATTAAAGGGCACCTATTATGACTCTTTTCACAAGATGTAAAATAAGTCTCTGATGTCCCCAGAGTGTGTATGTTAAGTTTTAGCTCAAAATACCCAACAGATAATTTTTTACAGCATGTTTAAATTGTCATTTTTTGGGGCTCAGAAAAATGCGCTGTTTTAGTGTGTATCCCTTTAAATGCAAATTAACTGCTGCTGCCGGCCCAGGGGGCGGAGCCTCACGAGCTCTCGCTTCAGTCAGGACAATCTCATCTGATAATATCAGAACAAAAACTTTTAGTTGCAGTGTTTATTTCGACTCAGAGTCGGACAATAATGCCCACAGAGCCAGAGAATATATGCTGTATGGAGATAGAACGGGTAGTTTAGTTTAATTATGGTTATAATTTACTTGTCATCTGCTTTTATCCACTACAAGCCTGCTGTAGCAGACCCTGTCCGCATGATGACCAAAATATACTGATGAGTTCAGTGAAGTTTATTGTACATATTTTACTCCAGAGAATCACAGTAAGAGCTGAATAAACACAGTATAAGAAGTGAGCATTAAAGTCTTATCCATAAACTCTCTCTCTCTCCCTTTCATTATCATGGAACATACACAGCGAAGTACACAAAACACTCGTTACAACTGACAGTAAACAAATATAAACACACCTTTTCAGTGGGTGCTAAATAAACTGGTAAACCTTATATCCGTAAAATGACTCGATGAGCTGTCATAAAGAGCGCGCTCTCACTTTCATTTCTGCCGTGGTCAGTAACGTTAGGCTGTAGTAGATGGATCTGTACTGTTTGTGATCCAGCTTACAGTCTTCAGAGCGATAGAAGACTGTAAGCTGGATCACAAACAGTACAGATCCATCCTCGAGTAACAATGAGAGTAAATGAAGACTGCTATGTTCATTCTTACATCCAACAACAAAACACCTCAATCGCTTAGGAGACATTCTTGTCTACAGCTGCTCAAGCGTCGAAACAATGGCGGACTGTGTCCAGCTCACTCAGGGCAGCTCTATGCTCAAACTGCAGTGTCAATCAACATCGTGGGAGGGGCCTGTGCAATTCTATGTCACATTGCATAGAATCTTAGAACAGCTAATTTTTATCATTCTAGGGTGGTTTTGCTCACACACTGCCAACACACATTTATGTTCAAACACCATGTAAAAGTGAATTTTGCATAATAGGTGCCTTTTAAGCTGTATTATAACTATATTATAAAAGTATTTTAACACTGAAAAAAAACAAAAATGTACACTTTATTTTAAGATGTCATTGTTACAGTGTAATTAAACATTTACGTGTACGTACTGAGTAATATTAATTAACTACATGGGTTAGGTTTAGGATCAGGGTTTGAGGATGGATTACCCTATCCGAAGGCGTCTTGGTAGACAGGACGTTACATGAACATTGAATTTGGATGTGTTTTGATGGATTTCCTACCTCGATATACATCCAGAGAAGGCGGTATTATTCATCTTTCAGACAGATCCATTGGGTCCAGCATGCATGTATTATGGCAATGTAATCTAACACTGGATCTTGTTTTCATTTCCTACGGCTTTTAATAATTTATGTCAACCGAGCGAATGTTTTCAAGCAAGCGTAATTCAGCCTGCTTGAGTATGTTTGCACAACAGTGAATGACACTTTCTGCTTGTTTCTAGTGCAGATATGAAATCTTTGTTTTTGACTAGCATTGCCAATAGCTTTTAAAAGCCTGGATTGCATGTTCCTGCGTTTAATTTAGAAAGTTCATAAAGAAAGTTTGCTTCTTGACCCTGATAGAAGTTCTGAAGGAAGAATATTTATGCCACTGTCCTCTGAATGGTCTCTGATTAAAAAACAAAAACACACTTTATCTTGCAAAGGATCATTGCTATTAGACTATTAAATGTCAATTCAGTAATTAAAGGGACTCTGAATATAATTACCTTCTTCTAAACCTTCCTCTAAACCACATTCACGCAAACACATGCTGGGATAGACCTGGCAAGTGGTAAATGTCTCTGCAATGGCATATTGTAAAGGCCGAGTTCATTCAGCGTGCAAGGTGAAAACTTGCAAATAAGCAGGAAACAATTAAGTGTAAATGTAATGAAAACCATGGTAATGGCTTTATAAGATCTGCCTGGCTAAAGAATAAGTTCTATTAACATCTAAGCACCTTCATAACACACAAACCCAGCTCCAGGGCTACACAAATTAAATGAAATTGTACTGAGAAGTGTGTTGTGCCATTCAGTGCTATGGTTTTCATATGAGCTCAAAAGCTGTAATGGCCCATCTCAAGTTTAAGAAAAGAAAAGAGAGCCGTGGGAGTGGAGTGAGGTCGGTGGAACGGAAGCTGATGAGAGACACTTGTATGACACATTGGTCCCAATGTGTCCCACGGATAAGCTCTGGAAGGATATAAGGAGGAGCGACGACAGTGGAAGGCGAGAGATCACCAGGCCTGGGACATTTCAGTTTTATGGACGGTATTCAGCAGAAAGGTCAGTGCCGGCTGTTTTGTTTTGTTGTTTACGTTTTATTTTGTTATTGAAGTGTGTGTTCAACATTTCCCGGTTCCCATCTCCTTTTTTCATGAACTTGAACTTTGCTACAGTCTGGTTCTTATTCATCAGACTGGCACTGACACCTATCAGAATAAATGCATGTTTATTTACTGATGATGCTATACACCAGAGGAAAATGTTTGGTGTTTGCTTTTTTTAAGATATTAAGTCTTGACTGTTAAACCCTGTGCTTATTTGTTTTCCTTTTTGTGGTGTCGAAGGCCAGCTAGTAAAGAGCTCTGCAGGTAAACCTCACTCCCCTGGCCTCAAGAGGCGCATTAGCGACTGACACTAAAGCAGGAGTCGGCACTGGCAAGAGACAATAGCTAAAGAGGTGTAAGTATTTAAGTATGTATTTCATTTAAATAAAGTAAAGTGACGCTGGTTCGAATCCTGCTCAGAGTGATGTGAGTAGGACCTGTCGCATTGGTGCCGTGACCCGGATGGGAGTGAGGTTTAGGGGGGTGAGTATAACAGAGGCCAGAGAGCTGTGTGAGAAAACCTCACTCCCCTAGCCTGAAGCTGTGCAATAGCGACTGATGCTAGAGGCTGCGTCCTTATTAGCGCGCCTGCCTCCCATGCTGGTGATGCTGGTTTGAATCCCGCTCCGAGCTGTGCGAGTAGAACCAGTTACATTTGCACAATGCATGACATCTAAGGAACATCAAAGGCAACAAAGGATAGATTATGCTGTCTGCAAAAATCTGCCAAATGAAGACATCTTTGTAGACAGGATGTTTGAGAAAAGTTTAAACTTTTCACAAGTTTTAGAAAAGAAAAGAGAGCTGTGGGAGCGGAGCGAGGCCGGTGGAATGAAAGCTAATTTCATCTGTATCTATAATGCTTTTCCTGCATTTGCTATTCAGCATTTTTAATAATTTAACATCTTTTAATTAAGCTGGGAAAGGTGAAAGTATTTCATATTTAAAAAAGTATAAATTAACTTTTTTTTTTAATATACTTTAAGTATAACGCATCCCTTTTAAAATTGTGTCGGATATTGTGTTTGTTTAGATTTATGTGTATGTCCCTGTCAAAAGTGCTTTGAAACTTTTTGGTGAGGGATACAATTACTTGATTCTGTGTACACCTAGATCTAATTGATTTTTTTAATATTAATTTAATACACACATATATTGAGGATAATGGCCATACACAGAGTATAACATTTGTTAAGAAAAAATGAGGTCAGACAATCTGGCGAGCCACACATCTGCAGCCACACACACACTGACGTCATGGCAGAGGTGTGTAGGTATCACTGATTTATAGAGCAACATCTGGACTTGCTATTTAGAAATTAATCCCTGTGTTAAATATGCTTGTGCCTTAACCTGATTCGGGCATGAGAGGGAGACACAGATGATGTTGACTATGTTTTATTCCCTTACAGTGACTTATCATTCCACCGGCATGCCTGCGTTTCCTCTTCGTGATTAAATCCTGTCACACAAGTCACCTCTCTTGACCCCATGTGGGTCACATGGAAAATCACGGCTGTTTATATCAAAGCATAACCAATCTGGGAATTAAAAAAAAAGAAATTCATTTAGGCCCGGTTTCACAGACAGGGCTTAGAATAAGACAGGATTAGGCCTTAGTTTAATTAGGGCATTTAAGTAGCATCTAGATACAAAACAATGGCACTGACATATTTCAATTAAAACATTTCTGTCACGAACTGCTCCGAGACAAGAAGGTTGAGGATCCAAATGCAGTATTTATTGAACAGGGTAATCCAATGACGTAATCCAAAGTACAGGCAAGGTCAAGCACAGGCAGTCCATACAAACAAACACAACAAGGCAGGGAACACAGGCAAAAGAGTAATCCATGGAACAGGCAAGAAATCAAAAACCAAGAGACATGAAACCAGGGAGAATGCTCGAAATTGCAGTGTAACACTAAACAAGACTTCACAGATAATGAATGATAAAACCAGGCTTATATGGGGTGAGCTAAACAAGATGAGACACAAGTGAATGTGATAATGGATGATGAGTCCGGGCAGTGAGTTATGGGAATTGTAGTTTGTGAGGGAATGACAATAGACTGATGTTGAGCGCCCTCTGGTGGCTCTCAAGGGCACTCCAGCTGGTGACCGTTACAATTTCAGTTAAAACAACTCAAACATGCATTTTAATCTGGATAGTCTTAGCCTTGTCTGTAAAAGCGGGGGGGGTGTTTGTTAGTCAACACATCAAAATAAGTGCCAAAAAGTATTTTGATAAATACTTTTATCAAATAAGCTGTATAATAAGTACAATTTAAAGTATTGCAAAAGATTATTGAAACATAATGATTACATATTACATGATTTAAAATGTACTTTAAAGTAAAACTTTTAAATTTGACATTGTTACAAAGTGCACTGTTTAAGTTTTCTTCAGTGTGTTAAGAAACATCGTCATGAAAGTTTACTCTCTTTCAATGCACTTTTATTTCATTTAAGGATGTCATGACATGAAAATATATGTTTTCACATAGGCTATATGAGTTATTTGTACCATTAAAACATCCTGCAAAAACATTTGCGTATTACAACCTCTAGGGCAAGACATCAACTAATAGTTTTACATCATTGCACCATCACAAAATCGCCCCTCCCGCTGGCACACAGTTTCTTAAAGTCAGCACGAAACAGAAGTGAAGTGGTTTCTAGAACAAGATAAAAAGTAGGGTGGGACTTGATTTTGTCGATGGGGAATTGGATGGTTGCAGTTTGCTTTTGCTGTGATCTCATATGAGTGACAGGTTGTCCCGCCCTCACGTCAGGGAAGGTGATGAAAGTCAACTATCTGGGCCAAGAATTTATGCTTGAACAAACAGCAAAGACTACAATCAACGGCCAACAAGACTATTTGTTCTGTAAATCTCTATACCAGTAGGTGTATTTTATATTTGTCATTTAAAGGTGCTCTAAGCGATGTTGGGTGACGTCACTTCTTGTTGACGTTCGAAGTATTGTCAAACAAAACGGAGGCTAGCTCGACCCTCCCTCTCCTTTGCTATTTTTTCATCGGAACGTCGTCTCTTTGGTCGTGTGTTGGCCATATCAAAATTCAAGAGAGTATAATTCTAATGTTAGTCGTTGTCGTTGTCTAGGACATCTCTCCTCTAGCTAACTTTCCTCTTCATGCTTCTCTCTCCTCCACTCCGCACACTTCATGTGCACGCGCACTAACCCCCCAGCCCCCACCCCCAAATAATTCTTGTCGGTTATTGGCTGGAACACTGTTTGTTATGTTTCGTGGTCCAGGCTGGGCCAGTTTGTTTTTGTTGCCGTTTGTGGAGCCTGGGCTGTTTACAGAGACCGTTTTTTTTTTTTTTTTTTTTTACAGTGTGTTCAGGGGACAGGCAGCTAGTGGATAGTGAGGAGATGTTTGCTGGATGTGACAAAAAATGTTTCGGCCTAAAAAACACGTGACATTGCTTAGAGCACCTTTAACAAATAAAACCGGAAGAGGTAATAATGTGGGTATAAAGCAGGTACTTACCATTTTCAAATCAATCTCGCTCACCACAGATGAAAAAAAAATATATATATATATATATATAATTTTATTAACATAATAAATAACAGCATGAGGGTGATTAAATAATGACTACAATTTGAGTGAACTTTGTATGCACATTGAAAACTTCAACTATGGAAAAATCTTCTTGTTAGTCACACCACCTACATGCCTGACAAAATCTGAAGTTTATTTCCTCCCAGCATTCTCTCCTGGGTTTTACCCAAAAAACTCACCTCAGATTTACTTTTTTTCCTTGCTGTTTTTGTTTTCTGGTTCCCTTTCTCTCTCAGTTATCATATTCTCTAATTTTGTAGGTGCTGCTAGCTGTAGCTGTTAGATCCCAGCTCTTGTTTTAATAAAAGTGAAGAACTATAACCGAGCACCTCTGCCTTCTAGCCAGATAATCCCTGGTGATGAATAACTTTTGGCATTCTCATTGTGAGAAATATTGCAATATTGCGGTAAAACTACATGATTTTCATCCGGTGAGCATAACATGAGCATTATTAAGGTCTTCGCGAATTGAGGTCTATGTGGAATAGCTAGGAATGACACTTACTAGCGGCCAGTTCAAGACAGCTTATTTGTATTATTTACGGAAAGTCACGGCCAATAAAAAACTCAGTGTAAATGGGACTGGAAAAGTAATTATTTTTCTTCTTAGCTTAAACAAGTTTAAAAAACGTCTGTAATTACTTTAATAATACTCTACACCACTAAAAGAAAAGCTTTACATCTGACCAATGCTAATGTTCAGGTAGCAATAGCATAATCGACAAGGTTTGGTATGTATGATTGTTTGTTTGAAAGGACACACTCCAGAACTATACGATATGATCTCTCAAATCAGAGGTGAGCCTTTAATAAAAAACAAGTTTGGTTCAAGTGGGACTTCAAGCGGGAAGTAGTGTCAGGATGGAATGACAGTTAATTATGTGGAAATGAAACATGGTTAAAGTGCATGCTACTGCATAGCACATCTATGACACAGACTGGGCACACTGTAATAATGTGTTAAATTACAATATGACAGCAATCACTATGGATCTTCTATCACATCTGTTCGTCTCAGTGACAGGCTCTGATGTTTCATGTCAGTGCTGGCTGAGAGTGTGTAGATCGGTTGAGATGAAATATCACTGTGATCAACCAGGGTAGTCTTTATGACTTGATTTCAAAGTCAAAGGTATTGTCCAAATTATATTTTAGATAAGTTTTATCAGTGAAACTGGATTTTTAATGGTAATAATAATTAATAATGGACGTTGTAATAAAATTATGTTTACAGCCAATTATTTTTGAGTATGATGCAATAAGCTTTGCACATCTGGATTTGGGAAATTCTGCCATTTTCATGCGCCATCTCAGTGTGGACGGAAGGCTGAAACAGAGAGAAAAAGATTTGTTTTCAAAAGAAAAAGTTCTAGTGTGGACAAGGCTTGTCTTGCGTGGGCAACTCCTGTTTAGCAACCCTGATCAAACTCACTTGTCTGTAGCTTTCTTGTAATCCTGAAGACCTTTATTAGCTTGTTCAGGTGTGTTTGATGAGGGTTGGAGCAACGCTCTGATGGAAAGTGGATCTCGGCTGCCAGAGTTGCCCAGCTCTGGCTCGGGTTCATCGTTCTGTTGAAAACGGTGAACCTTTGGCCCAGTCTGAGGTTCTGAGTGCTCTCGGCCAGGTTTTTAGTAAGTATATCTCTGTATTTTGCTGCATTCTGCATTCAGCTTCATGCTTTACCTTTGGGATGGTATAATGCATGTGATAAGCAGTGCTTGGTTTCCTAAAGACATGTTTTTTTTTTGTGTGTGTGTGCACATTTCAAGCAGGTCTTCATGTGTCTTCACTGAGGAGAGACTTCTTTTTGGACACTCTGCCCAAATCGGTGGAGTGTTGCAGTGACAGCTGTCCTTCTGTGAGTTTAACATCTGTAAGTTAAAACAGTAAGAAACATCTGGAAGATGATCCAGAGAAAGTGGATGCAACCGGGCTAAATTTCAAGTGTCATGATTCAATTATCAGGTTGTAACATATAACAGGTTTTTGCTCTGTCATTTTTGAGTATGGAGTGTAGATTGACGAAAAAAAAAAGTAAAGCATAAGGTTGCAACAAACGTCTTAGATAACTTTAAACCAGTGTGTGTGTGTCAGTGAAGAAAGTACATATTAAGAAACCTTATGCTACCGATTTCAGCTCCAAAGCCGTCAGCTCTTACATCCTTATTACATATTTCTGTTTTTACTCTTCCATTTTCATGCCCTCTAGCTTGATCCCCACCGGAAATTAGTGTTAGCCTCACAATTATGGAATTGCAGAACAAAGCTATTGAATAATATGGATTTCCATGGATTTATTTAATCATTGCCAGATTGAAAAAGAAAGAAAATGGATGACAAATAGATGAGGACAGAGAAATGAAAAAAAAAAAAAATCCAAACGCCGAAATCGAGATGCAAAACTAAAGCCTTTTTTTTGCACAGGCCCTATGATTATGGAGCAGAATGCCTTGGGATATTATATCTGCTGAATCAGGGTCTATTTTATAACTCTCATCTAAAGATCAATGTTATAGAAATACGTAAACGAAAGACATACTGTACATTCAGTTTAATGCAGTGAACAGCACAGAGATGAATAACTAATGCCTAATTTCATGCTAAATAAGTTAATTAAATTTTAAACATGCTGCTTGTATCTGTCAGTTTTCTTACTATTCCTCCCCGGAGTCTATGGCTGCCCTATGAACCTCATATTGAAACTATGAAATTTGGCACATTTATTGGGGTGGTCCTGAATAGAAATCGGACTAAATTTAGTGTATCTAGGACCAATTCTTTAGTGCCCAACACCTGTTTAAAAATGTACTTTTCTTTTGGTTATGACTTTTGAACCCTTTGTCCTAGATATTAAATTCTTAATTCGCTTTATTACTCTTTTCATTCTGATCTCAAAACTCTGCCTATTACAGCAGTCACAATTTTGAATTTTTATTCTTTTTTTTTACTACTTCCAATATTTACCAAATTTCGCTCAGATCATCATTGGACAGAACATTATTTTAATTTTTATGCTGAACCAAAATTGGATGAGAGCCTGTATCTTGGTAACAGTTCTATTGAAATAACACTTGGTATGCTACAACATGATCTGAGGGTACATTGCAAATTTGGAAATAGGTCAAGATATATATATATTTTTTTTTTGCTCATAACTTATGTCATGCTTGTTGACTACATATTGCTTGAGTCATGCCAAATATGTCTACACCAATCTTGCCAGGATAAGACAAACTGCCGGTTCACCATTTCGAAATTTGTCCTAATCATTTTTATTTTCAACTGTTTCTCCTATTAGCACCAATTTTTTTAGAGATCATCATCAGCATGTTGTGAAGGTGCCTGAAAAGTTGGAAGAGAGGAGCGTCACCTAGAGTTCAGAAGACATATCAAAGATGCTTTTACAAAATAACTTTTAAAAATGTAGCCCAAATTCATAAATTCATTGGCTTATGCTGATTATGACGATATCTCACTTTACATTTTCCAACATTTAGGCATTTTGAGCATTTTATTTAATTTTTTTTATTTTTACTACTACTCCTAAAAATGATTGTCTAATTTGGTTTAAAATCTGCTCATATGATCTTTGGACTGAAAAGATTTTTGATACTTGCTACCATTTCCGAGAAATACTTTTCTAAAATCGACCGTGCCTGATGTGTTTGTTGTCCTATGTTATGTTTTAGTTTAGCATGCTAACCATTTTGTCATTCTTTCTAATGTCACACTTCGGCTATAAGGTTAACCGTAAGCATACATTACTGGTTAAGTTAGCTTAGCATGCTAATTGTTTAGCATGCCAAGTACTGCTGTTGTGTTTTCTTTCTCACATTTAAAGCTCTTCTCAGAATCAGTGCAAAGGTGTCTCCTCTCTCAGGCATGGTGTGATAAACAATGAGGTTATAGGTTCGAATTACAGTATATGTGGCACATTTTATACCCTATGAATGTCTCCTGTGTCATTTGACATGCTTTCTGTATTTGCTGTCTCTGCGGTGCTTGGTCGTGTATCGTTGCAGCTTTACAGTCAAACCAAAAATTATTCAGACACCAGATATCATTTTTTATATATTTTTTTACTATTTTACTAGTGGGTGCAGGACACTATAGTTCATTTATGTAAGTGAGGATAGCAATATCAAGTAAACTGTGACATATTATACCCAACAATTCTTCATGAAGTGACTACCAGTCAAATTTATAAAAATTTGGAACCAAAAATTATTCAGACACTTTGACCTGACCATGTTTTGCTGAAGTGTTTTTTCTTTAATTGCTAACGCAACCTTTTTACACTACAGACTGAACAAAATTAAGCAATGCATGGTAATTTGTTGATCTAAATTGGTTTTATTTAATTGTGTACTTAAATTTAACAGCTGCCAGATATTCAACCTTATACATTTGTGAGACAGTCTAACAGAAGGATGGACAAAACCAGTGAAATATCAACTAATTTAATAACTCTGAGTTATTGTCAAAATGTATTACCATTTTCTAAACTATAGCAAATATGCTGTGGTAATGTGAGAAATGTTGAAGATGTCTGAATAAATTTTGGTTTGACTATAATTTTATCACCTTCCTTCCTTCTTTCCTTCCTTCCTTCCTTCCTTCCTTCCTTCCTTCCTTCCTTCCTTCCTTCCTTCCTTCCTTCCTTCCTTCCTTCCTTCCTTCCTTCCTTCCTTCCTTCCTTCCTTCCTTCCTTCCTTCCGATTTGGGGCTTTTTCAAATCTCTGCAATATTAATGCAGTCATACAGTGGTTGTGAAACAAACACTCCATTGAGGTTATCAAAGTTATGAGCATGTTAGTCTTGCATAATCATGTATAATCAAGCACAGCCACTTGAGCGGTCTCTGAACACCAGGGGAGTCTAATGGCGCATGACAGCTTGATTACAGTGCGGGCAATGGGATATGCTATTATGAATAATGTATCTTAATTATTCTTTCTCTTCCTTGTGCTTCCTCCCAGGTGATAACACACACCCAAGAATGCATTCTTATTTATGGAGTCATTATAACAGGCATGCCAGAGTTACATTTGCATGTATCAGTATTCATAGAGCTCTATAAATATGACGGCTTTTGTCAGATAACAGCTCTGCATCCAATTTAAGGTGTGCATGCTGGCGTGAAGCAACGCTTTTATGTCCTGCTGTTTTCAAGGGAGCAGTTTAATGCTGCTTTATCAGTTAGACTAATGGCTGACCTGAAGAGAGTGTGTGTGGATCTATTGGAAGATCAGTTGTGTGTGTGTGTGCGTGCGCCGTTGTTCGGTATCAGTTGTGTTCACTGCTGCAGTTGAGGCTCTGTTCTGTCCTCAGCTGTCTTCTCTGTCAGCTTGGATTTACATTACTAACACATTATATCACTCCGAGTGCTATGCTGACAGCTGAGTTGGGAGCTAATATTTATTTTACTGAACTGCCTCCCTTTCATTGCTTTCGCATTTCCACACCCTCATCTTCTCACCCTGATGGCTCATTGCAATCTGTCTGTCTGTTGTTGTTTTTTTTCTCTATCTGGCAGTCACCAAGTCCCCAGTGACCACAGATAACTTCAGCAGTAAAACAAAAATACTGTGGACCACCTAATAACCCAAAACTGGGGGAAACTACCCATTCAAAACATTACAACAATTTTAAAGGTAGGGTAGGCAATTTTCGGAGAGGTTAGCGATTGCAGGCTAGCTTTGAAAGCATACGATCCCACCCTCCCTTAAGAGCGTCTCCAAAGTCACACCTCCTTCAAAACACATGAACTCACACAGCAGAGTTTGCAAAGCATTACATTCTCTCATGTCTCAAAGCACATAATATTACAATAATAATGAACATGAGCAAAATAAAGGGCACTGACCAGTACCACCTGGCTGCTGCAGATTCATTTCACCACTTAGTGTGCTGCGATTGAAATGCATGAATTTGAGTCACAAACCGCTCCAAGTAAACTAACGTCATTTTTTTTTTTTGTCTATGATTGGATCATTATTGCTGTGATTCTATGTTACATGTTTGGCAACAGTTCTTCTAACCCTAATTGATGGAGTGTGTAGCTTTTCATTTCTTAAACAACCATGTAGGAAGACACATCATGGCCATATTCCAGAATGACAATGTTAGGAGACCTTACAGAATCTGCAATAATTGATGCACCTCTTGATGGAAATGCATGTTGTGAAATTATTTCCATCGAGAGATGCATACATTTTCGGCCAAGATCTTATATAGACAATGTAAGAGTCAAGAAGGTTTTCAGACATTTAATTGTATGGTAAATGCAATTAAATGAAATTGACCACTTTTGACTACTTAAGTAGGACTTATGTATCTCTGTATATGTTAACAGTATAAAAAAAATAAAAAAAATAAAAAAAACCTTCTATGTGTCCTGCTATGTTGGTGTTTTGGTTTCATTTTCAAGGACTTTGTTATTTTCTGTATTGTCTTCCTGTTTTCATTTGTTTGTTGGCATGATTCATTGTTTGATTGAGTAGTTCACACTTGTTTTATGTTGAGTTCATTCCCAGGAAACATAGTACGTCAATGTGACGTCAGGAAGACTGCAGTCAGACTTCATATTTTGTTTGAAAATGAAAGTCGGGTTGACATCTATACCCTATGTTTGTTTGGGTTCAAGCTCCAATGTCAGACAGACGGTGAATTTTGGTTGGAATAAGCACCGCACCGCACTGCAAAAAAAAACGGTGAAATGCATGGCAGCTTATTAAATCTCTCAAGATCTCAGCAGAGGAGGATTAAACATAAGCATTACCAGCTTCACTCATTACTAACCAGATTGACTTTATTTATGTCAGACGTCTACAAAAGTTCTTTTTGAGATTAACAGAGGTTATGATATTGATGTTTTATTGAAAATAATAGGTTGGTTTGAAGTCACCATTATGCTGATCGGTGTTTCCTTTAGTTGGGTAGTTTGATTTGACTTTTTAACATTAGTTTTTGTCTGGCTGCTGTATCTGTGCTTGTTATGGCAATAAAAGCCAGATAAAATGTGATCAGATGATATTGTCTACTTGATGACAAAGATATAAGCATCATATAGTGGTCTATTTCACTGATGCCATCCAGAATCTAATCTTTTGATACACTGTCATTTTGTATTATTAATTATAGCAAGCCTGTAATTGCACATTTGCCACTAAACATTTTGAACTCCAGCATCTATTAGACTCGCTCAGACATCAATAATCAGCATATGAATCTCAACAATGGTGACATGCTTAATGTCACAATGCATTCTGGGAGCCATAGATGAGTTTTGAAGCATTAAGCATGTAACCGTTATTGAGATTCATTACTGTCTGTGTGTATCTTTAAAACTTTTTGGTGCACAATCCCTCAGATTAGAACATTGCTGGACATTCACAGGACTATCAGAATGACTTTTGGACCTGGCTGAATATGTTCAGTGGATTTACTCAGGCTGTGTTCTGGCGACTCCAGCACCATTGACAGCCAGTGCATTGTCAGTAGAACTAAAACTGGAAAGCAATTAGAGCAGATTAGTGTGCTGCCACTCTCGGGAAGGGAACCTAATTAACGGACGTGTTCTTTGTCCTTGCTGCTAAATTCTCCTTGATCCATTCCCCCACTGCAGTCTCCCTGTATGTGAGAAAGGAAAATCCCAAGGGGAAAAAAAACAACCTTTCAAACTATTGTTAGGCTGGCATTTTGCTGGACAGTTATCTTAATCAAAATGATATAAAATTGAAATACAACGATATAGATGACTATTGATACATGGTTAAATTGTAATTGCATAATAGAATGGGATAAAATGCCAAAAACAAACAAACAAAAAAAATAAATATATATACTGTACTGCATACTATCAAATGTAGGCATGCATCTATTCTAATTAATTTATAACAAATATGGAATTATGTTTAATGCCAATCTCAAATTGACTGTAATTAGTTTCCAAATCCTTTGGAATAAGTATTATGAATGCTCAGATTGTCACTTAAAATCAACAAAAATGTCATCTGCTTCACCAGTCAGTTGCCTATATATTTCTGTTTGTTGTGCCATTATATTACATGGTACACTTCAATATTTCACAAGAGGATTTGGACGTGAATTAAGTAATTTTGCTGTCAACAACAAAGTACTTTGTTGGACGGATCCATTTGCGGTTATGAGTGCTGTCATAAAAATTAATAATTTTGAGTCCCAGGACGAGAGCAGCTCTGAATAGAATCTTGAATTGTCAATTACAATGCCTACAACTGAAAACTGAATATCATAACAGACAGAAACAACAACAACAACAGAAAAAAATATAGCTGCTAAGGAAATTGGTTTCAGATAGGCTACAAGGCTACAATGTAATTAATGTGCAACTATGTAACACACTGCTTAAAAATCAAGGCATGATGCATTGTTGGAGAAATTATTAAACAATGTATAAACAATATAATCCTCTCATTAATGATACGGCATTCAGGTGGTGGAGTAATAACTTCTGCTAATTAATCGATTCAAGAATGTAATTAATGTCAGATTATTATAGTTAATTTACATAAACAACAAACAGCCGTTCGTTTTAAAATCAAATTAACATGCAGTATGTAACTTTAAGGGTCGGTCACACTTTTCATTCCATTAACTTCCATTCATATGCATGTGAATGCGCCTTTCCGAAGTTCAAGTTTGGTAAACTCTGCTCTGCTAATTCGTTTCACTTGAAGACGTGTCACCAATAGAAGATTGATCACGATGTACCCTCTCAGCTAAATTAAAATAATGCAAACTTTAAATCTGCAGGATTGCAGAGTTGCAGTATGCTGCACATTTATTACATTTTGGATGTTTTGTTGAATTCTTTTCTTTTTTTTTTTTGTTTTGTTATTTAGCTTTCTCCACAATGTAATTGTTATGTGTCAGTGCATGTTTGGACTTTCAGTTTGTGTTTTGATTGGTTCCTGTTTTCCTTTGTTGATTGTTGACGCCATCGTGAATGTACATTTGAACAATGGTTTTTGGGATGAGCAGAATTGTTTATCTATGTTGTTAATGACAGAACTAATGACCATAGTTGGCTAACAAAGCTTTTGGGAAATCCTCCCCTGTTAGACATAGCCTAGCTATTTTAATAAACCAGTTGAACCACTCACAGTATCTATGCTTTTTACAGAAAAGCCCTTACAGAGGTTTACAGAAAGCCACCGGGTGAATGCATCAAAGTAAAAAAGATTACACAAACATTGAATTTGGATGTGTATTGATGTACATTGTAATGTATTGTGTATTGACCTCCGTATTTCAGCTTTCAGAGACAAGTGCTGCTTTAATTGCACAATTGACTCTAATCTTGAATCTGATTAATGTTATCTGCCTGATGTGCAGATATGTTAAGCAGGGAGAGATGGAAGTTAAGATTAAGTGTAAGTGCATGCCTTGAATATCTAAGTACTTAAAAGTCATGTCTGTTCACATGTGTGCAAATGAAAGTTTGCTGGTCTGCTGCAGTATCCTTTGAGAGCCATTTCCTTTCTTCTCCTCTCTCCCATTCCTGCTAGAGTTGGCTAGTCCTTGATGTTGGATGTATCTAGGCATGGATATGCTGCAGATAATAAAGCAGTGTTCTGATTGGGCGGTACTGAGGTGGGCACATCATCATCATCTATGAGCCCAGACAGTTACAATCACACTGCACCATCCCGCCTGCTTATTTCATAAGATCTTGTATGCTCTCAGTCCTGTGAGCCCTCCATTCATATATAAACAGGCAATGGTATGACGCTTAAGTGGATTTTGACCTATCTAAATATTTAATAATACATTAAAAATACAATTCACACAGACAATGACTTTTATGCACCTCTTTTATGAAGAACACCTCTGGATAAAATTGCATTTAGATACTTTTGAGGGGCTTAAAGGAAAAAATAAAAAATAAAAGTAATTTACCTGTTTAGTGTTAGGTTTATGTTTGTATTTTCTTATGTAATTTGTTGTCATAGTTACTGGTTTGGTTAATCTTGTTATTGATTCCTTTCATCTGTGTCTCATCTAGTTTCTTTTGTTAGCCCTGTGAATTTAAGCCCTGTGTTTTAGAAAACTCCTGGCTGGTTCTCGTTTGCATTCGGTGTAGTTTATGGTTTTCCTACTATTTATTCTTCTGCGATCTCCTGTAAGTTTAGTTAATTTTAATAAAGACTATTTTCCAAGTCTTCTCTGTGTGTGTTGGCTACCATACCATAGCAGAATAACCGACTTAGGCTACGTTCACACTGCAGGGCTTAATGCTCAATTCCGATTTTTTGAAAAAAATTGATTTTTTTGCAAGGCCGTTCACATTTCCAATTAAATGCGACATTTTGTGATCTCCTGTGTGAACGTGAAATGACCCAGAAGTGACCCGCATGCGCAGAAGAGTACTCAACGGTCAACGACGTCACTTGTTGTTTGCGGAAGTAGCTAAACTTTAACTGTGATTCTCTCACACACACACACACACACACACACACGAGCGCGCGCAGCGACCGTTACACAAGAGCCAGACAGCAGCCGCTGACCTATCTAATATCAGATTCAGCACAAATAAGTTAACATAACGTATATATAATGGCCGTGGGCTTTTATTTAATTTTTTTAATTAACGGGCTCGTCGAGGTCGACCCGTTCGGCAGATTTACCTCAGCTCGACGAATATGCAGTCCGTTTTCAAACCGACGACTACTTCAACGCAGAATTATGACGTTTTTCGCGTATCAATGACGTGCGGGTCGGATACATGCGACCTGGCCGTTCAGACTGAAGTCGCATTTCAAAAGATCGGATATGTATCGGATTTGGGACCACATACCCAAGTGGCCTGGGTCGCATTTGAAAAGATCGGATCTGTGTCGTTCAGACTGTCATGAAAAGATCAGATACAGGTCGCATAGGGGCAAAAAAATCGGAATTGGGTCGTTTCAGCCTGCAGTGTGAACGTAGCCTTAGATGAGATTATGAAGCTAAGCGATCCCCTCACCCATCACCCCTGAAGACATTCTCTTCACCCTTGGACAATATGGCCGTCCCCTGGAAGACTATATGGAGGAGTTCCTCGAGCTCAGCAACCAAGTGTCCTGGAGCGACTGCACCTTGAAGTGCAGACTGCACATTGACCCCACCTGCCTCTGAACTCCTCCTTAGTTCTTTCCCAATTCTCCTCACATGGACACAGAGACCAGCCAGCCTTCATCCACGCCCATCATGGGTCATAAGCCAGGGCCCACCACAAACTCAGAGCCAGCGCCCCTCACAAAGCCAGAGCCAGAACTTATGCTGGAGGCCATTTTGTCCCGGATCCCGAGCCAATCACGGAGTCTGACCAGGTACAAGAACCAGCACCAACATCTATCCTAGAGGGCATTTTAGTGGAG
The DNA here is from genome assembly GCA_021554675.1 of Leuciscus idus. Lineage (NCBI taxonomy): Eukaryota > Metazoa > Chordata > Actinopteri > Cypriniformes > Leuciscidae > Leuciscus > Leuciscus idus. The sequence goes on from CM038621.1 coordinate 10,509,355, forward strand.
TTTGATGGTCTGGAATGGAGCCCCACTCATTCTCCCACCACTGAGGAGTGCTTGCTGTACCCAGGCCCTGTGGAAATAGATCATGATTTGGAATATATCTGTTCGCAAAGTCTCCAAGCTCAGCTGATCCCATCGTGTCTCAAGTCTCCTTCGTCACCACTGGTCCCACCCAGCCTCACCACTCCCTCCTCCTCTGACAATGCCATTCAGTTCCTCGGCCCCACCACTGCTGGCTCCTTTCAGCTCTTTGGCTCCTCCTTCTGTGGCTCTGTCCAGCTGCCCATATTCACCTTGGGCTTCGCGGTCTTCCAGCTCCACCCTGGTGTGTCGATCCCCTGGCTTCACATCAAGCATCCGAGCCCTGGGCTACACCATGGACCCACACTCCCTCAGCTCCACCATCAACCATCATTCCTCAGACTCCGCTGGGCTCCCTCATCCCTCTGGCTACACCTTGGTCAATCATCGCTCAGGTTTTGCCTCAGACTTTCGGTTCTCTGGCTACGCCTCAAACCTCCAAGTCTCTGGTTCAGTCAGGCTCCTCCTTCCCTCTGGTATCGCCATTGTCCTCACTCCCACCGGTTCTCCCTAGTCTGCCGAGCCCCCATTTTCACCTCGGTCCTGCGTGCATGCGACTCCACCTTGGCCCTCCAGGCCTACGGTGTCACCCCAGGTTTTGTCTCCTTGGCTCCACATGGGTCTCCACCCCTACCGGATCCACCTGAGTTTGTCAGGCTCCTGGCTCCTTCCTCCATTGGCTGCACCGTGAGCCTTTGTCCTAATTGATCTACTCTGGGTCGCTTCCTGGCTTCCCCTACGTCATCTCCTCCCTGGCTCTACCCTCCATCATCTGCTCCCTGGTTCCTCCCTCCATAATCTTTTCCATGGCTCCTTCCTCTGTGTGGCAAATTAGCTTTATTAAATATTAACAATCAATAATAACTGGTTATAATTGATTATGAATATTTGGATCAGTTAATATAATTAACTTAATGTTGTAAATTAATATTACAAACAATTAACCTGTTTGTTCCGTGAACACTCAGTGTTAATTGTTTATCAATTCTAAGAAATGTAAATTTCCGGGGCTTTCTTACTTTACAGTACTACTAAGAGCAAGTAGTCAAGATCTATGATTAGAGACTCCAGATATGAGCTTGAGACACTGACAACTTTACATGTGACATGAACAAGACTTTATTAACTAGACTAAACACTTAAACTACTCTAACATACACATACATACATGCATACAGTTTACCAAAGGGAAAGAGAGCTGAAGCAGAATACAGGAAAGCAAGAAGTTATAGCATTGTTTGAAATTCAGCAGATCAACAGCCTTGAGCAAACCATCAGTTTAGTTCTAACACGCCCTTCTTTAAAAGGGGTGAGGAGACTTAATGTATCAAATAATGAGACTAAGTTTGATGCATGTCTCGCCCATTTGAATTAAATTGTTCTGATGCAGTTTGTTGAGGCTCCAGTTGATCTTTGCTTATGTTGTCTTGATGAGAGAGAATCAGTGTTAGTCAGAGGATCTTTGGTGACTGGAAAGACCAGGCCGCAGTCTGGCACAAGCTTGGGGGTCCTTAGAAACTTCTAGTTCAGCATCATCTTCACATCAAGATTCCAGAAAAGGACTAAGAGAGCTGATCTTGTGATCAGTGATTTTTAAAGTGTGAAGATGTCACACCCTCTGGAGGTGTGTGAACCAATAAGAAGTTGTTCCCTTTGGAGGGAATTTCTTTACAACCCATTGTGTTCTAGCAGGCCTTTGAACATGTAATGTGATTGGATGTTTAACACAAGAATCTTCAAGATTCTTATAATAGTAATGCGTCACAAAGTTTGCAAAATGTAATGTAAATTAACAAATGGGGGACGAAGATTGGAGTTTATAGAAACTAAACATGCCACACATATGATTTTGGTTAACCATATGCAAGTCTGAAACATTAACCCAAGAGAGTTTACAAGAGAGAATGAATACATAGACCAAACCACATAAAAAGGAAAATCATGAGATGGGAAAATTAGATACATGTTTATACATTTCTCAAGTGGTTATAGATAGAATTAACAGGGTTTATTTCTCCTTCTCAGTAAGAATTAAGTGAGAGTCACAACTCTCTGGAAATTCCTTTTGGGGTCGTAAAACTTCTTATCAGTCTTAATGTGTCCTGTAACAGGACACCGGGTTCTGTCAGTGTGTTAGCTTCATTTGTGATTAGTTTTGGGGGAAGTTTCATAGACCTTTGTTGGGAGAGTGAGTTTGCTGGATTATTCATTAAATATAATGAATAATTTGTATGTGTCTGATTGGTCCAGATGCTACACTCGGCTGACTCCCCCTTGGACTATTCCTCCCATTCCACATTTAACTCTTCCTCTCCCAGTGGACATTTTCTGTTTCGGCTACCACACCTTAACATTCATAAAGTCATGGGCTTGCATGATTTAGTGGCAAATGTTTTCTTAAATCATACATTTATTTACATAGTCAAATCATACTATTATATATCATCAACATAATTCACATTATGTACAGTCACAATAAGTTGTTCAATATTTATTTAAAAAATATATATTACTAAGGGCCATAGATAGTTTTGTGTGAGGAGCTGAGCATAATTGTATGTAGGACAATGTGCACATTGTGGTGTGTGTGTGTGTGTGTGTGTGCATGTAAGTTTGATGTGTGAAACTGTGAGTACTTCTGCACCTAATTCCCTTCCCTAGCTATTATTTCAGTGCTGTCAACGGAAAACTAATGAATGAACTCAACGTTAGCATGCAGCACCTCAACACCAGCCATTAACACTTAATTACTTATAAATCATAGGCTGCTGGGCAAATACAGTCAGAGAGTTTCACAGAACAGTGCGTAGAGTCGGGGGGCCGCATGACGTTGGTGCCTCTGTCTTCATCTCTGATCTCATTGTGGAGAACGAGTGAATATTAATGGAATTCAAGGCACATGGCACACTGTCAGGAAACAGTGCCAGAAATCGTCAAGAAAATAAAAATAAAAAAAATACTTGTTTAATTTTAAATTTGTTTATTTTCATTACATTTTATAATTTAAACAGGTAATCATTTTTTTTTTCCCATCTCAGGCTATGACACTTAATATAGCATGGGACCCATTTTTCTTTATAAAGATAAAAGTAAATTGGTAGTATAGGATATAGAATGGTATAGTGCCATAAAATAAACTGCTTAAAATTCAACCCTTCTTGAAGGATGTGTTACAGAGTTATATAGCAAAGGTTATACATAACTTGACTTTTTTTCAAAGGTTGTGCAAATTAGTAGATTCCAATGCAAAGAAAACATTTAAAAAATGCCTTTTATAATATAAATATTATTAAATATATTAAATATTAAATTATATAAATATAATATAAATAATATTAAATATATTAAAAAAATTATATATATATATATTTTTTTTTTATTTTTTTTATTATTATTATTATTATTTATTAAATCTATCAAATAAGTCTACTACTTTTAAGTTCAGTACCTGTGATTTGGTGAATGACAGCTTATCTTGACCTAGCGTGCTTAAAATCTCATATAAATATTCATAGCTAATTTATCAGTGTCTGCATTTAAATCATAACACGTAACACAATTACAGAGAGATGAAATGGATAGCTCTGCACAGATTAGATATTTCCTTTCTGCTCAAATAGATTGCCCACATTAAAAGGTTTCAATGTATTTCAAAAATGAGAGTTATAAAATATTCACTGCATGCATAATGACGGATCCTAGTTTACATATCTTACAGAAGAGTCATTTGCAAACTACTGACATCCATTTCATCTTTATGCGTAATTCTCTGTACAGCTTCTTGTTTTTGTCAGAATCACTTGTTTGTGCAGCTGGAGTGAATCATGACGCTATTGATCGTAAGATCATGGCGAGGTTAGACTGTGGGTCTAAGGGTCAGCGGGCTGGAAATGAAACCAGCGCTATGGGTCAGAGAGGTTAATGAGTAATTAGCGGCAATATTTGAAACTCTGGGGATAAATTCATGTCAGTATAAAAGTTTAAAAGCTGAACACAGCAACAATAACATGAAAACAAGAAAGCAAGAAAAGATGTCTGAATATTTGCTTTGTTTATTTGTTAACTTAGAAACATTTAAACTTACATCTGAATTTTTAAGGGGCTCTATGCAAAATTTATAAACTCTTGTTATACCGGTGACATCGGTGGCCGTTAAGTAAACTGCAGCCAGAAACGTATTGCTCGTGCTCACAATCGTGTACATGTAATGTACAAGAGACTGTTATGATAGTTTGATTATAAAGTATTTGAGAATATAGACTATATGAATCTGACTAAGTGACTAAACGTCACATCTTTTGGATTTTTTGGAGTCCTTAACATAAAAATCTGTCTACATGCTTTCATAGACAAACTAAGAAGTCGGGGAATGTCTAGCTTTTTTATCTTTTGTTAAAAGCTATTCACACAGTGGCACTGAAAAATAAATAAATAATAAATCTTACATATACCCCCCTTTCATTCTAATGAAGCGCCAGCCACTTTTGAATGAATAACAATATCCATCAAGGCCGACATCAATGACAGAGCGTGACACACTAAACTGCAGTAGCCCAATACATAAATCGTACATTTAGGCCAAAATATTGTTTTGAATGTGAAAATCATGAGCAAATCAAGTGTTGATTGCTCATCAACATCAAGTGTTGATTGCTCATCAACATACACAAATGTACAGCATTATGTTTGGTATTAACAACACTTCTGTGACATACACCTCAAGGATATTGTTCACAATATGCCCTCAACTTTACAAAGCCCAATCATCAGGCTTCACGACTGGAACAGAGCTGCTTGACTGGACCTTTCATGCACTGAGGATCAGAGATCATGAACACACAGGCTGAACACACTCACCGAGACTCACGTCTTCCTGTGGAAGAGAAAATCAATCGGGGCACACAAAGATTGGATAAAAAAGTCATACTTAACCCTGTAAAGCCTGACATATGAAATATTGGTCAGATTTTGAAATAGAATTGATTGACTGAATTGATTTATATATATATATATATATATATATATAAAATGTATATGTGTTTTTGTCAAGTTTCATATTTAAATCAGGCTTTTATGGCTCATATAGTATGCTAGAGTTAAAATATGGAGCTTAAACTCGAGGAGGACAAAACACCTCAGTTTTCCTCAGAGGCCCAATTATAATTTTTTACAATCACTAAAAGGCTATTTTCTTGCTAAAAAATAATCTGTCAATCTGACGACAGAAGGCATGATGTAGTAGATCGTGTGCAACAGGTTTTTCAGCATAGATTTGATTGCAATTTGCATATTGTATATGATGCAGTCTGCTTTATATAGGGTTAATAGTCTAATAGTTTATTAAATATTATGTTTTTATCTCTGTCAATTAACATTTCTTTTGCTTCTTCTTTTTTTTTTCATTGAGGTATATTTATTACAGAGCCATTCAAAATCCATTGAAATCCATCCAGTGACGTAGTCTCCAGGTGCGTGATTGCGTGATGGCGATAAAGAGGTCGTAATATGAGCCGTGATAAGTGTTTGCGGTCTGACTGGTGAGGTACAGCGAGATCAAGGATCACCATGCAGGAGATTTGGAGGCGTGTGACCTGATGTATCAGCTGCAAAGCATTACAAGACCTTTGAGTGACTCACAATGATAGACTGCTGTAAATCTGTGAGTCACATGTTTGTGGGAGCAGTAACATATGCTTCTGTCAGGCGGTTCTACATGATCATATTACAGTCGTATTGCTCATTCTTTTGTATTTATATTTTCTGTAGGATGCTTTGGTTTGACCTAAACCTGTATTAACACAGTCCTCTTTCTTTACTTTAGATAGATAACCACATAGCTAGTATTTCATAGTGTTTATTAAATATTTATAGTGTTTATTCCATTTAAGAGTGTAGTGTATAATTTGCATTTGTAAAAAAGTATTATATTATATTGTTTTATATTTTATTACATTATTATGTGGCTCTTATGAATACTAGACTTTTTAATGGTACTCCTTGTGCCTTCTGTTGGAGCAAAAACAAACTGATATCAAGGGAAACTAAGTATTTAAAGAGTTGGTGATTTCAAATGAATTTGTATGATGCAATTTGTATGAAAATGTATGATTTAATCAAATAAAAAACAGAAAACAAAAGAAGAAGAAGCAAGCATGAAGGTTCACCCCCAAACCTAACCATCAGTAGAGTGTAAGCAAATCGTACAAAAAGGTACTAATATTATTAATATTAATATAGGTATCAATATTTCTAATTCAATACAACTTGAATTAGCTGCTAATTCGCCAAAGTGTAAAATAGTTATGAATTGCCAATAAAAAGAAAAAGAAAATGTAAATAAATCCATCTGAGAAATATTTCCTTGCATTAACTCTTTCCCCACCATTACATTTTTTTTCCAGCTTTCCATGTTTTCACTGTCATATGGTAGGGGGCAATTTTTTAATTTTTTAATTTTTATTTTTTTGTAAACGACAGTGGGTGTTGGGAAGAATCGTTTGTTTTATTTCGTACTGTGTGTTATAGTGAACAACAACCCACGCCACATCTTGCGGGAACGACGGGTTCCTTGCGATGTTGTGATGTTGACCAATAGGAGCACAGAACCTCTTCCGTACACAGCTTTCAAACATGGCGAAACGAAAGAGAGACAATGGTATTGGTGCTGCAAGGTGGACTTATGCAATGGAGGAAAGGTTTTTGGCAACATTACTCCTGCCTTTATGATGTTTCCTTGAGGAACGACCAATGTTGGCGAACGATAGCCGATGTGCTTCGGCAAACCCGATGAGTACTGGAATTAGCATTAAGCTAACATGCCATTTTGTTAGACATTGTTTGTTTATGCTCTTGTTTCCATAAGTCAGTCGCTAGTTCCGCCTTCTCTATGACATCATGAACATCATTAAAGACGTCAAGAGATGATTGGTCAAGAAGCAACCACAATATTGTGAAGTCTGAGCCCGGCATAAACCAGAAATTAGTTTATAGAAGCTGCTTTAGCACTAGCAAGCTAACGTAATCATGAAGCATTCAACAGCATAGAAATCAAAACAACGTTACCGAATAAAATGTTGAACTCAGGATGAGGTATAGGACTGTGCAAGCTTTGGGGGTGTTGATGGACTCGATCTATCTATGTTGACAACTATGATGACATTCAACAACATTGTCTTGTTTTTATTTTTATTTTTATGAAACTCACCCACATTCAAGTGTTATGTGTCAAAAAAGAATGCGTTTTTTTGTTTGTTTGTCTGTTTATTTAAAAGCCGAGACTCTTGTTCTTCCTTCTGATATTTTGGCTGTGTACATATTCTGGAGGCCATGAAAGTTTTGTGAAGATGATCAAAAATGTTGGCGCTGACTGGCAACTTTTCAAGTAAACGCTGGCGGGGAAAGAGCTAAAAAGTGTTTTCTTTTTTGGATGCCCTCTTTCAGATACACCAGAATTTGAAGTAGTGCCATATATCATGTCATGTATCATACTAAATTGCTCTCTGGAGTCTCGGGAAGTTATGATGAAACCAAAGGAGAGGACCAGTGACAAAAACAGCTCTATCTGTGTAGAAGTAAGGCCCAGTGTTTGCTGCAGGGAATGATGGGATTGGGATTAACCTGCTTTCAGTCTGGTGTTCATCTTCATTCAGAGAGCAGCTTTAATCCAGATCTCGCTCCTCTCCACCATCTGTCCCGTAATCCCACCGCCCTCCAGGGCCAATGTGACGTTGGTCGAGCGGTGTGAGCGTCTACGTGCTTTTCATTCACCTTCTTGCCTCCCCTCATTCTCACATCAACATCATCATCATCATCATCATCATCATCCTCATCACTCAACACTCAATCTCTTTTCCAGCGAGAACAGTGTCCTGCCGACAGTAAACGACATCAGCACTTTGCACAAACTGCAGCCCTTCAGGACTGAATAATGCTGAAAGTTTCATGAGCTCTCGACTTCTGCTATAATGCAGTTCAAAGCATTAACGCCATTCTGCTACATTACAGCATTATGTCAGTGTGTGACAGCGCCGATACATTTATTACTGCAGGATCTATACTTATTTCAGCTGAGCAGAGGAGTTGAGTGCTGACGATACTTTATTCTGAAGATGTTTTTTACTCTAGGTTTTTTTTTTATATATATTTATAATTTTATTTATGACAGTTATTTAAGTTTAAGTACTGCAGATATGTGCTATGTGAGCTGTGTGATTCTATACAAATTGTTCAATTTTTATATGAAAAAAATGCTATGATTGTTATGATTGTGAAGGAAGAATGTGACTGGGATTGTAAAATATATCATTTGATGTATATTTAGTAGAGATGCTGTACATTACACTCACCGGCCACTTTATTAGGTACACCTTGCTGGTACTGGATTGGCCCTCCTTTTGCCTTCAGAACTGCCTTAATTCTTTGTCGACAGATTCAAAAAGGTGCTATAAACATTCTTCAAATGTTTACAGCATTGGACCTAGGCTTTTCCCAATCCATTTGTCAGTGGATCAAAGACTTTTTGACAAATCGCCCTCAGACTGTTAGTCTGGGCTCCCATCTGTCGTCCACCCTCACACTCAGCACAGGCCCCCCTCGAGGTTGTGTGCTGAGTCCCCTAATTTATGCTCTTTATACTTATGACTGTGTCTCCACCCACCCCACAAACACCATTTTTAAGTTCGCAGATGATATAACTGTGGTTGGACTTATTTCAGGAGAGGATGAGACTGCTTAAAGGAACGAAGTCCAAAGACTGGCGGTGTGGTGTTCAGACAATAATCTCATAATAATGAACTCCTAATAAACAAAAGAACTCATAATAAGTTTCAGGAAGAGCAGTGCAGTCATGACGCCTTTATACATTAATGGGGACCGTATTGAAATTGTCCCTGTTTTCAGGTTCCAGCACATATAATGCTGCAGATCTCTCACTGGCAAACAACGCCACCCAAATAGTTAAAAAGGCTCAGAAGAGACTTAATTTCCTGAGAATACTTTGGCAAAATCAACTGCAACAGAAACTTCTGGTATCCTTCTACCGTAGCTCCATAAGTGTACTGACCTACTGCATTTCTGTGTGGTTTGCCAGCTTCTCAGCAGCGGATAGGAGAGCCCTCCAGAGGGTCATCAGCACAGCCCAGAAGATCATCGGTGAATCTCTGCCCTCACTGGAACAATTATATAACTCAGGTTGTCTGAGTAGAGCGGCTAACTTTCTCAAAGATCCATCCCACCCTGGACATCATATCGTCGCTGTCTGGCGGAATCCTCGCATCTCCAAAACCATTATTTTTCAGGAAATTTAAAAAAACTGCATTTTTTTTATTTTATTATTAAACAGAGTATCGTTAAAGTTGGTATTATACCTGGACATCATCTGTTTATCCAGTTGCCCTCTGGTAGGCGTTTCAGGTCTATTGCATCACAGACTAATAGATTTAAGAATAGCTTTTACCTCAGAGCTGTAAGAGAACAACTTAATCAACAGAACTTTTGATTACACCTTGAATAGTTATGATTCAACTGCACTAATCATAATTACAGTTAGGGTCACATTGTGACAACAATGTGCAATATCTTTACATGAAACTGTCAAGTTTCTGTATTGTAGTGTGTTACATTTATGGTGTCTTAATTATTGTTGTTGTGTTGTCATGTGTGGGTGCACCGTAAGGTTTGCTAATTAATTTAATTGTATAATACATGCAATGACAATAAGAGGAATTGAATTGAATTGAAATATTTTGGTCCATATTTTCATGACAGCATTACGCAGTTACTGCAGATTTGTCGGCTGCTCACCCATATCCTCCACACCATTACACCTCCAGCAGCCTGAACCGCTGATAAGGCAGGATGGATTCATGCTTTCATGCCAAATTCTGACCCTGCCAGCATAATGTCGCAGCAGAAATCGTGACTCATCAGCCCAGATAACATTTTTCCAATCTTCCATTGTCCAATTTTGGTGAGCTCGTGTGAATTGTATCCTCAGTTTGCTGTTCTTAGCTGACAGGAGTGTCACCGGTGTGTATTCTGCTGCTGTAGCTCTTCTGCTTCAAGGTTCGACATGTTGTGCATTCAGAGATGCTCTTCTGCAGACCTCCATTGTTACGACTTGTCTTTCTATCAGTTGGAACCAGTTCTCCTCTGACCTCTGGATATTTTCTCTTTTTCAGACCATTCTCTGTAAACCCTAAAGATGATTGTGTGTGAAAATCACATTAGATCAGCAGTTTCTGAAATACTCAGACCAACCCGTCTTGCACCAACAACCATGACACATTTCTTTCTTCCCTATTCTGATCCTCAGTTAGAACTTCAGCAGGTTGCCTGCATCCAAAATCGCATACTTCCCTAATTGGCGAAAAACAGTATGTGACAAAAGAAGTAAGTCCGAATTCACAGTACTCATAAAAGAGTAGGCAAAAAGTATGTGAATTAGGGGTGTGAACCTACACTGGTCTCACGGTTCGGTTCGATTATGATTATCATGTCATCGATTCAGTTCAATTCGATATCACGATGCATCGCGATGCACTGCATCCTCAATTTTAAATTTTACTTCAAAAGTGATGTGTGTGCATGTGCTCGCCTGTTCGGGAAGTCGCAGTGACAGAAACAGTGACATTCCAGTTTAAGTTTAAAGGGAGTAAAGCTTGTTTATGCCATTAAGAAAAGGAAAATCTGTCAAATTAATTTTGTTTTTAAGAAATGTTCATTTAAAAGCAGCGCTCATTAATCAGTGTATTATGTTACCATAGAGATGCGCGCATCAACTGTCGCCAAGTCCGCTGTTGAAGGTGACGATCATCCATTTATAATCACGCGTAACAATTGTAATTTGACCATCGGGGGCGGATACTTAAATCAGAGAAAATGTTTGGGGCGGGTGGATGATTTGTTTTTGGCTGCGGATTTGGGTGACGTTGGAGCTCATCCGCGCGTCTCTAAAGCAGTCAGACTCTGCCAGGCGTTAACGGCTTTGGGTGAAAACGGCTAGATGCTGTAAGTTTGTACAGCATCTCATATTCTATCTGTGCGTGACATGAGCGCACACAGCGCGTGTCTTCTGCAGGTCGTGCTTACCAGGTTGTTCATAAAAGCCTAAATGTGCCCAGATGTAGGCTTTTAAAGTAGTTGGAGCATTTGAAATTTTCTCGCACTCGCGTCTCACCTCCCTCTGCCATTGTATGCTACCGCGACAAAGCACGTACGCCACAAATTACGTCAGAAAAGTGTCAGTACATTATAATCGGTTATGGTCTATTACTGAACCGATACCGAATCTTCCTCGTCTGCATCACGATGCATCGTAGAAACGATTAATTTCGACACCCCTAATGTGAATGATCTACTTCTTCGGGAGAGATTCTGAAGTGTGCATATGATGGACACTTCACTGTCCCATGAGGCCATAGGAGAGGATTTATGAACAGCAGTGAAGCGACAAAACTGACAATGGTAGGTCACGGGATAATGACAAAATGGCGAATATAGTACGTCTAGATTACATATACAACACATATTCATACTATATAGAACATTCTTTTTTGTGGTTGTGAAGTAATCACTTTTTCAAAATAAGTACTTACTCAAGAGAGTATGTGATTTCAGACATCCAATGTCCACATTGAGTTGCCGCCATGTGATTGGCTGTACCTAATAAAGTGGCCAGTAAGTCTACATGATCCTGTCATAAACAAGCAGACAACAGAATTTTGAAAAACATAAAACCAAATTACATAGTTTGTAATGTAATTTAGGCACTGCCTTATATATGAGGAGTATATGGAAGCATTTATCCTTGATATAATGTTTCACATGTATATTTTAAGCAAACTGAAAATGTTTTGTATTTGCCCAACCATGGGATGTATGCAATATTTAATGTATTCATAAATGATTTAGAATGTTTTCTTTAATAATTTGTTTCTTACCCAATTGGAAGAGTTAAAACAAGCAACAAAAAAATAAATAAAATAAAATTGACTGTAAAAAATAAACCTAATCTCAAGAGAAGAGCATTTCTTCTCAAGTAGGCCTACAGTAACTTGTTTTATGAATATACTGCAAAAAAAAAAAAAAAAAAAAACTGATTAAGAATTATTATTTTTTAATTTTTTTTGCTGTGAAAATAAACACCAAGTTCTGGCCTGACACTCTAGATAGCGCAGGCTGATAGGTCCTTAACTTATTTGGTAGTGATCGCATCATCATCTACATAGCGCAGCTGATTGGTTGCGGTTGTATCAGTGGCCAATGAGCCATTCAAACAAATACCGTTAGTGTTGCTGTTAGCAGTATGCAGGGCGCTTTCAGAAACACTCCACCTTCCCCTGCTCCACCTGTATAGATCAGCTACGGGGGTTATTCAATGTGTGTTACATGTGCAGCAGCAGCGTATAGCAGATCTATTCTACCAAGACCAAATACATTAAAGGGATACTTCAGGATTTAGCATTAAGCTTTGTATTAGTAGAAAACCTGTAGTATTTTCGAATTACCGTGCTTTCCACCCTCATATCCCCCTGAGACGAGAGATTTATGTATTTTTTGTCTGGAAAAAATCCTCTGATGACGCAAATATCGTCATTTTGCGTCATCGGAGGATTTTTTGGCCAGAGGCTAAAGACTACAGCCAGTAGGAGGAGCTGTCCCGCATGTTTTCAGCCCGCCCATAGAGGGTGGGATCTCACTCACAGAATGTACACAGTATCAGCCGTCTTTCTTTGGAAGCTAAGCTAACAGGCTCTTGTTCTGTGGAGAAAGCTGAGTAGTAGGGGTTACCATACTCTTTTTCCCGGACATGTCCGGCCGTCGAGATCGTCCAAAATGTCCGGGATTCGGCTTTTGCTTTCTGCAGTTGCCATTCATTGTTTACATGCACACCTTTTGTTTCAATCTAACTGTATTCATTCCGATTGGTGAATCTGAATGTAGTGTTTACATGAACGCTAAACAAGTGATCGGTTGATGTGCGTTTTAACATTGCTAAGAAAATTCCTGCTCCTCCGTGAGAGATATGAGACCGGTGCGTCTCAGTAATGACGCCACCGGCCTCGCGCCGTTCTCCCGCGGCCCTCAGCCTCGTCCTGCTCGCCACAGTAAACATAATGAATGGCGACTGTAGAACGCAAAAGCCGAATCCCGGACATTTTGGGCGATCTCGAAATACAAAAGGCAAAATTCGAGGCCTTCTTGTTTTCAACTGCGCTCTCTTACCGGTAGGCGTGGCTTGGGAGTGGCCTCGTAGAGCAGCGAAGCAAGTGCATTCTGGGAGTTGTTGTCTTTCATCCACATACGCCCAAAATACATTTTCTCGCTTTTCTCAGTCTAGAAAGCTCCAAATTCAAAAATAATTTCACATTTCTTCTACATAAATGACCTATTTTAAATACACATTCATCTCTCCAGAGGTGAAGTATCCCTTTAACACTGCCATATCCATTACCATACCAATATCTCAGAGAGTTGTCATGACAGAAATGCACAATAATTATTTTACATTAAACAAAATTACAAATTAAACATATGAAACATAACTGGTAAAAAAATAATAATAAAAAATAATAAAAAAAAAACTCTAGAGGAGACTGTGAAATGATGTGATGATTACAGGAAGAACAGAAGAGCTCCATTTGCCTCCATTTGAGAAACAGTTGAGATCTAATTTGTGGTTATTCTTTCCTTTGGGGTTAAATCATTTCTAGTCATGTCTAGTCAATAAAAATGCCAAATATTAACATTTCAAAAGAGTAATTATAGAAGTAATTTAAGTTATTACTTCTTCAGCAAACTCTCTATGACTCCGGCACCATAGACACCCAGCAGGGGTGTGAGGTTTTGTTGAGGTGGAACCGGAAATCCAAGGACAGGGACCTGGGGAAAATGTCACAGCCATAATTCGGAAGCACTGAGGCTGCACCAGAGCGGCTCTCCTCTGAGCGGAGGGAGCTGATTAAAAAGGGTGAGAATAGCTTCCAGAAGAGCTGTTGAGTATAGAAGGGTTGAGAGCTCTTCTGTTTTCAGAGGTCATGTTAGCCTGGCGCTCTTCTCTCTGCTTCCCACTGTGCGTTGATGAGCCGGAGCCTCTAGGGTAGTTAATGACCACTTCAGTATAGAAACCTCTCACCCAATAGACAGCATCCATTTTTTGAGTCATATGCTTGAGTTTGCCCTTTACTTCATCAGAAATCGGTGAAGGTTATGACGCAAATGATTCCAATTTCTGAAGCGAACAGAATTCGAAACTGACGTGTCAACGGCGTGATCAAACGGAATTGCAAATATCGTGATGCTCAAACAAACAGTGGCATGTTTTGATAGCGTCACTGTTCTGAAAACTCAAGCGCTGTCTGCTGTCTGCTTACTAAACAGGCAGCATGCTAATATTTGATAGATTTAGAAAGTCCTACATATAGGCTACGGCACTATTCAAGTGCACTTTTCAAGGGAATAAACTTTTTGCATGATTTATTTATAGTTGTCTCTAAGCTGGGATAGGAGGAATAATACATATGTACACATTGTTACGATGTGGTAGGATTTATTTATTGATGTTCTCTTAAGCAACACCGTTAAAACAAAATGTGCTGCTGGCAGTTATAGCTCAACTGCTAAAGACGCTGACTAAACAAAACAGCAGCAACAAACTTTGTCTTGGTGAATTTGAAATTTACCTTTTATTGCAAAATTCACTTGGAAATAGAAATAAAAATACTTTTAAGTGTGTGCATTTCCTCCCTTCCTAGACAGTGTGATCAGCACCTCTCTGAGGTATATGTTTATATAATACTAAAACTCTTATTATGAAATGTTTTCTAGCTGTAGTAAAATCATGATATAATAACAGCGATCAGTCAGGGAGTTGCAGGTACATTCCTGCATCGGTCTTTAGCACTTTTTGCACTTTAACTAGATGCGAAAGTTCGTCGAGACAAACTTTAAGTTGGCTTGGAAAAGTTTGGATAAGAAGTTTAAGTTTGAAGTATTACATTATTACTTGATTTTGTCTTTCTCAATCCTTTTATAACATTTAAAAATATTTTGTTGCCGTCACATGAAAAACGATCAAATTATCAAATAATTGTTCTGGGTGGTTGCTAGGTGGTTGCCATTGTGTTCTGGGTGGTTGTTATGAGATAGATAGATTAGAAATACTAGATAGAATGGAAAATGAGTCTGGATGGATTAGAAATACTAGTACATAGAATGGCAGCTGATGAAGTCTGATGAGCCTCTCCAACTGTCAAAATTTGAATTTAGTTTTGAGTTGAAAGAAAGAAAGAAAGAAAGAAAGAAAGAAAGAAAGAAAGAAAGAAAGAACGAAAGAAAGAAAGAAAGAAAGAATGATTAGTTAAAAAGACAGAAAGAAAGAAAGAAAGAAAGAAAGAAAGAAAGAATGATTAGTTAAAAAAACAGAAAGAAAGAAAGAAAGAAAGAAGAGAAGAGAAAGAAAGAAAGAAAGAAAGAAAGAAAGAAAGAAAGAAAGAAAGAAAGAAAGAAAGAAAGAAAGAAAGAAATCTTAAATGAGTCTCAATGAATTAGAAATAGTACATAGAATGGCAGCTGATGGAGTCTAATGAGCCTCTCCAACTGTCAAAATTTGAATTTATACAGTTGAAGTTTAAATAGTCTTGGCTCAATTTGAACATTCCACAATGAAAGTCTATGGGATTTTTCCAAGTTTTGATCAGCAATTTTAGGAAAACCGTTAGTCTGATCAGTCTGAAAAGAGCAAGCAACTCGAGTCAGAACAGTTTGAAGGTTTAGTCTGAGTTTAGTGGTTGTAGCTTGAACAGTTTAGGAGGAGTAGCGTGGAGAAATTTTGGCTAAGAAGAATAATAATAAGCTTAAATACAATATCAGTATGTTGGCTTTTCCAAGCCAACTTAATAATGAGTTTTACCATTTAGTTTAGCTTGTTGGTGTGAATGATCCCTGCTCATGGCCCGATGTCACTTTTTTTTTTACCTTTGTTTACATTCACTATATAGACAAATGTCCACAAATGTTACGAATGTCAACAAAATATAGATATATTGAAAGGTCTATGGGTTTAACGTCAGCATCTGGTCTCTGTTTTATGATAGAAATGCTTTAGCAACAGTAATTTGTGTTAGAAATGCATAAGAAAACATGCAGAATCAAAACAGGACTACATACCTTCATTCTTGAAAAATGGATCCTCGTCGCCCAAAAACTTTTTATTTCCCTCATGAGGACGTGTTAGAGAGGAAGTGGGGATGGGAATGACTCAGAGAGTCAAGTAAGCGGCAAAATCATATCGATGGCCCGTTCTGTAGGCGGAAGCCATTAGCGGAATGTCTGTATATGTATTGAGACAAAAGATTGTTTTTTTGGAGACTGAATGCTGTCTGCTGCCTGAATGACTGGCCATCAGTATTTGTATGGAGAGAGTTTTTGGAGGCTGATTGCTGTCAGAATCTGCCTTCAGTCTAACATCTGTTTATGTATGGAGACTGATTGCTCATGAATGACTGGCAATCAACATAGTTTCCATGTTTGTATGGAGACAAAAACGGTTTTAGAAGGCTGTAAAAGGTTTTTTATTGATTTATCTATTGTAAATAGTTAGAATTTGCATACATTTAGTTATGATAGCAAAACAACTTGTGTGCACTGTTTGATGACATTTAAAGTAAAAAAAAATAAAATAAAAAAATAAATAACATTATTTTATTGGTTGGCTTTGTATTTCTAGGTTGCTCTCTTGCACATGTATTATGTTATTTTAATGAATAAAGTATATTTTTGCAAACAACTAAATTCATACTATATATTTCAGCTATTTTAACTTTTTTTCCTCTTGAAAAGCTCCTGTCACAGAGTCAGCCACACGTCACAGCCCCAATCATCACTCTATCACCAAGACCCGCCTACTCGTTCACATCACCAGAGTACTGACTCGCTGCACCTGCACTCGCTCATCTTTATATGTCCCGGTCACCTTTCACTCCTTGTCTGGTCTCGTTGCTGTATGCACTGCTTTATGTCAGACGCCTTACCAATCTACTCACCTGAGATCGTCTCGTCCTGTATTCAGTCACCCGACCGTCACCCGGATCCAGATCTCCTGTCTTCGTGTTCACTTGTCACCTGCACAGAGAATCCACTTCAGTCATCATCATTCGACAAGTCACCATTGTCTCACCATCATCTGGTTCCTGTTGTTCCACCACTCTGCTTTTAATAAACACTGTGTGCACTTAAAACTGTATGTCTCCTCCTGTGTTTGTGACCGCTCCAAATGTCTTCTTTCAAAAGCTCCAACAGGTTAGTTTAGCAAATAGCTGTGTGTGTGTGTGTTACACAGATATTAGATATATTATACACATTGTAGTCTCCTGCTCCACATTTAAGTGTCAAAAAATGGCAAAACCAGATAGACATCATCTGTTCAAAATGCATTGAAACAACGGTTACACTATATTTCGATTTTCCACTTTAGACATTCTACTAACTATAAGTAACTTTGCAACTACATGTCAACTAGCAGTCATTAGAGTATTATTAGAGTATTACTGTCTGCTTAAAATCTGCTAACACTTTATTTTTAATGCTCCCCAACAGACATTCTATTGACTATAAGTTACTTTTCAAAAACATGTCAACTTATTCTACTAAAACTAAATCTAACAGTCTAATGTAAGTTATTTGACATGCAGTTGCAAAGTTATAAGTGACTTATAGTTAGTAGACTGTCTAAAGTGGAGCATTGAAAGAATGTGCAACCAGAATCGCAACACTCATACACATCTCATTCTAAAACCATATTATGCTGTTTCAATGTGAACACAATCATTTTTGAAGAATTGTATTGTTAAAAAAATGACTGTTTGCCAGCCACTATCAAAGGAATAGTTCACCCAAAAATTTAATTGATGTCATTCCAAACCATAACAATTTGATCTTCCAAACACAAATGAAGATGTTTTATTGAAACCTGAGGGGTTTCTGTCCATTGAAAATATAGGTAAGAAAAACTTTGAAGATCCAGAAACACAATAAAGGCATTGTTAAACTAATCCATATGAATCGAGAGTTTTAACACAAGTCTTGTGAAGAGATATGATCACTATATATGATTATCATAGAAATTCCATAGAGCGTATCACACATTTCACAATGCCTTTATGACCCTCTTCTAAATTTTAATAACCTGGACTCTCAATGGAGCCACAGAAACATCTCAGGTTTCATTTCAAAATATCTTTATTTGCGTTTGGAAGATGAACCAAAGACATATGGGACATGATGGCGAATGGAATTAAAATTTTTGGCTGAACTAACCCTTTAACGGTTTTTGCAGAGAAAAGCTGGGTGAAAATCCCTCATACATTCTCCACAGAAGAAAACAGTCTCACAGGGTTGGAAGAGCACGACGGTGAGTAAATAATGACAATTTGCAGTTTGGTCTGATCTCTTCTGAAAATAGAATGGCGTGTTGCGGCTTGGCTCGGCCGCAGGGATGTTTCCTGAGAGCGCAGGCCATGCTGAAGCCTCGTGGCCGTCTTTGAGCTTCTGTAGGGGGTTGTGTTGGGGCTCTGAAGGCTTTGAAGCAGGCATCTCTGCGACGCTGCCACCCTCGCACTCTGCCGACACATGGCTAGGTGTATCCCTCCGCTGTGAATTCATGAATAAATAACACCACTGGAGGCTTTGACAAATGAGAGCTGATCAGACAAGCGCCTTGTCAGCTCAGCAATAGGGTGACTGGGAGGAGAGAGATTGAGAAAGAAAGACAGAGAGACATGGGACATTTGTGTTTTACACTAGCTGTGTGCTTTCATGTGTGAACACGTGGCTTATGAGTGTTCTCATTAGCTGTGTGTTCATGTCTCGTTATGTGTTAGCACATGGCTTGGGAGTTGTTTTACTGGCCATGTGCTTGTGTTCTAGTCATGTTTGGTGTGAGCACGTGACTTGTCATGTATGTTTCCTTGTGTCATGTGCTCTCCTGTCGATTGTTTACCCCCTTCCATCTTGTTACTTGATTATTGATTAATTTGCCCCACCTCGTTACCTGCTCTGTTTGCTCTCCCTATTTATTCTCCTTGTGTTTTCAGTCCTGTGCTGGTTCGTCATATGTACGTCGTAAATTTAACCTTGTGTGTTCCTCCTGTGGTCAAGTCAAGTCAAGTCAAGTCTTCCCCCTTGGGATATATATATATAAAAGCCTTCATTCTTCTGCGATTGAGTCCTCGCCTCACCTCCTCAACCCCAAACCCTGACATTTCCCTTACACATTCATATACATTTTAACCCAAAATGTATCTTGAAAAATGGACACGCATGGATGGGATATGCCTTAGCATTTCATTTTACAGTCCTGTTCCGCATGTACTTGTTATAGTTATTACAAAAACTGGGAAATAACAAGGTACTTACCCTGAACCTACACCTAAACCCAACCTTAAACCCTGCACTCTGCCGAAACGTGGCTAGGTGGATCCCTCCGCTGTGAATTCATGAATACATAACACCACTGGAGGCTTTGACAAATGAGAGCTTATCAGACAAGCGCCTTGTCAGCTCAGCAATAGGGTGACTGGGAGGAGAGAGTTTGAGAAAGTAAGACAGAGAGACATGGGAAGACCAGAAAACCATCAAACAAGACGAGTAGGACAGTGTGTGATCTAAACCTGCTGTGTCCACTTTTTTTTGACCACATGTGGTCAGACTCTCATTGGTGGCATAAATCATAAGTGCCAATGACAGGAGAATTGAGAATCGCACAACATTGTTTCTTCACAAAGTGACATCGCCAACTACTGGTCTGGTATAAATAATACAGCGATTTTAGTCATTTTAGTGGATCTGTGTGAACGGGGATTGTTTTGACAACGTCAAAAACACATAGGAAAAACATTTCTGTTTTTAGGACAGTTGTCGTGTAAACACCCTAAACCAAACCCTAATCCTAACCCTATAGTACCTTTTGTTAATTGATATTACTCACTACTAGCACTGTAATTACATTATAATTACACTGTAACAACATCCTTAAAATAACATGTAACCAGGTTTTATTTATTTTTACACCCAACACACAAGATGTGACAGAACAGAATGAAAACAAATTAGACAAAGTATGATACACATTTGACATAATAAATAATGACAAATTCTCACATTTGCTTGTTGAATTGCTGAAATACAAATTCAACAGTGAAACATTAAACATTCAAAATGACATACCAGATGGAGTACATCTGTGCTTTTTAATTGTTCTGTGTGTATTTGTGTCAGATGGAAACCCAGTGAAAGAACCATGGGAAATCTGCGAGAAGGTGCATCTTCCACTGGAAATGGTGGAAATGGTTATTGTGGAGTTTCACAATATCGCAACATGAATGTTGTTTTTCTAATCATATTTTCATAAGTGAGAGTGGTGATGAGTGAGATCTAATGATCCATTAGCTGTTAAATGTATGAGACGCTGTAAACATCATCCATCATGACTTCACAGGCTGTCGTACTAGTCGTGCCCTCATCAATGACCTGTCAGAGAGGGCCAACACATGATTGAAATGACCAAGGTCATGGGTAACAATCTGTTACTTCCATCAAGTGCTTCATGTACATTTTTTAAAATTATTTATTTAGTTTTTGTACACAAGCACATTAAACAGCCATCTCACCAAATGCAGGGCGGAAAAAAGTCCAGGTATGTTCCTTTGTTTTGGATTTGCATTTGGAGTTTTTCGATTTCAATTGACAATAGGTGTTAATTAAAAATGTTGCCTCGTTAGTCAGTATCTAGGACCCTGTTTACACCTGGAATTAAGATGTGTTTTGGTCGATCAGATCACAAGCAGACGAGGGAGACACATTCTCATTTACACCTGGTGTTTTAATTAATCTCTTTTTTCAACTTCTATGGGTCTATGTGTGGGTAAATCAATGGACCTTTTCAGATTTACGATCTAATGGACGATATAAGCTCATGCAATTTGCATAAGTTTCTCCTCTGATACCCGTAAAACCACGTCGAATGCTGTGAGTGTGTGTTAGAAATCAGAATGCTGAAAGAACATTGTGCTTGTGTAACATCGCTCCCATCGCTCCGAGCGGGATTCGAACTGATGTTACCGGCATGGGAGATGGGCACGCTAACAAGTACACTAACATCACTAACATAACATAAAGAGCCTCTAACATCAGTTGCCAATGCGCCTCATGAGGCCAGGGGAGTCAGGTTTACCTACACAGCTCTTACTAGCTGGCATCCGTTATGCTCACCGGGCATCCGGGTCACGGCACCAATGTAACACCTCCGGTTCTACTCGCCCTGCTCTGAGCGGGATTCAAACCAAAGTTTCCATCATGGTAGGCGGTGCACTAACAAGGACACTAAAGACTGCACGCTTTAGCGTCAGTCGCTAGTGCGCCTCTTGTGGCCAAGGGAGTGAGGTTTACCCGCAGAGCTCTTTACCAGCTGGCCTCCGTTACATTACACTTTCGTCTTCAAACTAAAGTGGGGTCTTCAGCCGCCAAAGTTTCAATCTCATCTTGCTTTACCACGCCACTCCCTTAATGTTTATGCATTAAGCCAGTAGGCGGAGAGTGGGCAGTGTTTTGTGGTTGATAAAACGCATTCGTCCACATGAGTGTCTTTTCGACTACATTTGGAAGTGGTCGAAAAGTAGACAAGCTCAAAACTAGTTAGACTCTGTTTACACCTGTATTTAGTGCCGTTCACTTGTGATCCAATCAACCAATGTTTTTTCTGGAGGCACTCCAAGGCTGTTTCCTAATATGCATTATAATGCATCCTTCTGTTCAACATCAAAAGCCACTATCAAACTTCAATTCCAAAACTCAAGAAAGTACAAAGAATGCCAAACATTTCCTGGATGTGTTATTCGTATTAATGATACATCAGATGGTGACTTTGAAGACCCAGATGTTGTTGCGGTACTCTACGATCACAGAAGCCAGGCTCATGATTTTAAGCTTGGTTCAAAATTGTTTCAGAAGGATTTGGAGAATTATATTGACTTAAAATTGGTGTGATAAGAATAAATGTAATTATACTTTGAACCAACTTAAAAATATATTTTTTCTCCAACTATATATATGTTTTGGTTTAAATTTTGATTTAATATTAATCAAAAACATAATTTTTTTTAGACATAAGCCAAAATGTTTTCTAAATGTATCTTAATGATACATTAAGAACTTTTTCTTAATGTAATGTAATCATATTTTTGGGGGCTTTTTACAACTGAATTTCACAATAAACAAAAGCGAAATTAACTATAAGTAGAATTTACACTTAAGATAGCAAAACAAGTATTGTGTTAGTCAATGGATTATTTTGTTTAGTTTACTATAAATAAAGACAGCTTCAAAAGACATTAATGTTTCTTGTGATGCATTTTTCAAATATGCATGATACTTTCTGTTATATACCAAAATCCCCATAATCATTTCTGCATTCAGTAAAGAGCCAGTATGTGTTCTGAACTACAACAGCATTTTAGTGCTTGTCATTTAGCATAGCATTGAGTTTATGCAGCTCATGGGAATTTTTATATATTTCAGTAATTGATTTAGAGGACATTTTCATTGGCTTTTGTTTGACAAACATTCTGGTGCAGTTTTGAGCTACTCTTTGATGTCCAAATCTGTGTAAAATTCTAATCCAAAACCAATAAAAAATCACTGAGCTAAAGCATGCTGTCTGCACATTCCTCAGTGAAAAATCACATTGTTGCATTCAGCCAGAGTTCCTTACGCATCCACCCACTGCTTTTTTTTTTTTTTTTTTTTGTGTGTGTCATTGAACAATCTCTGCAGTTATTCCGTTAGCCCTTGATCTGTTGTTATTGCTGTTTTTTACCTCTCGTTTTGTTCCTTCCAGCTTCACCATCCGCTATGGCTGCTGCATAATGTATGAGAGAGCGAAAGAAAGAAAGAGCATAAAGCAGTGGAGAGGTCGCTATGTCGTTCATGAGGGTGCTCTTTCCTTTTTGTTTTCTAGTGTACCGCAGCGCTGCACTTCGGGTCAATAACTCAAGCCTCGGGCCTGGCGCTGCAGGAAGGCCAGCGCACATTACCTCCCTATTACTCCCCCACTTACAATTACCATTAATGACTTTCTCCCGCTGACAAGCGATCTCTCACTCCTTCCGCAGTCTGCTGCACTGTGCTGTGGGGACTGCGGGAAATCCCAGGTTCACCGTGATGGAAAAAAAGACTGGACCTATACAGTAACAATTCACTAGTTGGCATACTAGAGTCTCACCTATTGTAGATGAAAATAATAATAATGGGAAAATGACTTTTCCAATGTACCAAGCCAGTGAGTAGTTGAAGCATATCGGGTTGCACTTTATTTTACAGTACATGCACTTACATGTACTTACAGTGTACTTACCTAAGAACATACTGTAATTTAAGGTAACTTCAGGGGTTAAGGTTGGGTTTAGGTGTAGGTTCAGGGTTAGTAACTAGTTATTACCCAGTTTTTGTAATAACTATAACAAGTACATGTGGAACAGGACTGTAAAATGAAGTGCTACCGCATATTCCATCCATGAGTGTCCATTTTTCAAGATACATTTTTGGTGAAAATGTATATGAATGTGTAAGGGAAATGTCAGGGTTTGGGGTTGAGGAGGTGAGGCGAGGACTCAATCGCAGAAGAATGAAGGCTTTTATTAAAAATAAAAACAAAATACAAACAAAAACTACCCCAAGGGGGAAGACTTGACTTGACTTGACTTGACTTGACTTGACCACAGGAGGAACACACAAGGGTAAATATACGACGTACATATGACAAACCAGCACAGGCCTGAAAACACAAGGAGAATAAATAGGGAGAGCAAACAGAGCAGGTAACGAGGTGGGGCAAATTAATCAATAATCAAGTAACAAGATGGGAGGGGCTAGACAATCGACAGGAGAGCACATGACACAAGGAAACATACATGACAAGTCACGTGCTCACACCAAACATGACTAGAACACAAGCACATGGCCAGTAAAACAACTCACAACCCATGTGCTGACACCGAACGAGACATGAACACACAGCTAATGAGAACACTCATAAGCCACGTGTTCACACAAAACATGACAACATGAAAGCACAAAACACACAAACAGAAGAGCACACGATGAGCAAATGCTCATTCTATGCGCTCACGACAGAAGACAAACACTCGGAGCATGAATGGTCCGAATCCCGACACAGAACCGATACCAAACATTACATGAGTACCGGAATCCGAACACCACGCTCCGAACGTGAAACCAGGCACACAGACAGAAAAAGGAAATACAGGAGTGTCAGGGCTCTGTCACAAAACCAAGAACAAACTAGACCGAAGTGACAGAACCCTGACAGGAAAGGGCTGTAACGGCTCACCATTCATTGTTTCACCACTGTTAATCGCCTCATTTGTAAAAGTCCATTTCTGCCTTATAAGAAGGGAAAAAAAAGAAAAGAAAAAATGCTTTGCTATAACATAATTATGACATACAAAAGTTATAATTATGAGATAAAAGTCAGAATTATGACATAAGTTATATTTATGAGATAAAAAGCCAACATTATGACATAATTATACCGTAGGTTTCACGTTTTATCTTAAAATGTTTAATGTTTTTATCTCATAATTATGAGATTTATGGCTTTTGATCATTTTTTCATGATTATGACTTTGAAATATCATAAATATGGCTTCTGTCAAAATTGTTACTTTTATGTCATTAAAAAAAAAAAAAAAAAATCTCATGACCTGTATCAAATAGCAAGCGTAGCGTCAATTCTGGCAGGTCACGTTAGTCAAGCTCGCATCAGCTGACACTCAGCTGATCCACATCTATCTATAGGAATATGGTGACGCCGATCACCGTATACATATATAAGCTCCTTCAGTATTATCAGCAGCTATCACGTTTCTCAGGAGCTAATTACCCTCCTCCCTCCCCAGCTCTTCTCGTCAGTATGGCATTCTGATTCCCCTTGAATCAGAATAAATTCTCGAATCATGTTGTACTTTAAAATCTTGAATTAATGATATCTGCAATACATTCATGTTGGTTCTGTTCTGTTTACCCTAAGGGGGGTTATTGCTGCTCTTATCTATGCTAGGCTGCATGAAACGCAGGGAGTTCTTGCCCAGAACAGAAGAATAACGCCAATCCTAACTGTATGCTAACTGTCAATCGTATTTGACAATAGTGGTCCTGACAGAAATATGGCTTTTTGTCAAAATTTTAACTTTTATGTCATCATTTATGACTTAGAAATATCAAAATATGGCTTTTGTCATAATTTCAACTTTTTATGTTATCATTTCAACTTTTTATCTCATGAATTAGTATATCAAATAATTTAATCATAATTTAAAAAATGTATCTCGTGAAAATATCAAAAATGTAACTTTTTGTCTCACAACTTTTTATGTCATAATTATGACTTAGTAGGGGTGTAACGATTCGTTTTAACAACGATTCGATTCGATTCACGATTCATGGTTGTCGATACGATTCAAGGACGATATTGGTTCATTTAGAACGATACGATTCGAAACGATTCAGTGACTTGAAATCGATTCAGTGACTTTTTAGCCAAAAAATATTGTCAGTGAATCAGGTATCAATTAACTATGGATATAAACAAACAAGTAAAACACAAATTAATGTCAAATGCATTCACATTTTATTTTAATAGGTAGGACTGAACGATTATGACAAAAACGATAATTGTTGATTATTCCCTTGAAATTGTAATTGTGATTATTAATTACGATTATCACAACATTGAATGATGTTTTGAATAGTTTGGCCATGGGACCCACATTTCCCCATGGTCATCAAGCCACGACCCACCTTTTTAGGAATTATATATTATAATACATTTGTTTACACAAAAATTGTTGACACACAAGTTCTGTCCCCCTTTACTTAACAAAAAAAAATTAAGAATATGACAAATACTGATAGACAGTAGGCACTGCGAGGTTAAGCTATTAAATAGCAGTCCCAAACTAGTTTTTGTTAATACAATCTTGGTATGAGCCACCACAGTCATATAAAAATATACAAAATAACCAGTAAGTGGCATTTTGTTATGGAAACAAACAACAATTAGGCTACCATGGTGATACATAATACTTAGAAGCACTGGTAAAGAAACATGGAAACTGCTCCTGATAAATAGCAACACACGTGGCGTACCAATAACGTAATTTATTGGTATTTTACTTTTATTTCTTAACTTACTAATTTACGACGTTGCATTCTCGTATGACTTTAGTGAAGTGATACAGCGCGCTCCGCCGCATTTACGCGTGCAGTTGAAGAGTGCGCGCTACTGCAGTATAGCGGCTGAGAGGACAGGAAAGTCCGTTTTTCTGAGGTGAGAGACTTTGCGCTGCTTGACTGTTGTCGCGCTGCTGCTGGCGCGTCACGCATGGCGACGACGACACAGATAGGCAGACTGAATCAAGTCACGTTTAACGCCTTTATCATTAAATGTGCAAAGAAAAAACATCCATATAAAGTCTAACGTGCTTAAATCCAATGCGCTATTTCCTAGTATCGATACAATCGATTCATTACCTTTTAAAAGGATATTAGATCGATATATGTCGTCCGGAAGGCCAACTTGCCGAGCACAGATCGATCCAGTTGGATCGTAGGAATATAAATCGATACATCGATGTAGTTGATGAATCGTTACACCCCTATGACTTAGTATATAAAAATTATCCAAAAAAAATATAATTTCATTTAAACTTTATATCATATAATTATGACATTTAAGCTTTTTTTTTTTATAAAAACTTTGTTAACAAAGCATGATATTTATGGGAGAAATGACAGAAATGGGCTTCTATACCTCTTTGCATTTACTGTTTTATTTTAAATTGTCCTTTTTTTGAGTCCCTCAATTAACTTGAGATCATAAAAATGGCATGTATAATAATTATAAAATAATTAGCAACTTGATAGTACTTATTATATTATTAGAAAGTATTGGAAGTTTTTCAGTGACAACCACTTACTCAAATAATAGCTAGTCTTGGAATAATTCATATTGGCTACTTATGGTGCTTTTATGATGACCCTGGTCCCCATTAATTTTCATCTTCTGAAAGAGAGCAGCAGGAGCATTCTTTAAATATTTTCCTTTTGTGTTTCACTGAAGAAAGAAGGATTTGGAGTGACATGAGGTTGAGTAAATGATGAAAACATTCATCATTTAATAGCTACCCCTATACTATTAGATTTGATATATTATTTAAAAATGAATACAAATATAATGCCATGATAGTGAGTACTCCATTAAACATAGTGAATGTGAAATATTGTTTTGCACATCATGTTTCTGTCAGAGTAACAGAGTTCAACATCAGATGCTTGTTTTCATATGCACAGTCTGCATGCATTATGCAGTCTGCACTATTTGAGACAATCCAACGTCAAATCTATAAGCTCACAGTCTTATAGAGTAACAGAGATTCCTCCATGCAGTGTCTTTGGGGAGTCTCTTAATGCTTTTCATCCTTTCAGGCCTTCAGGGTAAAAGAGGCATCCAGTATGATGTAACCTCTGGAGTTCAACACCGGACAGAGTCTCACCTATTCCAAAGACGCTCCCCAAGGACGAGTGACATGCAAGCAAGAAAGTGCAAATATGGATTAGGCTACTTTTACTATGATGCTTGAACATTTTGGTTGTGTGGACTTTCAATGGATGGACAACAATAATGAGAGAATAGAAAATCTTCATCTGTGCTCTGAAGTTGAACAAAATCTTACAGTTTTGGAATGACATGAGGGTGAATAAATGATGACCGAAATTACATTTTTGGGTGAACTATCCCTTTAAGAACATATCGCAACATAATAATAATGTAACAGGCAGATAAACAACCCATGCTCAATGGAAAAACATGCATGTGGCGACATTTCTGGAAATAATAATAATAATATTACGTGGCTTCTAGCTTGTTTCTAGCTCTAAAAGTGTGTTCAGTTTTTTTCAAAACTGATGAACGTGAATATGGCAAAGTTTTATTACGTTGGTTGTTGTACGTATCATGGCAGTTCATGAAACGACTGTTGAGTGAAACTAAAAGCTTAATGCTTGCGTGTTTTAAAATAACATCACCTACACTGAACCAAACCATCAACCTAACCGATAGTGTTAACAAAAGCAAACACGAGATACAAATATTTTTCTGAAGCAATCATGCATTTTAGTTTGCTTCAACTGCAGTGTTGTACCAGGTGAGTACTGAGCAAGTTTACTACGTCAGAAAAGCCAAACAAATGGAGCTGGTTAAATTGTATTAGTTTACAAATATGTTTTTTGAGATCATAATGTGCAAGCAAAGTAAAATGCTTAATTCTTGTCGAAATGAAAAAAACATTGTTGGTGTTTTGCTGCCACTTGTGTTCATTTCAGCTGGAAACTGCAGTGAGTTGTATGCATAATTATGTTTTTGGACCTACAAAAATGTATGTAGAGGCCAATTGCAAATGTACATTCACAACAATTTAATCAAAAAGAAACACAAAACGAGACACTTGGTTGGCATTTTTTTTTGCATTGTGACCTACCAGAACAAAGTTTTCAGTTACTTCAATTTGATGGCAGATAAGATACGAGCATTCTAGGACATGGAGGAGATACAAGCGTAGGTCCCGAGGGGCACTGCATCTTCAGGGGTTAAAACACAGGGCTAAATGATAGATGCTCCTCAGCCCTATATGCTCTCAACATCCACTCATGCCAGCTTAATCCTTTCACTCCTGTCTCTATACAATATTTCACTCTTCCTCTCCCTGCAGACCTAATGTAGCCTCACACAAACTCTGGTAGACACACTCCACTGCCCATTCACACAGATGGACCGTCCCACCAGAGCACGCAAAACCTCCTGCATATAGAAAGCCTTTTCTTTTACACTCACTCTGTACTAGAGTTGCATCCATGAGATTCCAGGTGGTAACTGGTAACTCTCTCTGAAATGAAACCATCAATAATAAAATGTTTTTCCAACATGCATGGACATGCTTTTTACCGTCTGTTAAAGAGCAGCTGGTGTAATGTAGTGGTTAATGTTCAGGGCTGCCAACCGGAATGTTGCTGGTTTGAACCCCAAAAGCAACGAGCTTGTATTGAACACTTCACTCCTCCAAAAGAATTGTCCTGTAATAAGATAATGGTGACATTGTAATAATATTGCAGAAAACAAATGACATTTAGCAATAAGTAAGGATTGATTGAGACAGTGAGAGTGTCCACGACTCTAAGGGCCCTTATCTGGACTTTGCAGTTCTGACCAAATACTGCACAACTGATCTGACCATTAAAAAAATACTTTTGTTGGTGTAACGGTTACACTGTAACCTAAAGTAATCATGTAAATTAATTATAAATTATTATGAACATAATATTTTGTATGCTTATTATATTATTTACAATATTATAAATGTATAAATACATGTAAATGACATATATATATATATATATACATATACATATATATATATATACACTGCTCAAAAAAATAAAGGGAACACTTTTTAATCAGAGAATATCATCAAGTCAGTTAAACTCCTGGGATATTGATCTGGTCAGTTAAGTAACAGAGGGGGTTGGTAATCAGTTTCAGCTGCTTTAGTGTTAATGACATTAACAGCAGGTCCACTAGATGGGCAACAGTGAGACAACCCCCAAAACAGGAATGGTTTTACAGGTGGAGGCCACTGACATTTTTTTCCCTACTCATCTTTTCGGACTGTTTTTCACTAGTTTTGCATTTGGCTAGGGTCAGTGTCACTACTGGTAGCATGAGGCGATACCTGGACCCTACAGAGGTTGCGCAGGCAGTCCAGCTCCTTCAGGATGGCTCATCAATACGTGCCATTGCCAGAAGGTTTGCTGTGTCTCCCAGCACAGTCTCAAGAGCATGGAGGAGATTCCAGGAAGACAGACAGCTACTCTAGGAGAGCTGGACAGGGCCGTAGAAGGTCCTTAACCCATCAGCAGGACCGGTATCTGCTCCTTTGTGCGAGGAGGAACATGATGAGCACTGCCAGAGCCCTACAAAATGACCTCCAGCAGGCCACTGGTGTGAATGTCTCTGACCAAACAATCAGAAACAGACTTCATGAGGGTGGCCTGAGGGCCCGACGTCCTCTAGTGGGCCCCGTGCTCACTGCCCAGCACCAGGGAGCTCGATTGGCATTTCCCATTGAACACCAGAATTGGCAGGTCCGCCACTGGTGCCCTGTGGTTTTCACAAATGAGAGCAGGTTCACCCTGAGCACGTGACAGACAGGAAAGGGTCTGGAGAAGCCGTGGAGAATGTTATGCTGCCTGTAACATCGTTCAGCATGACCGGTTTGGTGGTGGGTCAGTGATGGTCTGGGGAGGCATATCCATGGAGGGATGCATAGACCTCTGCAGGCTAGACAATGGCACCCTGACTGCCATTAGGTATCGGGATGAAATCCTTGGATCCATTGTCAGACCCTATGCTGGTGCAGTGGGTCCTGGGTTCCTCCTGGTGCACAACAATGCCCGGCCTCATGTGGCGAGAGCATGCAGGCAGTTCCTGGAGGATGAAGGAATGATACCATTGAAGGGCCACCACGCTCACCTGACCTACATCCAATAGAACACCTCTGGGACATGTGTTTCGGTCCATCTGACATCACCTGGTTGCACCTCAGACTGTCCAGGAGCTCAGTGATGCGCTGGTCCAGATCTGGGAGGAAATACCCCAGGACACCATCCGTCGTCTCATTAGGAGTATGCCCCGACGTTGTCAGGCATGCATACAAGCACGTGGGGGCCATACAAACTACTGAGTACCATTTTGAGTTTCTGCAATGAAATTTCAGCAAAATTGACAAGCCTGCTACATCATTTTTTCACTTAGATTTCCGGGGTGTCTTTGAATTCAATCCTCTGTAGGTTGATCATTTTCATTTCCATCAAACGATGTGGCATCCTTTCGTTCATAACACATTACCCAGTCCATATTAGTATAGATATCCAGCATGACATTTTTCCCCATTGAGATCTGATGTGTTTTCAAAGTGTTCCTTTAATTTTTTTGAGCAGTGTATATATATATATATATATATATGTATATGTATATATATATATATATATATATATATATATATATATATAATAATAGGTGTCAAATTAATTGAATTGTCAAATAACAATTATCAATAACTGATTAAACACAAATGTTTTAATATATCAAACGCGTTTATGTGTCCACTTTCCTTGTTTGTATGTTTCTTTAGATTGCTAACACACTATAACTGATTCAGATTCAGTCAAACCTTTCATTCAGTTCTCAAAACTAAGACCCATTTCTCAAAACGTTTAACACATTTCACCTGTTTTCACACATATTCCAATTTTCTTAATGATTTCTGCAAAATTCTACACAAAAATGGCTTAATTTTTACACAGGCTTAACCATGTTCTCATTCATAAAACACACAAAACACATAATCTCAAGCATCACAATTTCAACTCAAATAGCACACATCTGTCCATGAGTAAACATTAAGTACTACAACTGATGATCAGAATCACAGGACAATATAAACAGGAGCACAGGTGAGTTTGTGCTTTAGAAATAGCATCCTAACACTGGAGAGAGAGCTGAAAGAATCATTTACAGGGTTTTTATACTGCTTACACATACTGCATAATTACAGTACTTTACATGAGGGAGCTTTTACTATTCTATGTACAGTAAACTGTAGCACATTGTACTCCCTCAAACTCGTGATTGTCAAATTTATTTGTATCCAATTATTTTTGCAGAACTGAGAGACGACTGCCTAAGGAAGGGAGAAAAAGTCTTTTGTCAGAAGATCGAGAAACTGCTCTATACTGTAATGACATTTGGCCAAAAAGTGCAGAGGAGGCTAAATGTATTTATTTATTACTGTACTGTAATGGACAGTATTCTGTATTGTGTTGCATACTGAGAGGAAGAGTATGTGTAAGAGGAGGAAGAGCAAGGTTTCGAGAGTGTTGTCAAGGCTGGATCCAGCACACCAGAGGTTTTTTTTTCCCATTTGCCTGGCAAGAGCATCTCATTCCCTTCTCAGGTAACAAGGGTTACAGTTGTAACTTCGGACGTTCCCTTTCGAGGGAACTCGCGCTGCGTCAAGGACGCTTTGGGAATGACACTACCCTAACGCCATGCTTACAAATGCCTGTCTGTGTGAATACTATGAGCACAACTAGGACATGAGCAGAGCCCAGGTCCAGGTTGTAGAACCTCACGAAAGTGAGTGGAGAGGACCAGCCCGCCGCATCACAAACATCTTGAAGGAACACACCCAATTACTCATTGTAGAATGAGCTCTGACAGCCAAAGGTGACGGCTGGCCAGAAACCTCTTAAGCAAGAGAACTAGCTTCAACTGTCTGTTTGGATGCAGGGTGCTGCTTTTTAGGCAATGCAAAGCAGACAAATAGCTGATCAGTTTTCATCCACAGGGCAGGTCTGTGGACAAAAGCATCCAGTGTGTCATTGGACACACAAGTTTCAGATTTTCCTGGTCCTGATCTCTGAGGCGAAAAGGGCAGAACGCTTGCAAAACAATAGGCTGCGGTACATTGGTCGGCACTTTAGGCGCATAGCCCGGCTTTGGGTAAAGAATTCCTTGACCATCTCCGGTGCGAACTCAAGACACGTAGGGTATACCGTCAGGGCCTGGAGAACTGCTACTCTTTTAAGAGAAGTTATGGACAGAAACACTGTCTTTAACCCTCTGAGGTCGACAAACGCGCCCGCGCGTTTTGCTGGATTTTTTTCAGTTCAGTTCAAAAGAAATTAATTTTGCTCTGTTGACTTTGATATTACAAGCAAGTTTCATACATCAATCGATTCTGTTAAATGTGTATTATTTTTGTGTATACTCACAATAAAAACAAAGTGTTGTGCTTTTTGCCAAATAAAGAAAAATAAACGTGATGCGAGTTCTGCCTTCTCTCTGTCAGTGAAGACCATTCTGAAACGCGTCCGAAAATGAACAATAACTCAACGAATACTGAGTCAAACAGGCATACAGACACACAGGCATGAAGCTTGAATTCTCTTCTTTAAAATGAGGTAATTTATATAAAAAACAAATATTCTCATCTTGTGAAATCTGTATTAAAAGAGCGATTCCAGTCGAGCTAATTAGAGCTCATTCAAAGGTAATGTGACTCCGCCCACGGAGAGCGCGTGCTATTCAAACGCAAATTACTGAGGCAAACCTGTGAACGCCCCCATATCAGCTCGAGAAAACACAAGTTTAATCATATCATTGTAGCCTACGTGTTTACACCATCTGGCAGCGCTGTGAGGAATAATAATAACGGAAAATCTACCTCAGAGTGCGGGTATTGCAGGAGAGAGGATCCGAATATGTAGTAAGTTTTTTTTCCTTCTCAAGTTAATCGCGTTTCTGTGAATGAATGAACGGCAGCCGCAGAGATGCGCGCTGTTTATCACAGCTCGCAAAAAGACAGTTTAAATTTAAATTGCGTCTCTGTGTGAATGAATGATGATGTTTTAGCAAACTGTATTGCTATACTGAGATGAGTAAACTGAAAATTAACATTTATATGCCCTAATATTTCATAAAAACAACGTTACAGTCAGGCGTTTCTGTTTGTGAATGAATGTTTCGGTTTTAGCAAACTGTATTGCTATACTGAGTAAAAATCGACTGAAATGTTGAAATAAAATGTATTTGTATAAGCAACGTATTAAACTGCAAATTAACATTTATATTTCTTATAATAAAAACGAAAGACCTATGTTACAGACATATGAAAGACAACATTTCGTTGATTAGTTTTGGATAGATTATACATTTTTACTGTAAAATATCTGCCAACTCAAATAAGCCAATATTTGTTTGCCAATATTTGCTCATGTTAAATATAGTATGTTTTGTCAAAAATAAAGTAATCAAATAATCAATCAAATCCTTAACTTTGAAATATGTATGATAAAATGTATACTTTAGTTTTTACAAAGAAAGATTACACTTGAATTGTTGTTGTAATTGTAACCTTTTTAATAAAAAAATATATTTACAAGGTAGATGTAAACAAACTATTAAAAGGTAATAAGGTAATAAGAATTTTCTTTAAATAATTTTTATTGTGTTTTATTAGTGACAAATTTGGGGAGAGGATAAATATTCCAAAACTGAAAATACAGTATGAGAATTAACTGCACAATTACTAGACATGTTTTCCTTGGATATTATAGGCCAAATTGCAAGCACACTATGTGGAAAAATAAAAAATAATTGAGATGCTTCCAACTGTTGCTCTTGCATTCTTGTGGCTCAGTGACTCACCTGAATGAAAGGGTCATTAAGTATGCAGGCCCCATTGTCTCCTAAGGTGTGAACCACTAAATATGCATGATCGTTGACGCCCACTCCGCATATTGCCTTTCCAAACAGAAAGTGCTTTGCAAAATTCAAATCAATGTATTGTGTTATGTGAATGATAAGGGCAGGATGATTTTCACATCATTTTGAAGAAAAAACACTAGGCAATGACATCTATTAGACAAAAGTCTTATTGGCACATATTTAGTATGTGTTTTATGGCCTTATTTCAGAAACTTTAGTTTTTAGTTTTTTCAATAACCACGCATAAACATTATTCTCTCAAAAATGCAGACATGTACATTCTTGTTGCTCACATATTATGGTAGCCCTGTTTGTGCTAAATAGTGTGTAATTTTTTTTTGCCATTAATATGTTTATAAGCAACTGAAAAAAGCACAAATGTCAGGGCATGTCAGAACATCTCAAGGACCCCAAAAACCCCTCAGACCTCAGAGGGTTAAGGTCAGAAACTTTCCTGGAACAGTCTCAAGGGGCTCGAATGGACCTGCCGATAATCCTTCTAGCACAATAGCCAGGTCACAGGCTGGAACTCTGGTTCGAATTGCAAGCCTCAGCCTCAAAGCACCACAAAGGAAACGAGTCATCAACAGGTTCCTTCCCACAGATACACAACCCAAAGGGAATGGTAAGCAGATATGGCTCCCACGTATACCTTCAGTGTGGAAGGAGATAGCCCTGCTGAAAAACGAGTTCTTGCAGAAACTCTATCACTGAAACAAACGGGCAGTTTACTGGATCCCACTGTCGAATACTGCACCAAGAAGCGAAAACTCTCAACTTCAAGGTGAAAAGTTTCCTCATGGAAAGGGGCTCTGGAGTGAAGAATGGTCTCAACAACCTCATATGTCTGAAGGATTGTGCCTCCCGCCTGAGACAGAAGGTCCCTCCTGACCGGAATCACCAGGGGAGAGCCGAGAACCACACTCGGCTCGGCTAGTACGGGTCTACTAGTAGTAGACAAATTCAGCCCGACGGACCTTTTCCAGAACTACTGGGAGCAGAGCAATTGGGGGCAAAGCGTACAGCGTACATCTGCAGACGTAGCCTCGGCCATGTCTGTACCATAGCATCCAGCCCCAGGGGGGAAGGGAGGGAGAACCAAAAGTAGAAACTGTGTCGTATCCTGAGACACAAACAGATCCACTTCCGCTTGGCCATACACTCCCCATATGCGCTCCACCACCTCTGGGTGAAGTCTCCACTCCCCGGGCCCCAGCCCCTGTCTAGACAGGATGTCTGCTCCTAAGTCTTGGTACCCCAGGATGTATACTGCTCTCAGAGAGACATTATTTCTCAGAGAGACATCATTTCCATGGAATTTATGTGCCAAAATAAATGATGGCTCCTCCACAGACCCTGAGCTGAGTGGCCATGCATCACCGCTCCCATGCTCATGAGAGAAGTATCTGTCGTGAGTGCGACGCGATGACAATGAGCTTCTAACACAGGACCCTGGGACAAGAACCAAGGCTTCCTCCATATAACCAAGGTGCAGAGACACCTGTGCGTGACCTTGATCATATGAAGTGGGCTCCTCCTCAGGGAAAATCCCATGGTCCTGAACCATCACTGCAAGGGTCTCATGTACTGCAGGCCAAAAGACCTCATTGGACGCATCTGCCAACAGCCTCTGAAACTGTTTCACAGTGAGCGACTAGCCTAGCTTTATCAATTTCATGGCTGTGAAGATAGCAGCAACACGAGCAGGCGATAGAACGGCCTGCATCATCACTGAATCCACATCACACCAAGAAAAGTAGTCCTCTGCCACATGTTCTGACTGCGCTAGAATTAGGCAATAGTCTATACAGTTCAGAATGCACTGTTGTGTTAATGGTTGCACATACTCAACCTTGAAGCATGAGTGGCGCCAGAGCTGCGTCCACGCATTTTGTGAATATGCGGGGTGATTAAGCTAGACCGAAGGGAAGAACCCAATATTGGTATGCTTTGCCCCATAAAAGCAAAACTGGAGAATGAGAGACATGGAAGTATTCATCCTTTAGATCTATCGTGACAATCGTGTCAACATCCTGAACTTGAGCTTCTTGACTGAATGATTCAGATAACAAAGATTTAATATAGGACACAACCCCCATCCTTCTCCTCCTTTTGTTGAGCTCAGTATGAGGAGCTAGGCGGCTGGGGCCTGGGGACAGTGAGGAAGGTAGTGCTTTAATACTGCCGCCTGCTTTCTGGCCTCCTGAAACCTCTCGAAGTCCGTATTCATAGCGTCACCGAAGAGGTGTCACCGAAGAGAAAAAACGATGTGAAAAATGTAAAACACTACTACTATATATTGTATATTTTACCTGTTCAGTGTGCAGTGAAATGTACAGGAGTTTGTCACATATACATGTATGTGCACAATTACACTGTATAAAACGCATGTATGCACAATTGATAAACTTTACAGCTATTAAACTGAACTGAATTAACACTGAACTGACTTAAGCTGCTTTTTTTGGCTTGTTAGAGCTGTTTAACAGCAGAATTGAATTTGTTACTATTGTGAAGCTGCTTTGAAACAGTCTGTAATATTGTGTAAAGTGCTACAGAAATAAAGGTGACATGACTTGTATGCATATTCAGTTTATATTGACAAAATAAACAGAAATGCGTGGGTCAAAAATGTATTTGTTACTAAAAACATTGAGTTATCAAATTAGGTATAACACTATACACAGAAATGCATGGGGGTAAAATATATTTTTTATTTCTGAAAACATTGAGTATTGATTTCTAAGTGATCAAGTTATGTATAAGTGTTTTCACACATGGTCATTGGTTGTAGGTTATTGGGAAATAATTGTGGCATTTAAATGGCAGTGTTATTTAAATGAAACATAATTGCTGTTAGTTTTGAATGATGTGTCTAATGTAGAGAACTGTGTTTAGCATTTTGCTAAAAGTTTGTTTTACATTTGCAAACTGAGTGTAAAGCAGATAATGTGCTTGCAGTTTTGCAGACTTGGTCTGAAGGTTAGGTACATGAGTGGCTTCAATTATGAATTTTAGCGTGTAATAAGCAATTTTTAAAAAAAACTGTAATTTAATGAAGAAGAAATAAGAAAATCTTTAACATTTCACTGTTGCTGATTTATTGTGCTGCTCAAAGAATTATGGTAAAATTTCTCTACAATCTGTTCTGATACATCAACACAGTTTCACTGATGATCCAGAACTAACCCAAAACCCAGTATAGAGCGGCTGAGTGAATGTGGTCTGGACTGTGTGGATGAGGCTCACTGTGTCAGAGATGCTGTAGAAGGACAGAGTTCCTGCACTGTGATCCACATACACTCCTATTCTTCTGCTGATGGACACTGCAGGGATATCAGTGTGTATGCAATTGTGTAGAAATGTGTAACTGGAGGAATAGCAGTCCAAAATCCAGGACTGATCATTATATCCAAACCAACATTCAATACCCCCTCCCTTCCTGCTGATGCTCTTGTATGACAATGATATATACACACGACACACGACACCAGTTCACTCAATCTCCCAGTAAGAGCGTCCACACACACTCTCTCTACATAACACCTGAGAATAACAATCAAATATGTCTGGATGATCAGGATATGGCTGCTCTGTGTCAGTGTCAGTAATCACTCTGTTCCTTTCAGACAGACTGAGGCGTTATGCACTGTGTTCAGATCCAGAGTGAGCTGATGGGAATCTGATGGAGAGAAAACACATCAGAAACAGGAATTATGAATCCATCTGATCTTTTGATGTAGCCGAACTCTTCATGAATCAATGTTCAGTGTCTCAGTACAGATGACCAAATATCATGCG
Source organism: Leuciscus idus (assembly GCA_021554675.1). Taxonomy (NCBI): domain Eukaryota; kingdom Metazoa; phylum Chordata; class Actinopteri; order Cypriniformes; family Leuciscidae; genus Leuciscus; species Leuciscus idus. The sequence goes on from CM038621.1 coordinate 10,547,690, forward strand.
CAAATCACATTCTACATGATCAATTTTAAAACTTTTATATCATTCTTTCACCTTCTAGAGGAAGAACATGAACACATTCAGTGAGTTTTTCTGCTTGTTTTCTAGTGACTCACATAGTAGGAAGTCGTTCCTGGTCTTGGGATTCATGTTGGTGAAAGTGACTGTGGAAATACACAGACATGAACAGTGTGAAGAAAAACTGAGCTCTTCCAAGGTATCTGGGACATTATGGGTCCCCTAATTCTTAAGTCCATGAATTACGCCACTGATCACGTTACACTTCTCAGAGATGAAAATATAGACCTCATTAATTTGTTGCTTTAAAAAGGATAAAGATCCATTAAGTTGATCTAGTTATCGCCCAATATCTTTGATGTCAGCCAATGTCAAGATCCTATCTAAAGCATTGTTTTTATAACTGGAACCATACATTGACGATCTGATCCATTATGACCAGACTGGCTTTTTGAAGAGCAGTCTAGCATCGGATAATATGCATAATAAGAGAACCAGCAGTTCCCTTTCGAATGGGAACTCGAACTGCGTTGAGAGATGAGAGTTAACAACTAACTTTCTGCGGCTTGGGTCCAGTGGCCACCACTGCGGGAGGAGTTGAACAGGAATATTTTTGTTTAAGTTCCTCTTACTAGCTCTGGTACTCCTGTTCCTGAGGGAAGAAAGTCTTATGCAAAGTGGCTCGGACCTCATGTTTGCAGAGGCAACGTGTAGATTATGGGTCTACAATAAGAATCTAGTGGTTGGCGTCCTATCACTCTAGAGAGTAGTTCGGCTCTCCTGAGCTCCAGTTAGACAGTGACATCTAGTGTTCGGCCATCTCTAAGGTCACCTTGATAAACTGCCTTTGAGTTTGAGTATGGTTGGCCTTCTCTCGGTATAGAGAGTCATTCTGCTAGGCCTCCGCTCACCTGAGCTCCGCCTAGACAGTGACATCTATCGTTCAGCCTCGGTAACTGTCTTTGAGGCTGAGTATGGTTGGCCTCCTCTCATTCTAGAGAGTCGTTCTGATGAGGTCTCCGCTCACCTGAGCTCCAGTTAGACAGTGACATCAAGTGTTCTGCCCTCTGTGAGGCCGCCTTGATTAACTGTCTTTGAGGTTGAGTTTGGTTGGCCTCATCTTGCTTTGGAGAGTAATTCTGCTGAGGCCTTCGCTCACCCGAGCTCTAGTAGAGAGTGACATCAAGTATTCAGCCCTCTCTGAGGCCACCTTGGTAACCTGTCATTAAGGCTGAGTATGGTTGGCCTCCTCTCACTTTAGAGAGTTGTTTTGCAGAGGCCTCTGTTCTCCTGAGCTACAGTTAGACAGTGACACCAAGTGTTCATACCTCTATGAGGTATAACTGTCTTTGATTAGACCCGTCCCAGGCCCTATTCAATAATATTGGCCCAGAGACGCTGACTTCGAGCATGTCTTTTCAGCTTCCCTGGGGTTTCTCAGGGGTTGAACCAGATCCCCCTAGTATAGTGATAGGTGAGGGAACTCTTTTGTCTTTGTCAGTATTCCCTTAAAGGTACACCCGGTAATGAGGAATTTACGCTCGGGTTCTTCCTTGCATTGGGCAAGGAGCTTAGGTCGTGGACTTAGGGAATAGAGTCACTGTCAGTTTTGTGTTGACCTGAGTGAGGTATTGGTCTCCGGCATCTAGGTCCGTTGAGTCTTCTTTATGCTTGTCATAGCCATTCAAGCAGTTATTCCCTCTGCATGGTGGAGAGGGTACTCATTCACCAAAGTGTCTTCGGGTGCAGTTCAAGTTCCCATTTCGAAAGGGAACATCTCAGGTCATGCATGTAAACATGGTTCCCAGAGAAGGGGAACGATACACTGCATCTCACAGCCATGCTTCAGGCATACCTGGTCATGTCTCCTTCAGACAAAAAGCTGATGATGTACAGTATACTCAAAGTGCTCTCTTATACTAACAGTCACACTAGAGTGATGTCACGGGCTGTCGCAGGTCAATGTCATTGTCGCATTTGAATCATCTACTCAGACACCAGTCATGATGGAGGCGTTCCCCAAAGTGTCTTTGGACGCAGTGTCTTGTTCCCCTTCTCAGGGGATAATTTACCATGCTGTCACTACTAATGTTACTTATGGCATTTTTTTTATTTCGATGCTGTCAAAGTATTTAACAGACTTGAATGGGACTATATATGGGCTGTTCTGGAAAGATTTGGATTTGGCCCTAAATTCGATTAAACTGTTATATAAGTGTCCTACTGCCTCTGTAATCACAACATTTTCCACTACAAAGGGGTTGCCGGTAAGGTTGTCCCTTATCAACACTTTTATTTGCTCTCTCACTAGAGCCTCTTGCACAAGCCCTTAGACAAAGTCAAACAATAACTCCTATAACTATTGAATAACTCCAATAATCATATTTCATTGAATGCTGATGATATTATGCTTTATCTTTAGATTTAAGTACTTCTCAACCAGAAGTTTCAAAACTACTCAATACCTTTAGCACTATGTCTGGATATCAAAACATATCCATATCCCTAACTTAATGTTATACCACCTTGACTGCTACCTTGGAGGAGTATTGCATCTGACTGTGTTCTCACTCTTAGGCTCCAAGATCTGCCTTTTACAGGACTGTAAATCAGTCTGACTGATGATTATATGATAACACAACACTTGAATCTGACTGAATTCCTGACAACATCTCAGTCAACGGCTCATTCTGCTCTCATGAAATGTTTCTCTGTCATAGCAGGATCTTGCTCAAGTCCACTATGATCCTGTTCTTCTAGATCTCTGTTACCTGCAGGAACTGGATGTGATCTTGTGTGTGTGAAAGCTGCTCCAGCTCAGCGTCTCTCCTCCTCAGATCATTGATCTCCTGCACCAGTCGCTCCAGTCGTCCTTCAGTTCGACTCACTGCAGTCTTTTCCTGATCTTTGATCCGCTGTGTGGAAACCAATGACAAGAAATGACACATAAAACTACTAGCTACAAATCTTAGTTACATGAATCGAATTGGTGAAGTGGTTAAAGATCTTGCATGGTACATTTATACTCTAGGTTTAAACCACAGATTTATAGTTTCCTGAATTAAATGTCAGCATTTTGTCATCAGTGATCAGTTTTATATGAATCCTTCACCCTAACGTTTTAATTCTGTCTCCATTTACTCTCCCTCATGTTGTTCATAACCTGTATGACCTTCTGTCTATAGTGAGACACAACAGAAGATATTTAGAAGAATGTCTCAGCTGTTTACAGAGGCCAAATAAAATATGGTGGCACGTCAATAACATCAAACCTCATTGGTTCTTGCATGTCACAGTCACATGACTAAACAATCATGATGTCATGGCACAAACACCAGTGAAGTTTGATGTTTTTGATGTCATCATATTTGATTTGGGCTCTATATGAGTTGATAAATGATTTGATTTAATTTGTGAGACACAATTTGGCTCTTTTATATGTAACATACTACATAAGCGTAGGATAGAACAGGGCTAAAGTTGCCGACTTTTCCAGTTGTTGCGATGACATGGTTAGATTCAGATTAAGTTGGGTGTCCATCTTAGACATAGTACCCATATGTATAATGAAACAATCATATTTAAAAATAAGATATTAATCATGTCATAAAAAAAATAAAAAATATTGTTATTACTTTGAATCTATATTCAATTATTATGTGACCTCCTTCAATGCTTTCATAATCTTTCCTTTTTAAAATAATGTTGTTTCTGTATTTTTAAAATACATTTTTATTTTAACATATTTCAATGACAGTATATTTATTGAAATAAAATGAATTATTTTATTTATCAAAATAAAAATAAAATAGTACCACCTTTGCTTAAGTATTAACTTAGACATAGGGGTAAAAGGCCCTCCTCAACATCTCATACATTTATAAGACTTTTAATGAAAATGAACCACTTTTATGATTTATTTTCACACAAAACGTGTTTTATAAATAAAATACTTTAATAATGAAGTTACTACTATATAATAATAATAATAATAATAATATCTACTATATAATATCGAATGACACACTTCAGTTTTAATTATAATAAATGAAATTATAATTATATATTTTTTTTTTTAAGTGCACTTAAGTGGCCTTTCATTCCATTAATTTTATATTATCTGCAAGTACAGTTTGCTTTTAATATCATTTTCATTTTAAGCAAACTACAAGTGCATGTCAATACAATTGAGTACACTCCTTTTTTACCATTGGAGTGGTTTAGATTACTTTTATGCTTTTGTCTCCTTTTTGGAGCTTGAAACTTTTGTACCCCATTGACTTTCAATGTTTAAATATTATCTTTACATTCCACAGAAGAAGGTAAATCAAACTTGTTTGGAGCGGCATGACGGTGAGTAAATGAAGACACTTTCATTTCTGTGTGATCAATCCCTCTCAGTTCATACCTGTTTCTCTGTCCTCTGTGCTGCAGTTGATATGAATGAATGAGCATGAATACAGAGAGACACAAACACACAACAGCTCAACAATACTTCAGTTTCTGTTTCTCTGAGCTGAGGAGTTGAAATAGTTTCCTGCTTCTGTGTTTGAGTGACGTGTGTAAAACAGGAGTGTCTGTAAAGCAGCTTCCTCATTCCTGGTGAAGGAGAGTCACTTTACTGCTGTGTTTATGTGCTCTTCAAGTGGAGTCGAACACTTCATAATTATAAGTTCCAAGCACATGAATAACCGAGCAAAGTTGTTTACAAATGAGAAACTCAGAATTTTAGACTCTATAATGATGATCCTCTCCAGACTGGAAATTGAGGCCAAGTTGTCAGCCACCGGCAGCATTTTTTATTTATTTATTTTTTATAATTTTCACAACATTCATGGATCCCAAAATATTTAGTTTTATGAATATCTGAACATGTAATAGACCAAAAAAAAAAAAAAAAAAAAAAAAAAGAAAGTTCAAGTTCTAGTTCAAGTTCATTTATTTATATAGCACATTTAAACAGCCGCTAGACAGACCAAAGTGCTTTACAGAACAAGCATATAAAAATAAAAGCAGCAAAAACAACACAGAAACACCTAAAGAACAACTAAGCTAAGATTAATTTTAAAACAAAGAAACAAATGTAAAATAGTAAAAACAGCCCAAGAAAAGTAATCAATATGCTAACGAGAATAGGTATGTTTTGACCAGAGACTTAAAAACAGAGAGGTTGGGAGCCGTTCTGATCTCTAGAGGCAGGGTGTTCCACAGACGAGGCCCTGCCACCGCAAAAGAAAGAAACAACAAAGCCTCTACTTAAAAAACCCAAACATTTCATTCTAGCTTTATGCATTATTTTTAATACACGTGCATGTTGGTAAGTTTCATTAAAAACAAGCAACATTTTGAACAAAAAGCTTTTTTCAAAGACTACAACTGGCAATGCTTTGATCACTTGTCTCTGCCTCTTTTTTGCCTGTGTTTTGATCTGGAGATTCTGTCCTCTTTCGGAAGATGTGTGATAGCGCCCCCTACCATATAACAGTGAAAACACAGAAAGCCAGATAATTCATCAATTCGTGTATCTCCTGTTCATAACTTTTCAAGCAATAGACAGTCATGTGCTTTTGATCTGATATAACTGGAGTGCAAGATTATGAGATGCATTATGTGAATGCTTGGCTAAAGAGATGCGTCTTTAATCTAGATTTAAATGTGTGATTTAGAGTTAGAGTTAAAAAAAAGATTTAGATTGTGTCTGAGCCCTGAACATTATCAGGAAGGCTATTCTAGAGTTTAGAAGCCAAATGCAAAAACGCTCCCCCTCCTTTAGTCGACTTCAATATCCTAAGTACTACCAAATAGAGACGTTTTGACTGATGAAACATGAAGACAAATAGATGATAGCGATAATATATCTGTGTTCATTAAGCTATCTCAGGTATTTTCATGAGAATGATGTACGTCTTTAAAGGGATAGTTCACCCAAAAATGAAAATTAGCCGATGATTTACTCACCCTCAAGTCATCCTAGGTATATATTACATTCTTCTTTCAGACGAATACAATCAGAGTTATATTAAAGACATGTCCTGGCTCTTCCAAGCTTTATTATGGCAGTGAATGGCTTGTGTCGCCAAAGAGATCGGCCTGCAAGATGGGGGCGTCAAGAAAGCGAACTTTGTCGGCGTCCTTCATCTCAGCCAGGTCCGACCAGAGATGCTACTCCTAGATTCCAATCTGAAAGCGCAAGCATTTGCTGTGATGTTTGTTACCACGACAACCGTCTGTGTGTGAATGTTGTGAATCCTGCTTCTAGCAAATGAAAATATCATGCATATGAAGCTATAACTAAATACTGAACAACAGCACATATTATATTTTTATTGTTTTAAATGCACTCATTCGTTTCTGTGAAGGACCAAAGTAGAAGACACATGCAAAGTTACTTCCCACAAACATATATTTACACACTTAAATTATTATTTCAACCAAAAATGAAGTACATGTGCAGCACGTTCAAAAGGGTTGTCAGAGTTTTGGAAAGTGATTGCCTGACTTCCAAAACTCTGACACCCCTTTGAATGTGCTGGACAGTTACTGTCAGTAATTTTTGGACAGTTACTGTCAGTTTTGTGTGTTAGACTGAGACTAGAAACAACAGGACTTGCAACACTTCTGTGGGAAACAGAATAAACACAAATCACACAACGGAAATTCCACATGGTTTTGAGTTACAAGTGAGGAATGTTGCCGATCCCTCACATGCTCCTCACAAAGACAAAGAAAAAATGTAGTAGAGGAAGAACTTCCACATGAAAGACAAGAGGAAGTCTTTGAAATCACACCTGAGACCCGAGAGCAGCAGGGGTTCTGTATGAAAGCTCTCACATACATGCTACAATTTCCCTTTTCAAACAAGGAGCGTAGCAACACCCTCCCAGTGCTTTTGACACAATTAACAGTTATCATATAGAATAATTCACCTTCCACAAGTCTCCCAGACATTAGTATAGATGTAACTCCAAAATAAAGTAAGCGTAAGCTAGCCTCTGCCAATATCAGCCCATTAAAGGTTGAAGTTGGATAACATGGATACAAAGAGAACTTTTATCCAGCTCTCTGGAGGATGTATTGCCATGGTAACGTAAAGAACCTCTAACCCCAGAAGCACAGAGAGCTTAAGGGCTCGAAGAGCTCTGCTGAGGCCAGAAAAAGGTCCTCCAGTTACCAAACACATAGGTGTGAATTTGCAAAAAATTTGCACCACTTCAGAGTGTGGACGCAGAAATAGTATAGTATTAAAGATTAAGCGGAAGAGTATTAAAGATTTAGCAATTTATTGTGTGCTGGATTCACAATCTTCAGTTCTACTTGCTTGCCGTAATTAACATTAAATCTTCTTTGTCCAAAAATTGAATTAGTGATTAATTTGCAACTAGTGTGTTCTATAGGATGAAAGTGTGTATTATTAATGTGCTATAGATTGTCATGTAGTCATTGTCACGTGACTTTCAGTTGCGTTGGTTCACTGACACCAAGCGGGAAGGAAGTCGACCGGAAGTTGAAGCCGGCCGCGTGCCACCATCTTGTAGCAGAACTTCACCTGCTGTTAGCATCCCATTGACTCCCATTCATTTTGACGTCACTTTGACAGCGAATAACTTTACATCTGAGGCGTTTGAAGACTCCATTTGTCCATTATTTATTTCTAAAGAAACACGACAATGTATAAAATGCTCCATTACCTTGTCCAAGGTTTCTATTTAACACCGTGGCTAGACTAACAAATAAACAGACGTCACCCGAACAAAATATCCCGTTACAGTTCAGTAGTAATGATTTCATGAACTTCTTCACTGAGAAAATAGAAAGCATCAGAACCACAATTATAAACGTTCAATCTTCAATCGCGCCTTATAATTCAGCTTCAATTATCACCCCGAAAGAACAATTACAGTGCTTTACAACTATAGAACAAAAAGAGTTAAATAAACTTATCACTTCATCTAAAACAACAACATGTTTATTAGATCCTATACCAACTAAACTACTGAAAGAAGTGTTACCTGTAGTGGAAGAGCCTCTCCTCAATATTATTAACTCGTCTTTATCTTTAGGTCATGTTCCAAGAACATTTAAACTGGCAGTTATAAAACCTCTCATTAAGAAACCACAATTAGATCATAATAATCTAGCAAATTATAGACCCATTTCAAATCTTCCATTTATGTCTAAAATATTAGAAAAAGTGGTGTCCGCTCAACTGGGCTCTTTCTTGCAACAAAATGATATCTATGAAAAGTTTCAGTCTGGATTCAGACCGCATCATAGCACTGAAACTGCGCTCGTTAAAATCACAAATGATTTACTTTTAGCTTCTGACCAAGGCTGTATCTCAATTCTAGTTTTACTTGATCTTAGTGCTGCGTTCGATACTATAGATCACACAATACTCTTAGATCGACTACAAAATTATACTGGTGTTCAAGGACAAGCACTAAGCTGGTTCAAATCATACCTATCTGACCGCTACCATTTTGTCTATTTAAATGGAGAAAAATCGATCACAACTCCAGTAAACTATGGAGTGCCGCAGGGATCTGTATTAGGCCCTCTGTTATTTTCAATATATATGATGCCACTTGGAAATATTATAAGGAAACATGGAATTAGTTTCCATTGTTATGCTGATGACACTCAAATATATATTTCATCACGGCCGGATGAAAACGCTACATTTTCCAAATTGACAGAGTGTGTTAAAGATATAAAAGATTGGATGACGCGTAATTTTCTTTTATTAAATCCAGACAAGACAGAGGTAATACTTATCGGTTCAAAAAACCGCCCACAAAACCTCGCACAATACAACTTTAACATCATAGGATGTCCTGTTACTTTATCCTCTACAGTAAAAGACCTGGGTGTTATACTCGATTGCAACCTGTCTTTTGAAAATCATATTTCATATGTTACAAAAACAGCCTTTTTCCACCTTAGAAACATTGCTAAGCTACGTAATATGCTATCAGTTTCTGATGCAGAAAAGTTAGTTCATGCATTCATGACCTCGAGACTGGATTACTGTAATGCTTTATTAGCTGGTTGTCCTGCATCCTCAATAAACAAGCTACAGTTAGTCCAAAATGCCGCCGCTAGAGTTCTTACGAGATCAAGAAAATATGATCATATAACACCGATTTTATCATCACTGCATTGGTTACCTATAAAGTTCCGTATTAATTACAAGGTATTGCTACTGACTTATAAAGCCCTAAACGGCTTAGCTCCAGTCTATTTAACGGATCTTCTATCGCCCTATAATCCATCGCGCTCTTTAAGATCACTAAATTCAAGGCTTTTGGTCATACCTAGGATATCCAGAACCACCAAAGGAGGGAGAGCATTTTCACATTTGGCTCCAAAACTCTGGAATAGTCTTCCTGATACTGTTCGTTGCTCAGACTCGCTCTCCCAGTTTAAAACTAGATTAAAGTCGCATCTCTTCAGCCAGGCATTCATATAATCCTACAGTTCAAACTACAATCCGGCCTCTATCCAATGCCAGAGGAGAACTGGCCCCCGACTGAGCCTGGGTTCTCCCAAGGTTTTTTTTTCTCCATTAAGGCACCTGATGGAGTTTTAGGACACCATTAGGTCACTTGATGGAGTTTTTCGGTTCCTTGCCACTGTTGCCTTTGGCTTGCTCAGTTGGGGATATTTTGGGGATATTTAATTTAATTTGATCAATCAATAAATTCCTCTTGAAACAAACTTTGTTGTATTATTTTAATTTAATACTGTGAAGCTGCTTTGATGCAATCTGTATTGTGAAAAGCGCTATACAAATAAACTTGACTTGACTTGGCTTGACTTGACTTGTAGCTTACGTTATGGCCCCGTAAAAACAGTTTTTGTAAAAGTAGGCTAACGATTGCGTCATAACCACGCGACTCTCTGTCGCACAGTAGAGAGATTACCGTATTGACGGGAGGAGAAGCTCGCGGGCAATCGGGGAGACGTGGAGGCAAAATGACAAAATAATTTATCAGAATACCTAGCAAAAGTTTCTCCTGCTCCTAGCTCATGGACACCTCCTACTCACGATCTCCGTCTCTGCAAGATTCGGAAGGGAATGATTCAGATTTCTCATGCCACAGCCACTAGAAGACAGACGGGTTGCTCACGTCACATCTACGTCGTCAAGCTCAGGAAGTCCTAAAAAATCGCTGAAAATGGGCTTCACTTGCCTCAATTGAGTTCCAATGAGATGACTCTGTCCATTTCTTATACTGTCTATGACTGACACTCACAAATCCTCTCCTGTGGCCTCATGGGATAGTAAAGTGTCCATCAGATCTCTGCACTTCAAAATCTCGCCAGAAGTATGTCATCCAGGCACAAATAACATATGGACTACTGTATTTGTACATATTAGGGAAGTATGCAATTTCGGATGCAGCCAAAGTGGTGCAACGAATAATTAGAAATAGGAAATGACATCACAGAGAGTACCTGCAGCTCCTTATCTTTCAGACTCATAGTCTATAAGTCTAGAGTCAGAAGGGAAGGTTAGTTCAGGTTGTGTGTCACAACCCGATTTCACGAGACATATTATTCGTACATAACATCTGCATGAATTTGAACAATGTGATTCCCATGAAACATTGATTTTTTAGGAAAAAAAAAATATATGAAAGGCCACTCCTAAACATAACCGTGAGTAACATGTACGGAAATGTATGTATAGGATTGAATGAATTAATACAAATTAGCTAACATTTTTTTTTTTTTTTTTTATCAAAATGTAAAGTTACGAATTGGCATGAGAGTGTGTTGAATGTTATTTATGTATGAATGCAAATCCAGTGCATTAGTTTAGACTCAAAACACTAATAAGGTTACCGATTCGCAGATGCTTCCCGTCCCCTGGGCTTGAGATTGTGATTGCAGTGGCTCTTCTCGGAGGACATTCTGACATTTACATAACTACAGTAGGTTAAACACATCTGGAAGTTGTACAGTATCTTACAATATCTTGGTAAAACTACTACGGTACTACGGTCTAAAGGTACACCTTAAGAAAACAATTTGCTTTTCACTACTCCCATAGTGTATGATTGCAAAAAAAAAAAAAAAAAAAAAGTTTGTATTGAACTTTTATGGAGCAACATATTTTGTGTGAAAATAACTCATACAAGTGGTTCATTTTGTTTAATAATCATACAAATTAATGAGGTGGCCTTTTACCCCATACACGGGCTAATTGATGCAATTGATGCCCCATGTATGGGGCAAATTGCACACAATATTGAACAAATACATTAGCTAAAATAAAATAAATAAATAATAATGTCTACGTTAATACCTGTTCAAAATATCCACTTTAGCAAAGTTTGCACTATTTTCTATTTTGATAAATAAAATAATTCATTTTTGTTCAATAAATATACTGTCATTAAAATGTTTTTTATTTTATTTTATTTTTTAAGTAAAGATTCTGAAATCATTGAATGAGATCCCATAATAATTTTATTTAGATTTACAGTAGTAACAATAAATGCAATATTTTATTATATGATATGATTAATATTATCATTATAAATAAGGTGATTATCTCTAAGGTGGTCACCCCAATTAATATATGATATTTATCATCTGAATCTAAGTAAAACTAAAATACAAATGTTTGTGGTTAGTCTTGACTAAATTATAAGGAAAGAAATAAAAGCTGCAAAAGTGGTGATGTACAGTAGGTAGCGATGTAATTAGTGCTGTCATAATGTTGTCAAGAGGCCAGTGGTGTTCATAAATTTGCATTCCCCCTCAGAAAAAAAGTTCTCCTTTTCCAGTTTTTATCTCTCTTTATCAGAAAGATCAGTGTCAGCGCCTGCGATGCGGTCAGGGGAGCCTGCCAAAAACAAGGGGGAAAAAAACCCAGAGCAAAACATTGCAGTATCACAAATCATCACGGCTTTGGCTACATGCTAGTCACTGCCCAGAACACTCAGTTACTAGATTAAAAATTCAGTGAAAATGCCTCAGCATTAACACTGGGGCTATATTCATATATCAGTGTGACAGATCAGAGAGACAAAGAGAAAGAGAGAGAGAGAGAGAGCTTTCTGGGCGTATTGCCGGTGGAGTGTTTTCTCCGATCTGTGTTCATCAAAGACAGTCCTGCTGACTTGTCACAAGCTGGTTTGTGTTGGTCTCACGGGACTACATTCACAGTCATGTGCAGTGGGTTACCAACTGGACAAAAGAAGCTGAACCAGTAAGAGAGAATATGTGCATATATCTATTCACACTCTGATCACAGAGAAACCTCCTAACAAGTGAGTGATGTGTCTAAAGCCCAGGACACTCCAAGACGACGTCAAAGAACCAGCAGTGACGAAAGCTGAGTATGTTGTCTCTCGACGGCTGTGTCTCGGCCAGAAAGCTGCGCTTGAACACAGCAACAGGACAAAGGGCCCTATTTTAAGGATCTAAGCCAGTGGTCTTCACTATTTATTTCATGAGGGCCGCACTGATAGGACAAAGTCAGTAGGAGAGCCATTTTACCGCAAAGAATAAAAAGTTACATCCAGTCATAAATACCATGTCTGCCTATCAATCTGTCACCCCTGAACATACAATATGCAATGCAAAAGGATACAAAATGGTGGAAAAAAACCCCCATTATTTATGATTTATTAGTCAAATTTGTAACTGAGACTATTTTAAGGATCTAAGCACATGGTCTAAAGCGCACGGCACAAGTTCACTTAAGGCGTGTCCGAATCCACTTTTGCCAGTTTAACGACGAAAAATGTTCGGTGCGCCCGCCACATGGTCTAAAGGGGTTGTCTCTATTTGCTTAATGAGTAATGGGTGTGTTTTGGGCGTAACATGCAATAAACCAATCAGAGTCTCATCTCCCATTCCCTTTAAAAGCTTCTCTAGCGAGGAATCGGATCTGCTCGTGCTCGAGGTTAAAGCAGACCATCTACGTGACAGGCCGGATTCCACCGTATCTTTATGTACACAATAATAATCTTTGACATTGTAAACCTTTTATTTTTAATATTTGGCATGTTTGTGTGCTGCTGCGCGTCCCTGTGTGTGTGTGTGTGTGTGTGTGTGTGTGTGTGTGTGTGTGTGTGTGTGTGTGTGTGTGTGTGTGCGTGTGTAATAAGCAGAGTGTACGTGTGTTGTGGACCCGCCTATAGGCACACATTACTAAACGCGCTCTTTAAACAAAATAAATAAAGTAAATATTGCGCCATTGACTGAAAACGAGGTTTCAGTTAGTTAATGGCTCAGTCTATTTCTGTTGCCTCAAAATAGCAACGGTCCAACAATGCGCTAACACACCTCGTTTTCAGACCAGCGTGACCATGGGCGCACAAATGCATTTGCTATTTAAACAACGTGGCGCAGGACGTAAAAATGATAAATGTGTCGGGCTGAAAATAGCCCAAAACACTTGTCTGCATTGCGCAGGGTGTAAGCCTATGATATGGCCCTAAAAGTGACTGTCAACTTGTGTTCTGCACCTGCTTGTAAGCAAATATCTTGTCTATATCAGCAGATTTCAATAGTCTATTTTCGTCATTCAAAAAGGCAAACCGAAACTAGGACTGCAGATATACAAACAGTAAACAAACAGTGCTGGCTTGACATTTTGAATATCAATCGCGCTGATCACTTTCTTCATTCCAGGCGGCTCATGTTATTATGAAAATATACATGAATGCTCAGGTGAGATGACCTAAATTTATAACAGCCTTCTGTCAGCACCGTCCTGACTTCTTTGCTCGCTTTCATCACTTTCACTTTATTTTCGTGCACTGATTCATTTGCTCAAATGAACAGCCAATCAGAGTTCTCTCTCTCACAGACGGACGCATATTCAACATGGTGAACCGGCCCAAAAAACCCGACAGCATCTGACTAGACCCAATGGTGCAGAACACACCGAAAAAAATAGCCCAAACAATGCTCAAAAACGCCCGACTGCCGGCTTGGTGTGTCCAAACTTTATTTGCAATTCAACTAGATCAATCTCAAAAGTAGACATAAATAGTGTCGGAAATAGAATACAGTGTTAATGGATGTTTTACTAATATCATGCAGTTAGTGACGGAAGATACACAGACACTGCACAGAAATGACCATGCAGTTTCCATTATCACACACACACACACACACACACACACACACACACACACACACACACACACACACACACACACACACACACACACACACACACACACACACACACACACACACACATAATCCCTCTTTATTCAGTGGAAAGATACTCAGGCAAACACGTGAACCCGCTGACACTCTCACACTGAGAATAACACTCTACGGAGACCCTTACAAATGGGAAGCAAAGATAAAGGCCTTTGATCAAAGGAGCCTGCTGGAATAACGGAGGAGAAGAGGGAGGAATCTGCAGAGGGAAGAGGATGGAGAATAATTGGGTGCTTATTTTCACCACGTCCGCGGTATCTCTCGTCCTCTCTGCATGATGGTCGATAGAGAGACAGTTGGATCATACTACTGAAAGAGAGAACGAGACCACAACCAGCTCATCCTCCGCCCTGGCTCACCAGGTTACTCAGATGTCATTCTTTAATAGCTCACGATACTTCATGGATCTGAGATTTGTCTTCAAAGTTAAAGTTTCTCCTTAGGAGAAATACTGTAAACAATAGACATAAAAGAGGCAATCATTGGCATACAGCAGGGCTAGGCAACTCCAGTCCTGGAGGGCCACTGTCCTGCAGAGTTTAGCTCCAACCCTAATTAAACACACCTGAACAAGGCAATCAGTGTTTTCAGGATTACTAGATAGATACAGGCAGGTGAGTTTTTATCAGGGCTGAAGCTAAACTCTGCAGGACAGTGGCCCTCCAGGACCGGAGTTGCCTATCCCTGGCATACAGTGTGCGAGTACAGAACTATAAAATTAATATGATGAGGTCTTGGGAGAATGTGACGAGAAATGTTTGAGTTCATTAGGAGATCTGTTTGAGACTTTTGATTGCATATTTTATTAGAGGTTGCACAAAACAAATAGTGGTAACACTTTATAATAACCGCTCGCTATTAATCATTAGTCAAGCATTAGTAAACAGTTAATTCGTCATTTATAAAGCATTAGACATTAATAAGCAGTTTATAAATACAGTAATAAATGCTTTGTTCTTGATTTTAAAGCATATCTATAATGTGTTTAATAATTGTATTTTCATACTTTATAAATGATCAATTTATCATTTCTAAATGAAGTATTGCATTATTTACAAACCGGTTATTTAGGAGTTTTCAGTGTTTCATAAGATCACTTAGAAAGTGTAAGTAAATGATTAATAAACTGTTTAAATACATATCATTATTCAGACATATAGTAATAGTTACTTAGTATGTTAATAAATGCTTTATTAACATGTATTTCTACTGTAATTCATGGTTAATTCAGGTAGTTATAAAGCATTTAGTAGTGGTCAGTTAACTATTTTTTTGTGAGCTCATCTAAAGTGAGGAATAGTAATGCATTGTAAAGCATTTATAAAGGAGGTTTAAAGGCTGTTAAATATTTATATGTTCTGTATCACTGTGTTTGTTTCCTGTTTCTGTTTAGAAGATCAATGAGCCTTTAAATCTCCTTTATAAATGCTTTACAATGCATAAATGGTCCTCACTTTAGATGAGCTCACAAAATAGTTATGCTATTATGCTTTATACTACTAAATGCTTTATAACTACCTGCATCTACTACATTTACTTACACTTTCTAAGTGACCGTATTAATCAATGACAACACCTAGTTTGTAAATAATGGTAAATAATGTAACTGGTTTGTAAATAATGCAAAATCTTATTACAATTTAAATTAGCTTTTATATGTGAATATATTTTAAACAGATTATTATATATATATATATATATATATATATATATATATATATATATATATATATATATATATATATATATATATATATATATATATGTATATATATATATATATGTATGTATATATATATTTTTTTTTATTTTATTTTTTTTTTTTTTTTTTTTCTGTGATGAAAAAGCTGAATTTTCAGCATCATAACTGCAGGCTTTAGTGTGACATGATCCTTCAGAACTCATTCAAATATAATGATTTGATGCTCAAGAAACATTTATGATTATTATCAATGTTGAAAACAGTTGTGCTGCTTCATATCTTTTTTTTTTTTTTTTAACTGTATTTTTCAGGATTCTATAATAAATAGAAATGTAAAAAGACCAGCATTTATTTGAAACATGCATTTACTGTCACTTTTGATCAATTAAATGCATCCTTGCTAAATAAAAGTACACCCAAGCTTTTGAACTTTTCATTATTAATGTTGTTCATGAATAAAAAATTATTATGTTCACTTATGTCTGCCCAGCATTCCATATGATACATTTTTCATAAATTAAATAATTTATCATTTTGGAGAAGTAGTCTATGTTAACTTAAAAACGACCTGTATGTGTTTTTATTTAAGTTTTTATTCATTCATTTTTATTTATTTATTTATTGCTGTTTAGGAGAATTTGAGATCTCTTAAAATCCCCCTGTGGTGAGAATCAAAATGTTGATGTTGTTTATATGTCTTTGTGGTGTTTTTAATACGAATTTGACCATGGGTTGTCTTAAAACATAAGTCAACACCATTGCTGAGTTTTTTCTCCTTAAAACTGCAGTGAACCAAAGTCTCACTGTAAAAAATGTCTAACCTTCCCAAATCAAAAATTTCAAGTGACCGATAACATCTACATTTTTCAATTGGCCGAAGTGAAATTCTTGTTGCAATAGTCTGTTAACATTGGCTCAATGAGAAATAATACGTCAGACTAATTGAAAAATTTAGATGTTATCGGTCACGTGAAATTTTTGACTTTTTTTTTACAGTGCTCAAAAACACGTTTTGAAACTATCCCTAATTCTTACCATCACAAATATGTAACCAATCCCATCAGTGTGTGGGGCGGGGCTTTTCCACAGTGAGCACAAGAACACCTTTAAGATGGGACAGGATAACCGCGTACATATAGCGATATAGAGGGTGAATTATGTATATTCCAATGTTATAATGAACTATATGCCTTTCTCTACTGACGTTTTATGTTGTTCAATGCACGTGAACATGGTTTGTGTTACATTAGCAACACATTATTAGCTGTTTGATAATGTAGTCAAAAGGCTAATCATATCAATTATCATTATGTATCTGACGCTAGAGAGTGATACATAAAACCGATTAACATTCTGATACATCGACTCATGGACAACCCTGCATAATTTACTCTTGACGAATCAGTTTCTTATAAAAGCTTGTTTCCGCACAGAACAAGTCAGAAGTCAGAATTGTAAGATTTAAACTCACAATTGCAAGAAAAATGTCAAAACTGCGAGGAAAAAAAGTCTGAATTGTGAGATGTAAACTCACAGTCGCAAAGAGAAAAGTCAGGATTGCGAGATAAAAACTCGCTATTGTCAGAAAAAAAGTCAGAATTGCGAGAAAAAATGTCAAAATTGTGAGAAAAAAAGACAGAACTGCGAGAAAAAAAGCTAGAATTGTGAGACAAACGTCAGAATTGCAAGAAAAATTTTAAATTGCAATATATAAATTGGTTTTTGCGGAAAATAATTCTGAATTACGAGAAAAAAGTCAGAATTGCACGAAAAACGTCAAAATTGCGAGTTTATAACAGAAATTCAGAGGGACAAAAAACAATGCAATTGCGAAATAAAACTTTTTCTTTTTTATTTCATGGCAGAAACAAGCTTCCATCGTCTCTGGTTCAAACATACAAAGCTGAATTAAACCAGTATTTCCACTTGCCATCGTGTAGCATTTACTACAGTAAAGTTGAGCGAGTGGATCAGGTATTCTGACCTGGTGTGAGTCAGTGGAGGCGGGGCTAATTTGCATATTCATGGAACTGTATTGATTTGTTTGTTAAATTTTAGGCCATTATCTAGTGTAAAACCCAGATTCTTTGCAACAAAAGAACGGTATGGAGTGAGAGAACCCAAGTCAACATTGCTCAAATGAGTTTTCTCGGTAGGCCCAAACAGGACAGTTTTGTCATTGTTCAAATTTGAAAGTTGTTGGTTAGCCATGTTTTCAAATCTTGAAGACAGTCTATCAGTTGATTTATGGCAGACCTGTCATTACGCATAAATGCTGCGTATCATCGGCATAGCAATGAAACGACACACCGAATTTCCTAAATATAGAACCAAGCATGTACAGTGAAAACAGTAACGGTGCTAAAGTTGAACCCTGAGGGACACCACATGTAACATGTGCTACAGAAGATGAATGCTTCCCTATATTTACAGAGAATCTTCTGTTGGACAGGAAGGACCGAAACCAGTCGAGTACAGTGCCTCTTACACCAATGTATTGCTCCAAGCGAGACAGCAGGATACCGTGATCAACAAAATCAAACGCAGAGCTGAAATCTAATGGTATTACCAGCATCAGTGGACATTAAAATGTCATAAAAAATTTTCAAAAGGGCAGTCTCTGTGCTGTGTAAAGCCTGGAACACACCAACCCGACGCAGACGAACTAGCGCTGATGAAAGCCAACTGTGTTGTCGCCTCGCGTCGGGGTAAAAAGCTGCACTTGAACACACCGAGAGAACTACAGCCGACTGTCAGCTAGAATGCACGTTCTGCGCCTGCGTGTAAATGAGACAGCTGTCTATTTCTGCAGATATATTCGTCTATATTCGTCATTCAAAAAGGGAAACCGGCGCTGCCGGCTGCAGTTACACAAACCGTAAACAAAGCAGTGCGTGCTTACCGTTTTGAATATCAATCCTGCTAAACACTGTCTTTATTCCACTCCTCTCGTGTTAATATTGAAATATTCGCCAAGGAACACTCAGATAAGATGACATATCATTAGAACAGCCTTCTATCTGTACCGTTTTGACTTTGCTCGCTATTTTGCTATTATTCTCGTGCACTGACTCGGTCACTAAGCTGAACAGCCAATCAGAGTTCCCTCTTTCACCGACGGCCCGACGCCGATTCAACATGTCGAATCGGCCGTTACAAAGCCGACGAGGACCAATTTCAGCCGACGGTGCGGAACACACTGAGAAGATTTAGTCGGCTGACGCACGGAAACTGCCCGACGGCCGACCGTCGGCTTGGTGTGTTCCAGGCTTAAGGTTTTAAAACCAGACTGAAAAATATCAGAAATACCATTACTATTCAAATAATTTTGTAGCTCCATAAATAAAAGAAATTCTAGAATTTTTGATAAAAACGGCAGGTTGGAGATTGGTCGAAAATTTGAGTCAACTGCAGGATCAGGCGAATGCTTCTTTGTTATCGGTGACACTGAAGCTAATTTAAAGCAATCTGGAACAGTCCCTGTCAAAAGACAGTTGTTTATTATCTTCACTAGATCATGACCAATTGTGTCAAAATTGTGTTTTACAAATCGCGAGGGCAAAACATCATGGGGAGAAAAGGTGGTTTTTAATTTTAGAATGATTTCTTTACATATCTGTAAAGAGACTAAATTTGCCTTCGTAGATAATTGAACAACATCAACAACAGATACACCATAAGTCAAGATCAGATCTAATGTATGACCAAGACAGTGAGTGGGACCGTTTACCCATTGCACGAAGTATAGTGAAGATGTGAGGTTTAAAAAATCCCTTACTAAGGCATTGGCTGCACAACAGACATGAATATTGAAATCACCCAAAATTTAAATACAGTCGTATTTAGTCAGAATGTCCCCCAAAAAGTTCTTCAATAAAATTATTCGATGCCGGTGGTCAGTAGATTAAAATGATCAATACAGAATTAGAGGAATCCAAATGAATCAACTGAACCTCAAAGCTAGTAGGACTAGCGGTAGTCAGCAGTCTGCATTGCAAGTTATAAAAAATTAAATAAAACACAAGACCTCTTCCTCGACCTGTAAGAGGAGGGGTGTTGAAAAATTCAAAGTCAGGGGGTACTAGTTCAGAGAAAGGACTTAGGTCACCTGATTTTACCCATGACACAATTCCAGATCATTTGAAACGATGAAGTCGTTGCAGATAAAAGTTTTGTTGACCAGGGAGTGAGCATTAGCTAGCGCTTCATTGAACATTGGTCAGATCGTTTGGTGTTCTCCTTGGCTTGGCTTCCAAGGGGCCAGGGGCAAGATGGCGCCGGTGTGTGTGTGTGTTAGGCCGTCTACTCTCAACTTTATCCATGTTAAATCTGACCTATATTAAATGAAGCAAGGGTGCTGAGATACATTCAAGCTATTTTAAAACATGAAGACATTCTTTTTCACAGTAAACTTGACTGCAAGGGGACTTTAAAACATGTGAGATTACTGGGGGGACTGGAGAAGCAGGAGACTTGCGTCTCAATTTCATCTCATTACTGTTTGGAAGCAGCAGTTAAGATAGTAATGAGATCTTCTCCATGATTTTTCTTTTTTTACTTTAGCTCCTCTGCTGCTCTTCTTTGCATCTTTCATGCATGTGAACCCCTCCTTACCTGTTCCCTACAGGCAGTTATCCACATTCCCTGTCAATTGAGTCTTTTCCAATTAATAGTTTTGCCGTCTCCAGTGCAGTGACTGGGATGAGGCTGGCCCTGATCGGAGAGGTTGCCATGACAACATACCTTGTTATCTTCTGATTAAATTTCCGTAATATGTAATAAATTCAGCGGAGTGGCAGGCGTTACGAGCACAACTGCAGGCATTTTCAGAGATTTTATTGAAGCGCAGCCATCCAAGGCTATTCTACTGTTCTGATCAGACAGATGAATGAATGCATGGTGTTCAGACGGCTCTGAGACTGTATGAAAACATTTCTTTTTAAAGTTTCAGCCGCATTATGCAACATTCACCAAAAATTTCGCAGTGGGTGCCATTTTGTCTTTGTTCAGTCTCTAGTGTGACTGCAAACAAGACCAACGACCCGGGCACAGTGCAAAAATATTAAGATGTATAATTCTGGACAGCTAGAGAAGAAATATTTCTGGCTGATGAAATGAACCTTGCATACACTGACCTGATGCCATACGTTCTCGAGGTTTACTAAATTCTGAACTAATGAACTCTGAGGACTTCTTTAAAAATAAATTTGTAATTACACATTTGTAATGATGAAGTTGCTAAATTTGTAAATTTTTAAATATATTAATTCTAAATGTGATATTGAATAACACACTACAGTTAAAATTATAATGAAGTATTTTACATGTGTTTTAGTATGACATCAAAATAACTGCACTTCTTTAAAGCATGACAAAATATTATTGAAGCATAATGATTTAAAATGTACTTTAAAGTAAAACTTGACTGTAAATACCTTTGCAGTGATATACTGTTAACAAACATCCGGCGCCGTCCACGCTGCTGAGAGCGACTGTAAGATGAATATGTAAATATGTGCCGCACGCTTTCCTCTCAATAACAAAATAAACAAACAACAAAAATGATAGCGGTGAGAAAACAGCAGTTCAGAAAGCATCTGATCATAGATGTTGATATGTTTGAACCAGCTTTGCGATTCACCGGCATCATGTCGACAGATGAGGTAGGATAATTCAAATTAAACTGTTATGATATTTTAATTTATAAAGTAGGCTATATTTGAGACTATAGACTATAAAGATCGATATGTGGGACTATAGTTTGAATTAATCCCGTTTCTTAGCATGAAACATTGACATTGCAGTACAGAACGGCCCTAAACCAAAAAGCCCTATTCGGACGGTAATCGTTTCTCATGGGGTCATAAGGTATTTTCGACATTTTTAGGGGCTTCCGAAATCCAGAATGTCAGTGTTTTTTTTTTCTCACACCACCTGCCAAATTACCTACTGTTTTTTGATAAACACCAAGGTCGTGTTTAATTGTCGTCAGAATCCCCACCTCTGAATTTACAAGAAGAGATCAAGTGTTACTACATCCTTCTACTAATTATTTGGAGTATAATTGTATTTGTATTTACAGAGTATTTGTATTTGTACATGTATTTTAAAGTGAAAAAAGCATGATAACTCTCTATTAATGACTGAAGTCATTGTAAGCTTTTGGGGTTTTTGAAAGGTTTTGGATAATGACTCAAGTGTTTCCTCATCTTTCTAAAGAAATTACTAATTATTTGGAACAGTATTCTATAGTGAAGGTCATGGTAACCCACTAGTAATGACTCAAGTGTTACCAAATCCATTGGAAGGAATTACTATCCAAAAGCTTACAGACTTCGGTCATTATAGGGAATTATCTTGCTTTTCACTTTAAAATACTAATGCAAATAATTATTAATTCCTTCCAATGGATTTGGTAATACTTGAGTCATTACTAGTGGGTTATCATGATCTTTACTTTAGAATTAATGATAGCTTATGCATTATTCATGTTAATTATGAACCTGTAAAGTTCCTAGTAGTCCTCTGGGAGGTATGAAAAAAATAGTACTTATTGATTAGCTAATAGTGAACTACCACATTCAACTGAGCGCTATTACTTACTAATTCATTAATCTTGTTAGTTTAAGTTTCTTATTAGTTAATAGTAGTTACTAGAGTGTCAATATTGCATTACTCATTTGTTCCTGTGTAGTTATTTATTAATGACGGAACAGTATTCTAAAGTGTTATCGAAATGTTTACTTTCATTAATATTGTATTAGCTTTTATATCATTATTATTATTATTATTATTATTATTAATTATTATTATGTTATATTATAGTTATACTTTTAAGATTACTTGAAGTACACTACAAGTGGACAACACAATTTTGCACAATTCTTTTTCATGTATACTGGATATGCTGGACAAACCCGAGCTACAGTTGCATTATAAGTCTGTTGTTAAATTGTTAAATCTGTTGACTAATTTCACAAAAACTGGCCCGGTATGATGAGTCAGACTAAAGTGTTTACATCACATTTTAAAAAAAGACAAATGCTTGCTTTTTCCGACTTAAATCAAACTTTTAAAGTGCATGTAAATATATTTAATGAAACAGCCCACAAAAGATAATATCTGATAATTAAAGGCAAACATAAGGGTATATAGAGGGACACAAAGCAATTAACGCAAGCGAGTAAAGGCGTAGGTTAGGTTTGAAAGTTGTAAAGGACATATTGAGAGGAGGCAGCAGACAACCTTGACATTATCATGTTTTAAAAACATCAGTGATTAAAGCAATGAGTCACAAGACCTTGGTCCTATTCAGAATGTTGTAGTTAAGAAAATGCCATTGAGTGTATGTAAGCCACAATTCTATCACAGACTCTGTCTCTTATCTGAAAACTTCCTGCTCTAGTGAAATCGCAAACCAAATCTGTCAATGCTCTGATTTTTTTTTTAAAAGCAGATGCGATTTTTTTTTGTTTAAAAAAAAAGTTCAGTCAAGCAAGATTCAATCTAATGTCATCTGACACTTATATTAAAATACATTCTCTTCACCCAGTTTAATGCTCATATTAGTAAGCTGTTCATGGGTCTACAGAAGTGTAAACAATGAGCCTCCCAGACACCATCTAAAGAGCGATTTGCTCAGATCTGTCAATCACTTTTCAGCTCAACCAATCGCAAGAGTTTGGGGCGTGGCTACTGTAGCAGGCGGAGCCAGAGGGTGGGACTATGGCTGATGCGTTACATTGGATAAGACATTCAGCTTCGATTACAGAAGTGAAAGCCAAAATTTGCTGCATTTAGACCTTCAAAGATTAAACAGGTCATGACACGTCAAAGCGAACATTGCATTGCATATGGAAAAATTATGACGAGTTGCACTAATTGAAAAAAAAATAATCCATTGCATTAACAGTGCTCTCATTTTAATGCATTGTATTTTCTGGGCTTGCATTTTTAGGGTCTGAAATTCAACATTTTCAACAAATTCAAAACATGTCACACACATTTGCATTGTTAAAAATTCAATAATTCACATTCGCCTTCCAGACTTCACTTCCAAAATATCCAGTCTGTCTAAAAATACAGCCTATATTATTTGACAGGCAATTTTCGGGCCATTTTATTTCACTTTACAAATTCGTTTCCACAAATTCAGTGGTTCAAATTCAGCCTAATATTCAACATTTCACATCCGGGAACTGCAAGCACGTGTTGATGAAAAACAAAATAACAGGTAGAGCAAGTCATTCACGCAGAAATTGACACTGTCAGAATATTATCGCAGGTTATCTTTGTTCGCAAGACCGTGACAACGCCCGTCTTTGAACCTCTCTCACTGTACGACGTAGGACCACCGTTTAGGAGCCACGACAGCAGAAATCACCCCATGACTGGTCATCTTTCCTCTCAAGTATTACCAAAACTTTAGAAGGAATTACTAATTATTTGGTTCAGTATTCTAAAGTGAAAAGCATGATAACTCCCTATAATGACTAAAGTCATTGTATGCTTTTGAGGTTTTTGTAAGGTTTTGGATAGTATATACTATAGACTTTAGTCAGGGTAGCATTCAATTTTTGACAGGAATGAGAACGATTCTGTGAGGGACAGAAGTACAGTGTGTTCAATGGATCGTACTGTGGTTTAAAACCATACCAATACAGTATGATATCTAACCTGACTAAGGTCTATAGTTTATACGATGATAGTCAAATGATTCCATATAATGAATTATATAAATAAAAATTCCTATAGGCAAATAGGAAATAGATATTTAAGGAACTACTCCATTTTGCGCATAGAAACATGTTTATGTATAATTAATATTGTTCACAGCATTTATATGAATTTTATTCAATTTAAGTTATACTCCCTGAAATATATAGTATTTGAGTTGAGGGTTTTTCAACTCAAATACTGAAGTTAATTTGGAATTTTAGAAGCATTCTAGGTTGTTATGGTGACAGTCGAGTCCAAGTCTACTGTATCTCTCTCTCAGACCATCAGATAATGCCATTCATAAGCACTTGACACTTAAACACATCTGCGATTGAACAGATCTAACAAAGGCATGCATGAAAGAAGAGAAGCTCTTCTCTTCCCCCTCACGTCCTTCACCCGCACTCCTCTCAGAGGCCTGATATTTGTTAACACAAGCCTGAAATGACATGCTTTTTCTATCGCATGACACAGCGTTAGTGTTTGACTGACATGCCGGGGTTATGGTTGGTTTGTCAGATTTTTAGGGTACATTTACACGACAACGATGTACTAAAAACAGAACAGTTTTACCTTTGTGTTTTTCGCATACAGACGACAACATTATCAAAATGATCCCCGTTCACACAGATCCGTGAAAAAAAAACTGAAACGCTGTATTATTCATGCCAGGCCAGTAGACGGTGATGTCACTTTGTACAGAAATACTACGTACCTGTAGACTGAACACGTAATACGCATGCGCATGACGTCACCATTTTCACTAATTCACATTTTTGTACTTTAAACGGAGACAATAACAGTAACATTTTCAAAAACCTGCACTTTGAAAACCGTTTTCAAAAGTTTGTGTTTTCAGGCCCCAAAACACCATTGTCGTGTAAATGAACGGCCAGAACACATAAAAAGATTTCCGTTTTTAGTTGAAAACGGTGTAATTTCATGTTTTGGTTTTTGCTTGCCTGCCTTGTTAGTTGCCTTGGTTTCTGATTTGTTTTACACACCTGTTTTGTAGTTGAGTTACTCATTATCTTGTTTCCTTCCTTTGTTCTCCAGTGTCTATACTGTATAGTCCTCAGTTTGTATCATTGGTTGTCCATTCTTGTCATTATATAGAGGTTGTTCTGTTTGTGTTTAAAGTGTTTGAAGTTACCTGAGTTTTTTCTTACTTTGTGTATTTTTTTTTTTTCAATAAACACCTACTTCTGCAATTCGATTCTTTATTTTTCATTCTCTGCGTCAACCCAGTGACAGTTTCTCAAAAGTCTATTTTTTTGTATTTTTATTTTTTTTTTGTAAATGCAATTTAGAAGTTGTGATGAAATGGTAATATAACTGGCTGATAACATTTTTCTCTCTTTTGAAGCCCTTTGGAGGTTTGAGCAGCTAAAGGATTTAGACAAAAATGAGAGGGATTGTTTTTCAAACTTGAGTCCCCTAAAACCCTAAAATTATTAGTCTAAAAGTTTTTAGCAGAATTTGAATCCAATACTACTTTATGAATGTTGAATATTTAACTGGGGGATTGTGTAAGCCAGCTTTATGAGGGGGTTTGTCTTGTGCAGTCAGACTTATTGGCAATAAAGTGCTTAGGGTGCTTGCAGGCTTTTGCAAGTTTTTGGTGCAGATGTTAGAGATGAGTGTTGGAGTGATATTTAGACATTGTCAAAAGCAGCAATTCTGACATTGAAACCTGTCCATCCTGGTCAGGACTACAGCTTCCGACAAACTGTTTGCGTAGGGCACCAAAAGGCACCATCTTAGTTGCACAAATAAAATAATAACATTTAATTTAATGTAAATACGTTTGTATATTAATAAATCATATTTTTATATATTGTTATATATTCATTTATTAAAGTTATAATTTTATTAGTTGTTAAAGTTATTAAAGTTATCAACATTCTTAGTATTCCTCAATCTATTAATTATAAGCAATATAACAAGAAAAAAATATAAAAGAATGTCTGTCTTCTAATTATAATTTTTTTGTAAAAAAAATAAAAATAATATATATATAGGGTCGCTAGCGACCCGAGGTATGTAATAGTGTAAGTATATTTTTTATGCGCAACAGTTATGAAATATCTGATGACTCAAAGTCCAATTCCCCTTTATTCCTCAAGGTGGCAATGTCTGATACACAGTGTTGATGTGATGTTTAACCAAAATCTCTTTCAAGGTAAGTCTGTTCACTCAGTGGCCATATTTGCAACGCCTCCGGTCAGCTCTTTCGGACATCCAAGACCAAATCCTATCTTTTTGAATGGGGGAATCCTGAAATCTCAAAAACTGCTTACTGAACTCACAATTAAATTAAATATTTCAAATCAGCAACAAAATCTGGCATGAAATGTCCCAGTAATGTTGATTCTTAGGCTCAAATAACGTAAAAAAACAAAACATATTTTTCAGGCTAGACCAGACAGTGTGCATGTGAGGTCCTAAGCGCGATTCTCAAGTTTATATGGGAACCTATAGTCTTTGGTTTCACTCATAATTACCACAGGCATAAAACAAAAGAATACACAGGTATCGTTCCCTAAAGGGACGTAGTGATGAAAAAAATTAGATGGGAAGAAAAATTATATTTCAATGATTATGCGTTATCTAAGAAATGTTTTGCCGAGAAACTGTGTTTTGTGTGTCAATTGTGGTTGGAATCGGGATGTTCACTAACAGTGAGTCAGTGCAAAAGTATTTCAAACTTCTTTTTACCCCTAAAAGAAGAGCGAAAAAAATAACTTTGCCGTGAGTATATCAGGGCCTTTAGCCCTATTGACTTGCCATATATCCAGGGTGTTTCCCTGCCTATGGCCCAAAGATGCTGGTATAGGATACTGCATTCCTGTTACCCTACATAGGACAAGTGGTTTGGAAAATGCATGGATGTCAAAACTAATCAGAGCATTCCTGACATTCATCCAGTAAGCCAGTGAAACGCAGCTACAGGGATTTATTCTGTATAATGCAGAAAGAGTTTCCCCCTCACTCGTCTCAGACGGAGTGGCCTATTTCGCAGTCGCGCAGAGACAGCTGATGGACGGCATTGCTTTTCTCTCGCTGATGTCACTATTGATTTGTGGGTGGGCTTCCCCGGCATTCCTTGACTCAGTGGTGGAGGAGCTCATTTTAATGAAGATGTGAAAAGACGAGAGAGAATTATCGAGATCTGCTTGATTAAGGGGGGGAATTCCAGGGTCCCTGGCCTGTTTTCAGACTACTTACACAATCGACCTTCAGATCAACCCTAGGATGATGAGCACGACTGAGTTTGACGCGTATCAAAACTACAAATGAGATTCAGAGGGAGTGATTGAACAAGAAACTGCGGGAAACACAGTCAGAGAATCAGATAGTGCAGACATACATTGGAATTACACAGTAGAAATGAAATATAACAATAATATAAGAAACACAATTTTAAATAATGCAATATACTACAGTTTCAGAACAGAGATATATATATATATATATATATATATATATATATATATATATATATATATAAATAAAAGATTCAGTTCAGAGTAAGAAACTGTTCTCAGTTCATTGGATCATTGGGTTGATGCAATCCTGTTACAACATTACATCCATTGTCTTTGCCTGTGAAAGAGATACACAATATTATTCAGTTCATTTCAGTTGAATGATTCTGCATGACATTTCAAAGAAACCACCAAAATAAAGTGTTGCATAAAAAAAAAAAACTTTTTGTGGCAGATAAAGGTAGGAACATTTGCAATTCAGTGCACTTTCATAGCTTCTTGCTGTAAAGTTTTACATCACTCTGATACTGACAGCGGGGCTAAGTGATGACATCTTGTAACTTTTGGTAAGGATTTCTGTCTTTGAAATAGCAGCAGAATGGAAGGCAACAAATACCGCAATTCGGGTTTTTATATTGCATCTGTTCTGTGGCTTCACCCATAGGAGTGTGGCTGCCAAATGTTTGAAATCCCCACCATTTGGCCTCAACAGTTTCTAAGCCAGAAAAGTACACAGAGGACCACTTACAAGATCAAGAGTTAATGGAACAGTACACCAAAAAAAGTACTTCTTTTGTGGAACACATGAGAATTTTGAAGAATCTTCACACAGCATTAAAGGGAAAGTTTGCCCAAAATGACAATTCCGTCATCATACCTCATTTTGTTCTGACCAAAAAATACATGTGGAACAGAAGATATTTTGTAGAATGTTGGAAAGACCGACTTAATCGGCCCAATGGAGGCATCCGATCAGTGGGTGAAGGTCTCTGCGCAATACTGTCTTTCCTCGTGACAAAGTAATTTGATTAAGTGAAATACATTTTTTCATATGTATTACCTCGTTATTTCATCTGACTCCATAAATGAAAAGGTTTTAATGATATATGTGCATCATTAAATGTGAGCGAATGTTTGACTATTCTTTTTAATTCTTTACTGAAAATAATGTCAGAGTCAGTTAGAATAAAATCAAATGTTTACAATTTATTATGTCAGCTTAATGTATCATGCCAATTTCATAATCAGTTCAAAGATAATCGATACAAAACATAAAATGTTCTGGAATAAAGAGAGAAGATGTGAACCTTGACATTATAAAATGCATGATGCAAAGTGTTTTGCATACACTTCACATCACGGGCTGGTCTGGGTTATAGAATCGCCACGAGCCTTCTTCTTCAGCATCTCCCTAAATACTCAGACTAAGGCAGAAACATCTTTTCAAATGTAAACATGAGTTTACAGTGGCAATTTGCATTAATCACCATCCCAGACTTACTTGGGGAAAGAGATTGATTTACATGGAAATATTTGCTGACAATGGGAATTTGCATTGAGTTTACACCTTTGAGAGCAGGATGCCATTTGCCTGGAAGACACACCCTCCTTTGTATACAAGTTATCCCTAAAACTCTTAATAACTTATTACCTTTTGGTTTTACCTCTTTGGCAATGAGCCATTTGTACCAGTCGCACTGATAAATTTCAAATGATACCAAACATGTATAATATTGTATGATAATTGTTCACATTAAACAATATCGATTTTTGGGTGAATTTCAGGTGATCTCAGCATGAGAGAGAGAAGGAACGGGGGAATGGGGGGTCAAGGGAAAATATTGCTTAGGTGAGACTTGTGTCTCGAATGGTAATGCTAGTTTCACAAGAGAGAGTTCAAATGTTAATTTCCAGATAGGTAATTTGTCGTTCCTTGTGGTCGTTCCTCAACCACACTGCCCGGCATTTTCTAATTTCTCAAGTCTTACAGTTGGTACACAAGCAGTTTTGCTGACCAATGACTTCCACTGTATAGACAAAAAAAGACAAAAAAAAAAGACAAAAAACTAAACAAAACATTGATATTTCTCAACATATCTTCTTTTATGTTTCAACTATCCGTTTAAAGCATTATAAATGCAGTCGCTAAGTTCTAATACTTCAGTCATGCAGAAGGTTTGTGTGGGAATAATACTGAAGTCTTTATTCACTTATAAGCAGATTTAGTAAAATCAGGTAGTTCGAATTGGCATGCCGCATTGCGTTATGACACACATTATACCTACAGTAGCATGAGTTATTGACGTGCCATTTTTGCTCTTGAATGCAAATTAGATTATTAGCCAAGAGTTTTGGCAAAGAGAAAGAAGGGTTTTTTTTTGCAGCACTTTTACTGCAAAGTAAAAGGATATGAAATTATCTGTAGGATGCTGCCTTCAGATTTAGATTACTGCTCCCAGAAACTACAAGTGAATGTGTTTAAAGACCCTGCAGAGATGTTCTAGTGGGCTTTTGTCCATGAAATACTGCTTGCAAGGATTTTATGGTAATGTTATGTGATCAGCGTTGAGGCTGAGAGCAGGGTTTAGAGATGATGGGGCAATGGGGAAAACTGTGGGTCAGCGAATCTGGAAAGTTGTATCAAAAATAAATTGATGGCATTATTATCACTATTGTTGGGGAATAAACATTCATTAACATACAATATATTCACATTCAAAGTTACAATGTGTAATTTCTACACCATTAGTGGCACCAAACTGAATTGCAACAATAAAGATAGTTTTCAAATGGATTTTGGTTCAGCCAGAAGCTTTCAAACCACAACATTATGGCAGCAAAAAGCATCTTTCTCCATTGGTGGCCATTCAAAGGCATGTAAATATTTTATTATGTTATGATAGCTGTTTTAGCAGTGCCCATTTTGAAGGGCTCTTAACAGTTTGAAACAATCTTTCCTTATAAGCCGTTATTTACGTCACAGGAT
The DNA here is from genome assembly GCA_021554675.1 of Leuciscus idus. Lineage (NCBI taxonomy): Eukaryota > Metazoa > Chordata > Actinopteri > Cypriniformes > Leuciscidae > Leuciscus > Leuciscus idus. Next base: position 10,578,573 of record CM038621.1, read on the forward strand.
AGACGTATGCTGCTTTCAAGTCCATAAAGCAAACTTAGGAAAGCCATAAAAGAAGAGTTCCCTTTCAGTTGCTCAAGTTCGACATAGTCGACGTGTCGACTGATCGGGATCACGCTTAGGGAGCCTGTCATCTTCGAGTATTGATAAAACGAGCCAATGCATATTGGCGTGCAAGATTTGCATCTTCGGAGCTTCGGAGCCGATCGGTCTTCATGCCGGTGTCTCTGAAGAGTGTTGATTCATTCAACGAGCGAGTGTGTCAGTGCTTCTTCTGGAAGTCTCTCCCGGTGTTGGGGGTTCTACAGCGCGAGTGCAGTGGTGGTCGCAAGCCTTCTGAGCTCTCAACTGCTGTTCTAACAGCATTCCTTTTTGTGTTTGTTTGTCTGACGTCCGGTTGAGGGCGAAGAAAGTGAGTGCTTCACTTGTACAGGCTGCACCATCCCTGTCAGTGTTGCCGCGATCATCCCCCTGTGTGCTCCGGCACTGGTGAGAGTTTTTATTTCCTGAAGGAGCAACACGGGTGCGTTTGCATCTTTTTCCAGATGTCATTCATTCATTTCTGGATGCGGTCATTCCCTGTCCCCCTCTGACGGTCACAATAGTTACATCATGTGTTTGGGCTTATAGTACGCTGAAGCAGCTTTTGTGGATGGTTCATGTTCCCATTGCGGTAATATGACCATCTCGGTGTGAGATCAAGACTCGCCTTCGTCCGCGAAGGTAGAGTCCCCCTTACCACGCCCCACACTAGGGTGCCGTGTGGGATGGGTGATCGGAGGATCATAGTGACGGCTTCCCTGCCCGGTAACCCATCCCTGTGGGCCCCTCACTCCTCTATCACACCGCAGCCGGTGGAGTCCCCCGTTGAGAGCGCTGGTCCCTCTGTAATGGACAGACCAGCCGTTTCATTCAGGGGCCAGAGGACAGGATGCCGATTGCAACATTGGAGGGTGAGCTGACCTCTGGAGATGATGACTCTGCTGCGTTATCTCCCTCTGGGAGTGTAACGTTGCCCGAGCCGGATCCACAGTTGTCAGCTATTCTGAAACGGCCCGCCCAGGCTGTCGGGCTCGAGTGAAACCCTCCACCGTGTCCCGAACAGTCTCGGTTGGATGATTGGTTTCTCGGGGCAGGCCGCGCTGGTTCTTAGCTGGTTCTTAGCCCGATCGTCTTAGCGATCAGTCTGGCGATGTCCACCTTAGTGGACAGTAATGACCACCTTAGCTCCTCCGTACCATCAGACTCGGCTACACGATTCAGTTCGCCCGGCGTCCGCCCAAGTTCAGCGGCGTTCATTACTCTTCGGTGTTGAGCGAACGTGCCCCTTTCATTCGCGGAGATCGCAGTCCTACTGTTGAAGGATGCGATAGAGCCGGTTCCTCTAGCCAATATGAAGACCGGCTTCTACAACCCGTACGTCATTGTACCCAAGAAAGGAGGTGTGTTACGGACAATCTTGGACCTGCGAGTTTTGAATCGGGCGCTTCACAAGCTTCCGTTCAAGATGCTACGCAACGATTGACGCCACACAGAGGAATGTGTCTGGTCGGTGCTGAACTACCTGAACTACTTTTTCAGAGGCTCCTGGGGCATATGGCAGCCTGTGGTCAGACCCTTCGTTTCTCCGGGCCGGAGTTCTCCTAGAACAAGTGTCCACATCAATTGCACCTTCCTTTGAGACGCCTCAAAACGCCGCTGCTCGGCAAGCATGTACTGGTCAATATGGACAACACTGGGACCATTGTGTACATCAACCATCAAGGTGGTCTACGCTCCTGTCGCATGTCTCAACTCGCCCGCCACCTCCTCCTTTGGAGTCACTTCGTGCCACTTATATTCCTGGACGGGATGCATAGTTTCTAGGTGATCTACCACAATCATTCGTAGACACCATCATTTCTGCGAGAGCACCCTCTACAAGGCATGCTTACACCCTGAAGTGGAACCTGTTCGTTGAGTGTTCAAAGGTGTTCAATCGGTTCTGTGCTTTCTTTCCTGCAAGATGGGTTGGAGCGAGGGCTGTCTCCATCCTCCCTCAAAGTGTATGTTGCCTCTATTGCCGCACATCACGATGCAGATGATGGGAGGTCCGTGGGAAAGCATGACCTGATCGTTAGGTTCCTGAGGGGAGCGAGGAGACTGAATCTGCCTTGCACCCCCTCTATACCCTCTTGGGACTTATCTCTGGTGCTGACCGCACTGCAGAGACCTCCCTTTGAGCCACTGCAGGCAGCTGAGTTAAAAGTCCTGTCTTTAAAAACAGTTCTCCTGCTTGCTTTGGCCTCCAAAGTTATTATTAAAATGATCTTCTCACTAAGTGTGATGATACCCAGGGCAACTTTTTGAGCAATGTTGCCAAGCGATGTTGATGTTGTAAATAAGACTTTGTCTGGTCGTTAATGTGCTTGGAACACCCAATTACAACATTTACGACTCCATTTGAAGGGATTGAGACTTTTTCTGCCATCAGCCAATCAATCAGTGCTGTTCTTATGTTAAATGTGGTAGCATTTACAGCTCTGGTAATGGCCCCAAAATTAATGAGCACCCATGAGCAAATATGGCAGAAATTTCATACTTTCAGGGGGTTCTGCACCCACTGATTAAGTGCTATTAAGTTCATGTGAATGCTAAGGGATAGCATCCAGGTATTATATAAACTTAGTTGGATGACTCAACCCATCTGAGATGTCTGCCACTTGTGTACACACGTTTCCGTTGAGTTGGCTGTGCAAACACTGACTCAACATATTGTGTCAGTTCTCCCCAGCAACTGGCGGAGTAAAAGAAGCGACCATCTAAAAACTGTTCATGTCATGTATTATTGATGGACCACAGAAGGGAAGAAAGACAGAGAGAGAAAAAAGAGGAAGATAAGATGCACATTCAGGCATTTCACTCTGCACTTAACTTTGGGTTTGGTTTATCAAGCCTGGGTAGTGGAACATTTCACACTTGTAATTTAGAAGGGAGGTTAGCACCGCTTTTTATCTGCGGTTATAAAACCCTGCTCCAGAGTTTAGCAGTGTGATACGATGTAGTTTTAAAATGTTTTGGCTAGATGTCTAGCAACAGACATTCACTCAGATATTGAAAGCACGTGCCTCATATCGCAAGCTTTGTACAGTCACACAAGCCAAACAGCCAAGGAGGATTTACGCAGCACTGATGTGAAAGTGCAAGACAAGTCAGTTTAAACCGACAGCGCACTTTTGTTGCAAAGTGAAATCTATGCTTCCTTACTCTTTCATGAGAGTGCCTAATAACAGTAGTTTCACTCCAGCTCCCCCAAGACAAACACACTATTTTGATTAAAACATGACACAATACATGAGTCCAAGAAAATAGATATGCTTTCTTCTCTGAGCTGAACATCTCTCTTGTGTTTCGGTTGTCCTAAACAACAACTACAAGTTCTCTGGTTCACATCTGTGGCTCTGTCCCAAATGGATTCTTCTGAGTCCACACTTCCCTGGTGTAATTCCACTTTGACTGTTGGACAGAAGTCTGCTGCACCCTTCTGAAACCTAAAATGTCTAATGGGACACTCTACGGTCTTGACTTACTGTAATGGACACATACACTCTAAGGAACGTCCAGAAAAATACAGCCCAATGTACCATGTTACAGTTTTTCTCAATTGTTTACACACACATTCTGGTACTTAAGACACAATGACCACAACATGTAACTCATTCACCAACCCCCTGAACCAATTCTGCTAAACTACAAGCACAATTCCTGCTTTACACTCAAATTGCAGTTCTAAAACACACTTTTTTCAAAACACTACACACAATTCTCTGCTTTTGGCACAATTTCCATGCAGAAAATCTCTTGTTTTCACAAGGAACACACTGCCATTCAAATATGCACACTGACTCATCACATGGGCAAACACCCGCCACACAGTTTTACAATTAGCAATCAGAGCTTTAGCATAAAAGGGCAACAGGTGCGCTCTTCAATGGAGCAATGGATGCCAACATTGGATTTTTTTTTCTTTTTTTTTTTTTACTGTAACTGTATACATTCAATTCTTCTGTTGTTTTGTATGCAGACCACTGTATGTACAACTTTGTGTTGGTTGGGATGTACACTGTGTACATTGTTTTTGTGGGAAAAATTAAATATATTGTTTACCATGTATTTGTGTGTTCTGAGTATAAAAACAATATTCTCAAATATTTTACAACACACTTATTTATGTACTGTCTGTAGTAAGAGTAACACTGAACCAAAAAAAAAAAGGCCTAAGTCATTATGATGAATGGAGAAGAAGTGTTTTCCATTCATCATAGTGTTTTACATTGAGCACATCAGTGTTCAACTGGTTCTTATAAATGTCTATTCATATGATGGTTTGTGTGTGTCATTTGAAAAGAAATAACATTGTTTTGAATGTAAAGTTTCATTTTGCAGGAGAATTGAGGGGTTTTGCCCATTGTGTGTGTGTTTTTGGATTTGTGTGTAGAGTTCTGAGAATATGAGGCATGCTTTCAGAAAATGTGTGTAAACAATCGAGAAAAACTGTAATATTAAGGAATTTTCTGTATTGACTTTGACAAGTGTTTTACATTTATTTTGAATTATGCATTGCATTGTGTTGTTTTAGGGTCTGGAAACCCGGAACTTAACGGAAAACAACCTGGTACATTTCAAAATATTGGTCCAAAATGCTGTCCACTTAAATACGATTGATATAATAATAAGAAAAAATTGTTTTCAGACAATATTTTAACAGTTTGCTTTAACACTTTAACGCATACCTCTGGTCTTACTACCCTCCTCCTCATTCATTTTTTAAAGTTAGACAGCAACCTTCTCAGTATTCCTCAATCAAGTCATTATAAACAATATTACAAGAAGAAGAAAAAAAAATGCCTGTTTTCCCATTCATTTTTGTAAAAAGGACCCAATGACCCAAGGGGTGTACAGTGGGGTTTCTTTTCTCTTTTTTTTTTCTTTTTTTGTTTTCTGCATAACAATAATTTAATCTTTGATGACTGAATAAGTGCAGTTCACCTTTATTCATCAAGGTGGCTATAGCCAGGTTTCCATCCAAGTGTTTTTTTGCGAAAAAAGGTTTAGCGCATAAAAATGTTTACCGATATAGCTGATGGAAATGGCAATTATCGATATTTTTTTGCAAATGTCGACACAATCCTTTTCCATTTAACTTTAGCGCATACATTCTATTTCGATACTTTAAATGACGCGAAAAACTAGTTTGGAAACACTTTTTGTCGAGAAAAAGGGCTTTAACGCAAATAAATGTGGTGTCACATGATTTTCATCACGTGCAAGGTGCAGTCGTCACAACAAAAACCATGGCGGACTCGGAGCGGTACTCATGGACAGATGACGAGACTCGTTATTTTCTCCATTTAATTGAAGAAAATGATATTACATGTATTTTTGATGGAAAACGGCAAAGGAATGCTAACATTTAAGGAGTTGCAACGAAAAATGGCTATTAATGGCTACACTAAGCCATGGCATATTCTTCGCAGCAAATGGAAGGTACTGAAACAGCGTTACCTGGCAGAAAAGCGTGACCTTTCACGTAGTGGTTCTGGGGGGAAAAAGAGGACGAAGTTGAAATTTTTCAGTAAAATGGATCACATACTGGGCCAGAGGCCGATAGTATCGTCGTTTTCTACAAACATCAACAGCTCTGGTAAGTTCTGTATGGTAATTTGTTGTATCACGGACAGTTAACTCTATTTAATGTTATGTAATATTATATTTTTTGTGCAGTTTCTGTGCAATAGGTCTCTAAAACCTTTAAACAGAGTGTCTTTAAGAAATGTAATATTAAGAGTGTACGTAAAACTGCTTTTTAACAGACTTGTAGAGTCTTGTAAGAAGCGTACTTCTATTAGATATGTAACTTTACAGTACGAGTGCTATCTAAAAGTGAAAAGCTAAAGTTTATTCAAAGACTTACAAATAAACTAGGTTATTTTTTCATTGTATTAAACAGAGACCTCTGAGCTCTGTGAAGAGCAGGGAAATGAAGATGACTGCAGTGTGTCTACAGGTAAGTCGTGATTTGCAAGCATGTCCCATTTCCAGTCATTTTTATGTATTTTGGTGTTGATAAAATTAAAAAAAAAGTAGTTTTCTAGTTTTTAAAAAAATAGAAGAAAAACATGCTTTGCTTATTCAATTTGATATGTTTGTAATGCTCCTTAATGAGTATGCTGTATTTAGATCGTGATGAATGTGAATTACATGATTGTCTTGTGGAGCTGTAAATGTTCAAGTAAAAAAAAAAAAAAAAAGTAAAATAAATAAGGTGTTTATATTGTTTAAAATCTTGAAAACTAACTCAAGTTTTTGGATTGTCTAGATCGTCCACCAAATGATTCACTCACCCCCTCTGATAGTGGACCAGTGACTGATTCAAATACGGAGTCACCCTCCCTGGACCAGCCTGATGAAACCGTACAACAGGATTCTGACCCACCACCCAATGCATCAAGATGGAGGCGAAGTCATCAGCATGCCCCAAAAAGGAAGCAGTTGGCTGAGTTGAAAGCCATTTTTCATGATTTCCTCGATCAGCAGCGTGAGCAAGCAGAGCGAGATCAGCAAGTCACTCAGTCAATTGCCAGTGTTATCTCTCAAGCTGTTCAATGTTTTGAGCGTTGTGCTAATGCTGCTGAAAGGCATGCTCATGCATCTGAGGTGATGGCTGGTTTGAGGCAACCAGAGAGTTTGCACAACCAACCCAGCTGCTCTAATCATCCAGTGCCCCATCTCCCCTACAACCAAGCAGGCATTTCAGCACCTTCTTTGAATACACATCCTAATATGTCATTCACCACATACCTAAACTTGGATTAAGTAGTTTTGGCTATTGGTGAAGTTGGTGAAGTTTATGGTTTGTTCATTTAAAACAATGCCCGCAGAGAATGTTTTCAGTTTGTGCTCTTAAGAGTATTTAATTTATATGCCATTTATTTCCACTATTACTATTGTTGTTGTATTCAAGAGAAGAAAACAAAACAAAACAAAACATTGCAACTTTGTTTTATATACTTTATGTACCAGAAGAAATGTCTTATTTGAAATGAATCTGTTTTATGTTGCCTTAAATGTGCTACTCATACAACAAAGCTTTACAACAGGTTAAATATATAAAATCTTTATAAAGAAAATGTACCTCATATTTCTGTTACAAATAAAATGAATATTAATATGTTCGAGTTTGTGACTTAAATTGATAGTTAGACAGTAACAAATTTGATTTTATGATTCAAATACATTTTCCCATGACAGCCTACTGCCTTCCCAAGTGAGAAACATATTGCATGAGAGCGTCCCTGATAAGCACAGCTTGTGCAGAAGGTCGGTCATCGCATTGCAAGCAACACGGTTGTCTCTCCCCTTCATTACATAAGTCTTCACAAGGTTGTATGAATCCTCGCTTCTCCATCTCACAGATGTTATGTAGTACACAACATGCTGCCACAACTGTAGGCATGAAAGAGTGGTGAATGTCTGACCGTTTTGCCAGGATGCACCATCTTCCTTTCAGGTGTCCGAATGTGTGCTCCACCTTAACTCTCGATCCATTCAAGTGACGGTTGAATGCTTCCTGTTCTTCTGACAAATTGGGTCCAGAATAACCTTTGATGAGCCAAGGCAGTAGTGGATAGGCTGGGTCTCCTGCCACTAGCAGAGGCACCTGGACTCCCTCCACAACAAGTGTAGCCTGGGGGTGTCTCTTAGGGTGTCTGAGTAATAAAAATACAGCAGAGCTCATTTACTGTGCAGGTCAAAAGATTTGACACACCTCACGTATTTTCAATATTTTTATTTTTATTTTTATTAAATTGCAAATATTTCAAATTCTTTCCCATAATAATTGTACATACTTTAATACCCCCAATATTATTATTTTTTTTGTATAAATTAATGTGGTTCAGTGATGTTAAATAATGACTAAAGAAACCTGTTAATGTAGATGTTACCATTTTGTAGATGTTACCATTCAATTAAGAGCAGCGTAATTCATATAGTTGTAAGACACAGAACAACAATTGTGAGCTTGTTTTAATCATAACAACACTTTAACAAATTAACTTTCTTTTGTCACATAAAATTAGATTAACTAATATTTTTTTTACAGTGCACAACTTTTACAGACATTTTATTGTGTGTAAAGCTATTTCCGGCCTGGTAAAATATGTTGAATGGTTAGGCTTACCTGTACAGATCTGAGGCTGCAAACACAGCTGCGTCATGGGCACTTCCAGGAGTGCCAACACATATGTCTCGTATCATGCACCTGTCATCAACAAGTGCCTGGAGAACAATAGATGGCCACCCTTTGCGATTAATGTAATCGCGGTAGCCTTCTGTTGGGGGGAGAATTGAGATGTGCGTGCCATCCAGCGCACCGTAAACCTGTGGCACAAGATGCGCCAAGGAATTACGGTATGCAATTTCATTGGCCTCCGCTACATTTGGAAGCCTGATATAACGCTGCATTCATTTTTCTTTAATAGATGTGCACACAGCATATATACATCGATGGACGGTTGTTTTACTAACCCCGAAAGTTTCGCCCACTACTCTATACTCGGCGCAGGTTGCCAGCTTGTACAGGGCAATGGCAATCCGCTTTCGTGTCGGAACCGGTGGTCGGTGGCAACCTGGGGTAGGCGCAACATCAGGACCAATGAATCCACACAGCATCTCAAACGTCGGCCGTGTCATTCTAAAATGTTGCACCCAGAGACTTTCTGTAAAGTGTCTCTCCACAACTTCCTCCCAGAACGCCTTATTGCGTGGTCTCTCCCAGACCCTTGGGCTTCGTCACATAACGGTAGTTAATTCGAGCCCTATCAGATGAGCAACTGTTTCATTCTGCCATCGTCTTCTGATATTTCGGACACTTGCAATTATTTGTGAAATTGAAATGACAGTAAGCTGGCAAATTTCAATTAACTGCCTGAATACTCTCTCCATTATTATAATTTTTTTTTGGTTTGTTTGTTTGGTGTTGGGGGGTGTGCTGACTGGAACCCCAAAAGGTAGAATTTGCGATAATTTTTTTTTTTACAAATTAAAAAATTAAAAGATGTATGGAAACGGCTCAAGGGCAAAATTTTTTTTTTCGATACACCAAAACATATGCGACAAATCGCTTCCGTCATTCGTGACGTCATCACGCACACAATCTTATCGGTAAAAGGCCAATTGAATGGAAACAGTCTGGAGACAGCAAAGTTCGTAATGATTTTTTTATCGCATATTCACTTTGTCGATAACATAGCGCAAAAAGTGGATGGAAACTACATTAATGTCTGATACACAATGATGAAGTAAAGTTTCAATCATAGATATCGCAGGCAGAAAACAAAAGAATACACAAGTATCGTCTGCAAAACTTGAAATGACTCAGTGATTTACTGCAGAGCAAGTACTGAACGCAATCAAATATTGGTGTCACTGTCACTTGATGGTGAGTCTGTTGAAGAAGCTGTCAGCGATCAAAATATTGATTTTGAAGATGTTGAAAATGATAGTTTTGAGAAGATGTTTGAGATGGCGAATATGAGCCAGATGATGAATGTACTGGGAAAGTGATGATGGTATTAAACATCTGTTCAAACTGAACCCTTCCAAGCTCCAAAAGGTAACAAATGATGCTTTATTTGCTAAGTGCTAATATCAGGAGAGTTTTATATTTTTCCGACAGGTAGAGATCCATCTGTGTTAGATGTAGATCCGCTAAAGATGAACGAATGCCACATGAAATACAGGCACCCGCCATTTTTTTAAAGGGATAGTTCACTTTGAAATAAATTTTTGGTATGTTTTAGCTTACCTCAAGGGCATCCAAGATGTAGGTGTCTTTTTTTCCGCAGTAGTTTCAATTTTGATATTTTTAGGTCAAACCGTTCTTGTCTGTCAGTCATATAATGCAGGTCTATGGTCATTAAATCAAAACACAAGCACAGAGTCCAAATTAAAACAATTCCCCGTCGTCCAAATTAAACAATTCCCCATCGTAAGTACACATTGATGGCCTAAGACACGAAACGAGCGGTTTGTGTGAGAAAACGAACAGTATTTATATCGTTTTTACCTTTTATACGCAGCCATGTCGAAGTGATCTGATCTGACGTGTACGCAGACTGGTGCATAGATATATACACACTAGATGTCGCCTTGTCTACGGCAGTTCATTGGAACGAATGTCTTAAAGGCGACATCTAGTGTATATATCTATGCACCAGTCTGCGTACACGTCAGATCAGATCACTTCGACATGGCTGCGTATAAAAGGTAAAAACGATATAAATACTGTTCGTTTTCTCACACAAACCGCTCGTTTCGTGTCTTAGGCCATCAATGTGTTGGGGAGACCGGGGACAGTTGCAACACTTTTTGCATTTCTCTCAATTACTCAGAGACTATTTGGACTAGACCAACCAAATTTGTATATATTAAACTTGCATCTGTCTGCTAATTACCCATACCATTTAAAGATGATTATATATGACCTATCGTTCACAGAATTTATTTGAATGGAAGAAGTCAGATGTTGCAACTGACCCCGACCCAGGGGACAGTTGCAACACAACCCAGGGACGGTTGCAACATGTTAAAAATACCTTAAATTTCATTAATTAACTCAAGCTTTTTGTCTCAATGAGCAAAGAATTCTGAAAATATTAACTGTTTAAGGCCTACTATAATATTATAGTATTATTTATTTCAATAATATTATTGTAGCCTATTATTTATTTATTTAGTCATATTTATCAAATAACAGTTATTGAGTTTTTTTTGTTCATGTGTAGAACATAGGCCTACATAGATTCAGTGTGCAGGTGTTACAGATGCTATTCAATCTCTCCATATTTCAGTGTCAGACAGGAAGAATTTAACAATTTGCAATGCAACAAACTTTTATTTAACATGCAATTTATAACATGTTGCAACCGTCCCTGACCCTATCAGCTATTACAGAACATCATGTGCCTGCTAGACACACTGACTTTGACACATGCTAACCATGTCACTTAGAAGTCAACAAAACAATAATTCAAACAAAGTAAGTTTTGATTAATTCATACAAAATTTCAGGACAGTATGACAAAAATATATCTCATGAAAAGATTTACTTTCATACCTCCAAAACAAGTTTTGTTCAATAAATGCAGCAGCAGAAGTTGAATATGTCTACTGTCTTCTTGGTGGGTGGAGGGTCTAACTGTGCATGTGCAGTATGAGTGTCATCACTCTAGCTTGTTTCTGATTGGAGAAAAATGAAATGTTGCAACCATCCCCTGTTGCAACTGTCCCCGGTCTCCCCTACTTACGATGGGGAATTGTTTAATTTGGACGACGGGGAATTGTTTTAATTTGGACTCTGTGCTTGTGTTTTGAGATAATGACCATAGACCTGCATTATATGACTATATGATCAAAATTGAAACTACTGCGGAAAAAAAGACACCTACATCTTGGATGCCCTTGAGGTAAGCTAAAACATACCAAAAATTTATTTCAAAGTGAACTATCCCTTTAAAAGCAGTGTTAACACACAGTTTATATACTTACTCCACAAACTTGGAAAACAGCGATAGATGGACCGACGCCAAAGTTCAGGCACTTCACAACCTTTTCCTAATCACAAAACCCATGACACACAGCAAAAACACAGCTCCGATCATGCCGTCCTCCATCCTCCAGTTGTTGATGTTGTTAAATAACGCCGTTTTCAGCCGGTTTAAAAAAAAAAGATCAATCACAATAATATAAGACTGTTACAAATCCAGTTTCTATCAACATCAACAAAAGCCATCTTTACACTGCAAATGTGGAAGAGACGTTGCATCTGACATGCCATTTATGCTTATTAATATTTACACAGACTATTTGTTGTTCATGTAAATGTATTTACACAAAAAAAATGGCATAATGCAAATAAAAACAACAAATAATTAGAGGGTGAAGCTATATTGTCACAAGATCATTATTGGTGATTATTGCTCCTGATATTGTAATAGTGATCATTACTGTCGATTAATAGATTGCGTCTGTGGGTGAAAAAAGCACGTCATATTCTGGCTACAGACGAAGCAATAAGCACCGTTTATGAATTTATTCGAAAATGAAGACTTCACATTGGTTAGTTCAGTAGCTGGTGTCCTGCAGAGTAGCTGCAACCAGCTCCAGAACTCCTGCCTGGAAGTTTATAGTAATTCTGGAGACTTTGATTAGCTGATTCAGGTGTGTTTAATTAGGGTTAGAGCTGAAATCTAGCGCTATGTCAGCCAACTCATGATTATTGCTTCATTATATATAAACATTACTTCGATATTATATGTGTAGAATGGTTAATTAAAATGATATTATATGTTTTAGATTATCAAAGGTTTACTCACCACGGTAGAAAGAAGTTCTTCTGGTCTTCTGGCAAGTAGCACAAAAAGCCCACCAGGCGTTGTCACTAGATATTGCAGCTAGCATCTAGAGAAACTCGTATAGCAGAAGTTCCCTTAACCACTCAGCTTGTTTCATTATATGAATTAAATCATTAATTTATCAATTTAGTTAGTTAAGAAAAAAGATAAATGTCGGAAAAAAGGGAAAAATATTAATAGGAATTCAAATAAATAAAATGACATTGACAGGGAAAATATATTACGTTTAAGTTTAAAGGTCACAGCTATACAATTTAATATATTGTAAAAGAAGACCCACCCCCAACACTCAACCTAAACTGGCCCGGGTCTGTATGGCCATACCCAAAATCAGACCAGCCTACAAAAATGCATCATCACTGCAGTCCTCTGTTGATTTGCATAAAACTTTTACATTTTGCATATATATATATATATATATAAATCCATGGTGCTGAATTGCAAATTAAGTTTTATAGTTCATGTGAGGTCACTCATAAAGTGCATTAAAACAGTTAAAATGATTTTAAATGAATGAATGTAAAGAAAATGAGAGCAGTCACTCCTGAATTAAATTAAACATCCTATAAGGGCTTGTATAAAATCCTATGGGTTCTGATGCAGAGTCAATATAAGGGATTCTCTCTAAATCGCTATAATTTTAATGTATCTGTCCCTTTCCCCCGTGGGATGAATTTAGATTGGATTTATCACTTTAATATAAGGTGACTGATAATATTGTGAGATCAGCTAGTGTGCTAGATAAAATCATAGTTGTGACTGACACAGATAGCTATAAAAGCATGTCTTTAATCGTTTTTACCTAGTCACATGCGAGGACATTTGCACAGCAACCGCAGAATGACCTAGATTTTACCGATTAAGAGAATGCAAGTGGCCGCCTTTAGCATAGACACGTGTCTGCGGGAAAAAGCAAAGACCTGTCACGTCTGGTGCATGTCGCTGTCTTCATTGTCTCTTTGTCAAAAACAAAATGCACCTGTCACCCTCATTCGATTTAGGCAAATATTACATCTCATGGCCGTCAGTGTCTTGGCAAAATATTGTCAATTCAATTTTCGCCTCATGCCTCCAAAGGGAAGTGGCAGCTGTGTCTTTCTAGCTGAATTGTAAACTTCAAATTCATAACAAATGTGCAATAACAAATCAAGGAATTAATAGCTGTTCATGCTATAAGTGAGGAAATAGCTGAAATAATAACAAATAGCATAATGGCAAATACAAGTACCATATGTGAGTTATCGGCTGCCATTTAATCTTATTTAACTTGCTCGGTAATGCTGGTGTTAAACATTTATCCTCACTCCAGTTTGTTTTCCCACATGCAGCTTGTTACCTTGGCGCTCTTTGCCTCCATGACAGGCGTTATTAAGACCCTGAGTGATTTTTATGACTCCGCTCTGTGCTCGAAAAGAGCCGCTCTTTCTTATACGGTTCAGCCCAGCGCAGGCACTGCAGCTTCAGGTAGAACCATTAATCAGGACCCTCAACGCATGACCCCTCCATCAAGACAGCTCTGCCAGGACCTAAAATAAATCAAGCTTGCACTTTAATGCGGGTTGTTACAATACTAAATGTGTTGCACAGCTCCTTCAAAGCAGTCTGCAAAATCATTACTTCCCCATTGCTGATATAGCCAGATCATTAGATGTGAGGAAGCCAAATGTAAAACAAAGGCTCTGTTCCAAAACCTAGTGGCAATATTTTAAAACATTGTAAGGGTGTCTCCAGTGGAAAGCCTGTTCCAAAAAAAAAAAAAAAAAAAAAAAAAAAAAAGGTATAGATAGCATTATAATGCTGCCTTCTAAAATATTTTTAATAATGTTTTATGGAAAAAGCAATCCTACACTCTAGGGGGAACTGTAGAAAATATGTCACTGGGCTGGTACCCTTTCAAAAAGTAGGCTACTAAAATAGTGTACATTTATATAAAAAAAACATATATAATGTAGGTACTAATTGCTACACTAATTGGTAACATTTCAGGTACTGATATGAATAAATAAGGTACAAATAAGGGTACCACTGTATGTTCTGTTTATGATTGGGTGAGTTTTTGTTTTGTATTTCAGTTCTGTCTCCCAGTTTTCTGTGTTCTAGTTAGTTATAGTTTGATTAATTTGCACACCTGTTTTACATTTGGTTAATTAGTTTGGGCTGTCTATTTAAGCCAAATATGTATTTCATTCCGTTGTCAGTTCTCGTCATGTTTTACATTTGTTTTGTTTTTTCTGTTTCCTGTAAGTGACTTGAGTTCTGTTAAATAATTACACCGCTGTGAAGATCAAGGTTTCATCAACTGTATTTGCAACCTGGCGGTGACAGAAGAAAACATAGATCTAGCAGAAGATAGTATCCTCCTCTAGCAGGGGAACCAGTCACAGATGAAGCACACACAGGCGTTTCTGGACCTTTACCACCTCGTTCACTATGACGACTGCCTGTGTTTGATTTTTCCAGGCCAGCTTGAACACCAGGACGAGAGCACGCTTGCCCGGAGACGATTATCTAGGGACCTTAATGGAGTATGTGGAGTGGGTACTCTTCCACAATGCTTTCCCCTTCACCATCTGCGAGAGTGAGGGAAAACAGTGTTCCAGCCGCAGCCACCATCCCAGTGACTGACGAGCATGAGCCCACCACGATACCAGCGCCAGCCAGGAAAGAGACAGTGACCGAGCCTGAAGAAATGTCAGGTGTGTGAGCCGGCCGGACTGAGGGAATTCTGGTGTAGTTTGAGGGGATGAATTGGAGGCCTTCTACTGCGGCGGAGGAAGTTTTGATCATTGGTTAGGAGAGTGAGTGTATCCTCCTGAGCTCGTTGTCACCCTGCACTGAACCTGTTAATGGAGTTAATGATGTCTGTGTTTCCACCCTGCCTCCCACTCCCACCTCGTCTATATGTTTCAAGTCAGCCTAGTGAGAAATGTCTGCCTGTTCCGTGTTGGCCAAGAGGGTCGCTCCTGAGAGATATGTTTTTTCCTGTGTCAACCTAGAAATTGATATGTGTAATCCCTGTCTGCTCTGCCCTGTACTTCAGCCCTGTCTGCACTGTCTCAGACATTCAGCTACTCCCACGCTGGCTCCGTATTAGTGCTTGGACTCGCCTCAAGCTTAGTATTTGTCAGTACATTCCTGGTGTGTCGACTCTCTAGCTTAGCCCAGAATTTTCTGTGCCTGTCACTCTACCTCGGCCTGTCGACTCCACTGTGGCTCCTTGCCCCCTTGGCTCCACCTGGAACCATTATCCCTACGGCTTCACCATGCTTTCTCGTCCCCTTGGCTCTGCCTTGGTCAGTTGTTGCTCTGCCTGCACCATGGACTTCCGGGCCTTCAGCTGTTCTTCGTCCTTCCAGACCTTCGGCTCTGTCAGGCTTCTCCTTCCTTCGAGCTTTACCTTGGTCCTCGGTCGCTCCGCCTTCGCCTCAGTCCTCCAGCATGCCGGATTCACCTCGGTTGCTCTTCGCTGTGGCACCGCCCTGCCCTCCAGGATCTATGGTATCGCCCTGTTCCTTCAGTTATTCGTCTCCGCCTGGGTCTCCACCGTCTCCAGGCTCCTCCCATCATCTTCTCTGCCATGATCCATGCCGCCTTCAGCTCATCCCTGGCTCCTATGTGTATCTATGGTTCCTGTCTTGTGTCGCCCTCCTGAGCCCCCTCCTGCTCTCCTCTGTTGTTTCGTCTTGTATTTCAGTTCTGTGTCCCAGTTTTCTGTGTTCTAGTTAGTTTACATGGTTTGATTAATTTGCACACTAGTTGTCTTTGGTTAATTCGCTTGGTCTTTCTATTTGTCTTGTTTCATTTGTTTCCTGGTATTCTGAGTATATTGAGTTCTGTTAAATACACTGCTGCGAATAGATCCGTTTCATCAACTTTGTTCAACATGATGGTGACAACCGCCCCAGTGGCAGCTTTTGTAAAAAATAAAATAAAATAATAATAATAATAATAATAATAAACAATTGTCTGATTACATGTTTACTGGTCCAAAGGTAGGACAACCTGTCACTCACATGAGATTGACTAATAGCAATCCACAACAATTCCCCATGGACAAAATAAAATTCCACCCTATGTTTTTCTATTCAAAGAATCTTGAAAAACAAAATTATACGGTTTCCACAAAAATATTAAGCGGCACAACTTTATTTCAGCATTAATAATATTAAGAAATGTTTCTTAAAGGTGCATTAAGCAACTTTTCATGTTAAAAATACCCGTTTTCTAACCCATACATGCTTAAACAATTGCCTGATGGGCTGAATGAGCCCTTCTCTGATCACTGAGATTCTCTATAATCCTGTAAAGTAAAATAAATAAGAGGGATTCGAAGAGACCGGCTTGTAGTTCATTTCAAACACCAACGCAAACTCCACGTAAGATAAAAAAACGAAAACTTTTGTCCGTGAGCGTGCACACTTCTGGCTGCAGTTTCGCTTGCCGCCAGAGGGGGCATAGTTCTGCAAAACACCCCTTACCAACCCCAAGCTTTTAGAATGTTTGTGTGTGTGTATATATATGTATATATATTAGTGGTGGGCCGTTATCGGCGTTAACGTGCTGCGTTAACGCGAGACTCTTATCGCGCGATAAAAAAAATATCGCCGTTAATCTATTCTCCAAGTTGGGTTGGGAGATGGCTCTATAGGTACTACACAAGCTATGATGACGTAATCTACCCGCGGCCGCGAGGTAAACCCGGCTGCAACGCATATTCGTCGTCATCTTAAGTAAACACGGCTGAAAGTGAAAGCTGGTGAAAAAGATCGGTGCAACATCCATTATTTGGACTTGGTTCGGGTTTAAGCCGTCAGACGAGCAGCAGCAAACTATATAAAGAGTGTGTGGGGTAACAGTTCGGTAAGTTAACACACGACTAATCCGTTCTACCACCTCAAATTCAAAACGAAACATGATATCACTGAATACCAGCGCGCGCGTATTATTCCCATTCCAATATATCTTAGTGCAGGGCCGGATCTACCATATGGGCAATCTGGGCACGTGCTCAGGGGCCCTTGCGCAGAGAGGGGCCCTCCGTGATCGGAGTTTTTTTTTTTTTTTTTTTTTTTTTTTGCCACGTTCGCTGCTACATAAAAATAGTATACACAAGGCTTTGCCTCGATCTTGATAATTATCCAATCAGAATTTTAAAAAAGTGTATATTACATTATATGATCTCTTATTCATGCAAATGCTTTTAAACAATTCATGTGCGACAAGACAAAAGTCTGACTGTGACACACACACACACACAGACACAGACACAGAAAGACGCGCGCGCGCCAGTATCGTGCGCACAGACAGCACGCCAGAATACAGTTATCTTTCGTGCTTGAACTTACAATAACACACACAATTATGCCAAAATGTCCGTTTTGTCGAGTATCTTCATAACATAAGAGCTGTCTTATGATGAACGTCAAGAGTTGTGAAAGAATGAGGCGCGTGCGAGAGCCGCGTCTCCATCAGCTGGTCTTAAAGAGACAGCAGCCAATAAAGCTTTCTGTCAGTAAAGTTAATCAAAGAACAAAAAGAACAGAGAAAATGACTCACTGCTGTTGACTAAAGTTTTTTTTTTTTTTTTTTTTGTTGCTATAATAAGGATTAGTCTATATTTAATTTATAATTTATGCAGTGCAGTTTGACAATTTCGGTATATGTCCTAGGTCTACCTGTTTGACAGGCACAGGTAAATATGACATTTATTTTTAACTCTTGTATTATTTAGACAAATAACAATATTGAATTTATTTTAATTTGAAAACACAGTGCATTTAGTTGTTGTTTCTAGTTTGAGTTGAGAAATGGGCTACAAATTTCAGCATTATCACTAATCTGTGTGTGCATTTTACTTGAGAAATAAGCAAGTTAACTCATGAAACCATTTGTTTACTATATCGCATATCGCAATATTGACCTCAATAATCACAATATGACATTTTCCCCAAATCGTGCAGCCATACTTTTCAGAAAAATGTATTTCGTATCATTGTCTTGTGAACTAGTCATTCAGCTTTTGATCAATAGTGATTGGCATGTTAAATCCCACACCTGGTGTGTGTTCCTTTGGAGGGTGTGGTTGTCAGGTAGGGGAGGGGGCCCATGAGCTTCAGTGCCCAGGGGCCCCTGGGGGTACTAATCCAGCCTTGCTTAGTGGTGTAGCACATCATCTCGATTTTAAGAATCGTTGTTGTGTTTCTTTTTAACTGAAAAGACATCAGTTAGACAATATTCTAATTTTAAATTTGGGGTTTCATAAGCTCCAAGCCATAATAAACATTAGACCTACTTAAGTCTCTGCAGCTAGTGTACTTAAATTTTATTTATCTGCAAAATTATGTTGTATACTTACAGTTTTGCACAATATATGTTCTCAAAACTACATACACCCTTTAAAAAAAAATACATTTAGCAGTTGTTTAGCATGGGTCTGTGTAATCTGTTCTGAAATGGTTTTATTATAATATACTGTAAATCGTTATCGCAAGAGGCTGCAATGTATATCACAATATAGATTTTAGGCCATATCGCCCATCCCTAATTGATAGCCTATAGTAGTTGATAATAACATAGGCCTACCTAATGTTGCCTATGGACGGTAACAGTACAGTAGTAACCTTTTACAGTCTATGAGTAGAACAGCTTTCTCAAGCAGTTTGTGATGCATTTTGGAAACAGGAGATGAGCCCCTGGTCTAATGCGCCACCTGGCTTGAGAAACCCGTTCTCAAAGACTTACTTTTATAGTCATTATTTGGGTAGCACACATATTCTGAATGCCTTCGGCAGAATTCAAATGAGCCATTTTAATCTAGATTAATCTAGATTAATTTCAAAATTAATCTAGATTAATCTAGATTAAAAAAATTAATCTATGCCCACCTCTAATATATATACAGTACCAGTCAAAAGTTTGGAAACGTTACTATTTTTAATGTTTTTGAAAGAAGTCTCTTATGCTCATCAAGCCTGCAGTTAAAAAAAAACAAAAAACAAAAAAAAAACAAATATTATGAAATATTATTACAATTTAAAATAATGGTTCTCTTTTTTAATATACTTTAAAATGTAATTTATTTTTGTGATGCAAAGCTGAATTTTCATCAGCAAGTACTCCAGTCTTTGGTGTCTTATGATCCTTCAGAAATCATTCTAATATGCTGATTTATGATCAATGTTGGAAACCGTTGTGCTGCTTAATATTTTTTTTATAACCTGAGATACTTTTTTCAGGATTATTTGATGAATAAAAAGTAAAAAAGAACTGTATTTATTTAGAATAGAAATCTTTTGTAACAATATACACTACTGTTCAAAAGTTTGGGAACAATAACTATTTTTTTTAAAGAAATTAGTACTTTAATTCAACAAGGATGCGTTAAATTGATAAAAGGTGATGGTAAAGATTTATATTGTTAGAAATGTTTTTATTTTGAATAAATGCTGTTTTAATGAATAAATGCTGTTAACGTTTTACTCATCAATGAATCCTGAAAAAAGTATTCCCAAAAAATATATTAAACAGCACAACTGTTTCCATCATTGATAATAACTGAGTATCAAATCATCATATTAGAATGATTTCTGAAGGATCATAAGACACCAAAGACTGGAGTACTTGCTGATGAAAATTCAGCTTTGCATCACAAAAATAAATTACATTTTAAAATATATTAAAAAAGAGAACCATTATTTTAAATTGTAATAATATTTCATAATATTACTGGGGTTTTTTTGTTTTTGTTTTTTAACTGCAGCTTGATGAGCATAAGAGACTTCTTTCAAAAACATTAAAAATAGTAATGTTTCCAAAGTTTTGACTGGTACTGTATATATATATATATATATATATATATATATATATATATATATATATATATATATATATATTAGGGGTGGCACGGTTCACAAAACCCACGGTTCGGTTCGTATCACGGTTTTAGGGTCACGGTTTTCGGTTCTGTACGGTTTTTGTTGTTATTTTTTCTTTTAATCTTTAACACTTCAAAGATTTACTTCAGCATATGATATATAGCTTAATTATCTAATTATTTATTTATTTATTTCATAAATGGGGCGTGTTTGCAAAACGCAGCTTCTCATTTCCCGAAGTAATATAGTGAGTGAGTGAGCGGTTACTGTGAGGAAACGTTCAGTGGCCCTTGAGGTCCATCCATCTGTAGTGAGAGCTACGTGGGCTGTGTTGGACAGTTCTTTGTCAATTTCTCCTCGTGTCTCCTCATCATAGGCGTAATTTGCGGGTGGGACATGTCCCCACCACTTTTTGCCAGGGTCGATACTATCTCGCAGCACGGATGTACCAATACAAATAAATAAAACATCTCCAGTTAAGTAGCAAAGTATTCGTTTCGTTCGTTTGTTAAATAAGAAGCAATCTAGCGCTGAAATGTGTTTTTTTTAATCAAGTGATCAAAGTGCTCGTTGGCGCTGATACAGTGTTCTCTTGCGGCTCGCGCACACGCCGCAGCGGCCGCACATTCTTCACTCGGACGCGCGCTTCAATCCGTTGAGGAGACTCTACTCTATTCGTTCCGGTGAAATCACAATACAAAATTCACGCAAATCTGTCCCTGCTTGATATACAACCACTGATAAACATAATTGGTTTTGATGAAAAAGAAAAAATATATACGAGTGCGGATTAGATCTCAGAACCCAAGACACGCTTGGCAAAAGTTCTGCCACTGGACCATTAAAGTAGGCTACATATGTGAAACAGTCGATCTATGTATTTATTCACGTGAAAAAACAACATGAGTAGATCTCATTAAATGTCTAAGTAAACCCAGTGTACTATTTAAATTGATTGCTGGACATCGTAATGTTATTATACGTCTGATTTATGATTTAGCATTGTATTAGCACGGGCACAAGGCTACATTGCGCATGCGTCGAACCGTGCGAACCGTGCGACGCACACACGCTCCGAACCGAGACAAGCGAACCGAACGGTTCGGATGTTTTTTCATGTACCGTGCCACCCCTAATATATATATATATATATATATATATATATATATATATATGTGTGTGTGTGTGTGTGTGTGTGTGTGTGTGTGTATTTACTGTGCTAAGGTTGCTAAGTTGTTGCGAGTAGTTATTAGGTAGTGTGGTTGTATGCTAAGATGGATGGTGCTCAAGTGCTGTTAAAATAAAGCTATTGAGATAAGCTGTTTCAGGATTTTGCTGAGCACTTTTGTTTTAGACAGACTATTAACGGTCTCTGCTGTGTTTATGAGGCAACACAGTTCATGTGTGTTGTGGCCGTGAGCCCCTTTTCCAAGCGATAAAAGGCATTACATTGTGTCACACGATAACAAGCCCATCTATATCCAAATTTCCATGTGCCGCAGAAGAGCCGTGCTACTAAAATAGAGTTTAACAGGCAGCTAAAGCAGAAAGACAATAGAGTATTAGTGTTGGTCACTGATTCTTCAATGTGCTGAATGTGCTCTGATTTTGTGATCATGACATCTTTTTTCATGTGGGCAGCAGGACATCCTGTGTTTGGGATGGTGTGCTAAAGCAGAGCTAATTCACTGAAAAAGACTAAACTGGTGTGCTGATGTGTGCTGATGTGTGCTGGCGTGGCAAGGTAGACGCCCAATTATGCTCAAACATACAGCATGAATCATTTAGCACTGTTAATTCAGGAGATCCCTCAGGCAAGTGAGGAAATAAACTGCCATGAACAGAGGCTTTCGCTCAAAAGAGTCACACAAATGCGGTGAATGTGACAGCTTCAATTAATTCTCTCATCCAAAGCATCACTTGTTTTGACAAGTAATTTAGGAGTGTAGAGAAATAAATACATTTTTACTCAGTTCTTGTCTCTGATAATGTAGAGATGAAGCATTATACTAATTTAACATCAACACAAACCTCTGCCTCTTTATAGACTGTACACAGTCTCACTGCACCCAATATCCTCACTGCAAACCTAGAGCAACATCTAGTGGTCAAACTCGCATACTGCACCCTAACAGCAGTGCTCATTGGCCAGTGAGACAGATACTCTTATCTGATATTCAGAATCAGAACCTTGAAATCTAGAGGCACGTATTGACATTTGGCTTTAACTCATTCTCTTTGAACGAGTTTAATCACAGACTTGTGCCCAACATGGCTTGTGGTGTCAGGGTCACTATTGCAGAGGCTATTCTTTCTATAGATCTGACAAAAGATGAGTATGACTTTTTGCGATGTTCTTGTTTTTCATATTGTGACGTATATCCGGGTGAAACATATATAGGGCGGGGCTTGATTTTGCCCATGGGGAATTAATTTGGATGGTTGTGGTTCGCTATTGGTGGATACCATGTGAGTGACAGGTTGCCCCGCCCTCGTGCCAGTAAACATGGTAAACGCCAGTAAAAAAAAGAAAGAAAAAAAAAGAAGATGTGCACGGATAATTCATTTATAATAAATAATGCAATATACCATAAAAAAAAATAAAAAAAAATGGACCATTTTGATTTCATGCTGACTTTATCATTTTAAGTCTAATTCGCTTACAAAAGAGTACTGTAAAGTGATTGTACCAGACCTTAATATGATAATACTTATACATGACATACTTATAAAATACCATGCATGTCCACAAATACTTGGTTTTGTCATTGTACCATGTTCAAGAGACATAATAACACCATGATGGATGTCAAAACAAAAATACATGGTCTTTGGATAAGTTCTACCATGGTACAACACAGTAATAGCATGTTACATGACTAGAAATACATCATTTTACTATGGTGCAATATCCAAAAACTAAATATTACAATAAATATGTGCCCAAAAATGCATAGTAGTACATATAACATGCGTCAATATTACGTATTGTAATGGAAACATGGGTAGCACTTTATTTTACAGGCCTGTTTTGCATGTACATACTATTGTAATAATTGCAATAACTGGGTAATAACTAGGTACTAACCCTGAACCTACCCCTAAACTTAACCTTAACCCATGCAGTTACCTTATATTACTTAGTACTTTCTTGGTAAGTACACTGTAAGTACACTGAAAGTGGACGTACTGTAAAATAAAGTGCAACCAAAACGTGCCTAATAACACAGTAATACCATGGTACACACCGCCACAAACAGTGTTGTTATTGTAAACTAAAACTATGAACTGTTAATTGAAATAAAGCTGAAATTAAAATAAAACGGCACAAACTTAAACTTAAAAACGGCACAAACTTAAACTTATAAAAAAAAGAAAAGTAGAACCATTGCCTTGGCGACTAACTGAAACAAAACAAGTTTTAAACTTAAGTACTAAAACTAGCCAACTACAACTAAAACTAAACTAAATTCAAGCTAAATAGAATATGACGAAATAACACACATAAAAGAAATTACTAAAACTTTAACTAAAATTAAAATGAAAACTGAAAGTGTAAAAATACAAACTATTAGTTTCAGTACTATAAATCAACACTAAATAACTTTTTTTTTTTACCTTAAAATAATGTTTCCAAAATCGTTTCAGTGGTTCATCAAGTCGTGACAGGGTGAAAGGCACTTCTGCATTGGCTTTGTGGCCCTATATCTGATATAACCACACTATGCAAGTTTGCCAGATCGGGTAGTGTTTCTGTAGTTCGAATGAGACATAAAAAACTACAAATTTGACTTGCTTTGCGGCAAGCGTTACAATAGTCATTATTTTGGTTTTCTTCGTTTCTGATGTCGCAATAGATCATACTTTCATAAAATTATGCAACATACTCTACCTTGTCTGTGGACATCGTTCATTCTAAAGTCGGGCAATTCCGCTTACAACCTGTAGGGCGACCGAAGAGGAAAAGTTATTGGTAACACTTTATTTTGATGGTCCCCCTTTAGATAGTCTATTGATAGTCTGCTGACTATAACTTACTTCACAAATACTTATCTACTTACTCTCATCAGGTTAGTATCTGTAGATTGTCTATTAAATGTTTGTAGCAATCATTACACTGTATGTAACATGTAAACTGCTATTAAACATTCTGTCAGTAAAGTGTTACCAATGTGTTATCAATTTAGGTTGTAGATGTTCAACAGCGTATTTGTAGATATGCAACAAATCCTCAAGAGGTTCTCAATAGTACTTTAAATAGTCAGCATGTAGATATTAACCAATGTATCAACAGACTTTCAGTTAACATGCAGTTGTCTATAAGTAGCAACACAACATCATTTCAAATGAACCTCAAGTATAAATCTGCTTAGTTATACTTGATCTTTTGCTTTCGCAAGGATTTTCAGAAGTGCTCTACTAACTGTTTGTTGCATATACATTTTAGGTTGTAGATGTTCAACAGCGTATTTGCAGACATGCAACAAATCCTCAACAGGTTCTTAGTACTTTAAAGTACAGCAAAGCAAGAGCTTTTAAGTAGTCAGCATGTAGCTATTAACCAATGTATCAACAGACTTTCAGTTAACATGCAGTTGTCTATAAGTAGCAACACAACATCATTTCAAATGAACCTTAAGTATATATCTGGTTAGTTACACTTGATATTTTGCTTTCGCAAGGATTTTCAGAAGTGCTCTACTAACTGTTTGTTGCATATAAACAACCTTTCAGTAAACTGTCATTTTACTTTGAGGTAAATTCATATATTCATCTGTTGCCACATTTGGCCCATCAAAATGAAGTGAAAATCGAAGAAATGCTGTTGAATGACTCTTACAGGCCAGCATCACAGGTTAATGTCAGTTGATTTTCAGCAGACAGTCAATAGATAGTAAGTACCGACACTGATGAGTATTTGGTTTAAGATTAAGAAAATAACAGTACCACAGTAAAATTACATATCTGCCAAATGGGAAATAAATACCAGAGTCATTAGTTTGTTCAGTAAACTGCTTAGCCTAGAATGACAAAAAAAAGCTTTTGTAACAAATTTTTTTTACCTACAGGTTACTGTAGGTAGGATCACTGCAAATAACATTTAACAAGGAAATATAAACATCCTCTTTGTGAACATACAGTAGCAAACCAAATTTTCTCTAACATTATTTATTTAGACAAAAAGGCAAAAGTGAACCCTTTATTTTCATTGCTAGCACTTTTTTTTTTACGTCCCCCACAATGTGTTCTCTGCACTTCTCCGCGAACTCGGCTAGCTTCCCTGGGGTGAAGCTTATGCTGTTGAACTGGACCCTGTCCGCAAAGTACAGCTCCGCGATAGGGGCGAGCTGAGCCACTGCATTCCGAGAGACACCTTCTTTTCTGAAGGCTTTGGTCATGGTTGCTCCACGTCGCGTTAGCTTCAAAAGCCTTTTGTATCGATGTATAACATCACGAACATTGTTGGCTGAAAAACAATCAAAACAAACAAAAGTGAATACCTCAATAAGAGAGATCCCCCCTAAAAAAAAAAAATTGTTGAAAAGAGTTTAACCCTTTTAACCCACTGTGAAAGAAATTTCATATTTAATATGTGTGTGACCATCATATGACAGTAAAAGAGCACACACAATAGTTATTCTAATATGGAATGGTAAAAAGTTCTGGTACGTTAGCCTCCACTCAAGGATAAAATATGAGGAACAAGTCTAAGAAGTCTAAGTTTACACGACAACAGTGTTTTGGGTGCCTGAAAACACAAACTTTTGGAAACGGGTTTCAAAGTGCAAGTTTTTGAAAACGGAAACAGTTTGTTGTTTGTAAACAACAAAAATGTGAATCTCTGAAAACGATGACGTCATGTACATGTGTATTACGTGTTCTGTCTATAGTGTTTCCTTGCCATCTAATGGCCTGGCAGCAGAATACAGCGTTTTTAATCGTTTTCGCAGACCTGTGTGAATGGAGATCGCTTTGACAATGGTGTTGTCTGTATGCAAAAAAAAAAAAAAAAAAAAAAAAAAGTATCCACTTTAAGCATATCGTTGTCGTGTAAACATACCCTAGAATGCTCCATCAGAAAGATAACATTCTGGGAGTCAAGACTATAAAGGAGAAAGGATGCCCTTCCCTCACTGTCACACTCTGCAGACACTGTGTGACTGTACGACTGCTGGCCTTTTATTGCAAGAAAATAAACCTCATCAAAGACATATATAGTATATTTGTCTCTTATTCAGAATTGATTATTGTTTATTTGCAACAACACCACCTTCAAATAATTTGACATGGATATTTTTCTTAAGTTTGTTTGGTTTATTTTTCCAGATAAAGTTAAAAAGTATATTATCCATTTGTAAACATATTTTTAGGGGGACTAAGCTAAGAAAAAAGTACTCAGCTGTTGAGACCTGATTAAAACTCCTCCATGTATAGAAAGATGTTTGAATATTGTTCTGAGAGGTAAAGCTGATAGGTTTTCTTCATGACTTGATAAATATTTGATTGAGTACTTGTCTCCTGGATATTTTATACTGCCATTGTTTAATTAGTTTGTTTTAATATTTTTATGACCCAAGAACTTAGTCTAATTTGCTCATTAAAGAAACTGTTTTGGAGTATGACGTTGTTCTGACAGGACAACCATTAGCCTTCATCCAATCTGAATCAGTAGCCTTCATCCAATCTGGACTAGCAACTAGATTAAAGACTCACAAGGTTTTTCACTCGGCACTCGGATGTCGCCTTGTCTACGGCAGTTCATTGGAACGAATGTCTTAAAGGCGACATCTAGTGTATATATCTATGCACCAGTCTGCGTACACGTCAGATCAGATCACTTCGACATGGCTGTGTATAAGAGGTAAAAACGATATAAATACTGTTCGTTTTCTCACACAAACCGCTCGTTTCGTGTCTTAGGCCATCAATGTGTACTTACGATGGGGAATTGTTTGATTTGGACGACGGGGAATTGTTTTAATTTGGACTCTGTGCTTGTGTTTTGAGATAATGACCATAGACCTGCATTATATGACTGTCAGACAAGAACGGTTTGACCTAAAAATATAAAAATTGAAACTACTGCGGAAAAAAAGACACCTACATCTTGGATGCCCTTGAGGTAAGCTAAAACATACCAAAAATTAATTTCAAAGTGAACTATCCCTTTAAGGAAGATCCATTGGGCGGTAAAACATTTTAAGTAGTGTTCCTCAAGAGGGCGTTTGGCTGCAAAGAGAGTCGAATAATCTATTCGAGTCTGTTTTATATAACACTAAAATGTATAATCTTTTATAAACACTCACAATTTTATTTTCATTTATCAGACATAGAAATGAAAATCTGCCCCAGTAATCTTTAAAACATGATCAAATCAAAATTGTTTGAGTAATCGGAAATGACTGTGTGACGACAGCGCTGAGAAATGTACCAGTTACCTTGTGACATCGCCGTAGGTGCAGTCGGGACAGGAAAAAAAATACTAAATAATAACACAAATAAACCTTATTACAATTAAATAATTAAATATTATAAAAACAAACACCATAAAGTTTATTATTTTATTTAAAATAATATTCCCAAAACAACTGGGCCGTCAAGTCCCGCCCATTTCCGGATTTGTCTGTTCGAAATCGCGCCATCAGAGCTCAATATATATTTTTAAAACATCTGAATTTGATACAATTCAGGTTATGAAGTTCGGGTTGGAGGGAAGATAGAAGGTAACATAAGTAAAAAGAATAGATGGACATTTAATCAACTGTATAGATGAGCACTTTATTAAGAGCACTCATTGAGAAAGTTTATGTGAGTGAAACGAACAAGTCACGTCTGAAATTAATAAAGTGGATGCAAAGAAAAAGATTACTCCATGGTAGAATGAAATGCAGGCGATGCAAGAAACGCATGAAAATGGTGACCTCTTCTTGTAAAGATGGTTACATCTGGTAAGTATCTGATTATGTACTTATTTATAGAAATATCAGGCATGTAAACCAGCTGAGAAATGTGTTTATTGAAGATAATAACGGAAAAAAGTTTCCGTTCACATAAGCATTAATGCACAAAATTATATACT
Organism: Leuciscus idus; assembly: GCA_021554675.1. Taxonomy (NCBI): domain Eukaryota; kingdom Metazoa; phylum Chordata; class Actinopteri; order Cypriniformes; family Leuciscidae; genus Leuciscus; species Leuciscus idus. The sequence goes on from CM038621.1 coordinate 10,606,979, forward strand.
GTACAAATTATATACTGCATTACACTTTAGCTAATATTTTTTCTTTGCTACTTTTACAAAGTGTCACCCTCTTATAGTCCGTAACTACCAGAAATCATCCAATAAAATGCAAATATTTTTTTTTATAAAAATTTGTTAGTTTTAAAATATTGCTGGCCCACTTTGGCTGAGTGTGTTAGATAAAGTGGGCCGGTGGGATTCAGGAAAAATGGGTGACCTTTAACCTTCAGTAATGATACTCAAATTCATTAAATAAATGGACATTCACTGGTTATTTTATATTTGACATGTATAATCTACTTTTTAGAAAATTGAAGTGAGTGTGCATTACCTCCATTCACCCCTAAGGGGAAGATTAAAATACTTTTATTTTTCTACATACAAATTGACAGACATTGATCCAGAATTTAACAATATGACAATTCCAGAAAAGGTGGGATAATGTTTCTGGTTAATTTATACAGAATTCACATTCATTGGTCATTTAAACTAAAAGTCCATGATGATGACACTAACAGAACATAATGGTGACAATGACAAGGTAGTTATCGAGCACCACAGGGCTTCTCAAACTTAAGTCAAAATAAATGAAATGAGATTATCTTGGTATCACACACATACATATATTTATTATATATTTTTTTGTAAGGTTTCTTAAAATGTCTTGGAGACATTCCCACAGTTCTTCTGGATTTAGTCTGTCTCAGTTTTTTCTGTTTCTTCATGTAATCACAGACGGACTCGATGATGGTGAGATCAGATCATACCGGCTGTTGTCAGATTCCTTGTGCATACACAAATCTCACTGGATTATTAATTTATAAATATGATTATTTAAATTAATGACAAAATTAATGTTAGGAAATGTAAACTGATATTTCCCACTGACACACTACAGCAAAAATGATTAAAAAATAACTGGCTTAAAAGTTTTTTTTTTTTTTTTTAAATGCTACCGTGTTTAAGAATGTTTTTTATATGATGAATACTTCTTATTTGCAGGCAGTGCAAGAAGTCATGTGGACGACACAGAAAAAGCATTCGGACCAAGTCGATTTTTTCCCATTCCCATGCAAGCCTTTTTAGTTGGATGAAGTATATACACAGGTAAGTTTATATTGTCTGTGATCTCTAGTGCCTTTTCATCCATAACAGTCTGCACGTTACATTTTTGATTCTGTCCTTTTACAATAATATCGCATGGCATTATGTCTAGATTTTCACAGGGTCTCCATATGCGACAGGTGGATATGATGCTAGATAACATCTCAAATAGTAGTGCGACTCTGTCCAAGATGTCCATGAAATTGCGAAGTGTATGTGTGAGAAGTATGCGGAGGCTCAGGAAAAAAAGAGGACAAAAAGTTGGTGGGCTCAATATATTTCGCCACAGACGAAAAGTAAGCCTTGACCTAAAAAAACATTTATTCTCTTCACATGTGGAAGTGTACACTGTAAAAAATTAAATCTTATTAAAACGGTCAATGACAGTCAGCTACGGCTCCCAAACAAAAACCGTAAAAATAAAGTAAAATATCCTAATTTAAGCATTTTATAGAAACTTTCCTTAAATGTTTTACAGAAAAACACTGTTATTTTCCTAAATTATTACAATAAAAAAAAGACTGTCAGCAATCACTGTCAAATGACTGTTAGCAATGCTGCCATACAAAAACCGTAAAATTAATGTCAAATTTCCTCATTTAAATAAGTGCAAAAGACTTTTACAGAAATATTCATGAAACTTTTTAACAGAAACAGTTTTTTCACATATATTTCCTGAATTTTTACACACAAAAAAAAAAACATTCACTATAAAAAGTGAATCTCTTGCAGTGAACTACATGCATGATTTACCGTGACTATACATCACTGCATCAGAAACTACACAGTTACTGTCTGTTAAATAAAGTAACACATAGACTAACCTCAGTGTTTCTCTGCTCATCCTGAACTGAAGCTCAGGCTCTACTCTTCAACACAATGGTGACACACAAAACAGATGATACAGAAACACTTTACATCCCAACAGAACATTTAACACTACCAGATCTCTCAGGATCTCAGCATCTTCACTTATTACAATCCAGACTTTATTTATTTCATACTAACATTCTTATTGAGAATTAACAGAGTTGATGTTTTATTGAAAATAATAAAGTTTGTACATATATACATATTTAATATGTTAAGGCAATGAATCCAAGAGAAACTCAGATCAGATGATGTTGGTCACTTTCAGTGATGATAGTCAACATGTAAAGGCCTGATTTACTGATACAACCTGAAGTCTAATATCTGATTAAGTCATTAAATAATAGTTGTTAATTTTGCATGCCAATACTGGTGCAGATAATCCTGCAGTGCTGTGATACTCAGATTTTATGAAGTCATTATACTGTACATGTTCTGACAGGATCATATAGACTCACTCAGACATCAAGAATCAGCGTATAAATCGCAACAATGGTGACAATGAGAAAAAAAATTCTGATAAACTCTGAACTAGTCACAATACTAACTACTAAAGTCACAAAAAGGCTTTGTTGATTTGTTGACATACGCTGATTCTTGATGTCTCTATACTCCTAAAAATAAAAACCTCAAAACATTTTCTCTATAATATATATATATATATATATATATATATATATATATATATATATATATATATATATATATATTTAATTTCAGAATATCAGATTGTTATAATACTGATGCCACAATATTACAAGGGTCATGTGAAAAGTTATGACATGGATCATACACTTTGTATAAAACTAAAGTCTCTCTATATATTATGTAACCTCAGATAATATATTCAGAGATTTGACTCAAACTTATATCAGTGAATCAGATCACCACATGATGATTATAACATCTTCAATAAGTGACTAACATCTGATGAGATTTTCACCTGCATTTATTACCATAACAAATGTGATTCAAAAACACAGTTTAAACAGCAGTGAAAACAAATGTTTAAAACTCAAGGGTCATGAGCCTAGCTAAGGCAAACACTGATCTCAATCATGGTGACATCAAATTTGTGACAAGTTTTTTGCACTTTATTTAAATTAGCATATGTTACTTTAATTTTATGGTTTTTGTTTGGCAGCTGCAGCTGTCAGTCATTTGACCCTGTTTTTACGATTTTCTTTTTGCAATGAAGGTATTTGATCATAATAATTCAGGAAATAATAACAGTGTTTTTTCGGTTTATTTAAATTAGTTTTTTTGTTTTCTAAAAAATGTGAATTACTGGAATTTGTCATTAATGTCACAATACCTAAAATAAGAGCTGAATTTAAAATGAAAGAAAATGATCATCAAAAAAATCAGTTATTTTCTGTAAAATTATGATTTTTTTACAGTGTAGACAAGACACAATATTGTTACATTGTTCGGTTGCACTTTAGATTACAGCGCGCAAAGTACTGTGTAATTAAAACAAATTTAGTTTAACTTTTGGTAATTATAGCGTACCTATAAGTACTTACATGTAAGTATAAGGGAACAAAATGTAATAAAGTGGTCACAACCACGAGAATTAATTATACTGTAAGTATTTTAGAACTAAGGGGTACTTACTCTACTATTATGATACAACAACCCTATGTTTGGGAGAAATTTATCAAGAACATACACTGCGTATCTTTTTGTAATAATAGTGTACCAATACATTTAAAAAAATACAGGGTACATATCTGTGCAATTATAGTTTTTTTTTTATTTTTTTTTTTAGCAAAAGTATTACAATTTAGTTTTAAATACTGGGGAAATACTCTTGTTCCATGTAGTTACAGGGTAAGTGTGACATTGTGGGCTTTAAATTAAAGTGGTGCTTGTCACCCTCTTTTTCCATGAAGTTACAGGGCAAGAACAATAAAAATACATGCACAATCTAATATCACTGACTGGGAAACCTTTATTTGAAAAACAACTTAATTCAAAACAGATTCACAACACTTCTTATTCATTTAAAATGCAGTACACCCAGAAATACATCCCCACAATTTACTCATATTTTACCCTCATGCCATCCGAGATGTATACGACTTTCCTTCTTCAGATTAACACAAATAAAGGTTTTTAGAAAAATGTATTATCTCTGGGAATACATATAATGCAAGCTCATGTGTTCCAAAAAGTTGGAGCATCAAACAGCACATACTGCAATAAATATGCGCGTGCATGAGAGTTGAGATCACGCTTGACGTGACGTGAGCACGTCGGAAGTCGGATGCCATCAGTTTTTTTTGTTTTTAATATTGCTCACAACAAAATACAAACAATAACAGATAATAACAATGAGAAACAAACAAGACAGGAGGAAAGAGACGCCAGTTTTCGTGTGAGTTTCACAAGCTTCACAATGTGTTTCACAACGTGCTTACATTTCCGTCACACGTGAACTAGACTCTCATGCACACACTGGTGACAGTTTGTAGGAAGCAAAAAAGTAAATTATGTAAAACATTTCTGGGTGTACTGCATTTTCTTTTAATATTTAATACAGAATAGCAAAATACATGGAATTCCTTCTTAAGATTCATCAGTGGAAAGATTGAAAAAGGGGAAGAGGAACAAGAGGAGGAAGACGCCAAGCAAGAAAAATAAACAAAGGGCAAAACGTGCTTCTCTCTGTATTTGAAATAAAAAGTTATTTAAAAAAAAAGTTTTAGATGAATAAGAAGTGTTGCAAGTCTGTTTTGAAATGTTGTTTTTCAAACAAAGGTTTCTGAATCAGTGATATTAGACTGTGTATGTATTTGTATTGTACTTAGTCTGTAACTACTGTACATGGAACAAGAGGTTAACAAGCACCACTTACCCTGTAACTACATGGAACAAGAGTATTTCCCCAGTATGTAAAAAAAAAATGCAATAGTTTTAGTTTTACTTCCCTTGAAACATGTAAGCCAAATCTAAAACATCTGCACTTTTGCACTTTTACATCTGCACTTTTTATCAACAACAAAAAAAGTATAAATGCACAGACATGTACCCTGTAATTTTTAAATAGCCTTTATGTATTGGTACACTATTATTTAAAAAAAAGTATGCATTGTATGTTCTCGCTAAATTGCTTCCAAATATAATAGTAGAAAAAGTACCCCTTAGTTCTATAATACTTACAGTATAATAATTTTTTCATTCTCCATGTTGTTACCCCTTTATTCCCCAAACTTTACATATTGTTTCCTTATACTTACATGTATGTACTTTATAGGTACACTATTATTACAGATAGTAATTAAACTATACATTTTCAGGTCATCTGATATGCCTACTACTAATCCAAAATGTAATTTACAGTATCTTACGTAGTACTTTCTGGGCTGTAATCTAAAGCATTAAACGTAAGATACTGTAAATTGCATTTTGGATTAGTAGTAGGCCTATCAGCTGACCTGAAAATAGTTATTTTGAGGCTAGTGCTTTTGACTTTTAGAAAACAGGAGTGTCTGACATTAATTTCTTTAATTATTTTTTCAGTATGCCAGAGGGCGTTATGGAGGTGCATGGAGAAGGAAAAGCTGGGTATTCGGAATGTAATGGAAATTTTTATTCTAGCCAGCTAATACCATACATGGTGTTAAAGAAACTGCAAGTTGCATATCATCTTCCTTACTGCTGAAGAACAAGGTCAAAATGATATTTACAGAAAGGACAGTTTGTTCTTTCTAAATACAGATAAGCTCGCTTGCACTAAGAGCAAAGGTGTTGCATTGGAAAAGATATACTCAATTGTTTTTAATGACATATGTGTGTAAGTGTGTGTGCATAAAGGGGTGTTAGAATAAGTGTGATAGGTTTTCTGTATATAAGCTGGGCAAAAAGGAGAAGTCGGCGCGCTTCTCTTATCAGACTCTGACTGATGGGTGAACAGCCTTTCTTGCAAGAAATAAAGATCTTTTATAACTTTTGAAATTTCCAGCTGTCTTCCAATTATTATTTAAAGTCATGAAAGTAATTTCCACGACAAATGGCGACGAGGATGAGATCGCAAAGCTGATGACCTCCGTGGACGAAGCAATTGACTAATCATCCCAAAGACAAGAAGTCTCTGGCTCCGATACCCCAACGCTAAAAATGCAAGGGACGGGAGAATTGTGGACACCACGGCAGGCCTAGGTGGACGCGATCCTGATTAAAAGAAACCAAGCTGCAAAAGCACGGTGAGAAACATTTTTGCACTAATAAAATATCCCAAAAGGGTCAGTGAGAAGTAGATTTCCCAAAAGGGTCAGTGAGACGAGTTCTCAAAGGTAAAGACCAGTAGTGACGGATTACTGGCAGGGTGCGGTGACCGCACGGGGATTTTCAGAAGGTTATCTGAAAAAAGGTAATTAGTGCAAAAATGGGTAATGTTAATAAAAAGAGTTGGAGACAGTGGATTTCTCAAAAGGGAATTATTGTTCCATGACCAAGAAAAATGGAATGTGGTGGCATCATAGGATACCACAGTTAATTAAATTGTATGGATTTAATGTGTGTTTAATGTCTGAGTGTAAGCCATCTGCAAAAGACAAAGGAAAATTGGACAAAAAACAAGTCCAAAAATATACAGAAAAAGATAATTATGACTTTGATGGTCGAATTATAGATGTATGGTTAAATGAGGCAATTACCAGACAAAGAAGACAGATAAACGCAGCATTAGCACCATTAGAGAGTGCAAATAGTGGAGAGACAAAGGCAGAGGAAGCCAGAAAAACTTTACTAAACTCTTTCTAATTCTTCTGAGGAAATGAGATGCATGAAAACCCGCCTGGCTGAGGACGACCGCTGTCCGGCTCCTTACTCCCCCTACCAACCACCACCAGCAGTGGCCCTACACGAACCACAAAGACAACCAGGAGCAATGGGAGGTCAAGATCCTGGGAAAGACAAAGAAGAAGAGGGAACGAGTCTGCAAGCAAGACCACCAAAACACCGATATCGAAGCCTGCTAGTTTCGATCACCCTGCCCTCTGCTCCTCCAGACTACACTCCTCCATCTCCAAAATTCGTAAATGTTCACCAACCCAAAGAGAAGCACAGGCCAGACAATCAAAGACACTACGTATGAAGAATATCTGATAACTGTTTTTCTGGATGGTCTGGACCGTGAAATAGGGAAAAAGGTCAAAACGTCTTGTGTGGGGTACCACCAAGCGCGGCTGGAAGAAATCTGACGACACGCAACGCATCAACAAAAGCTGCTGAGAGACCAAGCCAAGAACAAACAGAAAAAGACTGACAAAGACAGTCAACTGGCTCTGCTGAAGATGGGAGGGTTGATGATGGAAAATTACTCAAGAGGAGGAGGAAGAGGTGGCAGAAGAGGACGAGGCAGAGGAGGAAGAGGACGTGGAATGGGTGACCAACCTGCAATGGACCCTGAAGCTTGCTATAATTGTGGGCGAAAAGGACACTGTCCGGATCCTCCAAAGAAGAGAGGATTCCAACAGCCACCAGAGCCACAAGGAGATTGAAAGAAGGAGGGGGAGGGGAGCGACGGTGAAGGGTCTGACTCCCAGGTGGTAAATATGTCTAATCTTATCTCTTTTTCTGCTCCTTGCAATGAAGAAAATGTGCTTGCTGTTTCTTGCAATGAAGACAATTTGCTTGCTGACACTGAACGAATGTATAAAGCATTTGCAAAATTACCAATGATTGACATTAGTGTCGAGGGAAAGAAAATTAAGTTCTAAGTTGACAGTGGAGTGACGAACTCAGCAATTAAAAATGAACAATTGCCTGATTTAATTGTATTATCTGGAAAATGGGCAACCTCCAGAAGTGCCACAGGGCATCTGGTAAAGGAACCATATACAGCAGATTTGTCTTGTCAGATTGGTGATCGCTCATTTTCTCATGCTTTTCTTGTAACTACCACCTGTCCTTGTAATCTTCTGGGAAGAGATTTGAAGTGTAAACTCAAGCTGAATTTGTATTGTGATGACAGTGGCCTCACTGCTGATATGAGTATGGTGCGAATGCCAACTGAAACATATGTTTTTGAATGGAGCACTCCTCAGTGTGGTCTGCAAAACAAAGCCACAGATAGGATGCCTCCTAACCATGATTTCATGGAAGAAAGTGATTTGCATTGCACATGTCATGTTAGCAGTGAGCCAGATGAAATTTTTGCTGAAAAATGGTCTGAACTAGAGAGTGAGGAACTGAAAACCTCAGAGTTAGTTTGGTCAGATAAATGGTGTGCTGTAAAGGTTGAAGTGACTGATAGCCAAACATCTCTTTAGCTAAACCACTGACTGCAGAGTGGAGAGAATTGGGGCTTTTTGTGAAACAATGTGACTCACTAAAAGATTGGTGGCCAACCACTGACAAAAATGTGTGGCAATCTGAGAGCACAGGGTTTTACAAACAGACACTAAGAAAAAATATTAAGGGAATCAGAACTGTTAAAGTGATGAATAAATTGAAGAATTGCTGTGTTGTAAACCAGAAGAGACTTTTGGAAATTAAGGGGTTTAATTTGATTTTTGCAGTTCTCTGAGTGTTCAAGATTTACAGCTGCCTTGAAAAGTGGGATGACTGCAGAAAAATAAAAGAGGAAGTGGGGCCTGCAGCCGCCCTACTGAAAGAGGAATTTGACACTTCTGAAAGGGGGGTACAAGATAGAAATGTTTTTTTTGTCCATGAATCAAAGATTGTTTGAAGATTTCCAAATATTCTTTTAAATAGCTTATGAGCAACAGCAAAAGTGGAAAATTGAAATTGTGCAAAGAATGACAAATTGCATTTGGGAAATTAAAACGGATTCTCTCAACTGCAATTGTAGGTCTATACGATTACTACTTTAAAGTGTTTAATCTATTTGATTTTGAAAAGTTAGGTTTACGTTCACTGTGTTAAACTCAAACACATGACGACTGCATCGGACAATTGAGAATTGATATCCTAACGTTCAGACACTGTTGCAAGGGGAATGCCACAGTGTGTCTACGTTCAGTAGTTTCTGTCGTCGTCGAACTTTGTTACCGTTCATATTTGGTGGTATTCCACTCCTAATATATGTTCCCCATTCAGTTCATAAACTGCTATGGCAGACAAGAATGTATGAATCTCTGGCCAGAGAGGGGTGTGTGGAGTGTGTGAAAGTGAGTGTGTGAATTATGGTGTTCAGAGACATAAATTATGTCAATCAAAACAGCTGTATCTAAACAGGTAAAATATGACCCAACAGGGAAGAAAATATTCCCAATAAAATAACAACCATGGATGAATTTGGCTAACTATTGTGGTATGGGTTATTGTTGTGGCAGAAATAAACAATGCCACACCTGCACAGCGTATAACTTTGGGAAGGCAGAGAGCAAGCAAGCTTGCCCTCTCCACCCCATGTTTAACTTTTTCCTTTTTACAGGATGTCATGATGGATCTCATCAAACAGAACTGATTCTGTTCCAAATGTATAAAATATTGTCTTGTTACTGTTTAACATGAAATTTCACAGGTCTCATCAAAAAAGGACGACCGGCCAGACAAGCAGATGAGTCTGGCGACATGATACATGTTGTCACTAACAAGAATACTTAAGGTCTCCATTCACAGGTTGTTCTTGTGGTTCACTCCACAAACAAGGTCCCATCTGGGATGCGGAGACACCTCCGTCCAAGCATCTCGACTTAAACTACACCAACCAGCCTCAGCAACCCCAAACGCCGACACCAATGACAACGCACAGCGTCAAGTGAGGGACCAAGGATGTGCTAGTAACATTCCTCCCTTGCCAGCGAGGGAAAGCCCATTGCAACGGTTCGCAAAGAATCACCCTGGTGAAGATGGAACGTCCATGGGGCAACGAGATGATCAACACATTTGGAGGAAGATGTGGACCAACTAATGGATTAAGCTGATATTAATTAATTTTGTGTGATGTTTATTGATGTTTTATTTGGTTCAATCAAACTATACTGTAGGACTGAGTATTTAGATCTCATGATTTGAACAATTACTGATTAATTTGAAAATATTTCAGGTACTCGTAAATTAAGAAGAAGAAAATCTCTTAATTCTGTAGAGTATAAGGACTCTAAATGGGTACATTACTGTAAAAGATAATAAATAATCTAGGGACTATTTTTGAAGAAACTTGAGGGTTTTAGAACCCTAATTCAGATATCAGAGATGCTAAAAAATTAATAGTGGTAATAATTGTTCTCTAATAAGGGAGGATAAGTAACTTTGCTGGACTAGGTCCGAATAGATAATTGGGTAGGTTTCTATAGCGATTAATTAATGACTAAATTAAATATTTTTTAGGTGTTTCCATTTGTTAAAATAGCAAAAGAAAAACTTTCAAAAGGAGATTGATTTTGGGAAACATATTAAAGTTCTGAATTATTATTAGTTCGGCTTCCAGAAATGAAATCTGGACTCGTTTTGTTGAGAAAAGTCTTCAACGAATAAAAAATTATGTAGGGGGCACAAAGTTAAAACCTAGACCAAGAACAATGTAACATGTTTAAACATGTTAAATTTAAACTAAAATGAATCTAATCAGTTAAGACATTTCAGTGAAATAGAATATTTGCTCATAAAGCAAAATTCTAAAAAGCTCTCTTAATTCAGAATGAAGTTACGGATTTAATGATCTGGATCAGTGGATCCATTATGAACTATTCCGCATTGCCAACAAATAGAGGCAGGACATGTTATGTCCATCAGTTAATTCTGGAAAAATAGGATTTTAGGATAGGTAATTAATGATTAAATGGCACATCAGCAGCTAAAGCTATTATCATGGCAAGAGCTGGGTTGAGCTGAGTTAATTTTAAAATGAATGACTGTTTGAAACAAGATAATACAATTACTGATATTTGTGTTAAGGATAAAAATGAAAAATATTTTAGAACTTTTTGGTTAGATTTTATTACACAGATCCTTAAATAGATCTGACTAAGTAAAACAATAGCCTGCTTGAATTAAAAGCTAACAAAATAAGGTTAAGAAAAATGGTTAAGCAGTATCAGCCTGTTAAAAGCCTAATAGATCAATGTGATTTGAAATTTAGCAAAGGATAATGAAACTTGATTCAAAGTTAAAAGACAATGTATGTATGTTTAGTTTTTTTCTGAAAATAGAATTAGATTGCTTGAAGATAGAATGTTGGGAAGAAGATGAAAAAGATGAGAAGATGGTATGTGTATGTGGTAACATTGGAAACAGGTGGTATTTTAATTACAACTTAGGATGCTAATTAAAGGAATATTTGACAGGTATTCTAAAGTAAAAGATGGAACATGGTATGATTAGAGATATTAGGTGGTATTAAAGTCACTGACTTATAATAGGTTGATTTGGAAAGGCCTAATGATATAATTTCGGATGATGTAAATATTCATGAATTTGACTAATGAAATTGTTATAGGAAAGGCCAAACCTATGATGATGGATGATTTTCAAATGAAAGAGTGTTTCCTTTATTTCTGTTTAATTTCTTAAAAATGTATTTCTGTTTATTTTGTTTTCAAGATATGAAAAAGGGGTGGAATGTAATGGAAATTTTTATTCTAGCCAGCTAATACCATACATGGTGTTAAAGAAACTGCAAGTTGCATATCATCTTCCTTACTGCTGAAGAACAAGGTCAAAATGATATTTACAGAAAGGACAGTTTGTTCTTTCTAAATACAGATAAGCTCGCTTGCACTAAGAGCAAAGGTGTTGCATTGGAAAAGATATACTCAATTGTTTTTAATGACATATGTGTGTAAGTGTGTGTGCATAAAGGGGTGTTAGAATAAGTGTGATAGGTTTTCTGTATATAAGCTGGGCAAAAAGGAGAAGTCGGCGCGCTTCTCTTATCAGACTCTGACTGATGGGTGAACAGCCTTTCTTGCAAGAAATAAAGATCTTTTATAACTTTTGAAATTTCCAGCTGTCTTCCAATTATTATTTAAAGTCATGAAAGTAATTTCCACGACAGGAATGGTTGAGATTTTGCCTTCCCGAAAACCAGTGTTGCGGTTGGTGGACAAAAGGGACAAGACGACCCTTTTACCAATAATAGAGAAGCATGTGAAAAGAGGCAGCATCATTCATAGTGATGAGTGGCGTGCATACTCAACTCTTTCAGAGAGAGGATACCAACACCACACAGTGAACCATAGCATTCATTTTGTCAATCCATTGACAGGGGTACACACACAAACCATTGAAAGAGCATGGGCAAACTTCAAGACGGAAGTGTGGAGGTTGCGTGCAAACCGGTCAGAGAAGGCTCTCAAAAAACATCTAATATATATAGAATGGACTTATTGGTTAGGCAGGAGACACAGACAGGGAATTCTCGGAAAGCTTTTGCATGATATCAGTCAGTTCTATCACTGACTAAATGTTTTTCCTTTTTTTGTTGTTGCTTAAATTCATGTTTATAACCCTAAAAAGGTTTTATGTTAACTTGGTAATACAAAAATGTCATGTTTTTTTAATTTATTTTTTTATTTTATTTACAGCATTTCATTAAAAGCAGTTTAATGAACAAACTAATGACTCTGGTATTTATTTCCCATTTGGCAGATATGTAATTTTACTGTGGTACTGTTATTTTCTTAATCTTAAACCAAATACTCATCAGTGTCGGTACTTACTATCTATTGACTGTCTGCTGAAAATCAACTGACATTAACCTGTGATGCTGGCCTGTAAGAGTCATTCAACAGCATTTCTTCGATTTTCACTTCATTTTGATGGGCCAAATGTGGCAACAGATGAATATATGAATTTACCTCAAAGTAAAATGACAGTTTACTGAAAGGTTATTTATATGCAACAAACAGTTAGTAGAGCACTTCTGAAAATCCTTGCGAAAGCAAAATATCAAGTGTAACTAACCAGATATATACTTAAGGTTCATTTGAAATGATGTTGTGTTGCTACTTATAGACAACTGCATGTTAACTGAAAGTCTGTTGATACATTGGTTAATAGCTACATGCTGACTACTTAAAAGCTCTTGCTTTGCTGTACTTTAAAGTACTAAGAACCTGTTGAGGATTTGTTGCATGTCTGCAAATACGCTGTTGAACATCTACAACCTAAAATGTATATGCAACAAACAGTTAGTAGAGCACTTCTGAAAATCCTTGCGAAAGCAAAAGATCAAGTATAACTAAGCAGATTTATACTTGAGGTTCATTTGAAATGATGTTGTGTTGCTACTTATAGACAACTGCATGTTAACTGAAAGTCTGTTGATACATTGGTTAATATCTACATGCTGACTATTTAAAGTACTATTGAGAACCTCTTGAGGATTTGTTGCATATCTACAAATACGCTGTTGAACATCTACAACCTAAATTGATAACACATTGGTAACACTTTACTGACAGAATGTTTAATAGCAGTTTACATGTTACATACAGTGTAATGATTGCTACAAACATTTAATAGACAATCTACAGATACTAATCTGATGAGAGTAAGTAGATAAGTACTTGTGAAGTAAGTTATAGTCAGCAGACTATCAATAGACTATCTAAAGGGGGACCATCAAAATAAAGTGTTACCAAGTTATTTAGTATTGCTTTAATATGCATAATAGTAAAATAACACCGGCCAAAAACATGGAAATACAGTGCCCAAAAATATGGAATTTATTACCATGGTGCATGTCTAAAAATAGAGAGGCTGTTCACTGGAGAACAAATTGTTAGAGCTTGACAGTTCAACCACACTCTAACCGTACCCATAATAACCCTATTGCTAAACATAACTCCACCCAATATGTCCAGAGAGGTGGAGCTGGACTAGGTTAAGCTCCACCCATTATGTCCAGTGAGGGGGAGATAGACATCATTTGACTCTGCAGTGAGCCGCACTTGGAAAAATGGTACATGGTAAAAATGTGTGTTTTTTCTATGGTATGTGTTCAAAACCATAGTAATATCTCAAAATGTCTAATGAATACACGGTATAACCATAGTTACCATGTCAAGAAATTTGATATCATGGTACCATGGCCAAAAAAACACAAGGAGTGCTACCATGGTACTTTTGGTGTTTGTGCTGGACGGATGCCACACCGCTGATCATCTTCTTAATCTTATATATCGCTGTGATGTCTTCAGCACAGCACTGAAACAGGAGGCCTTTGAAGCCGTAAACAGAATGGCAATGTTTTCAAGGGTGTGGACGAACCAAGCATTCAAATACACACATCCTGAGGAAGGAACACATTTCCGTTAAACAAAGAAAGGCGGTTCCATGTGATAAGTGCGAGCATTCCAGCCTTCTCTCCATCCTCAACGTCCTTCACATTCATGAACACTCACCTGTGAAGATGAGCGTGTGTCTTCTCTGGCTCGGCCTGAGCGCTCTGTGTAAGGACACTCCGGACAGATTCAGACCATCATCATCTCATCCTCTTTTTATTCATTTGTCTCACCTCTTTCTCACTTTTGCTCTCATCCGCAGGGCAAGTGGCCGACACACAGGCAGGTAAGTCCTCAGTTTACGTTTTATTCGCATGTGAGGGAAACGGTTTCGGTCACGACGACAGTTTTGGGGCTGTTGAGTTATTTTTACCTCTCTCAGATTCACCTGACCGCTTGATTTATATAGTTGGGCAAAGGGAGCAGTGAAATATCATGACAGTTCTGTGCTTTTCTGGGACTTCTTGGATGTATTTTTAGTCAGAGCAGATCTGTGATTCGCTCGGATGCTTTGATCCTTCAGAGATGTTTTGTCACGGACTGTTTAGCCGCTCACAGGAAGTTTGCGCTTCGTATAATAGCAAGATGTTTAGTCTGCGTTTAATTAGAGGCTCAAACAAGATCAGTGATGCAGAACCCACAAACACTGCCGCTTTCTAATCAACCCACCACCATTAACTTTGGGTTTGGATTATCCTTGTTTAATCAGATTTTAGTGGTGTTTACTGGGCTTGACGTGTACAGCGGAGAACTCTGGTTGTGTTTGTTGGCCAGGCTGAGATTTGTGCGCCAGAAATGCAGGCTCTGCTCCTCAGGGAATAATGTTTTGTGTTTGTTTATGTGCTTTCCTTCCTTCCTCTTCTTTCTGTTGGGAACGCCACTGCTCTCCACACTGTCAGTGTTCAGACTTCAGGAAAAGAGCTGAGTGTGTTCTGCTCAAAGTAAACATACCGAGAGGAAGACTCGTTAGAAGTTTTCATCGCTTTATCCTTCACTGAGAAGACAATCCCAGAATTCAACCCTTGTGTTAAATAAGTGCACTAAATAGATTGTAGTTCAAATCTTAAAAGAATAGTTTAAAACATGTACTTGCATATAATCTAATATTACTCAAATAAAAGCCACTTAAGTGTACTTAAAGAGAGACACTTTCATGACTGTTTCTTAACACACTTAAATAGGCCTTTAAAACATGCACTTAGTAATAATGTCAAATTAAAAGTACATTTTAAATCATTGTTTCAATAATCTTTTGTCGTGCTTTAAAGAAGTACACTTATTTTGATGTGTTGACTAACATACTAAAGCACATGTAAAGCACTTGATTATGATTTTAACTTTAGTGTGTTATCCAATTTAACATTTAAAGTTAATATGTTTTTAAATACTTCACCATGTAACAATGTGTGCTTACAAATTTATTTCAATATATTACATAGAAGTTTCAATATAAATTACAATAAATTATATTTTACTTATTAAATATATTTTATATGATTACCTTGAAGACACTTTAAACGTGTGACAGGAAATTTGCAGAATTCACAGCAGATTTAACAAAAATTAGCTAAAATTATCTCAGACCCAACACGTGTTTTTGAGAGTGCATAAATTTGCATAATCTCTTCAAACAGAAAGGTTTAAAAGCTTTTATGATTACTTTTAAATAGCCATCTATTTTTGCCGTCCAGCGGTTTTTCTACAGTTTTATGCCGTAAATTAATTTACAGTTGATTACTGTTAAAATACACTTAACTTTTATTTTATTTTACACATTTAACCCTTTTAACCCCACTGCAAAATATTTTAAATGAACACTTGCGTGTCCACACTACAGAGTGTTGGCGTAACACTGAAGCAGTGTTGAAGTTAATGATATAATTCAGTGATTAATTAACTGATGATTGAGCATTGGTGATGAACACCTGATGTTAACAAGCATAATCACTGAAGGACAGAGGAACTACAAGAAGATAAAAAAGCGAAACACAAGAACTACAACTGACTTCAGCCACAGAAGACATTAAATCTCTCAAGATCTCAGCAGAGGAGGATTAAACAACTCCCAAAAAAATAGCATTACCAACTTCACTTATTACTAACCAGATTGACTTTATTTTTATTTTGTTTTGTATTATTATTATTTATATGTCTACAGAAATTCCTATTGTGAATTAACAGAGGTTTAGATGTTGTTTTGTTTCATTTGATGTTACCATTATGGTGATCAGTGTTTACTTTAGTCAGGCACTTGACCCTTGACTTTAACATGTTTTTAAGACACATTTGTTGTGGAAAAAAACAAAGCCAGCCAAAATGAGATCAGATGTTGCTGATTATGATGTCATTACATAATGTTTGGATCACTGATCTAAGCCTGTGTCTAATCCCTTATCAAAAATGTGTAGATCATATTACTATACTGTGAAACTACAACAAAAGATCAAGCAGTGCTGCAAAATCAGTTATGAAGGATTTTTAAACTCATCATTCACTAAAAAATGTTTTAACTATGGCTTCAGTCAGACACACACAGACATCAAGAATCAGCCAATGAATCTCAACAATGGTGACAATCAACAAAAAAGATCTGAACATCACAAAAAACACTACTAAAAGTCAACACAAAACCAACAGCAAAAATAAAAGCAAAAAGTACAAATTAAAGAAAAATAACCAGACAATTCAGCTGCATAATTTATAAAAAAATGCATTGCAGCATAACACTTACGATTGTCACCATTGTTGAGATTCATTCGCTGATTCTTGATGCCTGTGTGTGTCTGGCTGATCTAGAAGTTCAAAATGTTCTGAGTATAAACTTTTTAAAATCCTTCATATTTCCTGAATGTCATATCCCTGATAGATCTCGTTCAGTAAAATCACAATGACACCAACATCAAAAATACAAAACATCACCCATATAAAAACATTCGACAATAAATGAGATCAGTGACTCAGACCACTAGATGATGATTGTGACCATTAACAAACAGATTGTCATCTGATCCTGTTTTCTTTCAGCTTTTTTGCCATAGCAAATCTATTTTAAAGACACAGCTACAGCAACCAAAGAAAAACTAATGTTCAAAAGTCAAGGGTCAAGAGCCCAACTAAAGCAAACACTGATCACCATCATGGTAACATCAAATGAAAATAAAATGACATCTTAATCTCTGCCATATTTTAATAATAACTTCTGTAGACGTCTGACAGAAATAAAGTCAAACTGGTTATAAGTAATAAGTGAAGCTGGCAAAGCTGTTTGTGGAGTTGTTTAATCCTCCTCTGCTAAAATCTTTTGCTAAGATTTATTGTCTTTTATCTTGATTTCATCTTTTTTTTTCCTGTTCTTCTAGTTCCTCTTTCCTTCAGTGATTCGGATTGTTAACAGCAGGTGTTCATCAGTGTCTCAATTAACTTAATTAAATTAAATTAAATTAACTGAATTAACTATGAAATTATTTGCTCAGTCACGTGGATTATATTAGTGAACTAATGTAGAGAATAGTGAATGAGGGTATCTTCTTATCACCTCTTAAGGAATATTCTTCTTCTTATCAACTCTCAAGAAAGGTTATTCTTCTGGTCATGAATTACTATAAAGTACTCAACAATATAAAAGCTTGAAGCTTAAGATCACACATTTTAGGCTATGTTTACACGGAAACGATCTGAAGAGAAAACGCAAAAGTGGCATTGCCTTATCACTTTTTATTCTGCGTTTAGATGAGCGTTATGGGGGGGAAATCTGCGTGCATATGGTTGACTATAGGGTCGACGCAAAAGTGTGTGAAATTCGATGTAGTATGCACTCCAGGTGGCTAGGTGGCAATGTGAAGCACTGCCACACTACAACACCAAGTCCGCGCGCCTGCGTACAACCTACACTCTAAAAACTCCTGGGTCAAAAATAACCCATAATGGGTTATTTTTGACCCAACTCCTGGGTTAAAAAGGGACCAACTAATTTATGGGTTATTTCAACTCAGAAAATTGGGTTATGCTTTTTGACCCAAATTATGGGTTAAATACCTGACCCAAATGTTGGGTTTAAAAAAACCAACATCTGGGTAGAAATAACCCAAAAATTAGTTGGTCCCTTTTTAACCCAGGAGTTGGGTCAAAAATAACCTAACTTGGGTCACTATCCCAGTATGCCTTATTTCAGAAAATAAAACTTTGTTTTACATTATATTACACACTTCAAGCACTTTTACATTTTTATTGCATTAAATAAAAATCTATAAGAAAAAACACACACTTGGACATGTTTATTTTCATATTTATTTTAGGTCACACTGTAATAACAATATTAGAAATAAAAATGGCCTGGGGCCAACTTTGGGGACAAGATTTTTGATAGTGTCCTCATCAAAGAGAAGAAATGCCTCCTCATCTATCTGAAAGACAGAAAACAAGACAATATGAGTATTGTTAATAAGTCGAGACAATTGTGAACCACTCACCAGACACTCTTTCATTATCAAGCTAACAAATAATCACTTTTAATGTAATGCAGTGGCTTTTTTATTTTATTTTTTTTACGTGGCCCAAATTGCTAGTTAACTAATGTGGTTCTTTTGCAGCATTAACATTACCCATTTTGTGTGAATGACATATTTTCTTTCATTAAAAAGTGTAATGACAGACCATTCTTATGCATAACAGCTTAAAGACAAGGCACAATAATCTTTTAGGGTTGTACATAACCCACTGTCGAAGAAGTTGTGACTTTCACAAAATCTTGCACTGACACATTTAAGTCTTATTAAAAAAAAATGTAGGTATAGAGAGATGATATAAGGGCAATAAGAGTAAAATGCTCACCTCTGTCAGCTCAGACAGCTGCCACTCAGTTAGCTTATCAGCGACAAAACTGTGGAGAAAACATAGCAATATAGAGGTTAGCAACAATTTGAAGACTTGACCCGCTTCTTTAACTCTCACTACTTCAGCCAGTAGAGCACTGTATAATATGATAAGCACGGCACAGCTGGTAAACATAACTCAACTATTGCGTTGCCTCGTCGCTCTGTAGCCGCAGCTATGGGGCTCGCACACCGGACGAGAAGCGCCGCGTCGCGTCTAGGACAACTCGAGGTATCGCTCACTGGACGTGCACTCTCTCAAGGGGCTCGCACACCGGACGCGAAGCGAAGCGCAGCGCCGCGTCTTTAAAATTCGAACACATTATTCTCTATGAGTGTAACGGACACACACACACACACACACACACACACCGGCGGTCTGTCCGCGGCACCCAGCAACGGCTCAGGACCGTGTTCAAAATTGCGTCCGCTTGTGCGATAACGTTACCTCGAGTTGTCCTAGACCTAGATGTTGTCGTGATAGCCGCGGCATGCCAACCACAGAATTACCACGGCTAACGTTAGTCTCAACGTAGCAACGTATTATTATTATTTTTTTAGCAAATGGTGCTAAACTAGCAACAGGGACATGGACACAGAAAAGTTAACATTACATCAACACTGAAAATACTCTCTTACCTTGAATATAGATGAAGTTGCACCGATGAAGCACAGGCCAAAACGGATCGAGCGCGAAGCGACGGTTATTTCAAACGACTGTTGTGAGAAAATTCCAGAACAACTGCAAGAGAGAGAGAGAGAAAGCCAACCCTATAACCCAGAACATGGGTTACTCTTTGAAAAATAACCCAGAAACCCAAACAACCCATGAATTGGGTCAAAATATTAGCCCTATAACCCAGAAAATGGTTACTCTCTGAAAAAATAACCCATAATTTTAACCCAACACAAATAACCCAGAAAATGGGTTGAAGAAATAACCCAGGAGTTTTTAGAGTGTAGCAGTCTAGCAGACTTTTGCGTTTTTACCCTTTAGACGGGAACGCGACGGTGGAGCGCTTTTAAAATTTTCACTCTGGAGGGTGGTTTCACTTTTTTGCGTTTTTAAGCCACAAAAACGCCGTCGCCGTCTAAACGAAAGGCACATCTGATCAAATCTTTTTATGTTTTCACCCGCGAGCGTTCTCGTGTAAACAGGGCCTAAGAGACTTTGTTAGGTGAGCATCAGACAGAGACAATCAAGCGTGGGTTTTAATACGAATACATACGACTATACTATAGGGGGAAGTTTAAAAAGTTTACTTGAAAGCAAAGTTGCCAGAAAATCAGGGTAAGTCTGTTTCACCCAGAGATAAAAATGAATGAGCACAAGACTATATCAATTAAGGCAAGAAGCCGGAGATAAGACCAAGACAAAAAGCTAAGAACAAGACACAAAGCAAGAAAACAAAGCAAAGCTCCACTTTTTTTGGAAATAGGCTCATTTTACAACTCCCCCAGAGTTAAACAGTTGAGTTTTACCGTTTTCGACTCCATTCAGCCGAACTCCGGGTCTGGCGGTACCACTTTTAGCATAGCTTAGCATAGATCATTGAATCGGACAAGACCATTAGCATCTCTCTCAAAAAAATGACCAAAGAGTTTCGATGTTTTTCCTATTTAACTTTGCTGCCGTACCATGGGTCCAGCAGGCGTAATGATATGACGCAGCGCCTGAAAATAGTCCCTAGCTGGGTAGACTATAGGGTCGACTATTTTCAGGCGCTGCGTCATTTCATTACGCCTGCTGCACTCATGGTAGCCTACGGCAGCAAAGTTTCTTGATTATTACGCAGGAATGAGAGTATAGTTCCTAGCCATAGTTCCTAGCCAGTGTGAGTTGAGTTGATCACGATCTTTTTGAAGCTCACGACGGAGTTTGGAGGTGTTTCTGTTTAGCCTCTGTCATGCCAATAAAGTGACAATGGGGCAATTTGATCCAGACTCATTTGTGCTAGGCCTGTGATTTACATGAATGTGTCCAATAGGTTAAAAGCTTTCTGAAGCTTAGAAAGTATAAGTCATTGTGATTTCATCCAGACACTACAAAGGCTTATAAATTGGTCAAAATGTGTTTTGTTTTAAATCTAGTGTTTTGTTTCTATGATGGGTGTAGGTTTAGTGGTAGATATTTTGACATAATAATATAGTGAAACAAATTTGACTAATATAGTGAAACAAATGTGTGTGTGTGTGTGTGTGTGTGTGTGTGTGTGTGGTTGTGTGTGTGTGTGTGTGTGTGTGTGTGTGTGTGTGTGTGTGTGTGTGTGTGTGTGTGTGTGTGTTATCTCTGGGTCTTTCTGAGCAGCATTCACCATTGATCAGGTGACGTTGACTGTGCTTCCTGGTAATAATGTGGCGAGTGGCTCTAACCTAACCTTGCATTGTGAGGCCAAAGTCAGTCACAGCCTCCCCCAGCCACTGACATACACCTTCAGCTTCCTGCAGGACGATCAGGTCATGTACTCCAAAAATACCAGCTCCTCAGTGGTGGAGCGCAGTTTATCTCCAGCCAGGGTGTTCAACTCGGGTCGCTACCAGTGCGCTGTCCGCATCTACGACAAGATCAAGACAAGCACCAGTCAGAAACTCATAGTCACTGGTTAGTTACATAACTGATGCTCATCAAAGCATAATTCTACTAATTATATTTTAGCAGCTGTTGCTGTCCACTTACAGTGGATATAAAAGTCTACACACCCCTGTTAAAACAGCTGGTTTTTGTGATGTAAAAAAGGAAATAAATCATATCAGAACTATTGCATGTTTATTGTAACAGTAGCAACCTCTACAATGTCACTGGAAACAGCTGTTTTAACAGGTGTAGACTTTTTATATAGATATTTAAAGGGATACTTCACCATTTTTTCATATTAAACTATGTTATTCCCTTAACTAAGACGAGTTGATACATACCTCTCTCGTCTCAGTGCGTGCACTCAATCGCTCTGGAGCGCGGCGACACTTTGATAGCACTTAGCTTAGCCCAGTTCATTCATTAGGATCCAGACAGAGAAGAAACACCTCCACGTTTTCCCTATTTAAATACAGTTACACGAGTAGTTACACGACCAAGTATGGTGACACAAAATAAAACGTGGCACTTTTCTAAGCAGGTAAAAAGGTCACCATACTTGGTCGTACACCATACACCCTGCAGAGCGATTGAGTGCACGCACTGAGACGAGAGAGGTATGTATCAACTCATCTTAGTTAAGGGAATAACATAGTTTAATATGAAAAAACGGTGAAGTATCCCTTTAACCACACATGTTTGCGACTATTTTTTATTTATTTTTAGATTCGCACCAATAATGTTTGAGATCTTTTTGGATTTGGAAAGTATTGCATGGTTTTTGTTGTCACAAAATGTTGTAGTTGATGTGACTGACTATGTTGAGTTCAGGGGTTAATGAAGAGTCTTTAAACTCATGCAGGCCTTCAAGTCCCCACGCTGAAGGTGAAGTCTGATATCATTTCTGAGGGGGAAGTGATCAATGCCACATGCAGCGCACCCGATGAGAAAGGCAGTCTGAACTTCTATTTCTACGAGGACGATCAGGAGGTCAAGCAAGCCTCTAGTAAGAACAACTCTGTGACGACCACTCTCACCTTGCAGAAGCTCAAAGACGTCTACCTGCACTGTGTCTATGTGGTTATCATGCATCCTGACGCGGGCTTCTCCAACAAAAGCAAAATGGTGAAAGTGATTGTAAAAGGTAACATCATGTACATTTTGCTGTTACCCATGCATTAAATCAAAATAGTTGTTTTGTGGCTTTTAGTCCACATCTGTTGGCTACACTCAAAATTATTTTAGTCTGTTTTTAAGGGTTAGTTCACCCAAAAATAAAAAATTCTGTCATTCATTTCTCACCCTCATGTCGTTCCAAACCCGTAAGACCTTCGTTCATCTTCGGGACACAAATGAAGATATTTTTTATGAAATCCGAGAGCTTTCTAAACCAGCCATAGGCAGCAATGTCACTGCAACTTTCAAGGCCCAGAAAGGTAGTAAAGACATAGTTAAAATAGTCCATGTGACTACAGCGGTTCAACCTTAATATTATGAAGCGACGAGAATACTTTTTGTGCACAAAAATCCTCCAAAATAACAACATTATTCAACAATCTCTTCTTCTCCACGTCATTCTTCTACGCTGTTGACGTAGTGTAAACAGTGCAGTGCTTCCTGGTTCTATGTCAAAACGCAAACTCACTATTGGCCAGCTCCTGTATCAGCATCACACGCATGTGTCATGTGCTCACATCACCAGCATCGGCCAATAATTAGTCAGCATTCTGGTGTATAACCCGTAAGCGCTGTACTTTGTTTACTACGCGAATAGCGTAGGAGATCTGACACAGAAGAGAAGAAATTGTTGAATAATTATTTATTTTTTGAGCACAAAAAAGTATTCTCGTCACTTCATAACATTAAGGTTGAACCACTGTAGTCACATGACCTATTTTAATGATGTCTTTACTATCTTTCCTGGGCCTTGAAAGTTGCAGTGACGTTGCTGTCTATGGAGGAATCAGAAAGCTCTCGGATTTCATCAAAAATATCTTCATTTCTGTTCCGAAGATGATAGAAGGTTTTATGGGTTTAGAACGACATGAGGGTGAGTAATGACAGAAATTTCATTTTTGGGTGAACTAACTTTAAAAAATTATGCATTCAATTGTATGACTGATGGATTGATCAAATAAATGCAGCCTTGGTGAGCACAAGAAGCTTCTTTAAGAAACATTAACAATCTTACAGAGCCCAAACTTTTGAATGGCAGTGTAAATGCTGGTCATTAATATCAAAACTATTGAATCTTATTTCACTTATGGATTATGTACATTTTAGTCCAATAAAACGTAAAGTTATAATGCCCCTAAAGTTATAATGCCTCTCAACCCCATATGATATGGCAAGAAGTATAGCAACACAAGAAAATACAGCTAAGCAAGTCATTTCATGGGGTCTTTATTGAGCATATCCACAGCTGACTATATTTTGCATCGACAGTGAGATTGTTTTTTTATTTTTTATTTTTATTTTTACAGATCTTGATGTGATCAGGCCGCAAATAAGCATCTCCCCCAACGCGAATGTTGTTGAGGGTGACAGGGTGCAAATCACATGTCAGGTGCAATATCCCTCAGATCTCGATTTGTTCCTTACCAAAGGCAACACCATACTTCATAAATATCACACAACGTTCACACACAGCTTCACCGTAAGAGCTGAGGATTCAGGGGACTATGTGTGTAAAGCAGAGAAAGGCAGCGTGCAAAAGAGGGCCGTCTATGGGCTAAATGTCACAGGTAACTAACCACAACCATACACATTTTGACTAATCTTAGAATGCTTTCAGCTATCAAGAGTCCACTTTCATCTCCATATGACATTGTTTGATTAAAGGGTTTATTTGATTTGTGTTATTATTATTGCATTATAACAAGTTTGCCTTTTTATTTCAATAATGTCATTTATGCATTGAAGCGAAAATTGGAATATCACGTTGAAATGGAAAATGAAATGGAACATTTTCACCATTACAAAATATTTTACACACATTTTGCACATAATGCTATACTGTGTAATTCTATACTGTGAATGCAGATTTTGTTTTGATTTGTTTATCAGAACAAAATTAATAAATTTATTAATGAACAAATAATACATTTTATTTAGCCAAGAGTGTAATAATGTATATTATTATAATACACAACATGTAAAATACATTTTATATATATATATTTAGTTTTTTTGTTAAAGTTTATTTTATTTCAATAATGCACTATTTTATGAACTATAATAACCCTAAACTGCATGATAATAAACTTTGTCTGACTCCATGTTCACTCTTTAGAACTGTTCTCGAAGCCGATTTTGAGAATGAGCGCAGATAAGGTTTTTGAAGGGGAACGCTTCACTCTGACCTGCCACAGTGCTGTAAGCTCCTCGGAGAAGATCAATAAAGCGGACATTAAGTACACTTTGCTGAAAGAAGATCGGAACATTTATTCAGGTGCCAACTACTTTGCCACTGCGAGCCTGGCCACCAATGGGAAATACTCCTGTATGGCAGTGGCTAAAGGAGTTACCAAGACCAGCCAACCACTTGATTTAAAAGCTAAAGGTGAAGAGAATGCTTTTACCAAAGCTCCGGCATTAGAGGACATGCATATATTATCCACATTATTAAAAGATTGTTATAACAAAGCATTTTCCATTATTACTACTATGAATATGAAGCAGACTTATTTATTTCAATTGATATGGTGCATTGCAAGAACACACTTTCTTTAGGCACCCTAATGCTTTTTTCATGCTTCTCATTTTCCTCCCCTCTTTTTTCCAGTGCCTGTTTCTACCCCAGTCATTCGTGTTGTTGATAGGGTGATTGTTGGTCGGCCATTCAGGGTTTTGTGTGAGGCTGAGAATGGAACGCTTCCAATAACATACACCTTGAAGTCCCACATGTCAGAGGCTGAGAGGAGAGTGGTTGAGGCAACTGATAAGGCGCTCTTCAGTAATAACTACATCAGTTCTCCAGAAGAGATTCACAGCTTCACATGTCAGGCTCAAAACGAGGGGCGATCAATCAGTATCGCTAGTCATCCACTAAGAGCAGAAGTCATAGGTAAGAGGACCAAACCCTGACATCTTCATGCTCAATAATTTGTGTGCCTATTCCATAATCACTGATAGACTTTTGTGTCCGGTACCATTTTTGATGACTGTTACATTCATTGTATCCCTGTTCTGCAGAGACACAAGCTTTTCAAGACAACATTCAAAGTTTGTCTTGACGAAAAAAAACAAGCCTCTATCTACATTTTTTTTTTTTTACTCTAAAAATATACTTATGCATACAATTCACTGCGGTTTCCAGCTGAAATAAACAAGAGTGGCAGTAAAACACCGATAACATCAATTCCTTTTCGAATTATGTTAATTAGCACTAATGGATTCATAATAATAAATTAGCAACAATGTCCTCCTCAGCTATTTTATCAAAAATGTTCCCCCAGATCATGTTCCCCACAGCGGGCGGACTTAGTCAAAAACGAAGTGATAACAAGCCCCACCCATTCAGAGGAACAATATGATTGGTCAATTTTCCTGTCATTTGATATTCGTCTTTTGACCTCAAAACACTTTTACCATAGTGCATGATTTGTAAACATACATTTTGACGTTTACATTACATAATCAGCTCCATGTGTATGGCTTTTCTGCTGTAGTAAACTTGTCCAGTATCCAGTAAAACATACATCATGATAAAAGAGCTCAATGAATTGCTTCAGCAAATGAGTCTTTATCTTACTTTTGCTTTCCTTAACACTATCTGTTAGGTTTAGTATATGGTTTGGAGTATCTCATTTAAAATCAAGTTTAAAATCTGGAGACTCTTCCAAAGGAATGAATTAATTAATCAGTGTCGGAGAAACCAACAGTGAACATACTTTATGAATGCATGTTAAATCTGTCTATTGTCAAAACACAAGTTTATAAAGTTTTTAAAGGGGTAGTTCAAAATAAAAATAAAAATTCTGTCATTATTTATTCATACACACACACACACACACACACACACAAAGCATTCAAATATGGCCTAATCTGCACTGTTGTCATGGTTAACGTTTAAAAAACACAAAGAGATGCATGACGCAGGGTGATGATTGTCATTTTAAATAAATGTAATAGATTTAATAAACACTCAGAGAAAACACAACCACTATTAACGCTAACGCAAGACAAAGAACTGAAGAAAACTGAGGGCTTAAATACACATGGAATGAAAATCAG
The DNA here is from genome assembly GCA_021554675.1 of Leuciscus idus. NCBI lineage: Eukaryota > Metazoa > Chordata > Actinopteri > Cypriniformes > Leuciscidae > Leuciscus > Leuciscus idus. The sequence goes on from CM038621.1 coordinate 10,633,834, forward strand.
TGGAACAGGGAACAGGTGTGAACTAATCAGACGTCATGACAACTAATGAAAGAACTAGAACTCAGGAGACAATGAAAAAAAAAACAGAACAAGATAATTAAACTAAACAGAACAAGACATGAGTTTTACCTTTATTTTGAATTACACATTGCATTATGTTGTGCTTTAGGGTTGAAGGAAATGTCTGGAAACTTGACAGAAAATGTACTGGTAATTTTTTGCCGCGATATTATCAGTTGTTCTACTGATAAAAAAAGTGATCAAAACTCATTCTCTATTTCTTCTTGAGTCATAAAATAGTTTTAAATAACAGAAGTTGAAATCAGAAATCTCATTCCTGATCACATTCAGATACAAATTTGACATGACATTGACTCCACACCGGAATGGTGAATGGGATTTAAAGTTGCGACAGAGCAGCCAATTTCTAGTTATTAATGACTGAAAGATGACTTCAGAAAATTAATGGACTATAGTATTATTGGTGTTAACTGTCTCTTACTATTCTTGACTAAAGTAGCTGGCATTTCTCTGTCTGTCTATCAGTACCAGTGTCCAAGCCAGTCCTGGTGCCACAGGACATTACAGTCACAGAGGGCTCAAATCTCACCCTCACCTGCCGTGTACAGAAGGGCACTTACCCAATCATCTTTACCTGGTATCACAACAGGCTTCCTTTACCCACCCAAGAAGTCAGATCCTTAGAAGGTAGTCATATCATCAAAGCCATAGAACGAGACCAGCGAGGCGACTACTACTGTGAGGCTTCCAATTACAACATTGAAATTAAAAGGAGTCATCCTTCCAGGATTGGAGGTACATTTTTAAGCAGTCAGTTAATGCAGTTTTTCTTAATTCTAACAATGCAATATTGTGAGAACATGAACGTGATCAAACATAAACGACGCTCTGGAAAGTTGACGGGCCAGTGCTGCAACGTCACAACATTGTAAGCCTTGCCAATTTAGATATTCAAGCACAAGAAGACGTGAAAGGGAACTCACTTCATCACTCGCGTTTCAGACAGCGCTTGAATACTGAATTGAACTCTCTTTTACGTCGTCTTGTGCTTGAACGGACAAATTCACACAAATTCCAGTCTTGGCTCGAGTATCCTAGTAAAGATAGTCGGTTATGTATTAGGTGAACGTAAACAGTCGAGAAAGACAATGCATGTGTATCAGTATATTGAATCCGTGCATTAGGTTTAGAAGTGACAGCAGCCTAATATTCCTGCTGCATTTTCTGTGTTTTTAATATTAATAAAACAACCAAGGAGAAAGATATATTTTTTTTTTAAAAACACTCTCTGCTCTTGACTGAATAACATTTGTAACTTTAATAATCTGTTTAATTTATACAGTGAACTTTGTTCAATGTCTCTACCTGAAAACTACAGTTACTTGTCTCAATTTTTTTAAATTTATATTAGTTAGGCTAGTTGTTTTAGCTGCGGTATCGAAATTTGAATAGAGAATTCTGTATCATCGAATTTTGTTATCATAACTGCCTCTTTTTGCAAAAACATGGGAGGTAAAACATATTTATGGCTGGTAAAAGTCAGCGGTTTTAGGCCCTGCTTGTACTCATGTAGAGTATGTTTCTGGCATAAAAGTGGCAATGTTTACAGAAGATGTTGGTAAAGGTGTTCACAAGTTCTTTCTGATTATTTGTTGTGTGTGTGTGTTTTATAGTCAGTTTAGCGGTGTGGAAGAAAGCTCTTATTGGAGTGTTCTGTATCTTGCTTTTGGTGGCTATCGTCATAGTCCTGACAGTCTTTTTGAAGAAAATGCCAAATCCACGCAGAAAAAAGCAAGCAACTGAGTTATCAGTGTAAGACACACCTTAATTTCAATTGAACATCTACAGTTCGTATGTCTAATATCATAATTTGAATGTTTCTTCATTCTGTTTGAAAATGCTTTTTGTCTCAGAAAACCTTCAAGGCCCAAATCAGGTGACCCTATGAGAATGAGCCTCACTCTCGACATTGAAGACAACACCATTCTCAATGGTAGACAATGTCCATTATTCTTGTCTTGTTAATATTAATAGTGCATTTGGCTATTTTTGAAGCTGCTGTGTGTTTAAGGCAAGGCGCCACAGGTGAATAGGCTAAACACTAATAGATACTTAATAGATCAACTTTCCCTAGTTGATTAATCACAGTATATTTAGACAATCGTTTTGTGGGATGTTATGTAATATGCAAATTAGGCATTATCTAATTACATATGCACACATTTACATACACTGCATAAAGCCAGGTTCAAAAGTCTTGTTAAAGGTTTTTGAATTTCTCTATTTATGACAGCATAAATCAGAAAGTACTGTCAACAGCCATAAAAGAAAAGAAAAAAAAAAGTATTTTTAGGTATACAATGTTATATAAATCAGATGAATGTGCTTCTGAAGTGGATATTTCTGGCTTTTCTCATTGTGATAAAATGGCCTTTGATGATACACTAATTGAAATAGAGGGGGAAATTGTTATAAAAATAAAACAAGGTTTTTGTTTAGTTTTTTTTTTTACTAGTATAAAAGAAGACTAGTTATGTGCCTGTTTATTATTTGAGCTGTATACTGTTCTAAATCATACTTTCTATGAGTACTTTTCTTGGTGGATGAACTTATGATTTTATTATTACCATTGTAATTCTTGTACATGCAAACAGTGATATGCAGATCGTTACGTCATATCTGGTATCTTTGCGTGTTGGGTTAGGTTAGATTATTATAATGGCTGAATTGAATTTTGATTACCAACTCATATTGAAAATTGCATTTTATCACTTTTTTTTCCCTGACACCGAATGTTGAAGTCATGTCTTGTTTGTTTCTGCCTTACAGGCACTCCCTGTGTGATGGGCAGGAATGTCTGGAGTGAAAATGTTTCTGGCTCAGGTACAGACTTTAAACAGGATGAGGCCTATGTGATGTGAGTTCATCTCATGACAATGTCTGCTTGCTACTGTATCAAACTAGATTCTGACGATCACACCGATGTGGACTCTGAGCTGGTTCACCCACAGGAAGTGGATCCCAGCAAAGGTGAGAATGTCAACGAATCCCTCAAATGGAATCATTAAAAAAAAAAAAAAAAAAAAAAAAATGTTATATATATGTCAGTTCTACCTGAATATTGAAAGAGCATTGAAGCGATTTGGGTATTTTTGTAAACCACATCTGGTGCTCAAATTATAGATTTGTCTCTGTGTGAAATGCTGAGCCACTGTAAACGTTGTCATGACACTCTGCGTATTTTCTAATCTCAATTAATTTTATTAAGAAATTGCAAGAACACAATTTAGTGTGCACATACAATGATGTCACTGCCACCAGATTTTCTAACTTCAAAATAAAAAATAAATTAAAGTATAAGTACAATTGGTTGTGCTTCAAGATGCAGATTTCAAACTGGCGACCCAACACAGTACAACATGTGGCACAAACGTTGATATTGATTAAGTACAGTTTTCGAGGTTGAAGGCATAACATTTGACCTGTTTATATTGGCCAAATAAATTTGCATCAGTGACATCGAGATACTTACGTTTTAATTTTAGTTTAGTGATTTTGTTGTTTTTGTCTTTTTTTTAATTGTAAAATATGTCTATATAGTTTTTAGTTTTAATTTAGTTTAATTTGAGTTATTTTAGTAGGCTACATTAAGTTAAACTAATAAAGAAGGATGACTAATAAAATAATACAATAATTGTACGATTTTTTATGGTTTTAGTTAACCAAATTAACCCTGATTTGCATTGGAATTGAACTGACCACGACACACAGGAAAATGAATTGGAATAGGAATTTTAGATATTCAGAGAAATTCAACACAGGTAGCAGACACCCTCAAAATGAAATTAATTTATTACTGTAAATACTATGAAATATGTCAATTTGATTTCGGCTGTACAGCAGCTTTAAAAGAAAATAGTCAGCTGAAGTCAGTTCAGTGTTAATTCAATTCCGTTGTAAAGATCTTCAATTATTAAATTCGTTTATTTAATCTATAAAGCAGTTCTGCAGAAAACAGTGATCATCATCATCATCCGGCTCAATTCAGTTTTCATCCCATGGTATCAGTGCAGTTAAATCAGTAATGTTGTTGAATATTAAGTGTCCCCAACTAAGCAAGCCAGAGGCGACAATGGCAACAAACCAAAACTCCATCAGGTGACCGAAATAGAGGTGAAAAAAAAACCTTAGGAGAAACCAGACTCAGTTGGAAGGCCAGTTCTCCTCTGGCCAACGAACGGACACGGTGATGATTCAGGATGCATCTCAAGTCAGAAATCTGATTGTGGATCGGTAGCATCGGTAGTACAACCAAAATCAGACCAACTCCTACAGGTAGTCTCGGGGTTTGGTCCCCCAGCACGTCCTGATGTTGCTGAGTCAGTCACGTTCCTCTGTCAACATATTTTGTTGATCCTGGAACAACATTCCTGTCTGAAAATGTAATCCTTACCCTATCCCTACCCCTAAACCTAACCCATAAGTTATCCCTAAAATCAGAGGAAAATTATAGGTGAATAACACTGATGTAGACGCGCTTAACCCTCAAATCTGATTGGTTGTTCAGAATGTTGTTCCAGGATCAGCAAAGATGTTGATCCAGGAACATGTTGCACTAGGTGAAATCAGGTTCTGCTGGTACCCCGATGTGCATCCGGGTCCACGTGTGAAAGCCCCCTTAGTGGACCCATCTATATGAGCATTCAATCACTCAGACAAGTGGACACAAAAATTGAGCTGTGTGAGGACTGTGTGCATGGACATCAGCGGACTTAAATTACTTAAATGAAAAGTGAAGTATAACTTTGGGTTTATTTTTGCTGTCCTCACTATGCATGATTATGGTTAGTTTACTTATTTGCAGTGCTAATTATATTTTAAGTATTGTTGTGTGTGTTGTTTCTCCCCTACTGTCTAAAACTAGAAATTTAGTTATTGGATCATGACTATTTATAAAATCACTGAAATCTACCCAGTAAAGTAAAGAAGAGCAATTTCCATTTTGATGCTGAAAAAAAAAAATGTGTTCATATTTCTATTAGAAGTTCTTGTGAAGAAAAGCATAGAGCCTGAATACAGTGGCCAGCATACAGAGGTCCAGATGTCCACACCAGGTGAGCTCTGATCTTTGAATCATACACATTACAGCACGACAACCCTATGGAAGCTTGTTTCCACCATGAAACAAAAAAAAGGGGGGGTACTGCGACTTTTTATCTTGCAATTCTGACTTGAAAATTGTACATTTCTCGCAATTGTGAGACACTCGAAATTGCGAGTGAAAAAAAGTGAATTGTGAGATTAAAAGTTGCAATTACCTTATTTATATTTTATTCTGTGGCAGAAACAAACTTCCATACTACCCTCCCCTTCAAGCATGACCATAACAGGCAGTAAAAGAGGCGCATTGTTGCATTGCGTACTAACATTGTTAATGAAAGTGTGGTTTCATCATGCATGAGACGCCAGGTGGCTTTTTTTCCTGTGCCGGTGGGAAAGAGCTTCCTGTTTTTCACAATGGGCCCTGGAGCCTCATGTTCCTTTGCCCAACCGACACAGAAACTCGGCCATTGTTTCATCAGCGCAAATAAACACTCCACGGCCCCTTTTCCCTAGTTGATTAATAGCGAGACATCTTGATAATCATTGCGGTATGCGTGTAAAACAATGCTGAAACATAGCAGAGGTCACACTGAAATGGGTTTTGGCATGCCCACAGATTGCCAAACAATAGCTGCATCTGGAGGGAAACAGATTACTTACACAGGCACATTAGCATGGCACTAAACCGATAAGCCCACGGCAGGCATCACACTCCTCTTCCTTGGGAGTTGGTTCAGGAAGTTGGGCTGTAGTTATTAAATATGCATCTATTTTCCGCTGCGGCTCTTTTGTGACGGTGGTTCATTTGTTTTTTATAGGAGTTTCGGAACAGGCTGAGGGCGTAAGTGACGCACAATGTTGACACAGACACAGACACACAAGTCCACATGTAGGTATGTACAATTAGTTTTGCCACAGGGAGGCCCTCTTGTGGAAGAAATGGGAGCCACAGAAGAAATACCTCATATCTCATGTGGTCTAACTTATGAAGCATGACAAGAAAATGTGCTGGTCATACAAAATCCAAAGAGGAATAATTAGAAACTATATTTTGCACAAATTTTTTTTTATTTCAGGACAGATAGATAGACGGACGGACGGACGGACGGACGGACGGACGGACGGACGGACGGACGGACGGACGGACGGACGGACGGACAGACAGACAGACAGACAGACAGACAGACAGACAGACAGACAGATAGATAGATAGATAGATAGATAGATGATAGATAGATAGATAGATAGATAGATAGATAGATAGATAGATAGATAGATAGATAGATAGATAGATAGATAGACAGACAGACAGACAGACTGATTGATTGATTGATTGATTGATTGATTGATTGATTGATTGATTGATTGATTGATTGATTGAGTGATTCTTTTATTTGTGTCTTTCTCAGCAGGCGGCTCTGGAGTATGCGCAACTCAACAACAGTGAACAAGAACCTGCATAGTGTCTCAACACATTACATCTAATTTATTCAGCTTCTTCACCACCAGAAGCTGATTTTCATTTATGATATGTTGACATTGAACATTTTGGTTTGACGGTATCATTAATATTACTTTGTGGCCTGGATGGTGTGTAATGTGAGTAAGATGTGTTGTGATGTTTATATATCAGAGATTAAAATCTGAGCAGTCAAGTCAAGTCTTTATTCTTATTATTTTTTTCCTTTTTGGAGTGTTTTTTTCAAGAACTATGAGGAAAAGGAAAACCATCTGTGCTTCCAGAACATGGGGGAGCTGCTGAGCCACTGGAAAAATGAAGTATTTTAAAGTGGAGTAAATTAAAAGGGACCATTATGGGAGGTTGTTGTAACTTAATTGCAAGAATATCTAGTTATTTTTGAAAAAAAATTCACAGGTTTTAATTCTCACCATAAAACCAAAACTGCATTGATTGCTGTTGTAAACAATCTGAGACTGAGGCATACATGCTGCCAATGAAAAAACTGTGCCATTTCTCATGGAATACCTCAATGTTCTATTTTAGGACCTCTGCTCTTTTTGTTTTATTATAAAAGTTACCTTTAGTTTGTGTAATCAGGCAAAACACATATCAGCCCTGTTAATAAAAAAAAAAAAAAAAAAAAAAAAAAAAAACATACAAGTAGTATCCTTAAATTCAAGTTATACCCTTATAAGCTGTCTCTGCAAATATTTTTTTTTGTGGAGATTTTAACATATTGTAAAATTAGGTTTAGTTTTTTGGGGGTCAAATTTTTACATATTTTACAAACTAACTAACTCAGTGTTTGTGACTTTGGACAGAAGTAAGGTTCTTTTACAGGCCATCTCTGAATATCACATAAAATAGTGCACTGCCTGTGATACTTCTGGTGTCCTTGGATGGTGTCAGGCTGCTTGAGGGTTCCAATGTGACACTCATGGGCTTATCAGCATGACTTCCCATCTATCATATTACATCATGGGCAGTCACAGCAATGGTCCCCCTTTGTGGAAATAAGGGAGTCCCATAATGAGGTGCCACTTTAGCAGCTAGCAATGAATAGATCTTGAGGGGTGCTACAGTAACTCCAATGGCTTTGTGTAGGACACCACACATTGCATAAGTCGTAGCAGTAAGGTGTGTACATTGAGCTTTTCACCACTCTCAGACATGTGCTTATTTTAGGGAGGGGGAACATCATGTACCTCTGTTTTACTGCCATAAAGTGTCCCTCTCTTGCTCTCATTCGGTCATAACATGAGCCCCGACTCGATGTTGCACCGAATTCCAGTCCTGCCGTTAGCTGCAATGCTAAAATTGGCACGCTGACCCCTGTGAAATGTATTCTGGGAATATGTTGTCTTACACTTTGCCTTATGGGGCCAGTCCAGAACGCTACATTGTGAATATCTTAGACTTGTGACAAGAAGCTCCTCTTTCCTGCATACACACCCTTCAGCACTGTAATCCAACACTCCATATCTTCAACAGTTAAAATGTACTTTATAATTAGATATCATTAATCATAATGGTTGTGTAATCTGGTTAGTGTGAAAATTAGGAGACAGACTTATGCAACAGTTCACAGGTTACCAAATATTTTTCTTAGATGACTCTGTTTAAATGTGGTACAACTCAGGTCAGTAGCTAGGAAATCTGTGTCTGCTAATTGATATTTCTTTCCAGGTATATTATCCTTTCGATAAATATGTAATTAACAGAAAATGAAGGACATATGTATGATAGCATGCAATCTTTTATGTGTATGAATGGATGTTTTGTTGGACTACAGATTTAAGGCTAGCCCACACTTAAAGATTTTTTTAAAATCTTATTCGATTTTCAAAATGTGCAAGGCCACAAACATGACGATAGATAAAAAAATTATAGATTAACAGTTTTATTCGGATAGTGTGTGGAGTGCCGGGATGTGACCAAGACAGCACAGTAAGCACTTACAGATTCATTCACAAACCACCAGAGTCCCGACTGTAAAATCTAGAAATCTTGCAAAATCTCTCGGGGTCAAACGTGACTTTAGAGTAAACAAACATGGCGGACGACGGGCAAGAAGAAATGGCGATAATAGTGTTTGGACTGTTTTTGACAGAAAATTCATTAAAAAAAAAAAAGAAAAAAGAAAAAAGAAAAGAAAAGATGGATGAAGCTGGTTATGCTTCCGTTGCTTTCTGTTTGGGTATCGTTTTGTTCCAATGACAACCTACAGAGAGTGTGCGCATTTGTCTCTGGGTTTCCCCCACACAACAGGATTTCTGATCATAAATATTCAGCGTTCAATGTTGGATATTTACAATTTGACATTGGCGTGGCCCCGACATTCTTCCAAGCAGATTCAATCACTCTTAACACACGTCACACCAAAAGAAAATGTGATAAGGTCACCTGTAGAACCATTAAGATAATAGGGACTTTACCTAGGATTGTCGGAAGGGGAGAATTGGGCCAAAATTTGGAACCATTATCTTGTAGTGGGGGCCTTAAGATTGACACCATCAGATACCGCCAAAATATCCTGTCAGCAAGACAGACAGGCATTTATGTCTCTACCTGTCTGTCTTCTTTAGATGAGCTTCCACTTTCCTCGAAAAGCTCCCGATGGGATGACATGATGAGGGAACAGGAAGGTGCCTGGAATAGACTATCATCCATCTGAAGATGATATCTGTGTTATGTAAAGAAGTCATGTGGGTATAGTTCACTCCTCACTAACCTTCACCCAGCCTGAAGATCAAATTCATTTTCCAAATGAATGAAATTAATAGTTTTAGTGGATGTTAGAGCTTAATGTAGATTTTTATTCTGAATGTACCTTTTGTATGTGCCCTAAACTCTGCAATCCAATGAAAATACCTGATTACCTATTCATCACATGTATTCAGAATTAAATATATGTGCATATAAAGAGTGGCAGTTCAATAGCATTGTGTACCATCTTCCCATAACAACAACCCTTGCTATATTGGTGCTGCAGTATGTTGTTATGGGGAAAAGGAGGTGGGAACCGGCGAACATTCAACAACTTTGATAATAAAATAAACAAATGCAAAATGAAAGTAAAATCGCGGTAGCCCCTCACGGACCACTGCCGTACACACGTAATAAAACACAACATAAAATCCAGGCCTGGTCCTCTCTCATCCTTCACTGTCGTCTCTCTGCCTTTCATGCTTCCAAAGCTCATCCGTGAGAGATACGAGACCGATGCGTCACGCAAGTGGCGCTCATCAGTAATCACGCCACCGGCCTCGCCGTTCTCTCCCGGCCATCGACCTCGACCTGCTTTCCACAATCATTGAGTCATCAGGTAGCATTTATCTGGTCCCATGTTGCTAACAATGCAAAAAAAAAAAAAAAAAAAGAGAGAGAGAGAGAGAGAGAGAGAGAGAGAGAATTAGAAAAAGTGTTCCAAATTTCTTTTGCTAATATGCGTAAATGTAACCGGTCCTTCTCAACCCACTCCGAGCGGGATTCAAACCGGTCTCCTGCGTGGGAGGCATGCGCGCTAGCAAGGACGCTAACATGGCTCTTGAGGCCAGCGGAGTGTGGTTTACACGCACAGCTCTTACTGGCCTACGTCCGTAACACTCACCCCCCTAAACTTCACTCCCATCCGTGTCATGGCACCAAATGTTACCGGTCCTGCTTGACTCGAACCAGGGTCTCCGGCGTGGGAGGTTGGCGCTCTAACAAGGACACTAAAGACCGTACCCGTCAGCGTAAGTTGCTAGTGCACCTCTTGCACCTCAATGCTAATATCCATCCGTAGTGCCAGACATAGGAAAAAAAGAAAGAAAAAAATCTTTACTTATATTACTTATATTATTAAGTACTTATTATAATAATTATTTAAGGTGTGTAAATGCCTGTGCATAGACATCCTAAAGTGCTTGTTATAAATATATAAATCTACCTATCTGTCTACCAATCAAAATCTACCTTCTTATTATGTTCACATTTTTGATTGTTATTCAACCATCTTTTAAGCTGTTTCTTAAATGAAACAAAAGTGGGGCTACCTCTAATTTCCATTGGCATACTGTTCCAATTTGTGCAGCCTTTAACAGAAAGGACGTTTTGTGCAAAAGTAGACTTTCTAAATTGTACTTCACAATCCCCCCCGAGTAATTGATCTAGTACTTGTCTCGCTATTTCTCTTTTTGATAATATCCCCCAGGGGTGGTGGGGCCATTCCATTCATTGATCTATATATAAGACAGCTACTTTTAAAAACTTTTAAATTTTAAAAAACTTAGGAATTGATACTTCTCTAGAATTGAACAAAGGTGAAACGACTGAGGTTTCCTATCAAATACCTTAATTGCTCTTTTGTAGAGTTGATCAATGGGTTTTAGTGCAGTAACACCAGCAAATAACTAGACTGTGAAGCAGTATTCAATGTGAGAAAAAAATCATACAATGGAGATAAGATTTAGCAACCTCTGTTGTAATGAAAGACCTGATTTGTTTGTAATTTTGTAAATAAACTTTTATAGCATTGGTTACCTTTTTTATGTGCTTTGTGAAAGTGAGGTTTGAATCTAGTATAACCCCAAGGTTATAGTGAGGTTTACATGCACAGCTCTTACTGGCCCACGTCCATTATAGCCTCATGCCCAATCCTTTTGCAATATCTCTGTATGAGTAAAATTTGAAGACTTTCTCATGTAACTAAATATTCAAGACTGGGGAACCACAGGTAAAAATGTAAAATATATATTGATCAACCACTCATCCGATGTGTGTTCCTCAATGTCTGTGAGGGTTACAACACTGCTCTTGGCACTGTGTTTTAAATGCCCCTTTATCCCCTTTTGCAAAGTGTAAAGCACTAACAAGTGTATATTGCAACATGGCACCTGTTTTGCTGAGTGTTACTCTGATGTATTTTTTTGGGGGGGCTAAATTAGTTTACCTTGTACTGTGTCCTTTCCACTTCCTGTTTCCTTGCTAAGCACACACTCATTGGCTGCTGATGGTGTTCAAGAAAAACTCACGCCCCCATTGTGTAAGCAACACAGTGACCGTTTAAAGCACCCACATCTTTTTTGGAGATGGGAACTCAATCCTCACACAAACAATCATACCATCAAAGCTCTCTCAACCCACCCAATGAAGTCAGCCACACACATGCGCCTGCAATGCTTCAAAACAGCTGCATGGCTCTGCTCAGAACTTCAGGCTATTCGCAAGCTAGCATTCTTCATACCTGCTCAATGTCAGTGTGCCCCGGCTCACATTTGCACAAAACTAACAGCAGGCGCTCAGGAGACTGCTGAGAATCAAAGAGTCCAATCAATAAACACGTCATAAAAAGCTTTGAATGGAGCATTGTGTGAAGCTCTCTGAGGTGGACAGACTGTATTTGTGGTTTGTTTTGTTTGGATCTAAGGAAAAGAAACAGGGATTTTTGTTCATTCAGGAGCTAAGAGTGTTAACCCAGCTACAACCTATAATGTGTTTTCTTTTGTCACCTGCATAGTTCAGCAGTTCAATGTTCCCCAAAACCATTTTTCCAATGAACATTTGCAAATGTCGTCGCAAAATGATGTGGTTGGAACAACAGCAATTGACCTGTGGTTAGAAGAATAGTTTATTGTTATTATGGCCTGTGAACTTACATAGATCATGGCAAGGATGTAGTATGATGTTTCATATGTAAGGAATAATTGACTCTGGGCCGCTGAATTATTTTTCTAATAATTTAGCGGCCCGGAGTCAATTATTCCTATCATTCTGAGGCAAAAAATGGTATTCTATTGTTTACTATATTTATTTGCTTGGTCAGTGTCGTTGTGGGTTTTGGTTCTTTTGCTGTTGTAGTCTGTAAAGACCTTTTAAATAACTGAAATCATTTGGCGAAGTGATATGGAACTGTTATTCGGTCAAGACCTTCCTGGAACTACTTTAGCCGTGCATTTCCCTGAAAATAATTGCACACCATAGAACATTCGTCAACCAATCCGATTCAAGCATTCAGCAGCCCTGCAGTATAAATAGAAACAAATAAACTCATCTACTCACTAGTCGCTTTCACAGCCTTGATGTGTTTATTATCGCGCACTTACAAACTACTCACACTTTCAGGGAAAATGTTTTAACAATAATTGTAGGAGGAAGCTTATAGTGATGGTGATGTTGAAGTCATGTGACTGTGGTGTAGTTCACTTATATCACGTTATGTTCATATGTTTAGCTTTTTACATCTGACGATTTTATATTTAGGCTTTCAAAATTCATAAGTTGTGTTCATTTGTGAAGATTATTATGGTGAACAAAACATGAAAGAATCAAACTTTTGCTGGTCATAGAGCTTATTTTCTGCAATAATACGAAAATCAGTGGAAAAATCATACTGGTTTTTTTGTCGAGGGAATCAGTGTGATGCTTAATTTACGAGTTGGTCTACAACAATTCAACATCACTGCAGCGCTTTGTATCCTGGGGTCGGGTGACAAGATGAACCTGCAACTGTATCAAACATCATGAAATAAAGGAAAACAAAGGAGAACAAAATATTGAAGCAGTCCTCAGATGCATGTTTGCTATTTACAGCAATATTCTGATATTTATTTGATCTCACTCATTAATTAGCAGGTTATTACTCCACCAACTGCATGACGTAATTAACGACAGTTCTGTTGTTGAATCAATGTGGTTTAAGTGACGAACGTGCGACAAAGTTACTACATTTTCTTGAAACTGTTGTGACTAGCTAGTCATGCTAATGTTCCATTATAATGTCTATAACTAGCTAGCTAATCACAACAGTTTCGAGAAACTGTAGTAACTCTGTCCACAAACAAAACCTTACTGTTTAAAGCACTGGTCTTTCCAGCAGGGGTAAATGGTCAGGGAAGAAGGGACTTTTGCTTTCAGGGTAAGGAGGGTGAGACCTGTTAGGGTGACCTATTTTTGCTACACTCCATTAATCTGCCATCTGACCTAAACTGTGCTCCATTATTAACAGCCCCTAGAGAACCTGCACTAATTCTATAGACTGACTTTTAGTTCCAAAGGATCATACTACTCTAAATGTTTGGTGAGTTACGTGTTGCATATTTTGTGTATGACATGTGGTGGCTTAAATTCTGCTAGTCCTAAAATTACCTTATTATCAACACGTATTTCCACTAGATAAACAGTTAAAGATGCTAAAATTGTTTAATTATTTATATCATTTGCACCTTTATTCCACTTATACTACGGTCACACCTCAATATATTGTTCAGATGTTTTATTTCAAGACATTTGTCAGGTTTTTGTCCTTAAACCTTAGGTTTATGTGAGGCGTTTCAAACCTTAGGTTTCTGTGAGGCGTTAACAGAACGAATCTTAAACCTTATGATCTGAACTCAGACACATCGGGGCCGCCCCGATAATGTCAAACATGTTTGATATTTAGGATTTTAAATTGGGATGATTATGATTATGAATATAATTACATCAGTGCTTTCACAATGGTTTTGTCAAGTTTAGGGACAGCTTATAGATGATAAAGTGTAATTATGTGGGGAACAGAATGGATATAGTTTTTGAGTAAAGATAAAGGATGGAGCAAGATTTGGTTTGGGGAGGGGAAGGGATTTAGAGAGACTGATTCATGTGACAAGTTGCTTGAGAATCACTGAAAAATAATGTGCAATGCATATTATGAGAAAATGATGCATGTCAATCTGTTGTAGGAGGCCTCCAAAACAAAATTAGGAGCCTTTAAAATAGCATAATAGGGGCATTTTAAGGACCTTTGAAATGGCTTAACTGAAATCATTTGGAGAAGTGATATGGACATGTAATGTGGTCAAAACCTGCCTGTAACTACTTATCCGTGTGTTTATTAGAAATAATTGTTCATCTTAAAACGATTATCATCCAATCACAATCAAGCATTCAATACCCCCCGGAATATAAATTGAAATAATAAACATGTATATATAATTATAAGCGTAAATTTTATATTATATTTACGATTTAAGGTGAATTTAGGTTGATTGGGACACTTTTTCCCATTCATCTCAAAGGAAAAAAAGTGTCCCAATCAACCAAAATTCACCCCCTATATAATAAAAAATGTAAAATCTAAATGTACAGCTATATTTCACTCATTAGGGAGCGATTGGGGGTTTGGTGTCTTGCTCAAGGGCACCTCAGTCGCTTCCTGTCGGCTCAGTCGCTTCCTGTCGGTATTGAGAATCGAACCCACGACCTTCGGCGCACAATACTTTCTAACCATTAGGCCATGTGCAACCAAAATATTTTGTCCCAAATGTATTAATACTTCAAAAATGATCTTTTATTTTTTGACATGCAACTGGAAACTCAATGGAAAACATGTGCTAGTGGCTTAAAGCAGGGCAACTCTCCAGTTTATGGGATAAGGTCCATGAGTCTATTCCGTGCAACCAGAGCTAGGTGTGGAAAAGTCTTGTTTTGCTGAGTGCAAAGCTCAGTTTAAGCCTGGAAACTTCTCACAGAAAGCAGGCCACAGTGGGCCGTGCCAGGGCATTAAAATCTGTCAGCTCTCCAATCTGTTGAAGGCTTTATAGTCTTACATTCAGCACACCAGCAGAGTAAACAATATTTATATTGTTCTATGGTAAAATACAAAAATTGTGATGAATTTTGTAGGAGGTGTTTGTGAGTTTTTGTCCAAGACCAATCTTTTTTCATTATTTGGTTGCTAAAAACTGATCATGCAAGTTTAAAGTGGAACTCTATGAACCACACCAGCCTTCACTATGCTTTCTACTGTAACTTCTAGCACATAGTAGTATCAAAAGCAGCTGCTAAAACAAAGTAATGCATGAAAATACCCGTCATGCAGCATATGGTGAATGCTGGCTTTCTGAGTAGACGAAGCACTGCTTGTGCTAAAGACCACATGCTAGCTTTGTGTGTCCTGTGTCTTTACAGCGGTCACCGCTAGCAGCAGGTGATTAGCCGCTCCATTTAGACGGTGGATTACTGAACCCTGATATAGACATGGGCTATACTTTTTATATTCTGTTCTGGTCATGATCTAAACCCCTCTTGCATCCTCGGTAGTGTTTATGGTCCAAAGATCAAAATGAAAATCCACACATTCGTTCCAAAATCTTCTAATGCAGGAAACACATGCACAACCCGATTTAAATGTGTACTTCATAGGCGACAACTCAGAAGTAATTCTCCTCACACAAAGCACACATACATATAAGCCAACATTTTGGTATTGGCATGTTTTTTAGTTTTTTTTCGTCATGCTTTTAAAAATGTGTACCTACTGTAAACTAATCAACTTTTTCAGGCACCTAATTGATGTTGACTGCGATTAAATGAGAATGTATTATAGTTTAAATATTAAAATGTGATTTAGTTGAACTTTACTGAAGTTGAACTTTGTTTTTGACCCACTTAAGTATATCTTTATATGTAATTTCATAATTACTTTTATTGTCTTAGAAATTATGGTTAAAGTTACTGCTGAATGAACTGACAAGCATTTATGATGAACTAAAATATACTTTAATGTAATTTCCATTGAAACTTGTGTCATTTATTTAAATATATTTGTAATTACACGTGTGTAATTAAGTTAGATAAGAATATATTCACTTTAAATATATTCTAATATATTTTAATATATTCACTCTTTATTGAAGAACACACTACAGTTAAAATGATCACCAATAATCAATAAAAATCAATTACTTTACATGTGCTTTAGTATGTTAGTCGGCATAATAAAATAAGTGTACTTCTTTAAAGCACGACAAAAGATTATTAAAATAAAGTAAAACTTTTAATTTGCCATTATTTCAAAGAGAATTTTTAAAATGTACTCAAGTGTTTTAAGAAACAGTCATGAAAGTGTGCTCTCTTTAAGTTCACTTAAGTGGACTTTTATTTCAGTAATATGTTATCTGTTATAAGTTAAAATTAAGTTTATTTTGTATTTTTATTTTATTTTATTTTTTTAATAAAATTTTAAGATTTAATGTAGCCTACACTACAAGTGCACATTCAGTAAAATTAAGCACACTTCTTTTTCACAAGGGTCGGTACCCTTTGGAGTATCCTTAAAGGGATACTTCAGGATTTAGCTTTGTATCAGTAGTAACCTGTAGTATTTTCAAATTACCGTGCTTCCCTCCCTCATATCCCCCTGAGACGAGAGATTTACGTATTTTTTGTCTGTAAAAAATCCTCAGATGACGCAAAAAATCGTCATTATGCGTCATCAGAGGCTTTTTTGGCCAGAGGCTAAAAACTACAACCAGTAGAAGGTGCTAGATCCGCATGTTTTCAACCCGCCCATAGAGGGTGGGATCTCACTCACAGAATCTACACATAGTGTCAGCCATCTTTTATTTGGAAACTAAGCTAACAGGTTCTTGTTCTGTGGAGAAAGCTGAGTAGTAGGGATTACCATCCTCTTTTTCCCGGACATGTCCGGCCGTCGAGATCGTCCAAAATGTCCGGGATTCGGCTTTTGCTTTCTGCAGTCGCCATTCATTGTTTACATGCACACCTTTTCTTTCAATCGAACTGAATTCATTCCGATTGGTGAATCTGAATGCATGAACGCTAAACAAGTGATGGGTTAATGTGAGTTTTAACATTGCTAAGAAAAATCTCGCTCCTCCGTGAGAGATACGAGACCGGTGCGTCTCACAGCTCATCAGTAATCACGCCACCAGCCTCGCGTCGTTCTCCCGCGGCCGTCAGTCTCGTCCTGCTCGCCACATTGACATAATGAATGGCGACTGTAGAACGCAAAAGCCGAATCCCGGACTTTTTTGGCGATCTCGAAATCCCGGGCAGACTTGTCACGGAGACTCACTAGTAGCCTAGCCTTGTTGTTTAACTGCGCTCTTACCGGTAGGCGTGGCTTGGGAGTGGCCTCCTAGGGCAGCGAAGCAAGTGCATTCTGGGAGTTGTTGTCTTTCATCCACATGAGCCACAAATACATTGTCTGGCTTTTCTCAGTCTAGAAAGCTCCAAATTAAAAAATAATTTCACATTTCTACTACATAAATGACCCATTTTAAATACACATTCATCTTTCCAGATTCCTTTAAAGGAATAGTTGAAATGAAAATCATCCAATAATTACTCATCCTCAAGCCATTCTGGCTGTATATGACTTTCTTATTTCAGCTGAACACAATTGGAGTTATATTAAATAATATCCTGGCTCCTCCCAGTTTTGTAATGGCATTCCCAGACAGCAATCAAGTGTCGGCCCAGATCCGGGCCACATTTGGTACATGTGGATTAAACGGTACATGTGGATCTGGGCCACTGGACACTTTATTGCTGTCTGGGATGTGTTCGGCTGAAAGAAGAAAGTCATATACACCTAGGATGGCTTGAGCATGAGTAAATTATTGGATCATTTTTATTTTTGGGTGAACTATTCCTTTAACCCCCAGGTATACTTTCTACACTTCAGGTATACTAAGACCTTTCAAAATTGACCATGAACGTGGATGAAGTTGAAACGAGAGCCAGTTTGACATATTATATGCAGAACAAATGCCTGTAGTCTTAGCTGTGCTTGAACAGGACTGTGTTTGTTTGTCAACTCATGGTCAGCAGCAGTACACCTAATACTGGCTACCTGACAGCCGTAACATCAGCCCATCTATGGTAAAGCACTGAGCATGTAGCAAATCTAACGCATGACAGCAGGACTGACACTGCAGCCAAAAAGGCAGAGAGGTCAAATACCAGACCTCTCATAAATGGACAGCTTTTCAAAGTGAAAGCACTACATAAATTCTCCACATGAAGACACAGTAAACTAAATTATGAGTGAGTGTAGCAGATGCTACAGTAAATGAGGTTAACAGTTTTATTTATTGGTGAACTAGCAACCTTCTAATGACTAGGCCTTAGCTTTAACCCAGTACACCACGCCATCTCATATAGTGTTACATGGGTGTCGTAAAGCACAAGCTATACTGTGAGCACATGTTCATTTAATAAATGTTCGGTGTCATTACACAAATTGAGTAAGTGTGGAGAGTTTATGTAGTTTATTAAACTTTATTTATACACCCCTTTATTAAATATGTTGGCTTTGATTGCACATTCAACTATCAATAGTGTGATTTTAAAGCATAGTAAAGTAAACATGTAAATCATGCTCCTAATGTGCATCGTTTTTTGATGGACATAATTTTTGTTTTTTAAATAATATTCTATTGATATTAATTCATATGTTTTTCTTATTTATTTATTTTTTTTACCAAATTTAACTTGCAGAAGTTACTTTTGTAGGGGTGGGTTTAGGGCTAATGCTTACACTTACACCACTGTTCAAAAGTTTGGGGTCAGTAAGAACTTTTTATGTTTTTGATATTCACCAAAGCTGCATTTATTTGATCAAAATACAGTAAAAACAGTAATATTATGCAATATAAAGTTATGTTGTAATATCTGTTAAAATGTTATCCCTGTGATCAAAGCTAAATTATGACCATCATTTCTCCAGTCTTCAGTGGTACATGAAGAAATCATTCTAATATGATGATTTGATGCTCAACATTTCTGATTATTATCAATATTGAAAACAGTTGTGCTGCTTCGTAGTTTTGTGGAAACCGTGGTGCATTTTCGGTAACACTTTACTTGAAGAGGTGTGCATGAGACTGACATGACACCTTCATAATCATAACATAATCATCATAATATGAAGGTTTTATGCTTGTTTATGACAACTGTCATTAAGTGTCATTCGCTCAATTATGTAATTTTTAATGCAAAGATGACATTGTTTGAGATGTCTTTGTTATGACAACATGACATAAACCAATACATCATAACCTGTCATAATGACATAGCAGATTAATCATCAAACTTAAGAAACTACTTAGCTTTATGAGTTAACATTATATTTCTGATAATCTATAATTTCTGTCATTAAGTGTTAATACTGTCAAATTATGTTATAACTAATACTGGAATACTGGGGAAAAAAGTGGTCAGAAATATATTTATGACACAGTTATAATGGTGTCATGACAGCCAATGTCAAAACCATCCACATGTTAACCCATAAAGCTAAGTGGTTTCTTAAGTTTGATGATTAATCTGCTATGTCATGTTTATTACACATTTATGACAGGTTATGGTGTATTGGTTTATAGCAAGTTTTCATGACAAAGACATCTCAAACAATGTTATATTTGCATAGAAAATGTCATAATTGAGCGAATGACACTTAATGACAGTTGTCATAAACATGCATAAAACCTTCATATTCATGACATGTGTCATGTCATGATTATGAAGGTGTCATGTCAGTCTTATGCACACCCCTTCAAGTAAAGTGTTACCGCATTGTCTTTCAGGATATTTTGATAAATGTAAAGTTTAATATTTGAAATATACATCTTATTACACGTGTCTTTACTGTCATTTTTGCTCATTTGAATGCATCCTTGCTGAATAAAAGAATATATATATATATATATATATATATATATATATATATATATATATATATATATATATATATATAAAAAACTTTTGAATGGTATAGTTTACTTCAACCTTACAGTTTTTCTCATTGAATATCCTGTGTAGGGAAATACAGTGGGTTTCGAATGGCATTTCATGTAAATATTTAACCTGAAATATCCCCCCAGATTGTGTCTATGTCAGTATTATGTTCTGTTACGTGTGTTTTAGTCCAGTGACAGTCTGGCCCTAATCATTACTGAGATAGATATATATATATATAGAGAGAGAGAGAGAGAGAGAGAGAGAGAGAGAGAGAGAGAGAGAGAGAGAGAGAGAGAGAGAGAGAGAGAGAGAGAGAGAGAAGACTAGAGCGATACACTCTGCACGTTTAGTGTAGGAGTTCTCTGTTCTGAAGTGTGTATCACGTACACTCTGGAGCAGAGTGTGGGCAGGGCTGCTTGTACTATGTATAACATGCTTTATTTGTGATGTTGACCTGTATAATGTGAGAGGTCTCATCATGTTGGCACATATCCAAGGGTGATGCAATGCACCAAGAAACAATCCCTTCTAGCCAACCATGTTCATTTTCTCCTCAACTGTGGGCCAATCTCTGTCGCACTGCCATAAATTATAGTGTGCAATATGATAGTCAGGGTAAAAACAGCTACCCCTGACTGTGAAAATTGAATTATCTCCACCTCAATAATATCTCTATGTCTAGACTTCAGCTCTGGGCCAATTCAAACTAGGGCTGTGCAAATACAATCAAATCATTCTAATATGGTGAATTACTGCTCGAGACACATTTCTTATTATTATCATATTTTTGAGCAAAACTGCAATAGATTTTCTCAGGATTCTTTGATGAATGGAAAGTTTAAAAGAAAAGCATTTATATGAAGTAAAAATCTTTTCAAAAATCTCGGTGTGTTCACAAATTGCATGAACAACGCAAAAGAGATGGATCCCACAGATTCACTGACATTCAATCCAATTATATTGCAAAGTTGCAATGTAAATGATGTATAGTGTGACATATTGCGATGTGTATCATATTGTATCATCAAATTAATTCATCCTCAAAGGTGTTAAAGGTATAGTGGAGGATTTTCTTTTTCCGGGTAGATCATCAAGACTATTGGTCCTCCTAATTGTCAATCATTCTGGTGATATGTTTACGTAAGGCTATCGTACGTGCTCGTCCTTTCTGCGCATGCGCACTTTCAGGTGTATATGTGTGGTGAGCTACGGTTTCAGACATTCATTGAAGCTCGCCGTTCTCACCGGGTTTGGTGAGATTTGTGATCCAGGGTCATGGAGAAATCCATTTAAAATCACTGCTAGTAAAAGTTAATGTAAGCTATGATTAGCGATGCTAGCCGTCTCTCGTGCACACGTTTAATAGGCGTTCCCTCTCGGGAGCAGGTAGAGTGTTGCGCATGTGCATTTTTTCAAAAAGTGGAGAGGGTGGTTCTTTTCTAAAATTCGGGAAAATCCTCCACTATACCTTTAACATCAAGACACCCCAGTACCTGACATTTTATTGAGTGCTGTTCGTGTCCTGTTCAGGTCATAATAGTGTTGAATATATGAGCGGAGAAGAGAGAGAACGGATTATGTCCTTGCTATTTCTCCTGGCTGTACTACACCTCTTGTGAAATGCTGCTGGCTGAAACTGAGGCCTTTGAAATCCAGAAGGAAGCAGCTCAGGCACTCCTGGAGGTCTCAGTGATCATAAGAAGACAGCTGCAGTGCTGCGGGTCAGACCTAAGGATCAGAGGATGGTGAAAAGACACAAATGACTGTTCATACCACAGAACAGCTATGTGCGAGCCGGCACGTACATCAGTCTGACCTTTTCAAGCTCTTTAAGGTCAAGAAGATGAAATCACTAATTAGGTTTGCCAGGATTTCATGAAAAATTACAAAAATATCAATGTAATGACAGTATATTGGACTGAATGTGGGGAATTTCTAATTCGTTGAAAAAAATGTTGTGATGTGTCACAAGGGGTTGAACAGACCCAGCAGCAGTTTAGAACGGAGATTAACTTACCTGTACAATAAGTTGTGTAAAATGTGCATTCAAGCGATAAATTTTGAGCATCCAGATGGTATAATCAAATATATCTTGAGGAGCATTATATCTGAGTAAGCAATTATTTGTAATTTTAACTGAAACGGAGTGTAAAAGTGGACTTCAAAGATTTATTATCCTGTTGCACACTCTATAGGCCATGAATGATCAGCGACTAGTCGGCATCAAGCTTAAAGCTTCATGGCAGACCATTAAAGTCGACTAGTCGCTGATCATTCATGGCCTATAGAGGGTGAGCAGTAAGCTGTGAGAAATACAGGTTCAGGCTTATTTGTTCATCAATGACGCCAGTGGCGTATCCCCCTTGGTCCTTTCGCGATCTCATTCCGGGGACTGAGGGCGTATCCTCCTTGGTCCTTTCGCGATCTCATTCCGGGGGCTGGGGGCGTATCCTCCTTGGTCCTTTCCAGATCTCATTCCGGGGGCTGGGGGCGTATCCCCCTTGGTCCTTTCGAGATCTCATTCCGGAGGCTGGGGGCTTATCCCACTTGTTCCTTTCCAGATCTCATTCCGGAGGTTGGGGGCGTATCCCCCTTGGTCCTTTCGCGATCTCATTCCGGGGGCGTATCCCCCTTGTTCCTTTCCAGATCTCATTCCGGAGGCTGGGGGCGTATCCCCCTTGGTTCTTTCGAGATCTCATTCCGGGGGCTGGGGGCGTATCCCCTTTGGTCCTTTCACGATCTCATTCCGGGTGCTGGGGGCATATCCCCCTTGTTCCTTTCCAGATCTCATTCCGGAGGCTGGGGGCGTATCCCCCTTGGTCCCTCTGTGATCTCATTCCGGGGGCTGGGGGCATATCCCCCTTGTTCCTTTCCAGATCTCATTCCGGGGCTGGGGGCATATCCCCCTTGGTCCTTTCAATATCTCATTCCGGGGGCCGGGGGCGTATCCCCCTTGGTCCTTTCCAGATATCATTCCAGAGGCTGGGGGCGTATCCCCCTTGGTCCTTTCCAGATCTCATTCCAGGGGCTGGGGTCGTATCCCCCTTGGTCCTTTCCAGATTTCATTCCAGGGGCTGGGGGTGTCCCCCTTGGTCCTTTCGAGATCTCATTCCAGGGGATGGGGGCGTATCCCCCTTGGTCCTTTCGCGATCTTGCGGTGTGTGTATGTATGTGTGTGTGTGTGTGTGTGTGTGTGTGTGTGTGTGTATATATATATATATATATATTAGGGGTGTAACGGTTCACAAAATTCACGGTTCGGTTCGATACGATACACTTGTGTCACGGTTCGGTACGGTTCGGTTCAGTACATTTTCCATAGGCTACAGCAAAAAGAAATAAATGCCAGAGAAATTTCCTTGAATTATTTTTTTTTAAAAAAGTATGATTTTCGTATGACATCATAAAGTATGATTTAAAAAAAAAAAAATGTTGTTGCTTTTTTTACTGAGCAATGATGGAGCTATACTTGACTCTTCTTATGAGCATATAAAACAAAACAGCTCCTTGGACAAAATTAAATGTAATATTGTAGTAGTAGGCTAGTTATAAACAAAGGTTTATTTTAGTTCAGATTAACATTTGAGGGCAGCAATTGTATTCATAATGTCAAAATAAAACAGACGTAATGTTACTTGAAAGCATTATAGCCCACTATTCCTGACAAACTTCCATACCTTGCAGTAAGTGTTACTACAGCAAATCCATTCCACGGTGAATGTTGTTGATCTGTGGACACCGGCCAGTTCATTCATGGCACGATGTTTCTTACTGGTTTCCACGTCAGCGCTGTTTGATCCGTTAATAACAGAGAAATGTGGATGTTTCTCACTAGATCTCGCAGCGATGTTATTACTTCAGTGGCGAATTCAAAAAGCATTTGAAATTCAAATGCTTTCTTTACTGGTCTGGATCTCTTAGCGCTGTGTGGTGTTGCTTGATCAGGCTCGCGCATAGGGCTCGCGAGTCCCACTTCACAGGTCAAAACTGATAAACGGTCCACACAAACACAATAAGAGTAGCTCAGTTTCGTTCCTTACATTGCATTTGCCAGTTGATGTTGTGTTCGCGCCAGCCTCTATGAGCGCGCTTGCCACCCGCGACGCGCCTTCATTTGAAATAACGAAATTTTGGTCGGCAGAAAAAATGGTCCAACGAACCGTTCGGTACGTAATGCGTACCGAAAACCGAACCGAAAGCCTCGTACCGAACGGTTCGATACGAATACGCGTATCGTTACACCCCTAATATATATATATATATATATATATATATATATATATATATATATATATATATATATATATATATGTTACTTAAAATAATATAAATGTTGACAGAAATAAAGTTGAATGTATCTCAACAGTAAATATTGACAAAATATAAATTATTCCATTAAGCAAGTGGAAAATAGTGTTTTTATTAATTATTTATTTATTATAATATTTTTCATAAAATAATTCAACCATATTATCAAAAAAATTATTCCTCATTTAGGATGGCTAAAGCAGCATCTAAGCTGTATATGTCCCATATCAAGACATACAGAAATAGAACTGAAATTGAAAATAACTACTTTTTGTGTTGTGTCCCTGCACCATATGACCTACTTGGTTCAATAGTGAGGGTGATGTTAAATTTAGAAGGCCTGATTTACAGCCCTGTGACCAAACACATGACAGCATCAAGGCACAGTACACAGCCCATGTTTTGATGCTTGTCTGATCATTATGTCTCAATAAAGTATTGAGCTTTCATGTGCTTTTCTGGTAAATCATATCATGCTTTGTGTTTTTCCTCTGTGTGGAAAACATTGAGCAATGATTACTTTAATTTAACAAAAAGGTTGCAGCCATATACAACTGTGACCTTAAAATGAGTATGACTGCCTTGTCAATCTATTATATGCATACTGGAATATTCATTCAAAACACATGATTATAGCTTTTAGCTAAAACCTTGCTTTCTTTTAATCAGATTCAATGTTTTTATTAGACACTATTTTGATGTAATTTTGTTAGTAATCTTGTAATAATTTCTCTGAGAATGTTAAGTCATATGTAACATTTCAATTGTTTTTCTGTTTATCAAAATTAAGATCTCACACTACCTAAATAAATAAATAGTATTAAGTTATTGATAATTTAAAAAAGAAATAAAAAATATATTCAATGTAGTAAATATATGAATCTTAAAAAGTAACACTACTACCAGAGTTGGGGATAATGCATTACAAGTAACGTTACATAATCAGATTACTAACAAGTGAAGTAACACATTACGTTTAAATTTACAACAAAATACCTAAGTTACTTTTTCAAACAATTAACACAAGTTACTTTGTTTTTCCATTTACTGCCCACTCTCCTTTCTCCATGTTGAGAGAAATTGTAAGTGCAGAGGCATTGTGTGTGAACATGATGGTTATTGTAGCTCTAAATGTGAGCATGCATTTACTC
Source organism: Leuciscus idus (assembly GCA_021554675.1). Taxonomy (NCBI): domain Eukaryota; kingdom Metazoa; phylum Chordata; class Actinopteri; order Cypriniformes; family Leuciscidae; genus Leuciscus; species Leuciscus idus. Next base: position 10,659,388 of record CM038621.1, read on the forward strand.
ATCTCACTCGCACAAAACACAATCACTATTCCTCAAAATGAATTAAATCAGTGAAATGGAAACTCATAATATTATGCAATAATTTAATATGTTAAATTACACAAATATACTGTATGTATTTAATCTGTTATTAACCAATGTTTTTTTTTACAGCTGACCTTTGATGATCAAATTAACCATACCAACATGAATTCAGCGTTTCTTCTCCTGCGTCCTATTCTTCTGCGATTCAGCATGGCAGCACAGCTGAAAGCTTTGAGTGGCACCCTCTACTGTACAGGTGTGAAATTGCATTTCCTTGTGTGAAAGGGTCTTTAAAATTGGCAAAAATACAACAAACAAGCCCAGACTAGGTGAGAAAAGTAACGCAAAAGTAACATAATGCCTTACACAATTAGTTACTTTATTAAGGAGTAACGCAATATTGTAAAGCATTACTTTTAAAAGTAACGCTCCCAACACCAATTACTACTATGTGCCAACAAAACGAAGAGATTTACTTTGTGCCTTTTTTCAACACCATCATCATTCATCGTGCTTATATTTTTGTGTCACAACCACTACATGAACTCTATTACCCTAACTGTAAATCGTTTGCTATTTTTAGCTAATTTCCCTGAATTTAAGAAGACATTATTAGAAGCTACAACATCAGAACAACAAAATGGCTAAAGAAAATGTATTTAATGTGTTATTATTATTTTGTCAACAGCGTAACATGACAATGACAACATGATGAATGTAGTATGTTCAGATTACATGCACATTACACAGATTCATACTACATATAGAACATAATTTTTTTAAGTGGTTGCGAAGTTATTCCAAAGAATTCAGAGACTATGTGATTTCAGACACAGCCAATGTCTAGACCATACACAATCTACGTGGCGCGTCCATAGCCAATAAAGACATTCACGCCCCATGGAGGCACGCAGTTTATTTTTATTTATTTTTGTCTGATGGGGTTGGTGACATTTCAAATAATGCATTTATCAATCATTTGAATGCTATCTTGTAACAACACAATTTTTCCGTGTAGACACGTCAATCCAAAATAACTTGGTTTATGCCTTGTCTGTTTTGTGGCAGTTCTCAGGAAACAGTGCACAGTGTTCTCTAAGCTGTGTGGATATCCAAAACCTACTAAGGAACATTATTTAAATGTTATAGAAAGATCACACATCTCTTGCTGGTCTAGACTGTATCTCCTGTCATAAAACGTTAATTCCCTTCAGCTGTTGCCCATGTGTTCAATCACGCCATTTAGGATGAGCTCATTTATGTGGTAAACACATATTGTCCAAGTTTTTCGAAAGAGGCCCAGCAGGCTGCTCATTGGTGCTGTCATTGATATTTATTAGGGGGTGGCGTTGAAGCTTGATGTGCTTGTGAAAGTACAGTGGGAACCTGGGAGGAGTTACACCACAGTCACTCGATACAGGGGATGACATGCCCAAAATAACCCTACAAAGGGTATATAGGGATCTGCTTCAACCTTCACTGTCAGAAGAGCAGACTGTGCAAACCGTGCAATAAAGTTAATGAAACTAGTAGTGATGATGGGACAGATGAATTAACAAAACTTGACCAAAAAAGCAGATCCACCCAAAACGGAACAGATTCCTCTGGAAAAGTGACCATTATTTCAGACCTGAAGCGGATTGTGGTTGTTTTAAAAACAGAAGACGGTGTGAACCCAAAGTGTTGAGGTTCAAGATCCCCCCCAAAAAAAGGATTTTACTCTAACGTGGAGCTTGATTTGAGGCATTTTGAGTTCTTTGTCCTCCTCTTGAGCCTAGAGCCGAGGGGGGAGGCAGAGCCGTGGCGTCTGCGGGAATGAAGTACAGCTACCAGTATCCGGTGTCACAGTACACACGCTCCAACACGCACTATACATCCAGTCATTACACACCTTCACCTTACTCCAGCAGCTCGTACTCGCCCAGCTACTACAGTGCCACGAAGTTGAGCCCTACGACACTCCACACGCCATCATACTACACTCCACCAGCTTACACACCTGCGTACAAGCCCACCTCAACTTACACCGCCGTCTATAGCAAGCCATCACGGCAGAGCAGTTCGGCCCGGACAGGTGTACAACTTACTCCTACTGTAACCCTCAAACCCGCCCGGGCCGTGCGCTTCACAAACGATATTGTGTTCCAGGATTTAGTCCGGCACAGTGAGCTGGAACAGATCGGCCGGTTTATGAGGGCAAGGAAAGTGCGTCTGGACACCATCTTCCATTCTGGTGAGTGAACCTTACCAAATCTACAACTTATTTTAGAGGTGCTAAGAGATTGTATTGTGCTAAGATTAAGCAAACCATTCATAGGTTTACTTCCTGAAGAGTGTGAAGGCATCGGCTTTATGGCGTGTTTGAAACATAGATCAAACATAGCGGTCTAACATGTCAACTTCTGGTTCAACCAATAGTAGTTGGGGCAGGCCAATGGGGGTTAAGGGTTAGCTTCTGCAGTTACGGTGTGCTCAAGTCAGGTCAGAAAGAACATCAGCACAACTCATAATTGTTTAATTATGTAAGAGTTTAATTATGAGAATTAATGATTTTGTTAAGAATTTCGGAGTTGGGTGTGTGAAGGTGAGAACTATGTATGGTGTAGAGTTAAAGAATCTTGTTGAAATTGTATTGCCATCTTGCTCTGATCAAAGTTATTTGAAGTCATAATTATGACTAATAAACTCATAAATACAAACTTTTCAAGAGGACTTGAATGGACACATCTGTTTGTAGACACTGTTATGACAAAAAGTATATTACTCCTTTGATGTCTATTCAAAAGTAGCTGAGTATAATGTTTTTCACAAAAATTAATTAAAGCATGTGCAAACCAGCTTGTCACTCGGACAGTACCCTTAAAAGGATGAATCTGTACCCTTAAAAGTTGCATATTAGTACCTTAGAGTAATAGTATGTACCCTTAAGGTAATACTATGAAGTTTTTGTGGGTAAATAAGCAAAATAAGCTCTGAGAGTGAATATTGTTGTAGGATGGTTCATCAGTGATGGATTTTGTTGGCTTATTTTTTTCTCTGTTTACTTCAGGGACTTCTTTGTATATGTGTTTATGGTTATTTCTCAGACGATTGGTCAAAAACAATTCACCGGAACTTATTGCCTATTAAACAATGGTGAAAAAATTCAAATCACAGATTTCCTCGTCTGTACGCACCAGCAGAGCAAATGACATTAAAGGGATAGTTCACCCTAAAATGAAAAATAAATATATCCGGGACGTGTCGCATGGGATCATTATGTGATACTTTTGTGTCTTTTTTTAAAAAAGCTTGATGCTGGTCGCTATTCACTGCCATTATATGAACGAGCGTGAGTGGGACATTTTTATTTATTTATTTTATCCTTTGTGGTCCATAAAAGAAAGAAGGGCATGCAGCATTAGAACAACACCAGGATGAGTAAATGATGACTTAATTCTCATTTTAGGGTGAACTATCGCTCTAAGATGAAAGGGAACGTAAACAAATTGCTCTCAACTTCTTGGGAAAAAAATATGTTTGCCAACTAATGGAAGATGGAGGATTTTGGGAATATTTTGCCATTACGTTTGGTGCCGCTTGTGGTTCAGAAATAGCACAATTAACTTAATACATGGTTCTTTATGTGTCTGTTTAGGGAGAATTAGTGTAATTCCATATTTCCAATTCCAAACCATAACAAGAGCTGATTTGTATTTTTCTTCATCTTCTCAGGAATGGCAGCACTCCATGAAGCCGTTCTCTCAGGAAACCTGGAGTGTGTGAAGCTCCTGATAAAGTACGGAGCTGACGTTCATCAGAGGGATGAGAACGGATGGACACCACTGCATATGGCGTGCAGCGACGGTTACCCTGAGATTGCACGGTGAGAGCAAGTTCACACAAGCAACACCAAAAACCATTAGATTACCCTGTGCTTGCAAAATCAAATGTATTTCAATGACAAAATCACTCATACATCAACACATATATTAACTCATGCAATAAACACGAACAATGAACAATGAACAATGAACCATGACAATGACAGTTTAACTCTACTATAACTATACCGGACAGTACGATAACAGGTACTGTTTTTCCCCGAGTACACTGAAGTTTTTCTTGTTTTCCAGAGGGGGTATAGTATCAGATTTGCTCAATTATTTGTATTAAAATGTAAAATATATTTCTTTTTTTCTCTAGGTACCTTCTCTCTCTGGGTGCCAGTGTGGAAGCAGAGAATGAAAATGGGGAGAAACCAGCAGATCTCATCGACCCAGACTGTAAAGATCTGCTCAAACTCTTCGAGACAGGCTGTGTTTAAGGGCTGAGCCGTAGGAGAACTGAGGAAGAAATGCTATAATTTATGATCACTGTCCTGAGATTCTCATTTTGTGTGGTTGAACGTTCTCCTGGATAATCTTCTTTCTTTCTTTTTTTTTTTTTTTTTGGGGGGGGGGGGGGGGGGCTTTTAGCTGTAGATGCGACTTTGTACGAGGCTACAGAGGAACAACAAACAGTACATATCTGTTAGCTTTGAAAGTCAAAACACTGCCATTCACAGCCCATTTTATTTCTGTAATCTTAAGTATTTCTGAGTGAAACATGATATTCAACAAGAAGAAAATTAGTGATTTTATCCATTTGGAATAGATTGGATTATGAAAAGTCGGTGTTACATACCAGATTGTCAGAAGGTTCGAGTGGAGAGGATGAAAAAGGAAGAGAGATTTCTAATGGCAGACATTTAGTTGAGGCTAAGCAAGTTATTATATTTTAATAAAAGATTACAAGGACAAATATTTTTCTCTGGAATAACACAATAATGCCAGGACTGTATATGTAAAGATGCATGTGTATGTGAACTTCACAGGAGCACCCTACATTTGCACAAACCAGCATATCTCAGTGTTTACAGACAGATCTTTTCTGAATGCCATCTGCAGTCGTGTTCATTTTCATTGCTGTGTTAAACATATATTGTACCAGGGGTCCCTTTGACATGCTCATGATTGTTAATAGTTTCACAAAAGAGATATTTTATGTGACAAGGGATTCAATCCTGTTGATGTAAAGAGTACTGCACTCCTGAGATGGGCCGCTGTGCTGTCTGTCTGCTGGGCAGCAGGAGCGCACACTGAAAACCTGCAGAAACACTGAGGGTTCGTGCACTACTGTTAAACCTGAGGGCACTACTGACATTTTGAATGTCTCTTGTCAAAGTCTTATCTTTATCTTATTTTTTACAATGTTTTCGTAAATAAATCTGCTTTTTATACAAATATTGAGTTGTTTTTACATCAAACTCTTTAAATATTATACGAAAAAAGAACAAGTACATAATGCTGTGTAACAGGAGGATGGTTTATGTTTTTGGATTAAAATAAAATTAGGGAACAAAATACATTTCTAAAGCATGGGCTCCTAAACATCAGATCGCTCAATCTTGTAACCTTGTCACAGGTGTGTTTGCAGGCCGGAAGACGAACACAGTTGAACAAAGTTCCAAACGTAGTTTAATAACAAGTAATCCAAAAGGCAGGCATTAACACAACAGATACGAAAATGGAGACCTGACAATGAGTGTGAGCAAAGGCACAACTTAAGTAGCAAACACAAAGAAGGTAATTTACTAAACACAGCTGAACTGAACTAAGTAATGATGGTAGCCATCAAAACAGATGAGTGGCGGGAAACAGAGACAAAGAAACACATTTGACATGACGAAAATAAACGTCAATACATTTCGGAGTGCCACAAGGATCTGTGTTGGGCTCTCTATTATTTTCAGTATATATGCTGCCACTTAGTGCTGCCGATGATGCTCATACAAAGTTATGTCATGAAACTCTAGATGGAGCAGGCTGATACTGTAGGTCCTTAACTCAATTTGTTAGTGATTATATCGTTATCTACATAGCACAGCTGATTGGTTGCGGTTGCATCAGAAGCTAATGAGCTTGCTGCTTAACATTCAAATACTATTAAATATTCAAATTAAAATAATTCAGATAAGACCTAAATTGAACCAAAAACCTGTTCAGAGAATCTAATGCTTTACTCTATCCTCTACAGTTTAAAATCTAGGTGTTATATTAGACGCAGAAACTTCGAAAATCATATTTTTTACAAAAATATTTGTTACAAAAACAGCCTTCTTCCACCTCAGAAACATTGCTACGCTCCGGAACATGCTATCTGTCAATTTATCAATCCATCACGCTCTTTAAGATCACAAAACTCTGGACTTCTGGTAGCCTACCTAGGATATAAGTCCACTAAAGGAGGGAAAGCGTTTTTGCATGTGGCTCCTAAACTCTAGAATAGCCTTCCTGATAATGTTCAGGGCTCAGACACACTCTCACAGTTTAAATCTAGATTAAAGACTCATTTCTTTAGCCAAGCATTCACATAATGCATCTCATAACATTATACTCCGGTTATACCAGATCAAAAGCATGTGACTATCGACTATCTATTGCTTGAAATGTTATGAACAGCAGCTATGCTAATTATTTTCCATTTGCTTTTCTATTCTACTTTGGGATGCTATCCCAAGCACGCCAGCTCCAGTTTGGATCGAGCGTCTTATGGAGATTTTAGATGACCAAACACCTGTGAAGAGAGGACGCCAACCCCTGCGAGGACTTCAGATGACAACTCTGAATCATACAAAACTGCCCAATTTTCTATATATTGTAATCATTAAATATAACTTTTAATAATTGCTTTAACTCTCACTGCCATTGATGGAATTTTCCATTAAATATAAGACAACGCTTCTCTGCCATAGATTAAATTTTCCATGGTTTTTCACTGTTATACGGGGGCAGTATTAAACATCTTCTGAAAGATGATAGAATCTACGGATCAAAACACAGGAAGAAACAAGCGATAAAGGCATTGCTTATGCATGCAATTTTCTCAGCTTTTTGTTCAGAATGTTGCTATTTTTATGAAACTTACCAACATTCAAGTTTTCATAAAAAAAAGATTCTATGCATGAAGCTAGAATAAAATTTAGGATTTAGGTTTCTGCCTAAATTAATACATAATGTTAGCTAACTGCATGATCTATATTGTACTTTATTGAACTGTACTTTCTGACATATGGACATTACTTTGGCACATTATGTAGAAACATGCATTTTCTATAAAGCTGCTTCAAGGCATTGTGAAAGGCGTTATACAAATACATGTACATACTTTTTTTTTTATTATTATTAAAAAAATAAAAAAATGCTGTAGTCTAAAGGTGAATACACTACATGATAGATATTTGTCCGAATTCCCAGTCTGGAGAAGATCATTATCTAGAGTCTAGAATTATAAGTTTGACATTTGTAAATAAAACTTTGCTACAATTGTATTCAATTGTAATTGAATACAATTGTGCATTCAATTACAAGCTAGTTTTCTGTTGGAACATGAGTCATGACAATGCTGACTGAATTTGTGATTAACTGTACATACTGTACACTAAAAAATTGTTAACGTTCAAATGACTGGCATCAATGGCTTAAACATTTAATAAAGTTAACACATGCTCAAGATTGGAAAATAAGTTTTATTTTGGAAAACAAAACAAAAAGTCTAAAAATAATTTCTAAAACAGATGAAAAACATCTCAAACTTTAAATTGCAGCGTTTTCGTAATGTTTCGTTTTAAGTAATGTTAAAAAACCTGTAGAAGTAGAAATCTAAATGGAATGTTTAAAGACAGTTGTTGTTTTTTCAATTACAGTAAACCTTAAATTAAACATTTAATATTTAAAATGTACAGAAATAAAATAAAAAGTTTTAAAATTCTCAATAAAATGTGACAGCCTTGTGCAGTGCTCCGACAGAGTCCCAGCTCGAGGTCTATTCCGATGCCATCACTTCCTCTTCACTTCTTGTCCGCTGTCTGTAGCCTACTATCCTGTATAAATAAAAGCAAGAAAACATAAGTCACGTACAAGATTTTCACTTAACAGTTCAATTACAGTCGGGTATAACAAAGTATACAACACTATCCATTCTAAAACACATATTTTATGTATTCAGATGTAAATTTACAATATCAACCATTTATTCACAAGCAATTCTCCAGAGCCCCGAGGTGGAATTGAGAAAAATTAAATATTACTCCATGTGTCAGTTACGGTTACTATCATCATAAGGTCATGATTTCATCTTTTAAGGTTGTATCAGTGATTTCAGGCTTTTTTTTTAGGGGGCCTGAAATCACTGATACAACCTTTAACACAGATGAAATCAACAAATTGTGGTGTTGAGCTTAGAAGGTTGTGGTCTGTGGATCTTTGGCTTATATCTTTCAATGCAGGTTTATATTGTTTCAACAATTTTTGCCTGACCCCTGGGCGCTCCGTATATTTCTGATAATATTTGTGGAGTTATACAATGCCATACATTGTACTAATTAAATAAGTAAACTTTTATTAAATTAAGTAAAGAAAAATGAAATAAAAATAACACAAAAGGTCAATGAATCCGTACAAGAAGTGATAGTGCAATGTAGCAGCTAAAGAATAATCCTCCACCAAATTGCCAGTAATCAGCTGGATCCTTGGTGAATCTGAAGGGGGGAACGAAGAAATTATTCAATGAAAAGTCCTTAAAGCAGTTTTTTTTATTTTTTTATTTTTTTTTATTATTTATTTATTGGATTAAACAAAGAAATCTGGGATTGATGGGGAAAAAAAGAGATGTGAATCAGGCGCGTCGTTAGATATGGGCATCCGGGGCTTCAGTCCGGGGCTTCAGCTTTTTATAGCAACGGATCTCAAAACATTTAATTGATTGATAATTATTATTAGGCAAAGTGGCAAGCAGCACGAGTCCACGAGCCGTGAGAACAGGGCGTGGACAGAAGCGCGAGTGTTAATGAGTCACCTGAATTCAAGTTAAGCACTGGTTTCAAGTTTCTCACGGATGAACTTCAGGGGCGCGCGCGCCGCACCGGTTTTAAAAAAATAACGCAGTCAGCACCACCGCACAGTCTTCAGTCACACCAGATGTTGTCAGGCTACAGTATATGTCAGTAAAACTCAGAAAAACTAACTTACTTACGTCGTGCCAGCCGTTTGCTCGCGGCGCGCACTCTTCAATCACGCAAATGCGGCGCGCCCTGTATCACGCAAAATAAACTAGCATGTAACGTCGTGTTCTGTCTTCTTCTTCTTTTTCGTTTTTATTGGCAGCTCGCTTCTCAGATAGAGCATTACCGCCATCTACTGTGGGCAATGAATCAGAGACTTGTATTTTCCCTCATCCCATACTATTCAGAACCTGGCCTTTCGATGTTGCTGCGTGTTCAGCTCCTCCATCTACAGCCCAGAATGTCGTGTTCTGTCGTCAATTAAGTATTGAAATAACCTGATTAAAGCTGAGTCAAAACTCTACAGTATGTCGGGGCTTTTGTATTCCTTTGTAGGCTACATAAATGTTACACATTTTGGCGTAGCCCTACTCAGTTTTCATTATTAATATTCTAATATTTTATCAATATTGCAAAGTCATCAAAACTGACTAAATATTTTGTGACCAAAAATTTGAAAAATAGGCCTACATCTAGCCTAAATGATCGTTCATGACATTCTTTTAACTATAAGCAACCCAATTTGTCTAGATTGGTATTATTTCCTTTGTATAATGTGCTTAAATATTGCTGTGCAGTCGTGTGATTTAGTCTGCTTGATTAACATTATTACAATGTATTCCTATTTAACTCTGATATGTAGCCTATATATAAGGTCTTCGAATGTGTTCGAATATTTCACCAGCATCAGCCTTTTCACAGTTTCTATCACTCCGCTTGTCTGTGTTTGCACAACTTGCATCATTAGGCCAGTAATGGTGACAAGTGACTGTCTTTATGAGTGAACAATTGAAATTTAATTGAACTGATTTAATAGTGCCAAAAACATTGATTAACTGAAGAAAGAAACAAGTTGCTGAAACCAATATTTAATGCTAAAAAGTTTACATCTATGCAAAATAATCCTTGAAAGATTTCTCATTTAAGGCCATTCCTGTTTGGAATATGTGGTTGTGTATTGTCAACAATAAGCAGAAACATTTTGCATTTCCATTTTATAGTGTGGATCATTCATTTCAACATTTATCCTCCTTCTCATGTTTAAGAATCTGTTATCTGCTTGACAAATAATTTATGCTACTGCCTGACATGCTTTTAAAGCTATTGTTATCAAAAAATGTTGGCCTTCAAACACCTTAAAATGCACATATGTAGGTCTGAGAAATCAAAATTTTCTCGGGGGAGCATGCCCCAGAACCCCCCTAACTACCTCGCATTTGAATGTGTGTGTCTGTGTGGTAGTATGGCCTGGTGTGGCTACAGGGCCAGGACTGAATTTTTTAACCAGTCTGCCCCCCTGCATATCGGCCTAAATATATACATTATTCTCTGTATCGAATCATGTTATCTTGTTACCCAGCCCCTGATGTTTTTAAAACCTAGAAACGCCCCTGATGTGAATACAGTTGAAGTGTGTGGAGCAAGACAAAAGGCTCAGAGTTGGGTAAATGCAATTATTGTCGGTGTATATTCTATGCAGATTTATGGCAAAAGTTTTCACAAGAGATCAACTTTCCTGCAGATTTTAGGTGAAAGAGATGTAGAAGTTAGTCATAATAACAACTTGTAAACTTGTCGTCATCTTTATCATCTCCTAATTACGGTAATTATTACAACATCTGGCATGAACACAACGCTCTGCTCTCCCAAACCTAATCAAACACACCTGAACAAGTTAATCAAGGTCTTCAAGATTAGACTACTTGAAAGCTACAGGCAGGTGAGGTTGATCAGTGTTGGAGTTACCCAGGCCTCCTTGGATCTTTAAAAACGCGTTTTCAAAAAAAATACACATACAGCGATATATATTGTGGGATTCAGCAGCACATGTTTCTGTTGTAGTTTTGTGTGCGTGCCTCACTGTTCCTTCAGACTGACTAATTCAGCAAGTTTTACAGCAGAGTTGATAGTGAGATCGCAGGTCGAGAGGATGACTGCTCGAGTGTACTGCTTGTTTAGTGTTGTTTTATTGTGTCTGTCTGCCTGTTTGAGCACAACACACGCTGGAGTCGCAGGTGAGAAGATGTTTTAGCTTCATTACACGGCCCGAAGAAATGCATAAGTGCCTTACAAAATATGACTTCTTTTGAACATGTAGCTACAGTACGTTTAGATGCAATAGTAAATTTATTAAAAAAACATATTAACTGTCCATGTCTTCTATCTGCATGGTGCTTCTATTACACACCCCACCAGTAGGGGGGTAGGTTGTAACAGTAGCCTACTCTTTGTCTTTAAAACTAATTGACAGTTAAGGGATAAATGGCATTTCTACTTGCTTTTAAGCTGATAAATAAAGTTGAGACATATATCTATCTATATATATTTTAAAAAACCCTGACTTCTAAATAATGAAACTATTACAACTCTACTTGGTCCCCCTTAATGATCCTCTTCTGTAGTGTCCGGTCAGTGTCCGGTGATGCTGACGGTCGTGCCGTCCCGCCGAGGATGTACTTCTGATAGAGACTGCTCTGGAGGACACAAATGCTGTCAATTCCCCTGTGGGCCCGCATGTGTGCCGCCTGTTTTCAGTGCGTTTCAATTAATGATGGATGTTAGAGGCCTCCCAAAAGAAACCCTGATAATTTTCTTTTTTTATAAAAAAAAAAAAAAAAAAGAAACAAGTAACACATTGATATAAACATGAATCTTTGTATAATAGCAAAGCCAGGAGAGTGTCCAAGCACCAAAACTGGAAGAGGAAATTGTGCCGAGTTGTGTTACAATGACAGTGACTGTCCGAACAATGAGAAATGCTGCAGCAATGGATGTGGACATGAGTGTATGGCTCCATATACAGGTAGTTGTATTATATTCGGTTATCTAGTGTTTGGGTCAGCTTTTTTATTTTCCAGTGTGCCTTTTATAATTCGGTTGTCATCTCCTACTCAATGACAAAAAATCCTGAATTTGGCACATAGCACAGTTTCACAGACTAGCTTTACAACATTAATAAAGATGAATATTTTAAATGCATTTCACTCCGTAAGACTTGCTATTCATGATTTGAGTTTTGTGCTGAATGCCACTGAAAGGAAAGACTAAAGCTGACTATCTGTAACCCTCCAGTGAAGCTGGAGTTCTTTTACAGATCAATTCAATGCTTTATTCATTTGGAATGTTCCCTGTTTATCACCAAATAAATATATTTAATTAAATGTTTTTTGTTTTGCTTGTGTTCTGGAGATTTATGTAAGGACTGTATTATGTGCTGGAACAGGTGGATTTGTAACCGCACTGGTGTGTCGGCAAGAACACATAAGACTCAGTTGAACCAGAACTTGAAGTTTACTGATGATTAGTTTGAATGGTAACAGTGAGTGGTCTGAAATATCAAATGACAAAATATTAGGTTACAAATAAATCAATAACATTAACATAGGCAATAATCCAAGTTACATTATTATTAAAGTTGTTGCAGTACTTAGTTTGTCCACAAGATGTCATTGAGAGCTCAGACATGGCATTAGATATAAAAGATGCCATTTTAATTTGTCCTTCTAGGCAGTGATGGCAGATAAAGCAACTTCACATAACGCAATTTATATATCAATATAGGTGATTAACAATATAAATCACCATCCAGAGATATTACTTGCACTATAATGGTACTCGGGCATTAGTTCTGCATATTGTAAATTGTGAACTCAGGCGCTAACGCGGATTGCCGCGATGGAAACCCAATGAGCTTCATGTACATCAATAAAGAACACAAATCTACTTTCAAAGATTGGAAAGGTCACAGGATAATAGGAAATAAACAACTTACATTCTGGTCATTAACTCGCTCACATAAGTCTACTACCAAAGGAAAAGGAGATAAAATTCTACATATGAGCATTCATAGTTCGTCTCCTGTTGACTGCGAGGCACTGACTAACGTCATTCAGTAAACGGCGCTCTGATTGGTTGAATCCTTAACACTGCTGCCCCCAAATATGCTATGCATATTTGTACTCTGTAGAATTAATCAGTCTGAGGGGTCTCAGATAGGTTCCTCTTGATCTGAGAATGAGGGAAGGGGGATCAGGCGGGAGACAGGCCTGGGTGTAGGTCTTATCCTTAACCTGAATTTCGGCAGCTCTGATATGGCCATCAGAACCTGGGAAGGTCTTCACAACTTTGTCTACCAACCACAATGCACGCACGTGGTAGCTGTGGATCAATGAGCATTGCCACGGTTCCGGTAGAAGTGTCACCAGTATTTGTGTGCCACTTATTGCGGGTCTGTAGTGTAGGCAGGTAGTGACGAATGAAATTTAACCAGAACAGATCGGCCAGAACTTGACTCTGCCTCCATCTCCGTCTGCCCATAAGTTCAGAAGCAGGATAAACTACAAAGGGTAGTGAGCTGTCTGGCCGCCCCATAAGCAGACAATTTGGTGTACCAGGGTCAAGGTCGGCTACATTACTGGAAATATAACCAAGGGGCTTGCTATTAAGCATTCCTTCCACTTCGATGAGTACTGTTTGGAGAACTTCCACTGTTACAACTTGGGAGCTGACTGTGACGCGGAGGGCAGTCTTGACAGACCCAATTTCTCTTTCCCACGCACCTCCAAAGTGTGGGGCTCCAGGCGGGTTAAAATGGAAAGAAATGTTCTGTTTAGCTAAATGTAGCTGGATTTGGGGAGTGAGCGATGAAAAGGCTTCTTGCAACTCTCTTTGTCCTCCATGGAAGTTAGTGCCATGGTCTGAATATAACTCAGAAGGTGTGCCGCGGCGAGCTACAAATCTCCTCAAGGCCATCAGAAAGGAATCAGTATCAATGGATGTAAGGAGGTCTAGGTGAACGCTTCGCGTTGTGAGACACTTAAAAATGATTCCCCACCTCTTTTCACATCGTCTTCCAGTCTTGACTTGGAATGGTCCGAAACAGTCCATGCCTGTACTGTAGAATGGGGGTTTGAGCAGTCTGAGTCGAGCTGACTGGTTTGTTCTTCCATTTTTGACAGTCTTTGCACAAATGTTGTTGTTTACGTATAGCTTCTTGCCCTCTCAGTAGCCAAAAGTTTCAGCTTATCTCTCCAAAGACTCTTTCAGGTCCTGGATGGCAGAGTTTACTATCGTAGTCTCGGATCAGTAACTTGGTAACCCAGTGATGTGGGTCAAGGACTACAGGGTGTATAACTGACAGGTCTAGTCCTTAAGCTCGAGGTAAACTCTTATAAGCTGACAAGAGTCGTCAAATGCTGGGGCAAGACCAAGTAGTCGACTAGTGGAAGCCACAGATTTACTAGCTTTTAGCACTTTGTATTCATCTAGAAAAATTTCAAGTTGAGATTTCTGCAGGATATGCCATTCTGCAGTTTGGTAGTCCACTGCTGATGGTGGTCCTGTATCTTTTAGCCCCTGAACTGTGGCCTCTACTAACTCGCTCCAGGTGTTGTGTGTGGTAGGGTCAGGAATGTCAGGAACAACCACTTCCGTCATAAGTCCACAGAAGATTCCTTTGCGCTGCTCTGTTTTGATTTCCGGTGGTTGAATAGGAGGACAGACAGGCCATACTGACTCAGACTCGAGCAGAAACGATGGTCCTTGGCTCCATCTGTTGGGCACTGATAGCTGAGAAAGAGTTTTACCCCAGGTGAGGTCATCTGCTGGATTTCTGCTGGAATTACCATATCGCCAGGAACATTCTGTAGTCAGCTCTTAAATTTCGGCTATCCTGGTTCCAACAAATACCTTGAATCGGTATGATTCAGATTTGAGCCAGGCTAGAACAGTAGTGGAACCGGTCCATAGTGTCACTGTATTTATCTTGAGGGTGAGCTCAGTATTCAAGAGTTTGGCTAATTGAGCACCATTCAGGGCAGCACACAGCTCTAGTCGAGGAATTGTCAGACGTCGTTTTGGGGCAACCTTGGACCTTGCTAGTACAAAGGCTAAATGAATATGACCACTGTCGTCCTCAGTACGTAGGTAGGCGACAGATCCATAAGCTTGTTCAGAAACGTCGCAAAAGATGTGAATTTGTCTGGTGTTGTGGGAGTGATTAATGTCTGAAGATGTGACACAGCGGGGTAGTGAAATACTTGCTGCCGTAGGGAGTTCCACCTCCCATTCTCTCCAGGATCTCAAAAGGTCGTCAGGTAGATTTGGGTCATCCCAGTCTCGTTGCTTGTCCCATAATCTCTGAACTAAAATCTTGGCTCGAGTGGTAAATGGGAGTATGAAGCCTAGGGAGTGGTACTGGGTTGCAAGTACCTTGTAAACGTGTCGAAGGGTACATGGTCCAGACTTGACAGGACAGGTGTTATACCCAAGGAGGTCTGATTTGCAGTGCCACCTCAAGCCTAGTGCAGATTCTTGAGCATCGGTACGATCTTGAGATAGCCACAATTCGGTACTGCTGGATCTTGCTTCTGTTGGTAGGTGGTCCACCACACTGGGATCATTACTTGCCCACTGGCGAAGTTCGAACCCACCACCGTCAAAGAGGGTGCGAAGTCTGTCTATAAGCTGCCTTGCCTCTTGAGATGATGGTAGGCTCTTCAAACAATTGTCCACATAGAAATTCCTTTCTACTATGGTTCTGATATTGTCATCAGGAGTGCTATGATCTGTAACATGTCGCTGAACAGCATAAATGGCACAACACAGACTACAAGTAGTGCCAAAAGGTAGCACTTGCCATTCATAAATGTCTGGTGGTTTAGATCTGTCCATGTCTCGCCATACAAAACAGAGAAAATGCCTATCTTCTGGGAGGAGACGAACTTGATGGAACATCCCTTTAATATCCCCGCTTATTGCCACTGGATGTTCACGAAAGCGCAGGAGTACACCTAACAATGATGGGCCCAAGGCTGGTCCTGGCAGTAGATGGTTATTCAGGTTATGGCCTTCAAAGTCAAATGAACAGTTAAAAACCACACGGTTCTTACCGTTGTGCTGCACAAGGTGGTGAGGGATGAACCATGACTCTCTTTGTGAATTAACTGTTTTAGATGGGAGTTTGACAACATAGCCCGAGGTCTCTAATTTATTTATCTCTTGTTGGTAGGCAGCTGCTTTACTGGGGTCTTTCTCCAGGCGTTTCTCTGTGTTCCTAAGGTTAGGAAGTACTGCCTCCATAGGGGCATGAAGTATGGGCATATCCTTCTTACGCAGGAGTGGAGTTGCATAGCGACTTACGCCATCGATCAGTATTCTGACAGTCTGTGACTGGAGCAAGTCAAGAGCTTCTTGGTCCTGTTTAGACCGCGTGACAGATTTCTCATTTCGGTTGAGAATCACATCTGCTTGCCAGAGTCTCTCCACATTCTGGAACAACTCTGTCATCGAGGGATTAATGGCAATGTGCAGACACTATTGAGATTTCACATTATCTCAGAAGACTCTTGCTGGTCCTTGTAGAGACCAACCCAGCCTTGTCTTGACAGCTGCCGGACCTGCAGGTGGACCAAGACGAACTGGTTCAATCGGAGTGATAAGGTGAGGATGATCTGCTCCAATCAGTAACAGGGGACACGCTTTGTGAATAGGCTGTAAAGGTAAGCATTTCAAATGCCTGTATCATTACTGAAGGTCTGCAACAGGGAAGGAATGTTCAGCTAAGCTAAGTAGTTCTGCTGTGAAGGCTCCCGTTATTTTGTAGGACGCTGCTGAATCCTTGAGGGCAATCTAGGTATAGCATTTTGCTAGTTGAACTGACTAAACAGGTCCCTTCTTTCAGTGGCTTAAGGTTGACCTCATGGAGGATTTGGAGGTGCTTTCCATTACATAGATGGCAGAGTTTCTTGAGGGTACACTGTGCAGCTCTATGGTTACGTCCACACTTCCAGCATCTGTTATTAGTCTTAATCCAGTCAATTACTCGGTCTTTGGTTAAGGACTGGAATGTGGCAAATTGACTCAGATAATGTTCTTTACTGTCACAGTATGGACAGAAGGCAAAGCTTTTGCCTTGACTCTTGGTTGGCACTGATGGTATTGAGGAACATAATTCGTTTGAGCCATGAAGGATTGTAGTCTGTCTGACCTTGGCTTTAGTTTCCTTCTGTTGATCCACTCGGGAACGGGCTCTATCTTTCTGGGGCTTATATCCACCAAAGCTCTCTGGATCCTGGCACCAGGATTCGAAATTAAGCCATTTAGATAGATCAAGAAGCGTGTACACTGAGCCAGGTTCATAACTCATGTGCCTGCGGAAGAATGCTCTTTGTTCTGGAGGGAGCTTGGACAAAAGTCGAGCCCCGTGGGATCCACAATGCAATTCAATGTCTCCTTCTGTTCCTAATGTCTTAAGGAATCCTACTAAGGCTTGTATCTGAAGAGCAAAGCGTTCAAAGTCTACAGTGTCGCCAGGCTGAATATTTGATGCATCCATAATAGCAGCAATTTTGCTCAGGGCAAGCTGGTGAGGTCGACCGAACCGTTCAGTGAGGGCTGCCATGGTATCTGAGTAGGGAGTGGATGAATTTAAAAAGGAATCAGCAATGAGGCGAGCATCTGTTAACTTTAGGTGATCTACCAAAACTTGGTACTTGAATAGCTCTGTAGCTTCATCAGGTAGTAGGTTATTCAAGGCAAGTTTGAGACGGGCATATTCACCAGGCTCTCGACGGGTCAAATCTGGAATGGTTGGCTGCGGACCTCTATAAATGATCTTCTGTCTTGCAGTGTTAGTCCGAATCCGTGGAAAGTTAGCTGGTGTTACATGCGGCTGACTGGACCAAGGAGGAGGTGGTGTGTAGATAATAGAAGCTCTCCTTACTGTTGTTGGCTGCCTTGTGTTCCGCGTAACTCTGTGAGTGTCAACAGTGCCTGAGGAAATCTGAGCAGCCACATTATCTGGAACAAAGGCATTTGAGTAAGGCTGCATTGGAGGAGCATGCTGTGCGTAGCTGACTGTATCTGCATAAGGATTTGTATTCTTAGATGTAGAAAGGCGGCGTGGTTCAGGAACTGGAAAGGCTCCAGGAGTCGGTGTAGGCCCTGGAGACTCTGACTGTCTGCTTGCAACTCTAGGCAAAGGAACTGGAGGGGTTAATACTTGGAAATGTGAATTAGGCTTAGGAGTTGACCTCTGACTTTGCAACTGGTTTATCAACATCTGCTGCATACTTTTCTGGATTTCTATAAGTTGGCTGATCTCTTCCCTCATGGATAGCTGAGTAGCACGGAGATGTCTATTATCTTGTTCCAGATCATGCACTGTGCTTTGGACATCAGGAGGTAAGGAACATCCATACCGGTGAGGGCTGCGTTCATCTCTCTCACTCCAACGATCTGTGGTAATGTACCAGGGCTCTAAAGCCAATCGTGGTGATTCTAATAAATCAGGTGATCCAACAGCCTCTTCTCTTTGATCATGATAAGAAATAGATGCCTGCGGATGGGCCATAGGAATATCTCTGACCTCATCATCATGTTGATAGTCATCTGACCCATGTGGTCGCGGTGTAGACTGAGGCAGAAGGACATTAGCTCTAGGCAGCCCGGCATACTGCAATTCAAAATCTTGTAAGTAGGCTGGTTGACGAACTATACGTCTAGGGCGAGCTCCTTCAACTTGATACTCTGCATGCTGGTCCTCTGACATCATGAGTCCAGTGTAGACACCAATCCGCCTCGAAGGACCAAAATTGTTCTGGAGATTTATGTAAAGACTGTATTCTGTGCTGGAACAGGTGGATTTGTATCCGCACTGGTGTGTCGGAAAGAACACATAAGACTCAGTTGAACCAGACCTTGAAGTTTACTGATGATTCAGTTTGAATGGTAACAGTGAGTGGTCTGAAATATCAAATAATAACAATAAAATATTAGGTTACAAATAAATCAATAACATTAACATAGGCAATAATCCAGGTTACATTATTAAAGTTGTTGCAGTACTTAGTTTGTCCACAAGATGGCACTGAGAGCTCAGACATGGCATTAGATATAAAAGACGCCATTTGAATGTGTCCTTATAGGCAGTGATGGCAGATAAAGAAACTTCACATAACGCAATTGATATACCAATATAGGTGAATAACAATATAAATCACCATCCAGAGATATTACTCACACTATAATGGTACTCAGGCATTAGTTCTACATCTCGTAAATTGTGAACTTTGGCGCTTACGCGGATTGCCGCGATGGAAACCCAATGAGCTTGTTGTACATCAATAAAGAAAACAAATCTACTTTCAAAGATCGGAAAGGTCACAGGACAATAGGAAATAAATAACTTACATTCTGGTCATTAACTGGCTCACATAAGTCTACTACCAAAGGAAAAGGAGATTCTGCATATGAGCATTCATAGTTCGTCTCCTGCTGACTGCGAGGCACTGACTAACGTCATTCAGTAAACAGCGCTCTGATTGGTTGAATCCTTCTTAACAGCTTGATTGAAGTTTGTTTTGGTACCAAAAAACTTCTCCATTTCTGTGGAGTACATGTGGTTGTCCTCTGCGCCACTAGAGAAGTGTTTCATCCTCTTAATAGTCAAGGAAGTTGGTTTATCCTGTCTAATCAGCGAAGGTTATCCTCTGCAATGCCGGAGAAGAGTCATTCTCTGTATAGTAAGGGAAGATTTATCCTCTGCTCATTCAGGGAAGGTTAACAGCTGTTAGTTCATGTTAACAAGGTGTTTTTGACAGGGAAGTACTGCCAGGAAAACATCACAAAATGGTTCAAATGAAATGCTACATTAATCCCAACGACTGAGAAGGGTGGTCTAGCTACCCCTTGAAGACAGGGAGTTCAAATCATTGTTAGGGCGACTCAATGGTGACTAAGTCAGATTGGATTTAACAAAGAAATCTGGGATTCACACAAAGTAGGGTCTGTTGAAGAATGCAAGAAGGTGCATGTGTTCAGAAGAGAACCGTAAAGGAACCGTTGACTCCCGAGCATTTCTAGGTCAGACGAGAAATCTCGCAAAATCCCTCGAGATCAAACGTGACTTCAGAATAAACAATCATGGTGGACGAAGAGGATGCAGTGGTGATAGTTTGTAGTTTGTTTTTAACCCAAAAAAAAAAAAAAAAACGTTATTGGTTATATAAACGAGTTGGTCCTCCATCTCCGACGTCTCCTCGCCGCCTCGTCACCTCGCTTTCTGATTGGCTACACGCCACAGTCCACAGGCTGCGTGCTCGTTTGTCCCTGGGGGACACCACACACGAGGAGAAATCCAACATGTTGGATATCCCCGATTTGAGATCGGAGCGGTCCCGACGTCCTTCCGAGCAGACGAGAGCAGTCTTAACACACCACATACGGCAGGAATATCTGATCAGATTATTTTAAGATAATCGGAGCATCCTTAAGATTGTCGGAAGGGGTGAATCGGGGCTAAAATCGGCCTAATTATCCTGCCGTGTGAACCAGGCCTTAGTTAAAAGAACAAAACCAACAAATTACACAAGTGTCCCATCTCACTAAAAAGGTGGGCCATGAGGCCTCAACCAAATGTGACTCAAGACCAACAGTCAGATGAAACTTAACCTGACTAAAGCCGGGTGCACACTGCGATTTTGGCCGTCTGAGACTAATTTTGCAAATCCTAAAAGATTCCTTTGATCCTTGGCTAAAATCTAAAGTCTTTGATTTGACATGTTCACCAACAGCTGATTAATGACCGTTGCGATCAAATTTGACCTCTGACGAAACAGAGTTTCATCCTCTGTATAGTCAAGGAAGTTGGTTTATCCTGTCTAATCAGTTAAGGTTGTGTGGTAAAAAATAGGGTAAAAACAGTCTGCAGTGACAAATTTGGCTCTCAGTCCTGCAGTGTGACTTTTCCTACAACGACCGTCAAATTGTCTTCGTTTTTCAAGACAAGCCATGACCAAAATTAACGTTAGAGATTTCTTTGTAGCCACCATTTCAATCCCGCGTGTAATGCAGCTCACTATGAAGGAACCTGTCATTGAGTGATGATGTAAAACTCCGGACAAGTTTTCTCGCGTGCATCCGTTTAGTTTGATATTAATGACAACTGAGATCTTACAGTGTGACATGGCTTACAGTGATGATCATGTTCGTACAGTCTGACAAGCAACAATCGTGAAGGACTATTATAAATCGCACAGTGTGCACCCGGCTTTACATGCATTATGTAGAATAGAGGACAAAAGCAATACTGGATTGATAAAAAAAAAAAAAGATGTGAATACAGTTGAAGTGTGTGGAGCAAGACAAAAGGCTCAGAGTTGGGTAAAATGCAATTATTGTCAGTGTATATTCTATGCAGATTTATGGCAAAAGTTTTCACAAGAGATCAACTTTCCTGCAGATTTTAGGTGAAAGAGGTGTAGAAGTTAGTCACAATAACAACTTGTAAACTTGTCGTCATCTTTATCATCTCCTAATTACGGTAATTATTACAACATCTGGCATGAACACAACGCTCTGCTCTCCCAAACCTAATCAAACACACCTGAACAAGCTAATCAAGGTCTTCAAGATTAGACTACTTGAAAGCTACAGGCAGGTGAGGTTGATCAGTGTTGGAGTTACCCAGGCCTCCTTGGATCTTTAAAAACGCGTTTTCAAAAAAAATACACATACAGCGATATATATTGCGGGATTCAGCAGCACATGTTTCTGTTGTAGTTTTGTGTGCGTGCCTCACTGTTCCTTCAGACTGACTAATTCAGTGAGTTTTACAGCAGAGTTGATAGTGAGATCGCAGGTCGAGAGGATGACTGCTCGAGTGTACTGCTTGTTTAGTGCTGTTTTATTGTGTCTGTCTGCCTGTTTGAGCACAACACACGCTGGAGTCGCAGGTGAGAAGATGTTTTAGCTTCATTACACGGCCCGAAGAAATGCATAAGTGCCTTACAAAATATGACTTCTTTTGATGTAGCTACAGTACGTTTAAGGGGGTCGCACACCGGACGCGCAGCTCGGCGGCGCGCCACGCAGCGCCACGTCTTTTAAATTCGAACACATTATTCTCTATGAGAGTACACACACTGGCGGCGCCTTTCGGCGTCTGTCCGCGGCGGCTCAGGAACGTGTTCAAAATCCTGCCGCGCCACAGAGCGCCATTTACATAGTTTTATATTAAATTTACATGTGTGTGTCTCAAATCGTAGTTAATGTATATACGGACCTCACCCTGTGCTGCAATATACATTTAGTTTTATATTTATTTACAGAAATCAGAAAATTGCTGATGTTATCGGATTTTCAGGTGACAGTTGTCCTAGACGTGGCGCGACGCGGCGCTGAGCTGCGCGTCCGGTGTGCGGCCGCCTTTAGATGCAATAGTAAATTTATTAAAAAAACATATTAACTGTCCATGTCTTCTATCTGCATGGTGCTTCTATTACACACCCCACCAGTAGGGGGGTAGGTTGTAACAGTAGCCTACTCTTTGTCTTTAAAACTAATTGACAGTTAAGGGATAAATGGCATTTCTACTTGCTTTTAAGCTGATAAGTAAAGTTGAGACATATATCTATCTATATATATTTTAAAAAACCCTGACTTCTAAATAATGAAACTATTACAACTCTACTTGGTCCCCCTTAATGATCCTCTTCTGTAGTGTCCGGTCAGTGTCCGGTGATGCTGACGGTCGTGCCGTCCCGCCGAGGATGTACTTCTGATAGAGACTGCTCTGGAGGACACAAATGCTGTCAATTCCCCTGTGGGCCCGCATGTGTGCCGCCTGTTTTCAGTGAGTTTCAATTAATGATGGATGTTAGAGGCCTCCCAAAAGAAACCCTGATAATTTTTTTTTTTTTTTTTTTTTTTTTTTTTTTTTTTAAAAGAAACAAGTAACACATTGATATAAACATGAATCTTTGTATAATAGCAAAGCCAGGAGAGTGTCCAAGCACCAAAACTGGAGGAGGAAATTGAGCCGAGTTGTGTTACTATGACAGTGACTGTCCGAACAATGAGAAATGCTGCAGCAATGGATGTGGACATGAGTGTATGGCTCCATATACAGGTAGTTGTATTATATTCGGTTATCTAGTGTTTGGGTCAGCTTTTTTATTTTCCAGTGTGCCTTTTATAATTCGGTTGTCATCTCCTACTCAATGACAAAAAATCCTGAATTTGGCACATAGCACAGTTTCACAGACTAGCTTTACAACATTAATAAAGATGAATATTTTAAATGCATTTCACTCCGTAAGACTTGCTATTCATGATTTGAGTTTTGTGCTGAATGCCACTGAAAGGAAAGACTAAAGCTGACTATCTGTAACCCTCCAGTGAACCCTGCGGCCGAACCTCCAAAGCCTCCCGTGAAGCCTGCGGCCAAGCCTCCCGTGAAGCCTGCGGCCGAACCTCCAAAGCCTCCAGTGAAGCCTGTGGCCGAACCTCCAAAGCCTGCAGCTGAACTGCCGACGCAACCAGAGTGCGCTGGACGTGGTCACCGAGGTCACGGAGGTCACGGTCATCCCGGTCACGGAGGTCACGGAGATCACGGAGATCACGGAGATCACGGAGATCACGGTCACAGAGATCATGGTCACCCCGGTCCCGGCGATCACGATTGCCAATGCAAGTCGTAACCATATTGATTTTGCCAAACTTATGCTGGAGTTCTTTTACAGATCAATTCAATGCTTTATTCATTTGGAATGTTCCCTGTTTATCACCAAATAAATATATTTAATTAAATGTTTTTTGTTTTGCTTGTGTTCTGGAGATTTATATAATGACTGTATTCTGTGCTGGAACAGGTGGATTTGTATCCGCACTGGTGTGTCGGCAAGAACACATAAGACTCAGTTGAACCAGACCTTGAAGTTTACTGATGATTAGTTTGAATGGTAACAGTGAGTGGTCTGAAATATCAAATGACAAAATATTAGGTTACAAATAAATCAATAACATTAACATAGGCAATTATCCAGGTTACATTATTATTAAAGTTGTTGCAGTACTTAGTTTGTCCACAAGATGTCATTGAGAGCTCAGACATGGCATTAGAAGACGCCATTTGAATGTGTCCTTATAGGCAGTGATGGCAGATAAAGAAACTTCACATAACGCAATTTATATACCAATATAGGTGAATAACAATATAAATCACCATCCAGAGATATTACTCACACTATAATGGTACTCAGGCATTAGTTCTACATATCGTAAATTGTGAACTTTGGCGCTAACGCGGATTGCCGCGATGGAAACCCAATGAGCTTGTTGTACATCAATAAAGAAAACAAATCTACTTTCAAAGATCGGAAAGGTCACAGGACAATAGGAAATAACTTACATTCTGGTCATTAACTGGCTCACATAAGTCTACTACCAAAGGAAAAGGAGATTCTGCATATGAGCATTCATAGTTCGTCTCCTGCTGACTGCGAGGCACTGACTAACGTCATTCAGTAAACAGCGCTCTGATTGGTTGAATCCTTCTTAACAGCTTGATTGAAGTTTGTTTTGGTACCAAAAAAACTTCTCCATTTCTGTGGAGTACATGTGGTTGTCCTCTGCGCCACTAGAGAAGTGTTTCATCCTCTTAATAGTCAATGAAGTTGGTTTATCCTGTCTAATCAGCGAAGGTTGTGTTAACAAACATTATCCTCTGCAATGCTGGAGAAGAGTCATTCTCTGTATAGTAAGGGAAGATTTATCCTCTGCTCATTCAGGGAAGGTTAACAGCTGTTAGTTCATGTTAACAAGGTGTTTTTGACAGGGAAGTACTGCCAGGAAAACATCACAAAATGGTTCAAATGAAATGCTATATTAATCCCAACGACTGAGAAGGGTGGTCTAGCTACCCCTTGAAGACAGGGAGTTCAAATCATTGTTAGGGCGACTCAATGTAAGTCAGATTGGATTTAACAAAGAAATCTGGGATTCACACAAAGTAGGGTCTGTTGAAGAATGCAAGAAGGTGCATGTGTTCAGAAGAGAACCGTAAAGGAACCGTTGACTCCCGAGCATTTCTAGGTCAGACGAGAAATCTCGCAAAATCCCTCGAGATCAAACGTGACTTCAGAATAAACAATCATGGTGGACGAAGAGGATGCAGTGGTGATAGTTTGTAGTTTGTTTTTAACCAAAAAAAAAAAAAAAAAAAAACCTTATTGGTTATATAAACGAGTTGGTCCTCCATCTCCGACGTCTCCTCGCCGCCTCGTCACCTCGCTTTCTGATTGGCTACACGCCACAGTCCACAGGCTGCGTGCTCGTTTGTCCCTGGGGGACACCACACACGAGGAGAAATCCAACATGTTGGATATCCCCGATTTGAGATCGGAGCGGTCCCGACGTCCTTCCGAGCAGACGAGAGCAGTCTTAACACACCACATACGGCAGGAATATCTGATCAGATTATTTTAAGATAATCGGAGCATCCTTAAGATTGTCGGAAGGGGTGAATCGGGGCTAAAATCGGCCTAATTATCCTGCCGTGTGAACCAGGCCTTAGTTAAAAGAACAAAACCAACAAATTACACAAGTGTCCCATCTCACTAAAAAGGTGGGCCATGAGGCCTCAACCAAATGTGACTCAAGACCAACAGTCAGATGAAACTTAACCTGACTAAAGCCGGGTGCACACTGCGATTTTGGCCGTCTGAGACTAATTTTGCAAATCCTAAAAGATTCCTTTGATCCTTTGCAAAAATCTAAAGTCTTTGATTTGACATGTTCACCAACAGCTGATTAATGACCGTTGCGATCAAATTTGACCTCTGACGAAACAGAGTTTCATCCTCTGTATAGTCAAGGAAGTTGGTTTATACTGTCTAATCAGTTATGGTCGTGTGGTAAAAAATAGGGTAAAAACAGTCTGCAGTGACAAATTTGGCTCTCAGTCCTGCAGTGTGACTTTTCCTACAACGACCGTCAAATTGTCTTCGTTTTTCAAGACAAGCCATGACCAAAATTAACGTTAGAGATTTCTTTGTAGCCACCATTTCAATCCCGCGTGTAATGCAGCTCACTATGAAGGAACCTGTCATTGAGTGATGATGTAAAACTCCGGACAAGTTTTCTCGTGTGCATCCGTTTAGTTTGATATTAATGACAACTGAGATCTTACAGTGTGACATGGCTTACAGTGATGATCATGTTCGTACAGTCTGACAAGCAACAATCGTGAAGGACTATTATAAATCGCACAGTGTGCACCCGGCTTTACATGCATTATGTAGAATAGAGGACAAAAGCAATACTGGATTGATAAAAAAAAAAAAAGAAAAAAAAAAAAGATGTGAATACAGTTGAAGTGTGTGGAGCAAGACAAAAGGCTCAGAGTTGGGTAAAATGCAATTATTGTCAGTGTATATTCTATGCAGATTATGGCAAAAGTTTTCACAAGAGATCAACTTTCCTGCAGATTTTAGGTGAAAGAGGTGTAGAAGTTAGTCACAATAACAACTTGTAGTCATCTTTATCATCTCCTAATTACGGTAATTATTACAACATCTGGCATGAACACAACGCTCTGCTCTCCCAAACCTAATCAAACACACCTGAACAAGTTAATCAAGGTCTTCAAGATTAGACTACTTGAAAGCTACAGGCAGGTGAGGTTGATCAGTGTTGGAGTTACCCAGGCCTCCTTGGATCTTTAAAAACGCGTTTTCAAAAAAAATACACATACAGCGATATATATTGCGGGATTCAGCAGCACATGTTTCTGTTGTAGTTTTGTGTGCGTGCCTCACTGTTCCTTCAGACTGACTAATTCAGCGAGTTTTACAGCAGAGTTGATAGTGAGATCGCAGGTCGAGAGGATGACTGCTCGAGTGTACTGCTTGTTTAGTGCTGTTTTATTGTGTCTGTCTGCCTGTTTGAGGACAACACACGCTGGAGTCGCAGGTGAGAAGATGTTTTAGCTTCATTACACGGCCCGAAGAAATGCATAAGTGCCTTACAAAATATGACTTCTTTTGAACATGTAGCTACAGTACGTTTAGATGCAATCGTAAATTTATAAAAAAAAACATATTAACTGTCCATGTCTTCTATCTGCATGGTGCTTCTATTACACACCCCACCAGTAGGGGGGTAGGTTGTAACAGTAGGCTACTCTTTGTCTTTAAAACTAATTGACAGTTAAGGGATAAATGGCATTTCTACTTGCTTTTAAGCTGATAAATAAAGTTGAGACATATATCTATCTATATATATTTTAAAAAACCCTGACTTCTAAATAATGAAACTATTACAACTCTACTTGGTCCCCCTTAATGATCCTCTTCTGTAGTGTCCGGTGATGCTGACGGTCGTGCCGTCCCGCCGAGGATGTACTTCTGATAGAGACTGCTCTGGAGGACACAAATGCTGTCAATTCCCCTGTGGGCCCGCATGTGTGCCGCCTGTTTTCAGTGAGTTTCAATTAATGATGGATGTTAGAGGCCTCCCAAAAGAAACCCTGATAATTTTTTTTATTTTTTTTTATTTTTTTTTAAAAAGAAACAAGTAACACATTGATATAAACATGAATCTTTGTATAATAGCAAAGCCAGGAGAGTGTCCAAGCACCAAAACTGGAAGAGGAAATTGTGCCAAGTTGTGTTACAATGACAGTGACTGTCCGAACAATGAGAAATGCTGCAGCAATGGATGTGGACATGAGTGTATGGCTCCATATACAGGTAGTTGTATTATATTCGGTTATCTAGTGTTTGGGTCAGCTTTTTTATTTTCCAGTGTGCCTTTTTTAATTCGGTTGTCATCTCCTACTCAATGACAAAAAATCCTGAATTTGGCACATAGCACAGTTTCACAGACTAGCTTTACAACATTAATAAAGATGAATATTTTAAATGCATTTCACTCCGTAAGACTTGCTATTCATGATTTGAGTTTTGTGCTGAATGCCACTGAAAGGAAAGACTAAAGCTGACTATCTGTAACCCTCCAGTGAAGCCTGCGGCCGAACCTCCAAAGCCTCCCGTGAAGCCTGCGGCCGAACCTCCAAAGCCTCCCGTGAAGCCTGCGGCCAAGCCTCCCGTGAAGCCTGCGGCCGGACCTCCAAAGCCTCCAGTGAAGCCTGCGGCCGAACCTCCAAAGCCTCCCGTGAAGCCTGCGGCCAAGCCTCCCGTGAAGCCTGCGGCCGGACCTCCAAAGCCTCCAGTGAAGCCTGTGGCCGAACCTCCAAAGCCTGCAGCTGAACTGCCGACGCAACCAGAGTGCGCTGGACGAGGTCACCGAGGTCACGGAGGTCACGGTCATCCCGGTCACGGTCATCCCGGTCACGGAGGTCACGGAGATCACAGAGATCACAGAGATCACGGTCACCCCGGTCACAGAGATCACGGTCACCCCGGTCCCGGCGATCACGACTGCCAATGCAAGTCGTAACCATATTGATTTTGCCGAACTTATGCTGGAGTTCTTTTACAGATCAATTCAATGCTTTATTCATTTGGAATGTTCCCTGTTTATCACCAAATAAATATATTTAATTAAATGTTTTTTGTTTTGCTTGTGTTCTGGAGATTTATATAAGGACTGTATTCTGTGCTGGAACAGGTGGATTTGTATCCGCACTGGTGTGTCGGCAAGAACACATGACTCAGTTGAACCAGAACTTGAAGTTTACTGATGATTAGTTTGAATGGTAACAGTGAGTGGTCTGAAATATCAAATGACAAAATATTAGGTTACAAATAAATCAATAACATTAACATAGGCAATTATCCAGGTTACATTATTATTAAAGTTGTGGCAGTACTTAGTTTGTCCACAAGATGTCATTGAGAGCTCAGACATGGCATTAGATATAAAAGATGCCATTTTAATTTGTCCTTCTAGGCAGTGATGGCAGATAAAGCAACTTCACATAACGCAATTTATATATCAATATAGGTGATTAACAATATAAATCACCATCCAGAGATATTACTCGCACTATAATGGTACTTGGGCATTAGTTCTGCATATTGTAAATTGTGAACTCAGGCGCTAACGCGGATTGCCGCGATGGAAACCCAATGAGCTTCATGTACATCAATAAAGAACACAAATCTACTTTCAAAGATTGGAAAGGTCACAGGATAATAGGAAATAAACAACTTACATTCTGGTCATTAACTCGCTCACATAAGTCTACTACCAAAGGAAAAGGAGATAAAATTCTACATATGAGCATTCATAGTTCGTCTCCTGCTGACTGCGAGGCACTGACTAACGTCATTCAGTAAACGGCGCTCTGATTGGTTGAATCCTTAACACTGCCGCCCCCAAATATGCTATGCAATATTTGTACTCTGTAGAATTAATCAGTCTGAGGGGGCTCAGATAGGTTCCTCTTGATCTGAGAATGAGGGAAGGGGGATCAGGCGGGAGACAGGCCGGGTGTAGGTCTTATCCTTAACCTGAATTGCGGCAGCTCTGATATGGCCATCAGAACCTGGGAAGGTCTTCACAACTTTGTCTACCAACCACAATGCACGCACGTGGTAGCTGTGGATCAATGAGCATTGCCACGGTTCCGGTAGAAGTGTCACCAGTATTTGTGTGCCACTTATTGCGGGTCTGTAGTGTAGGCAGGTAGTGACGAATGAAATTTAACCAGAACAGATCGGCCAGAACTTGACTCTGCCTCCATCTCCGTCTGCCCATAAGTTCAGAAGCAGGATAAACTACAAAGGGTAGTGAGCTGTCTGGCCGCCCCATAAGCAGACAATTTGGTGTAACAGGGTCAAGGTCGGCTACATTACTGGAAATATAACCAAGGGGCTTGCTATTAAGCATTCCTTCCACTTCGATGAGTACTTTTTGGAGAACTTCCACTGTTACAACTTGGGAGCTGACTGTGACCCGGAGGGCAGTCTTGACAGACCCAATTTCTCTTCCCCACGCACCTCCAAAGTGTGGGGCTCCAGGCGGGTTAAAATGGAAAGAAATGTTCTGTTTAGCTAAATGTAGCTGGATTTGGGGAGTGAGCGATGAAAAGGCTTCTTGCAACTCTCTTTGTCCTCCATGGAAGTTAGTGCCATGGTCTGAATATAACTCAGAAGGTGTGCCGCGGCGAGCTACAAATCTCCTCAAGGCCATCAGAAAGGAATCAGTATCAATGGATGTAAGGAGGTCTAGGTGAACGCTTCGCGTTGTGAGACACTTAAAAATGATTCCCCACCTCTTTTCACATCGTCTTCCAGTCTTGACTTGGAATGGTCCGAAACAGTCCATGCCTGTACTGTAGAATGGGGGTTTGAGCAGTCTGAGTCGAGCTGACTGGTTTGTTCTTCCATTTTTGACAGTCTTTGCACAAATGTTGTTGTTTACGTATAGCTTCTTGCCCTCTCAGTAGCCAAAAGTTTCAGCTTATCTCTCCAAAGACTCTTTCAGGTCCTGGATGGCAGAGTTTACTATCGTAGTCTCGGATCAGTAACTTGGTAACCCAGTGATGTGGGTCAAGGACTACAGGGTGTATAACTGACAGGTCTAGTCCTTAAGCTCGAGGTAAACGACCACCAACTCTTATAAGCTGACAAGAGTCGTCAAATGCTGGGGCAAGACCAAGTAGTCGACTAGTGGAAGCCACAGATTTACTAGCTTTTAGCACTTTGTATTCATCTAGAAAAATTTCAAGTTGAGATTTCTGCAGGATATGCCATTCTGCAGTTTGGTAGTCCACTGCTGATGGTGGTCCTGTATCTTTTAGCCCCTGAACTGTGGCCTCTACTAACTCGCTCCAGGTGTTGTGTGTGGTAGGGTCAGGAATGTCAGGAACAACCACTTCCGTCATAAGTCCACAGAAGATTCCTTTGCGCTGCTCTGTTTTGATTTCCGGTGGTTGAATAGGAGGACAGACAGGCCATACTGACTCAGACTCGAGCAGAAACGATGGTCCTTGGCTCCATCTGTTGGGCACTGATAGCTGAGAAAGAGTTTTACCCCAGGTGAGGTCATCTGCTGGATTTCTGCTGGAATTACCATATCGCCAGGAACATTCTGTAGTCAGCTCTTAAATTTCGGCTATCCTGGTTCCAACAAATACCTTGAATCGGTATGATTCAGATTTGAGCCAGGCTAGAACAGTGGTGGAACCGGTCCATAGTGTCACTGTATTTATCTTGAGGGTGAGCTCAGTATTCAAGAGTTTGGCTAATTGAGCACCATTCAGGGCAGCTAGCACACAGCTCTAGTCGAGGAATTGTCAGACGTCGTTTTGGGGCAACCTTGGACCTTGCTAGTACAAAGGCTAAATGAATATGACCACTGTCGTCCTCAGTACGTAGGTAGGCGACAGATCCATAAGCTTGTTCAGAAACGTCGCAAAAGATGTGAATTTGTCTGGTGTTGTGGGAGTGATTAATGTCTGAAGATGTGACACAGCGGGGTAGTGAAATACTTGCTGCCGTAGGGAGTTCCACCTCCCATTCTCTCCAGGATCTCAAAAGGTCGTCAGGTAGATTTGGGTCATCCCAGTCTCGTTGCTTGTCCCATAATCTCTGAACTAAAATCTTGGCTCGAGTGGTAAATGGGAGTATGAAGCCTAGGGAGTGGTACTGGGTTGCAAGTACCTTGTAAACGTGCCGAAGGGTACATGGTCCAGACTTGACAGGACAGGTGTTATACCCAAGGAGGTCTGATTTGCAGTGCCACCTCAAGCCTAGTGCAGATTCTTGAGCATCGGTACGATCTTGAGATAGCCACAATTCGGTACTGCTGGATCTTGCTTCTGTTGGTAGGTGGTCCACCACACTGGGATCATTACTTGCCCACTGGCGAAGTTCGAACCCACCACCGTCAAAGAGGGTGCGAAGTCTGTCTATAAGCTGCCTTGCCTCTTGAGATGATGGTAGGCTCTTCAAACAATTGTCCACATAGAAATTCCTTTCTACTATGGTTCTGATATTGTCATCAGGAGTGCTATGATCTGTAACATGTCGCTGAACAGCATAAATGGCACAACACATAAAAGATCCCAAATCTGAACGTACAGTACAACCGTTTCTGAAATGTTCCTATGATTTATAAAACATCCATTTGCACAAAAATGTCCTTAAATGCATCTCAGTTTATAAATCATCTTAAATTTATATGCAATGTGAACAAGTGCATCAAATCCACCTACAAATATCCCTTGATGATTAAAAAATACAGCAGTCATCATGGACAAGGGTTTATATATATATATAAACATGATGATGAACTTGAAGCTTTAAAGTTTAATTTAAACTTGTTTGTTTAATTTTAAATATATTATTGAATAACATTATAATATTATACATGATAATAATAATCAAGTACTCTACATGTGCTTTAGTATGTTAGTAAACACATCAAAATAACTGCACTTCTTTGAAGCATGACAAAAGATTATTAAAACATAATGATTAAAATGTACAAATTAAAACTTTTAATTCAACATTGTGAAGTGCACTTTTTAAACATCTATTAAAGTGTGTTAAGAAACATATACATGACGTAGGATGAAAGCATGGAATTTAGGATCAATCCGATGTGTGTGTTTTATAAATGAAGCCCCTGGAGATTATTAATCTGCTCTCAGAAATGAGTCCATCATCTAATATTATAGATCATCATATTATAAATGTCTCAGAAATGAATGTATTTTATCTTGTCATTTCTCTTCACACTGTTCATGTCTGTTTATTTCCACAGTCACTTTCACCAACATGAATCCCAAGACCAGGAACGACTTCCTACAATGTGAATCACTAGAAAACAAGCAGAAAAACTCACTGAATGTGTTCATGTTCTTCCTGTAGAAGGAGAAATAAATCATGATAGAAGAGTTTTATAATTAATCATGTAAATGATGATTTGCACAGGATATTTGGTCAGCTGTACTGAGACACTGATGATACATTGAACATTGATTCATGAAGAGTTCAGATACATTAAAAGATCAGACAGATTCATAATTCCTGTTTCTGATGTGTTTTCTCTCCATCAGATTCCCATCAGCTCACTCTGGATCTGAACACAGTGAATAAACGCCTCAGTCTGTCTGAGAGGAACAGAGAGATTACTGTCATTGACACAGAGCAGCCGTATCCTGATCATCCAGACAGATTTGATCATTATCCTCAGGTGTTGTGTAGAGAGAGTGTGTGTGGACGATGTTACTGGGAGATTGAGTGGAGTGGAGATGATGGTGTGTTTATATCAGTGTCATATAAGAGCATCAGCAGGAAGGGATTGGGTCATGAGTGTGCATTTGGATTTAATGATCAGTCCTGGAGTTTGGACTGCTATTCCTCCAGTTACACATTCTGGCACAAATATACTCACTTCTCTCCCTGTAAAGCCCATCAGCAGAAGAATAGGAGTGTATGTGGATCACAGTGCAGGAACTCTGTCCTTCTACAGCGTCTCTGACACAATGAGCCTCATCCACACAGTCCAGACCACATTCACTCAGACGCTCTATCCTGGGTTTGGGGTTCATTCCTTAGGATCATCAGTGAAACTGTGTTGATGTTTCAGAACAGATTGTAGAGAGATTTTACCCATAATACTTTGAGCTGCACGATAAATCAGTAACAGTGAAATACAGAGACTCTTATTTAAATTTTCTTTAATATCTTAACTTCTGTCACAGAAATAAATGTGTGTATTAAATCCTTTATAGAGACAGTAAGAATGGTGTGTGTGTGTGTGTGTGTGTGTGTGTGTGTGTGTGTGTGTGTGTGTGTGTGTGTGTGTGTGTGTGTGTGTGTGTGTGTGTGTGTGTGTGTGTGTGTGTGTGTGTGAGAGAGTGAGTGTGTGTTTATCAAGCTATAATTGCATTGATGGAAATCATATTAATTTAGTTTTTATTGTAGTGACACATAATCATTTTAATATTACTATTAAAAGTACCTTTAATTTGACATTTTTAAACACAAACAAAATGAACAGATTGAGGAATAATGAATAATGAAATAACAGAAATGGTTGTGAACAATGTAAGGAGTGAAGATGTGGAAGAAAATAGTAGTGGAGAAAATAATGCTGGAAAACAATCATATTTCAAAATGTGAGGGAAAATTGTGATGCAGAAGATGAGGGATGAAGAAGCACTTCACAGAAGTTGCTTCTCTATGGATGCGTGGAGAATCGAGCCATTTCACTTCAGATCAACCAATAGACACTACATCTCATAAATGGAGAACACAGCATCCAAAGCATGCAGTTACAGAAAAAAAAGGGGGGAAAAAGAAGACAAAAAATCTATATATACTAATATGTTAAAAGCTCTCCCAGTAGGGTTGGGAGAGGATAACAGGATTAAATTAAATCAAAACGGAGAAACGTAAGCGTGGAGGATTCCCTTCAGTCCTCTGCCGAAATGTGAGCCAACCACTTGATGATGCAAAAAAACAATTATTTAATTTTGTTAAACAAAGAAAATGGAAGCATTCAATCTTCAGGAGAAGGTCTAGCCAAAACAACAAACAAAAGGGGAAACTTACTTGTAACGGTCATCAGCTGGAGTGCCCTTGAGAGCCAATCAGGGATGATGAGTCACGATAGTCTGATGTGGAGTGTCCTCTGGTGGCTCTCAAGGGCACTCCAGCTGATGACCGTTACTATTGGAAGGAGAACTAAATTACCAGTTTTAAAATTTTTGCAATTACATAAAAATGTATAATAATCACAACTGAGGTGAATAAATTGTATACTATATGTACTGTAAGTATAGTACTGTGTTGAATGTAGTATATTAACACAGGCATCTAACTTTAAAATCAGAAATTAGCAGAAATCAGAAACTCAAAATTATGTGAGTATTTACCATTTAATTCCTCAAAACAGTTTAAATATTATAAAAAAGATAATATTATAAAATATTATATAAAAAAAGAAACTCTAAATATTAATATGAGAATAGTCTCCAATACAAAAAGAATCAGAAAATCATAACTTGGAAACACATAATTATTATTATACAGTATATTATACCTCAACGTGATGACACAATGCGTGGCACATCTCAGAGATGTACACGACGAGCATTTGTGGTTAAAAACTATATATATATATATATTTATTTTTTTAGAAAATGGCCGATCGTTTCGCGAGATAAGACCCTTATTTCTCGACTGGGATCGTGTAGAGACTTTGAAGCTCCATCGAGACGGACATTTGAACCTTCTTTGAACATTGGTATGGTTTGGTGCAATTGAAGTCCATTCTGTGTAGAAAAATCCTGGAATGTTTTCCTCAAAAACCTTAATTTCTTTTCAACTGAAGAAGGAATGACATGGATATCTTGGATGACATCGGGGTGAGTAAAATATAAGCACAATAAAAAAATTTTTTTAAAGTGAACTAATCCTTTAAGCTCATATGGATTTTGACATTTGACTTTGATTGGCCCTCTTTGGGTCACCACACTCTCCTCAACTAAACAAGAGGATAGTTACATTCTCATTTCACACAAGTTTTTGTGATGTTTGTTTTTATTATTTATATTGTTTTATTATGTTCTTGTTTGAATGTGGGCCATCAAGAACATATGGA
The DNA here is from genome assembly GCA_021554675.1 of Leuciscus idus. Taxonomy (NCBI): domain Eukaryota; kingdom Metazoa; phylum Chordata; class Actinopteri; order Cypriniformes; family Leuciscidae; genus Leuciscus; species Leuciscus idus. The sequence goes on from CM038621.1 coordinate 10,694,855, forward strand.
TGTAGAACTAAAACATGTTGAATGTTTCAGGATAGTTAAGATATTTTCAGATATTTCATAGGTTCAGTTCAGAAAAATTGTTATGTTGTTAAATATGTTTAATTTGCACCTTGGTACCTGAAACAACTTGAAAGATACTGGTGGTGTTACCATCTTCATATAAATGAGGCTAAAGTGTTATGTGTCTTAAGAAAAAAATGTTTTAGACCAAGCCTCATCCTCACCTGTTCAAATGGTTTTGACTGGAATGGTTTTTAAACCAGTTTAGTTTAAGTCTTTTCTAACTCACTCATTTGTTTATCAGAGCAGGAGCCACTTTATTGCTGCACACTAAGATTATCAATCATTTCTCCTGTTTCTGAGTTATAGTTATTTAAAAATGGGATCTTCTGCAGTCCCTGCAATAATACATAAAGAATTTGTGAATTCAGGATTATATGTATTTGTGTGTGCAAATTTTAATGATCAGAGGTTTACTGTGTATTTAATGTACTAAGTACATCAGTCTATATTGGATATCCCATCAGTTTTCTAACGTTAAATATTGTTAAAAGGTGGTTTAACTCCCTCTTGTGGTCATTGTCCTGAAGCTTATTTATAAATAAATAAATTGTACCGTGTACAGTTTTGCAAAACTGCGTACAGTTTACAAATCTGTCCACATGGATGTAAATTGACAGTCTGTATCCACAGTTTAAAATCCGTCCCCACGGACTGTAAAACCGTGCACACAGTTTATTTATTTTTCTCTTCCCGGCCGGAACCTAGGGGGGCTGCGTAGAAAAAGTCGCTTGTTTTGGGATTGTTTTCACAGGTTTGGTTGCTTATTTATTTCGCGAGATATGGCAACACTGTATATGACATATTATAGCCAGATATGACAGGGTTCTGCAACACTTATCATATCAGATGATCAGATGAGAATCTCTTCCAACGCGCAAACTACCGCAAATAAAACCAAAAGTAAAGCCCAACACGGACGGAATTGAGTCAATTTACTGTATAACGCAGAATTTACCGGATTGAATGGTTCATGAGCTCGGATCTCATAATTTAATGTTTTCAACTCCACTTGAAGAGCACATAAACACAGCAGTAAAGTGACTCTCCTTCACCAGGAATGAGGAAGCTGCTTTATAGACACTCCTGTTTTACACACGTCACTCAAACTAGTGGTGGGCAGATCGAGGCTTCGTGAAACAATGAAACAGTTGAAGCAAATGTGCCATATTGTGTCGAGGCTTCGAAACAATCCGACACCCGTCTCAACGGTGACACCTAGTGGTCAATTGCAGGTGTTGATCTGAAACAACCTTGACAACAAGCCATTAAAAAAATTGTTTTTTTTATTATTATTGTATTTTTCTAATATGTGAAGCTTGTAACCTGTAGGCTCCATAATGTTATTTTGGTCATGAAAAGTGAATATTAATAAAAGAAATCAAGTCACAATATCTTACTTTTTTATAGATTTTTATTCAAAAATATAAATTTCTCTGCTGTGGAAGGACTTAGCCTACTTCTTTTTTTTACAGATAATTTCTCCAGCCTTTGAAAAAATGGGAATGCTACCATCCTCTGCACCCTGCACAATGGCAGGATGAGTGCTCCTCAAATGGCGCATCATGGTTGATGTATTTCTGCCGATCACAATACATACATCTCACTTTATTTGGGGTTTCCAAACGGAAATGCTCCCACACCACAGATGTACGGCATTGATTCAAGTCAAATGATTGTGAAATAATGATTATGTTAAAACACGACAAACACCATCAGATCACCTTTTCTATTTGTTCATCTGGGTGTTATAACTCAGGTACAGCAGCCAAACAAAATCTAAAGTTAATAATTTAAGGGTCAAGAGCCCAACTAAAACAAACACTGATCACCATAATGGTGAAATTGTAAAATTACCGTTTTCTCCTTCAGTGATTCTGCTTGTTATCATCAGGTGTCTTCAATGTTGGCAATAAAAAATAAAGAGTTCTTAATTCATATTTGACATCTGTTATTCAGATATTTTGTTTAAAATAATTTTTTTGTAAATTTGACTCATTTTAAATGGTTAACTTTTAAGGAATTAATTTGATTAATTATTACTCAATTCTAATTTGTTAAATTTAATTAATAATATTGCTTGTAATCTGTTGCCACAATTTTATTGAGTAGATATAGCGTATTCATTTTTACAGTGTACCTTTGACTGTTGAAACAGCACGATATGTTAATTTAGAAGAGGAAAAACGGATCTGTCCCATGTGTTGTTTGAATGATGTAGAAAGTTAGTTCCATTTTGTTTTCTACCGTCCATTTTACTGTGAACAGCGTGATTTTTTGTTTTGTAAGATAAAATCAGAGATTGATTTAGTAAATATGGATGATGTTCAAAGACTGAGGCCCCGTTTACACATACATGGTTATTTTGAAAAACGGAGACATTTCCCTTCGGTTGTGCCCCTCGTTTACACGCAATCGGAGAATTCGCCTCTGAAAACGATTCTTTCTAAAAACTCCGGCCAGAGCGGAGATTTTGGAAAACTCTGTTTGCACGTTTGCATGTGTGGTGATGCGATCAGTTATGATAGTGATTAGGGGCAGATACGGTACGTTCAATGAGTATAAAAGGAGATGAGATTGACATCTCCCTAAGCACGTCTTTCTGGGTCCTGGGAGTGACGTCATTTCTGTCACGCCGTGTTTATGTCCAGGAGTGTGTGGCTGAGGAGTAGGCCTACTTTAGACATGTCGAACAATTATTTGTCAATGTGAGGCCATAATTAGCATGCCATCGAGTGCACTGGGCGGTGTGAGTTACCATACACAGTGACACGGGGGCCAGGAGGTGTTGCAGCAGGCTTTGTGGGCGCTGTTAGGCTTTATGCGACCCATTGCTGGTCCTGTGAATTAGGATTGCCTGCAGCTGGTAGTCATTATTCGAACTGGAGCGCTTCGGAACGGAGTTGTATTCTCCTCTGCAAGCTGTCTTCGACCATTCCTTTGCCTTTTACTGGAACGACGCATTTACTGCTGATTTGTACTTTTACTCGAATTACTTGATCTCATTTCAGCGAACGAGGGTCTCCTTGACGACCGGAACGACGCATCAGTTGCTTATCTGTACATTTACTCTAATTGTTTGACGATCTCATTTCAGTGAACGAAGGTCTCCTTGACGACCGGAACGATAGCACGTTCACAGCCTGTAGTGACGCATCTAAATTTAGTCTTTTCCAGAATTGACATTAAGACTTGAGTAACTTACAGTGGCGGGAAGCTTTTGTCACTATTATTGTGTTTCATTGCGAATATTATGTCTCTTTGAATGTCGGTTGTTTGTGAATGTGCTTTTGAGTATTCTATTGTATTGCAGTCTGAGAATACATTTTTATAGGATGGCACGGGGCTGACAGAGTTAACTAGTATCAGCCAGTGAACGATTGCATCATTTTGATAAACCGATTCCTTCTGGCAGCATGTGACAAGTGTAACTGATAGATCATTACATGGAATGTGTATTTGTGTGTTTGTTTGTATCTCATGTTGTCTTCTCTTCCACTCAGAATTGGGGTTCCAGATTAGCCAGAGTCCTCTGTGTGTGGTGGTGGTTCGGCTATCGATCTGCACTGTGCAGTGTTCACAGCGGGTGAATTTGGTGTTGTGTGAGAGCACGAGTAGTTGCTGTGTTTATTGGATAGGCAAGATGAACTCCCCAATTCTGAAGTGGTAAAGTGTGTGTGTGTGTGAGTGTGTGTGTGTGAGTGTGTGTGTGTGTGTGAGTGTGTGTGTCTGTGTATCATGCTCCATGACTGATGCATTCCCCTTTTTTTATTGTTTGTATATTAAAAAGATACCAGTTTGTATTTTATTGTACGTATTGAATAAAATCTGTGAACCGTTTATCCATGTCTGATATCTGACTCCGCCACTGCGAATCTGTGTGCTTTACAGTTTATGTAACTGTGGGTCCCCGGCCCATTTCCGGGGTGGCGTAGTCGGTTTAGTGCCATAATTGGTATTGTAGTAAACACTAGAAATCCAGATTGCCACATATGTAAACTGAGAAAAACCAGAGCCCGTCTACGGAGAGCCTTGCCACTTCCTATTAGCCCCATTGTATCGATCTTGGTTGCAGTTCCATTAGAATTCCACTGGAGGTGATCGCGAGCGCAGACTGAATGGGAGTCTATGGAGCTAGACGGCTAAATGTATCTCTTTCTCCTGCTTGTCATTGAATCAACGTAGATTTTATTGATGATTCCGCAATTTCAATATAGATTATAGTCCAAAAGTCGAATGAATGAGTACTTATGTCCTTTCGATTTCTTACAGGTTGGACCGTTGTTGGCTGGAACACGCTAGCATTCTGCTAATGAATGCTGATTGGTCAGTGACGGACTTGTGACTGATTACGACCAGAGACCCTGTTTGATGGCACCTGAAGCTATTCAGCTAAATATTTGTGCATTTTCCTTTTTACATTAGCTAACTAGAACTCTTTGTAACTCGTGTATTAACCGAAAGAGCCTTACCTCAAATAGCAGCTGGTGTTATCGTTGCCGATGCCACGAGAAAGGAAGCCATGAAGCGGAAGTGCCGAAGTGACTCAGAAATTGCCGTAAAGCAGCACCTCTGGCAGTATGAAAATATGTGACTTCATCACATTTTTTGAATGGATTTTTAGAATAGATAAGTGAACTTAAAAATGCAATTTTCAGCTGAGTGTATTATCTTCGTCACAGTATGCGACAGAACTTGCACTGCGTCAAAGGTGCAACCTATATTTTCGGGATTCTTATTGGCTAACATGGGCTTGAGCTTCTCGTTACACTGCCACCTACAGGTTTGGCATGCTCTTGACGGCATATACACGGGTTTGTGTAAACGAACACTTTTCTGAAAACGGAGAGGGTGAAATGTCCGTTTATGAAAATAACCGGCCACGTGTAAATGTAGCCTTAGATGGCTGTTCACATGTGAAACATATAAATTAGCCAATTATCTTGAGAAAGCATGGGAGAAGAGGAAAAAAAGCTCTTTATCGAGATGAGCTGTAGATGAGGATTTGTTTGTATATGGTGTGTGTGTGTGTGTGTGTGTGTGTGTGTGTGTGTGTGTGTGTGTGTGTGTGTGTGTATTTGTGTATGTATACATGTGTGTATGTATATATTTGTATTCATGTATTTCCCCGAATGACTTGTATATGCAATAGGAAGATGTTTGCTAAATAAGTTTGTGGTGTCTTGTAATCCCATGTGGGATGGGTCAAATGTTTGGCATGACACAGAAATAAAATTTAGCTAACATAGTCCCCCAAGAAGTGTGCTTAATTGAATGTGCACTAGTAGTTAAATACTTCAAATCTTACAAAGATATATTTTTTCATATAATGGAGTTCAAATAAATGTATTCAAATAAAAGTCCACTTAAAGTCCACTTAAAAAGAGAAACTTTCATGACTAGTGTCATGGATTAGCAGAGGTAGACGGCAAGACGAAGAAGATTAATGCAAAAGACTGTATTAACAAAGGATTAACCATCACCACGCACACAACGTTAATGAGAACTGACAAACGAGAACTGAAACACATGCATATGAAATGAAATGAAATGAAATGATATTAAATATACTTTATTGTCCCTGATAGGGAAATTTGTAATAGACTCCATAGCCAGCATTTAGCCAAAACTGGAGTTCAAAAGAGTTTTTGAACCTGTTGTGTTTATAACGGAAAGTTCTGTACCTTCTTCCAGATTATAAGAGTTCATAAGAGTGGTAGAGTACATGAGATGGGTCACTTAAAATCCGTTTAGCCTCATTTAGAGCACTTTTATGATGAATAGATGCACTTTTATCATGGATAGATGCACTTTTATGGACTTCAAAACAGAATTCACTGCTATTATAAAGCTTGGAAGAGCCAGGACATTTTTTTTTATTATTATTATTATTTTTATATATATATATATCAGAATCAGAATGAGCTTTATTCGCCAAGTGTGCACAAACACACAAGGAATTTTTAGTGGTTTTTACAGGAGCTCTTGGTACATACATACATATATGACATTAGAACAGGCATTTAAATGAGAACATAAATAAATAGAATAAACAATAATAATAGTTCTAGTATACATCTGAAACAGAATACTTATGTACAGATTTGTGCATTGTGTGTACAGCTCTATAAATAAAATTTGTATATGTATTTACACAAAAAAAAACTCTTGCTTCTCTCTCAAGTACTGAATGAGTTATACAGCAGGTGTTAATTGCTGTTTTAGCTGTTTAAGCTGGAGATGGCATGGGGGAATATACAACTCAGATTGTATTCGTCTGAAAGAAGATTGTCATATACACCTAGGATGGCTTGAGGGTGAGTAAATCATGGGGTAATTGTCATTTTTGGGTGAATTATCCCTTTAAATAAAAAAACACGCTGTTCACGCATGCGCTTCTCGCTCGGCTAAATAAAATGTATCTCATTTTATTGTCTGATTTGTTTTCATTTTATTTACATGATAATGTTAAACATATTTATTGCTGTTAAGTTTTTTACTTAGGGACTGTTCGTTTTTTATTGAAGGGGCCACCGGAGGAGTTTTGAGATCTGTTGTCAAAAAAGACATGACCCTCCCTTCGCCAGCAATACATTTTTCTATGACCCTCCAAAATGTTTGTGAAAAAAGGCATGACCCTCCCCGACAATTTATTGATTAGCCTATACTTCTGTACTGGTTTGCGCTTGGCAAAGATGTTCAGATAGCCATTGTTTTTTGTTTTTTTGTTTGTTTTTTAAACCATAAACTCTTGCTTTCTCATCTTACTATGGCTGTAACGATAGACCAAACCTACGATTCGGTTCGTATCACGATTTTTGATTTTAGATTTGAAAAAAATCATGTTTTCGGTGCTGATGTTTGTGACTCGTTCAACATGTGGGTGGGGCTGCCAATAAAGCATCTAAAAGCTGTCACAAAGAACCAGCAAAAGTAATGATTATTAATATGTCAAATATAGCAAGGAAACATTTTAATTGTTTATTAATAAACAAGTGTTTTCTGTGTCGACTGCAAAGATTTAAGTTGACGATGCGTCGCGATCTTCTCAGAACCAGAGAGAAATGCAAGAGAGAATAGAGGGCACCTTCCATCTAAAAAACTGACAGTTTTATTGCTTTATGGCCCTCAAAGCCCCGCCCCCTTTGACCGTGGGAATTTCCCACGCTAGCTCCTCCCACTTATGGGCTGTACAGTACACCGTGGGAATTTCCCACGCTAGCTCCTCCCACTTATGGGCTGTACAGTACACCGTGGGAAAATCGGATTTGTGTCACGCCTCCTTAGGGGTTGAACATTTGAAGCGTGGGAAAATTTCCCACGCTCAGTAGTTCTAAACAGTGTAAATTAAAACTTTTTAAAAAATGTACAATAAAGACATAGCCAGAGTGTGAGATCAGTGTTTTTATTAAAGAAGACAGATGTACATTCATCACTTTCAAAACATCAATGAAATAAGTTAAAATTGCATTTTTCTCTAAAAGAGATATTAAAAAATGAGTTAGTGTTATTTAAAGATGTTAAAACATTAAAACAAGTTAAGAGTTTTTTAATTTACAGAAAAGATTGATTTGTAAGCATTTAACTTTCAGACAGTATTTGTAAAACTTTTACATAAAACACAAACTAGTTTAAAAAGTGTTACGTTTTTACATACCCAGTTGTTAAAGACTCGGAGTTTAAAGATATATAAGTGGTTCGTTGTAGTGGAGCAAAGTGTAGAGCGTCCATTCAGTCCACAGGTCAGACAGAAATAAAGCAGTCTGAGGCCTACAGAGAGACACACACAAACCCCGCCCCTAGCCCCGCCCCAACAGATGTCACCGTGGGAAATTCCCACACCCCCCTTCAAGCTCCCAAATAGAAAACACGTCCGGTCAGCTCAGTAGCCAGACTTAAATGACCAAAGAAAACCGATGCAACGGCCCGGAGAGACCACACCCCCTAACACGCCCCTCTCAAAGCTCATAGGTTGTGTAAAATTAAGACACACCTCTCAGATGTCATTGGATGATAGAAATGACATCACTCATAGGAACCCCCCTACCACACCATCACAGTTAAGAGTTTAAAAAGCAGCGGAAACTTCAAGTGAAATACTACTTGTGGTTTTTTACAAATCAGATAAAGTAAAATGGCTATGGCGTCAGAACCCAAAACTCCCGAGAGAAGGATTACTGAGGCTATGGAGGATTTGACTTTAGCTCCACGAAAAAAACGAGAAACGCATGGGCCATGCTTAACGCGATTTCTTCACGAACCGTCAGATTCTGTGAAATATGCCTTCCGTTTATCTGGAGGACGTGCGTGTACGTATGTTTATGACAAAATCAACATGGAGGTTAGATTAGTTAACGTGGATGACGATGAACGATTCACAACGAATACAACGGAGGACCCGGATTTAGTTTTTTCGGAGAGAGAGTGGGGTTTATTCTATACAAAAGTATGGCCAGATTTGAAAGACGGCGGGGATATGCCACTTTTCATTGCCGAATGGACAGCAATGACTTTGGGGACAAGGTACCGAATCCTCGCGGATCAAATCAACAAACATCCTGAAGATTATATCTATATCCTGTGCAGTGATTTTGGTAAGAATTTACCAGAATGCTCTTGGCCGGTGTCCGAGGAGGAACATCTAAAATTGTATGATCTGAAATTCATGTTTCAATGGAAGGATCTAGCGGTTGTGGAAGATATTTTTTCCAAGATCAATCAGCTTTTCCAATGGACCAGCGCGTATGAACGCTATAACAACATTAAAGTCAAACTTTTCCACCCTGAGTGGGCGACTCCCACCAGACGTGGAATTCACGTCACGCCCCCAAGTGTGTACAGACATTTAAAGGGCCCTCTCTCCGGAGTCTGACTCATTCACACGCATCATGTCTCAGGATACCGGCTCTCCTTCTACCTCATCTCAACTGCTTGGAGCTACTGATGGATTTACAAAAAATGGATTACCGACTATCACAAATGGATTACCTCAGAAAAACATCGAATGGATAAATAATTTTTGCACACAACTTGGCTATCACAATCTGGCGTTCCTCAGAAACTATGGAGTTTCAACACCTGCCGCTAACGCTGAGACCCCAGACACAACCAGCGATGAGACGGACGGATGTCTCGGGGACACAGGTCACAGGATTATCAAAGCTATTTTGGCTGTCATTCTGGAATTTTTGATAGACCAACAAATGAAGAAGAATTGCTCAGGCTGCACGGTGGATCACCCATCGCAGACTAGACATACTTGTTTGTTTGAACCTTCTGCATATTATTTTTACGGATGCTTTGAAGAAATCAGTCTGAAGCTTCTCACACCGGAGTTGAAAAACATATTAGCGCAGGCCTTGAGTCAGTACGGAGGCAGCCCCCATCTCCAGAGGATCCAAGGAGCTGTTGAGGCAATTTTATACGGTCTCAGAGATGAAATGTACATCGTGGAACAATTATCTTCAATTCGGGACAAGATGATCGATGAATCTTGCGAGGAAATAATATACACGGCTGTGGATAAATGGAAACGAGCCGTGGCTGAAGATCCGGAGATCACACAGGTTTGAAAATGGGAAACTTCTGCTCTACCTCTTGGATTACAAAATATTTCTTTAAATCACGTGTTAAATATGGAATATCTAACCTACTCCACAAGATTATCCAGAATAATTGGGCTACAAACACCAGCATAACTCGGGATGAAAAACGACTAATGGATTTAATGAATGCCGTGAGGGGGTTATCGGATGAATGGAACCATATGGTAAAAATGTCTGTTACCAGTGAGAACACACCTTCTGCGGTTATCAAAAACATTCTCGAGCTGATGCCTGAGTGCCACGACTCTCTTAGAATAGGAGATATATTGTGTATTTGTACATATGTGACTGATGTCTGTAGTTTGTTAAGTAATGAACATCCAGATGTATGTAATATTTTAGATTTTTTAGTCGATTACATTTTGGAGAAGAATTTTGAAATATGTGTGAAATTTTATTTCTTGTTTTGTGTGATATAATTCACATTATAGATGTTTGTAACCTTCTACTTCTTACATTCTAATAAAAAAAATGCTTGTGTAACTTTTATTGGGTGAAATAAAAAATGCTTGTGTAACTTTTATATGGTGAAATAAAAATATCTTTTGTTTGAAAATGCTTGTGACTTTATATTGTGAAATAAAATAAAATACTGAACAAATTTGTAACTCGATTCATTATGACTGAAATCTCATAGCGTTAACATGGCAGAATTAATGAAAAAGATATACTACGACCCCAGCAATTCGGGTGCTCTCGGAGGTAGAGACAGATTAAAACAAGCTGTATTAGAACAACACGGTGTAAGATTATCCGATAAAGATGTGAGTGATTGGCTATCCAGCCAAGACACATACACGCTCCATCGAACCGCACCAATAAATTATAAGCGGAATCGTGTGGTTGTCTATGGGAAAGACCAGCAGTTTCAGGCCGATTTAGTAGATATGTCAGCCTACGCAAAAGAGAACGACAATATCAATTTTATTTTAACTATTATTGATATTTTCTCAAAATATGCCTGGACAAGGGTGTTGCGAAATAAATCAGCGTCCGAAGTAACTAAAGCTTTTTTGTCAGTTTTGAGAGAGGGACGAATACCTATCAAGTTGCAGACAGATAAGGGCACAGAGTTTTTCAACAAGTCTTTTCAACAGATGATGAAAAAATATAATATAACAAATTTTTCAACAGCTTCTGAATTAAAAGCGAGTGTGGTCGAAAGGTTTAATAAAACTTTAAAAGGACGAATGTGGAGGTATCTTACATCGATAAATTCCAGACGCTACTGTGATATTTTGCAAGATTTGACAGAGGGGTATAACTCCAGTTATCACAAGTCCATAAAAATGCGACCGTTGGATGTAAATAAAGAAAATGAATCCGTGGTATTCAACAATTTATACGGGAAAATACGTAAAGAGACCCCCGTCTTTAAATTCTCAGTGGGGGACGTGGTCAGAATATCTAAAGTCCGGAATATATTTACCAAAGGCTATGAGCAGAACTATACCGAAGAATACTTTACTATAAGTGCGTGTATACCCCGAAATCCAGTCGTATACAGGATACAGGACTATGATGGAGAGATAATACAGGGTTTTTTTTACGAAAAAGAACTCCAAAAAATTATTGTGAGTAATGATAAATCGTTTAAAGTCGAAAAAATTCTCGATAAAAAGCGACGCGGAAAAACCATGTACGTTCTGGTGAAATGGTTTGGATGGCCATCAAAATTCAATAGTTGGGTTCATGAAAAGCAGGTGATGGATCTACAATCTCCCTTAAAACCCTAGGGAGAGTCGCTCACGTTCTCATTCAACCAAAAAACATCTGAGATGTCTGAGGAGGACGGATTCTACGTCACACTCCCGTGCAATGCATCCGGCCATGTTTACCCACAGAATACCATATCTAATTACAGAACCAGATTGGCAAAGGCAATACATTTAAAAGGAATATGGGAAGTGGCTCTGGTTGAGTTTCACTATCCAAAAACTTGGCATACTTTCAACGAGGAAGACGCTGGTTTTATTATTGAATGTGAACAATGCTTGAATGACGATGAACGTACCAAACTCCGGGGGGATCTTAATATTCAAACTTTCCGGAAAGCCTTAAAAATATCTACGAATCATAATAATATAAAATACGGCTATTTTGAGGATATTTCAGTATTACTCAAAGAGATAAACGCAACTCTTCCATCACGGGTTCAGCTCGGCTACGATAATATAAAGAATAAGATATTTCTGAAAGCAGCTCAGAGAGCATCACTAACGTTTTATGGAAAGCTAGCCGTTATTCTAGGATTAAAAACCGGTGTTCCTATAGAAAATGTAAACAGTTCGGATGAACACGAAGACGTGCGCACATACGCACCACATCAGGCTGATATTACTGGAGGATTTTACACTCTATTTGTATACATAGATATAATAGAATATCAAGCAGTCGGTGACGCGTATGTTCCATTATTAGAGACGATACATATTGAACCGATCACTAACAAAGCAGTGAGTGTCAGGTACGACAAGTCTCATTACGTCCGTCTTAATAAAAACAACATATCAGATATCGGCATCGAGATTAAAGACGATCAGAATAAAGACGTACGATTCACCTACGGGAAAGTTGTGACGAAGCTGCACTTTAGACCAGTGAGAAAACATTTGTTTTAAAAATGGCTTATCTCAATCCGTACCAGGAGGACCCCCAGCGTTATATTTCATATTATCAGGCGCAAACAGGACATGGGATGCCGGGCTATGCCGGAAGCGGTGTAATGTATGGGGCCGGCTTTGCATCAGGGATCGGGGGTCTATTTCGTGGATTATATCGTATGGCGATACCGTTTCTAAGAAGGGGTTTCAGTATAGCAAAGCCGCACATAAAAGCTGCGGCAAAAAATATAGTAAGTGATGTAGTTACCAGTGCCTTGTCAAAGTCATTTAATAATGATAACAGTGATCAGGGACAGAGGGGTCACGGTCTTATGGTCATGCGTAGAGGCTTAAGGCCACCGGGGACCCGTATGAGGAGGGGGCGTGGTCACGGTATAAAGAAGACTAGACGCGTCACTAAGAAACGCCCAGTTGTAAAAAGCAGAGCAAGAAGCCGCACGAAGCGTGTGAAAAGATCTACAAGTTTGAAAAGACGAACCAACACTATCTTCTAAACCATGTCGTTGATTCATGCCATGTCAGACGAATGTATCAAATCAGAATTGGATATTTTTACCCTGCCTTTAACTCAAACAGCTATTGAGAAAAACACTTATGTGGAGATCCCTCCAGTGTCAGCGATTAATGATTCTTCTCCGATTGAATTTTACATCGCGGGGACTGGTGAAGATTACACAGATCTGAATAACACATTGCTATACACTCGGGTTAAAATAACTCTGCCAAGCGGAGATGACCTACCGCCAGGCGCTCCCGTTTCGCTCATAAACTACCCCGGGGCTACGATTTTCTCGCAGGTGGATGTCTCGCTAGGAGAACGACTAGTGTCACAATCCTCCAACACGTATCCGTACAGGTGTTTGATTGAAATGCTTATTAATTATGGAAAAGATACCCTAGAGAATAACTTTTCAGCTGGACTGTTTTACAAAGATACCGCTGGCCATATGGATGCCACAGACCCGGCAGGTGCAAATGCAGGTTTAACAAAAAGGGCTGCGTTTACAGATGGGAGCAATGTTGTGGAGTTATTAGCCCCTATACACAGCGATATATTTTTTCAGCCGAAATTACTTTTGAACGGTGTAGATATTCGTATTCGTTTAACTAGAGCGAAAGACACCTTCTGCCTTATGCGCGGGGACGCGATCGATTATAAACTAAAAATAATCTCCGCTTCTCTCTTCATCAAAAGAGTGTCTGTCTCCCCTTCGGTGCGTTTGGGTCATGCTCAAGCTTTACTGTCGGCCACAGCCAAGTATGGTTTCGATAGAGTCTGTGTCAAGAATTTTAGTATTCCCGCTGGATCTCGCGTCTCAAATCATGAAAACCTCTTCCTAGGCACTTTACCAAAATCCATCGTTATAGCAATGACGGATAACGATGCTTTTACTGGCTCCTTCGAAAAAAAACCATTTGCGTTCAAACATTTTAATCTTGAATATTTAAATCTCACCTCAGACGGGCTTCATATTGGGACACGCCCCTTTCAACCCGAGTTTAATTTAGGAAATGCCGTGAGAGAGTATTATCAACTGGTTACCGCCACGGGGAGGCATTTGAAGAATCAGTCACTGGCCATAGATAGGGAGGATTTTCTCAACGGCTACACGTTGTTTGCCTATAACCTTTCTCCAGATGAAGACTGCTCGCAGCATGTGTCGCTGATTAGATCAGGAAATATTAGGTTAGAAGCGCGTTTTAGAGAGCCTCTACAAAACACAGTAAACATTTTGATTTACGCTACGTATGATTCTCTTCTTGAAATATCAAATAGGAGACAGGTGTTGGCAGAACACTACTAAACGACTTGAAATGAACACTGTGGAGCTAACTGGAATTATGGACAACATTACATGTAATGTTAATTTTTTAGGAGTATACGCTAGCGATCATCTCCCCAAAGAACCGTTGATAGATCTTCCAGCTCTATTAATTTGTAATACGGATCGATCGGACGAACCAGGCCGCCATTGGTTAGCAGTGTACATAGGTCGAAACGGGGTCGGATGTTTTTTTGACAGTTTCGGGAATCCTCCGGATTCAGATTTTTTCCCTCCATCTATTCTCTACTTTCTAAAAAACAATTCTACCCAAGTTCATCATTCTACCAGACAAGTCCAAGATTTTACATCTGTCACCTGCGGGGAGCATTGTGTCTTTTTTCTGTATCATATTTCACGAGGTGTTAAGTATGAAGATATAATGAAATTTTACCATAACGATAATCTATTAAGAAATGATGTTATGGTGTCTCTTTTTGTGAAAAAAATAAAACCCATAGTCTGTGATAGTAAAAGATTAAAATGTATCCAGTGTGTACAGTCTGGTAAAATGTTCCAGTCTTATTAATTCCTCTGTAACGAATAAATAAAGAATATGTAATGAATAAATGACTCGTAATCAGGTGGATAATTTTGTTTTTTCTTTTATTTGACATCAAAACAATAACACAACATACATGGACGTTATATACAATATGTTGTGCAATAACATGGATAGATTAAAAACTAAAACACAAATACACATAATGAAAATCTCACACATGATAATATTTTGTAAAAAAACAAACATAACAACCATTACATATAGTTGTTAAAAATTCATCCATTGTTCTGTATCTACGCTTGGGATGTTAAATAGGTTTTCATCAGAGGCGCGTGGGTGTGTGTGTGTGTGACGTTTTTTCAAAGACTTACTAGCTGTAGTACCAAAGTCATCCACGTGTGTTTTCCTTTTAAGTGATTCAAGCATCCGTCTTACATTATGATTGGTTACAGTCGAATGAGGAATATTTAATGTTACAAATGCATCCAGAAACTCATACCATCCTGTAGGGCGTCGATTGTCATGCAACATCTGTGATGACGTTACGCTCTTTACCAGATCAAATATATGGGATCCGGGAATGATTCCCCCTTTATAGACAAATTCTCCATCAACAGTCCATGAAGACAAGTGTTTGGCTTTGGACATTTTATCCATAATATATTTTACATTTTTCAAGCTTCTCTGAGGAACGTTGTTTAAAACTTCTGAGAAGATTGGGTCATCACTGGCGTCATCAATACTAACCTCGGGGGTGTGGGAGGGGCTAGGTGTCGCATGCTCCGGTAATGTAAGAGTTAGACTGTTACTTTCCATATCACCGTGTTTTACCACATTTAAGAATCGTTGTAAAACATTAGTGTAGAGCTTGGATTTTTCGTAAGTGTTCAAATCATGCCTCTGTAGTATATCTCTAATAGATGAATCCAAATCATTCTCCACAAACGCATGAATATTCTCACGAACCGGTGCAGTTCTTAGTCTATCCAACTGTTGTTTTGGCACTAGATACAATTTCTCGGTGTGTTGCATTTTTCTCTTCAGATTCAGTTTCTAGTTATGAGGCTAGTTATAAAGGGAAGTGCTACGCTGAGTAGGGGAAGCAGAAAACCGCCCTTTTGATTAATCATACGTCTCTTCCTGGTGATATTAATATTTTTATTTGCAACGTACTTTATCTCGTTTTTCCTTCTTTTTAAAGCCCCGTGCTGTTTCGCAGTTAGAGGGACCTTGCCATGCAGAATATTGAGAGCCAGTTCACATAGAGCTAATATTAGCTCATCGGGGGCTGAATGCAGAATAACACGTCTCTGCTTGGGTGAGCTCTTGTATAATAACTTTAAGAGATAGAGATTTCTGGAAAGCCTTGTGCTCATTTTCACCTCGGGACGTACACCACCGGGTAGTCTGACAGTAAATCCGTTCTGAGTCGGTATTTTTCTGGTGTCTGTGGTTTATAATCGATCAAAAAATAGCTGTAAGGCCGTTCGGTTGCATCTTGATACGCTTCGATAAAAAATTGTGTATTACCCGGAAACATTTGACGACCTAAAACGCCTATTTGTTGTTTATCTCGAGGATTTTTAAATATAATTAAATAATTTGTATTTAACCCGATTGTTCTGGTAGATTTACCCTGGAAAAACAGATTCTGTATTAATAGCAAACAGCTAATCTTCATGTGATGTATGTATTGTGTAAAAATCTTCTCGACTTCAGCGTTAGAAGCAGCTTGACTCATAACATCATCCATGATGAGTATAGATGTTTTGCCAGGAGGAAATAATGATTCGTCATCCAATTTCTTTGGTATACCTTCAATGAATTTAATATCAAAAGCATGTAACATTTCATCATACATTGGCTGCCAGGATGTATACACATAGACAAAATTGTCAAACTTGACAGAGGACATTTTCTCTGAATTATACATTAGATTCTTCACAAAAAAAGTCTTCCCAGAACCACTTGGACCGGCTACGATTGCCGAAAAAGGATGTTGCAGTCTGCAGTCAAACACATCTGTTTCACACATTTTTAAAATATATTACTAGAATCCGTAAGGTAATGTAGTATAATCTGGTTGGAGTACCCGCTTATCATACACCACGGAAAATTTTTTCACATTTGACCTGTTGTGTAATGTGAATCTCCTCTTATTCCGTGTGATGGTGTTTGTTTTTGCGGACAGGTGTAATCTGACACCTCTTTCGACATAACCTCGCACAAGATCGGTCAGACTCTGTAGCGTAACTATTTCACCATTCTCTGCTGTTAACGTGATGCCTTTAGCTTTGAGACATGAACGACCATCGGATGTCTTAAATGCATAAGATTTAGGACCCGAGGAAACGAATTGGATTATATGCTGACCAGAATCTAACTCGCTCGTCAGCTGACCGAGATAAGATCCTGTCTCAGGAATCCAATCACCGGTTTTTGATACAAAAATCACGCTGTCTGTGTCGGCATAAATCACTCTCTCCCGTAATTTATCTAGAAGATTATACAACTCGAGTCGCCCGTAACAAGTCGTGAAAGCGCCTACCAAAAGATTTACATCCCGCGTGGGAGATGGGTCTTGCGGTGCACTACTCGACTGAATCAAAGCCACTGAATCAGATACGAAAGAGAAATGATGTATTACGTGGGCGTGGTTAAAGAGATGCTGAGTGAACTCTTCTGGGTCTGCCAGGAGTTCACTGTGTGCAAGGTGAGATCTCAGACAAAACCTACCCCAAAGTGTATTCAAGATGAGCTTAGCAATGGATCTTTTTGCTGGATTTTTTATTATTTTAGACGGATCTAACTGGATCCCTTCCTTATCCAGGTAATCAGCTACGTAAGATTGTTTTTCTGTCTCTGTCACTACATCGGACGGATACCCCGACGCTTCCTGTTTCAGTTTAAGGAATGTTTTAACATATTCGGTGAATAATGTATCGGACGTGTCTGGGAAATGCCAGACTTCATGTATTTTTATTACGCAATATCCGTGTTGAATAGCTTTCTGGAGTTCAACGGTCACCCATGTGCCTGTAATACATCTCTCAGCCTCTGTATGGCAGCATTGTGTATCCTGAATCTGATTCTCTGCACAAGTCTTACATAGAGGAAACATTAGCTTACCAGCGCACCTGTAAGGCAGTACTGGATGATACAATCCCCGCGGAGGAAGAACTTCGGCCTTTATTAGCCCAAAGTAGTTCTCTATCGCTTCAAAGTCCTTGAATATAATTTTAGGATGACCTATAGGATACGTTTTAGTAGCCTGGACGAAAGGGTATAACGATGTGAAATCATAATAGTCGATTCTCTCATTTTCAGCTGTTTTGTGATACAACTTGTACGCATTGGTTCTACCGCCGTATAGAGCATCTCGAGCTCTAAGCCTCTCGTGTGTTTCGTAAGATGACATGAACCGCATGACATCACGGTCTGTCTGTTTCAGCCCCTCCCATTCGCATTCCCACATAACAATAACGCGCAATCCATAAACTTTTCGCAGGGTTTCTAGTTTTGCATCCGACTGCCTTCTGAGATCCCCAAAACACACTTTCGATAAAGGTTGAATTTCTTCTGCCTTAAATCTGCAGTCGTGACCGTGAAAAAAGCACCCTAGGAATTCCAAGGCTATCTTTGTCCCATTATCATCCTCATAATAACCATCTAGGTGATATGGCCCCACCGCACGTTCGCCAATGTTTACTGCATGTTCTATCTCCACGTTTTGACTCAATTTGACATACTCAAGCCATTGGATAGATACGTTTGAAAACGTCTTGTGTTGATTAATATAGGCGTGGCTGTGTGTTAGAGCCAGTGTGTCGCGCGAGAGAAAATTTGTTTTGAAAGTTTTCATACACACACCTGGTAATGTGATGGATTTGAACGGATCGATATTTGTGAAATTTATAAATTCGTCTCTGTAACATTTGCAGGCTTTTCGTAGAATAATTACATCATTCCTACAGTAAAAAGCGATCTCCTTTTTGAAGTCAAAGATATCATTCGATACATCTGCGTACCAAGTGTCAAATCTGACACGCTCGGCTTCACTCATTGTCTCATAACCGTAAAACTCTTTTGCAGGATAGGGACCGATATATTCTCCATTTTCTGGTTTATTGAAAAGGTGCGGAAAATAACCCTTCTCCTGTGTATCTAAGTTAAGGGCCTTGGGTATGTTAGTTAGTTTAAAGGGGATAAATTGCCATGAGTCGATGAAACGTTGTTTAAACACAGTATCATACATGTATAGAATTCTACATCCCTGCATAATAACTTTTGGCGTCAAGCCCTCCCCGACAAGATAATTAAGGAGTAAATATGCATCAAAACCGGACGAGTTATGTGTAATAAACGTGTATCCTGTATATTTTGGGCGTCTGAAGTGTTTAATCAAACGAGCCACACAATCTACCCCCGCAGCTTCAAACGTCTCGCCTGTCTCTGTCATTGCACAAACATAATTTGCTATGTGTCTCCCATCTTGAACGAATGTTTCAAAATCATAATAAATGTAATTTTTGTCTTTGGCTTCAGGTTTTAGAGGCTGAATGTAACATTCGTGACCACCGTCGCTCGTCAAAATCTCACAACAATGTAGACAATACTCTGGAGAGCATTTGTGAGGTTTTATTTTTTCACCACCAGAGGGCGTTCTATAAACGGCATGGCATTTTGAGCAGAATCTCACAGATTCACACTGAGATCTCTCGCCGGGGGTTTGTGATTTTTTATGTGTTTCGTAACAGAAGTTGTTTTTACAGAATCTCAGACATTCTGCACACTGTCTTGTTCTGCTCGCATACGAGCGACATTCAGATGTCATACATATTTTGCAAACAAACTGACATTCGTGTGTTTTTCTGTCTTTATGCCCCTTGAAGCAGTATTCGCACACGTACGAGCTTCCAATAAATCCGGTTAAATTTTTTATTAGATGAAAATGTCCTTCGTGCAGAAATAGATGGACTGTCTTTGGGTGTAATTCGTCTGTGTTTTTGTACACAACCACCTTGCCAGAACAGTCTCTATAAAAAACTACAATTTTTATGTCTAATTTATTTTCGAAAACCGACAAATTATGGAGAGCTATCTGCTCGTGTGCCATAAAACCACATCCCGTGTGAATCTCCATCGCAGGTGTGTGTAACTCTTGATCTGTGAAATCTGGATTGAGGAAATATGCTAGACAGTAGCTCAAACACATTTCATTATCGATATTAATGGGGCTAAATAAATGCATTTTATTCCTACTGATACTCTCGCTGATAGCTAGGTCATTGATCTTTCTTCTTCCCCCTCCTGTTTTATCTCTCACAATTGAGATTTGTAATGCTAGGGTCGAGTCACTAGCCACATCAGCATTACTCTGAGCAACTTGCTCAATCTGATTTATGAATAATGAAGCATCGTGGTTGTTATCAGGTGTTAATACTGCATTTACTGACCCCGGCAAACTTTCTCCTGCAAGCGCTATGTTTATGAACCCCGTCTCGCCCGCCAGCTGATGTGAAAGGTCAACCACCTCGTTTAGGATATTATGGAGGCGTGAATTATATTCTACAAAATCGCTGGTCTGTATTTGTCTGAGATCTAACGATCTCTGTAACTCTACCCCATTAAAACGCGGTCGTGGTGTTATCGTGAAACCCTGAACAACACCACCGTCAGTCATCAGAGAATCTATCTCGGCAGGACTTAACTCCGTACGCCGCGTTTGAGATGTCGCTAGTGTACCAGCTGTCTGTGCGCTCTCATCTCCATCATCCCCGGTCTGCTCTATCCAGCTATGCTGGTCGATTATAATATTATCCAATCTCTCCGTATTAGACAAAACAGTACTATTTAGACCTCTTAACTGTTCACGTATTAAAATATCGAGTCTCTCGTTATTCTCAGACCTAGGTCTCGATCTTGAGCGAGTTATATCATCACACTCTGAGTCGGTTCTCTGTCTTTTAGGAAACATTTTGATATGTTTTTTTTATTTTAAAAATCGTGTGAAACAGAAGGATCCCATCAAATATACACCACAATGGTTTTAATAGGTATACATCATAAAATGTAGGCTATTAGTAAAACATAATCACCCATACACACACCTCTAGATAAAAAAACAATAACAGAGAAATAGATTTTTAAAAACTGAAACACAAATACAAAATCTCACACTTAGATAGAAACAATAACAGGCAAACGATTTTAAAACAATAACAGTGAAATGTTTTTAAAAAACTAGTCAATCATCATTTTATGTAGGCCTATCCCTCGACTGTCTCTGAATAATATTTAATCTTTCAGATATTAGGGACAGTACAGTAATTAACAATGAATGATCATTCCTCACCTCCAAAAGGTTTTGCTGAAGTGATAAGACCGTGTTGCGCAACTGTCTGTTTTCTTCCAACACACGGTCTTGGCTAACACCGAAAAATTCCACCGCACTTCTTAAATCGACGGTGTGTTGATTCTGTGTATCAATGACTCTATGTAGAAGGTCCGTAATACCGCTCTGCGCTCCTGAAACTATATCCGCTGTCTGATGGTAAGTGAGAGGTAGTGTGGCGATTTCGATAACACGTTGGAAGCTTCTGTTTGCACTCCGTAAAGTGGCATAACTCAATCCACGGAGATCTGCAGGGTTGTACAGAGGACTAAACCTCCGGTCGTCTTCATCACTGCTTTCTGATAAGTCCCGTTCCGAATTGATGGTCTCCAGTACCGATTGTTGAGAAGCCAAAAACACCTCTGCCCCTCTTTCTGGAGAAGAGGGGATTTCTTCTAAAGGAAAAAAAATAAAAAATAAAAAATATATATTATATGAATTATTTAATATAGATAAAATATAGTCTAATGAAACAAGAAATCTTACCGTATTCATCCGTATTCGGACTCTCGGGAGAATATTTCTCGAATCGTTTCTTTCCTCCAGTTGTCGATGTAACAGATGTACTGTTTTCTTCTAAAAACAATATTCAGTTAATTAAAAAAATTCAACGAATAAAAAAATATAAAAGATTAGACCAAATAGTTTTCTTTTTCCCTTACCTCTCTCCGGATAGATTAATTCTTCTCCATAAATTTCCCGAAGACGTTTCACCCCTCTGTGTGAAGCGTCAATGATGTTAATCGATCCGGTGTTTCCCTCATCCAAAGACGGGCTCGAACGGGGAGAATTCTCCTCTTCGACTGGACGTGAGGTTTGACTTTCGGTACTCTCTGTGTCCGCACAGACCACAGCTGTAGGGGTTGAATTGGGCGTGACGTCTTCGTAAATTTGATTGGCTGGGTCCGGCGGTTGGGTGGAGCTATGAGCCGGTGCGTCCTCTGTGATTTCTGTTGAAAGTAGTTTTTTCTTTAAAACAAATATTAAATAGTAAATATTAAAAAAGACATGACAAAAATATATCCTCGTACCTTGAAAAAAATCACCTGGCGCGACACCTTCGGGGAATGATGTATCATCTGCAAATAAAAGCATTTATTGAGATATCTTTTCAATTTTGTAGGTTATGATTTATGATAAAAAAACTCACATAAATCGTTAAGAATTTCCACTAATTCGGAATCAAAAGAGCCTTCGTCTCCTTCTGCTCCATGATGATGATTTGTAGACATTGCGCTGGCTCGATCGTGTGTCTCCTTCGTCGGTTGGGTACTCAAATGAAATACTCAAATGACTCCTTTTAAAGATTGCGATACGATGCGTTTTAAAAACACCTTTTTCCCCGCTTAATTTTCAAAGAAACCCTTCATCTCTGCATGTGGTATGGAGTCTGATACCTGATTTGTATGACTAGAAAAAACATGTCGAATTTGACCCATCTCTTCAAATAAGCTCTGCAATAAAACTAATTCACACAATTCCGTCAAAAAGAGAAAAAATTAAATATGCAGGATGCTACCATATGCCCCATAACACCTCGGTAGACATAGCGACGCTCTGTGTGTGTGTGTGTGTGTGTGTGTGTGTGTGTGTGGTATGATAGGTGAGAGAGCCTTAAAAAACTCTAGGGGACTATAGCCTACTTTAAAATATAGAATAATTTTGTGACAATTAAATATTGGAAACCGTGACTATTTACCACATTTCATATGGATGTTTAAAGTGGTTTACATAAAAAACGGTATAAAAACGATAGATAAAACAAATAGTATTTCACTTGAAGTTTCCGCTGCTTTTTAAACTCTTAACTGTGATGCTGTGGTAGGGGGATTCCTATGAGTGATGTCATTTGTATCATCCAATGACATCTGAGAGGTGTGTCTTAATTTTACACAACCTATGAGCTTTGAGAGGGGCGTGTTAGGGGGGTGTGGTCTCTCCGGGCCGTTGCATCGGTTTTCTTTGGTCATTTAAGTCTGGCTACTGAGCTGACCGGATGTGTTTTCTATTTGGGAGCTTGAAGGGGGTGTGGGAATTTCCCACGGTGACATCTGTTGGGGCGGGGCTAGGGGCGGGGTTTGTGTGTGTCTCTCTGTAGGCCTCAGACTGCTTTATTTCTGTCTGACCTGTGGACTGAATGGACGCTCTACACTTTGCTCCACTACAACGAACCACTTATATATCTTTAAACTCCGAGTCTTTAACAACTGGGTATGTAAAAACGTAACACTTTTTAAACTAGTTTGTGTTTTATGTAAAAGTTTTACAAATACTGTCTGAAAGTTAAATGCTTATGTAGCAGGGATATGTTGTTACACCAGATTATAAACTATTTTATTTATATTTTTATTTATTTTTATTATTTGTTTTGGGGCATTTTATTTTGAAAGAAGTTTGCGTGCTCTTACTAAGGGTAATCATCACAGTATGCACGTCGGCTGACGTCATGCGTAGGAGCGAGCTTCAAACGGCAGTGCAATCGGAGGTTCGTCCTCTTTCCTGCAATGTCTCTTGAGGAGAGGTACGATTTCATGAGCTCCGTGCACTTGATGTTAAATTGAGTTATAAGTGTTCATGTCAGGTTTAAATAATCAATTGTGCAAGAGTGTTCATTGAGATGTTATATTTGACTACTAGTTCGAGTCATTAACTTGTTAAATTAAGTTTATTTTTGCGCTGTTAATGAGTGAATAGTGTGTTGCGTGAAATGGCGGCTCGGTGTGTGCGTCACAAGTGAGAGATGTGTTAATGGCTAAGCGGCTAACGTCTTGATTAAATTATATATAGATGTGTATATTTGGTACACATACTAAATAATATATTCTAGTTTATTAATATATATATATATATATATATATTGTATATTGCATTTACTGGTTTCTGTAGTTAACTTACTGGTGTATTTAAACATGTATTTTGTGCTTAACAGGTAACGTTAAAAGAGCTGCGGTTTAACAGTGCCTGTCTGTTTATGTGTTTTATCACACAGGTATGTTAATTGGGATCTAAGAAACACTGTAATGTTGTTTTGAATTATTTGCATACAATGACATTTTTGTGAATAATATTATTATTTTTATTATTATTATTATACTATTGCTATTATTACATATATTGTGTATGTGTGTGTGTCCTCTTTCCTGCAATGTCTCTTGAGGAGAGGTAACGTTAAAAGAGCTGCGGTTTAACAGTGCCTGTCTGTTTATGTGTTTTATCACTCAGGTATTATAATTAAATTCATCTTTTGCACGACCAGCTTTGAGTGGAAAATCCTTTTATTTACAACATTCAAAATTACACAACGCAGAGGGACAACCGCTACAAAACTGGTGCCGTGACCCTTCGATTGGTTGATCGTTGTCGACCGCTGGGATTGCTGACGTCGAGTCTGACTGGAGCTGTGGGGTGCTGGTGGAGAGACGGGACTTCAGTTGACTGTTGCTGTTTCTTCGGTGGCGTCCGGATGTCAGACGGGTTGTGATATTTCTAGGTAGAGACTGCTGATGAAGTGTGTCACGTGAATTCGACGCTGAGATCGCATGTTCAGACTGTTGGTCTCGTGAGTTGTGACTAAGCTGGATCAAGCAAGCAGCGTGCTGTATCATTGAAGAGTGTCACCAACTTACCTGTTTTTGACTGAACTGTGTAGATGAAGGTACTTTGCATCATCAATTGACTGGGTCTTTGATTGGAGGACTGAGAAACAAGTGAATTTTTTTTTTTTTCTCTCTCTTCTTTATTTGTTTCTTCTTTCTATTTTTCTAAGGACAATTGAATTTTATTTTTCTGAGTTAAAACTGGTTCATTACCATTGATTTGTTTGGTTAATATTTGTGTGTTTTGAGAGTGTATTCTGACACCTGAGGGGAATGGCTGTTAGACACAGTGATTTGGGGTGGGACAATACATTTACAGCTGGTAGAGGGCGGGGCAGTCTTTTAGATACGCCTGACAAAACTAAGCTGTTTGAGAATCCGGAGTACTGTAGCACAGGCCGGGGTAGAACAATTGGTGGTTCTGCCTATGAAACAATCGATATGCGGGGTAGTCCAATCGCTGCAGCCAGTAACTATGAGTTCGCTCCACAGGAGTCAGAAATGTCTGGTCAGATGAGTAACCTCATAAAACAAATTGGCAGTGAGATTGGACAATCAATTAGAGAAAGTATGATGAGGCCTGAATTTCCTAATTATCCATCTGCTAAGAGGTTCCAAGAAGGTTTCAGTGGCCATGTGACTGACCAGTCGAATAGTACTGTAATTGATGCTTCAAAAATGAACTTGATCCTGAAAGCTGAGGTGGCAGCACCACCACATTTTAGAGGAGAAAGTTCGGACAAATACTCAATCATGGAATGGGAAGATATGATGAGGGTATATTTGAACAAACTTGAGGTGAAGGATTCTGAAATGGTCGATGAGATAATGAACACAGTTATGGGGCGGGCCAGAGATGTATTGAGAGTATGGCTGCGCAATGTTTCAACGGCCCCTACTGTTGATTCTGTATTTTCTGTTTTGAAGCAGCACTTCGGGGACCAGAGCAGTTCGGGTATTCCGTTGGCTGACTTCTATTCTGTGAGGCCATATCCCAGAGAGGGTGCTTGGGATTTTTGGATACGATTAAACAAGGCTGCGGATGTAGCTGAGCAAAGTTTAAAATGGGAAGGTAGGACTTTGGATAACAGGAGCAAAGAGGTAGCAGTTATGTTCATTCGTAACTGCCCTGACAAAGAGTTAGCTTTTGTTTTCAAGAGTAAACCTGTACAGTCATGGACCGCATCTGAGGTGCAAGAGCAGCTTGACGAGTTGTTAAGAGAGAGGAAGTTGACAAATCAAGCGGTCAAACAATTCACCACGGTTGTCTCAGAGCCAGATGTTCATGTGTCTATCTCGCCTTCTAAGTCTGAACAGAGTGCGGGCGTAACTGACGAGAATGCATTAGACAAAGTCTTGTCTTTGCTGGAAAAAGCATTAGTGTGCAACTCTCAGTCTGTGCAGGGTCCCTGGCCTAAACGTACGGGCAATAAGATTCGAGAATGTAGAGTGTGTCATAGCAGTGAACATAGCACGACTGCTCATTGCAAAATGTATAACTTGTGTTTCAAGTGTTTTGCAGCTGGACACACAAGCTACAACTGCGACAGTCACAGAACTACGTCAAGGGTGGGCTCCGGTCAGCAAGACAAGGTCACGTCTCAGGGAAACTAGGCCGCTCCCTTCGGGCAGAGGACGAGGTGGGGCTGTATAGTAATTCCTCTGAGACTGATCTTGAGTCGGTTTATTCCTTTTACCGTGAAAGCATTGACAAAACAAAAACAGTAGTATTTCAGAACAACATGCAAGTTGATCAAAGTAGCAGTTTGTTTTATGCAGGTGTTTTAGTGCAGGACAAAGTTGAGCTTCAGGGGATGTTGGACAGTGGCTCCATGGCGACTACTCTGAGCGCAGACGTAGTTCCTCAACTCAGAGACGCTGGGGTGCTGGACCAAGATATCCTGAGTTCTTCTGATATTGTCCTGGTGGGTTGCGGTGGAAAACAAACTAGCCCGGATGGTGTATGCAATCTGAAGCTTGAAGTTTATGGGGTCAGTTTCAGTGTACCGGTTCTGATTGTGAGGGGTCAAAAAGACCCAATTATACTCGGCACAAATGTCTTGAAGCCTCTAATAAGTCAGATGAAGCATACAGAGCAGTTTTGGAGGGTGGTAAACAGACCAGACACGGCTATACAATCGGAAAATAGCCAATTTTTGCGCATGCTTTCTTGTATTGAGAGATGGAGGGGTGATTTGATTCCTGACAGGGTGGGTACTCTGAGACTGAGGTCAGCTGTGACACTCCAGCCAAGGAGTGAACACCTTGTTTGGGGTCGTTTGCCCCCAGGGTCGGTGCTGTCTGTAGGGAGCACAGTAGTCATCGAACCAAGTACTTCACGTTGCGTGCATCGGAATGTGCTGGTTGGGAGGGTTGTTTCACCTTTGTGGGGTGATGGTTGGCTGCCAGTAAAAATGATCAACCCGACCAATTCAGAAATTTTGTTGAGGAAAAACGCGAAGGTGGCCGATGTGTATCCTTGTGTTGCGTTAGAGGACCTCGAACAAACGACTGACTGGGTGGTTAGCCAAAATGCTGGTTTGGTACGTTCTGACAAGTCGTGTGGTAGCCTAACTGTGAGGGACTCTACATGTGGATCAAGTTCAGTGGGTGACAGCAGGTTGGATGACCTGGGGTTGAACAATCTTAATGTCAAAGATTGCGAGGTGTCATCCTTTTGGCAAAACAAGCTTGTTGACCTAGTCGAGAAATATGAGTGTGTGTTTTCCAGGCACAGTTTGGACTGTGGTGAAGCAAAGGGGTTTTGTCATCGTATCAGAGTTACAGATGACAAGCCCTTTCGCCTTCCATACCGCCGTCTTTCTCCCGCCCATTACTTGAAGTTGAAAGAGACCTTAGACGAAATGGAGGAGAAGGAAATTATAAGGAAATCGAGCAGTGAGTTTGCGTCTCCATTGGTCTTAGTGTGGAAGAAAAATGGTGACTTAAGGATATGCACTGATTTCCGATGGTTAAACGCTCGCACGGTGAAGGATGCTCATCCTCTTCCTCACCAAGCAGATGTCCTTGCAGCGTTGGGTGGGAACGCGTACTTTAGTACCATGGATCTGACTTCTGGGTATTATAACGTCCCGTTGCATGAAGATGACAAGAGGTTCACGGCGTTCTGTTCACCATTGGGGCTCCATGAATATAATCGATTACCCCAGGGATTGTGCAACAGCCCAGCCACATTTATGAGAATGATGCTGACTGTGTTTGGTGACCAGAACTTTTTGAGCCTTCTTTGTTATTTAGATGATTTATTGGTTTTCGGGAAGTCTGAGGAAGAGAGTTTGGAAAGGCTTGAGATGGTGTTTCGGCGTCTAAAAGACCACAATTTGAAATTGTCTCCTTCAAAGTGTAGGTTTTTGAGGAAGTCTGTAAAATTCTTGGGTCATATTGTGTCTGAAAAGGGAGTGGCCAGTGATCCAGCAAAAATTGAGGCCATTGTGAGTATATCTGAAAAAGATTTGATGGAGAGTGATTGTGTTACACCATCAGCAAGTAAAATCAGGTCCTTCTTAGGTATGGTGGTGTACTACCAGCATTTCATAGAAAATTGTTCCATGGTGGCTAAACCCTTGTTTCAGCTTTTGACAGGACAAAAAAGACCCAGAAAGGGAAGAGGTGTGAAAGGATTGAAAAGAAGTCGTACACTTTCTCCGGCAGATTGGACTGATGAGTGCAGAGCAGCTCTGGAGAGTTTGAAGTCTGCTTTGGTGAGTCAGGTTTTGCTTGCGCACCCAGATTTTTCTAAGCCGTTTCTGTTGTCTGTAGATGCCTCCACTAGTGGGTTAGGGGCTGTTTTGTCGCAGGTTCAGGAGGGATGTGCTGTGGCAAGGCCTATTGCTTTCGCGTCAAAATCTTTGAATCATGCGCAGTCAAAGTATCCAGCACATAGACTTGAGTTTTTGTCAATGAAGTGGGCTATTTGTGATAAATTTAGTCATTGGCTGCGGGGACACAGGTTTACTGTGTGGACTGATAATAACCCACTTAAGTACATCCTCACAAAGCCCAAGTTGGATGCGTGTGAACAACGGTGGGTAGCAAAGCTTGCGCCTTATGATTTTGACATTCAGTATATCCCTGGACCGAAAAATGTCGTGGCAGATGCATTAAGTAGGGTACCGTTTGTGACTTCGAGAATTTTGCACAGATTGACAAGGACACCTTATGATATTTTGTTGCATGAGGCTGAGTCTGTCGCTGTTGAGCGGGTGCAAGACATGTTCCATTTTTCGTGTGAGCGTCCGAATGGCGAAGAGGTAGAGGGCCTGTTGGAGTCTACAGATGTAGGTGGAAATGTGAATGTAAGGTCCACTCACCTAACTGGAAAAGTCTCTCACCAAGATTTGTCAGCTGTTCTTCATTCTCACTGTGACTGGGAGCATGGTGCAGCCATTAGAAGTATGTCGTTTGTGCAGCATTTAGAGAGTTTGGGGGATGTAGGGCAGAGTGAGCTCCCTAGTCTTACCCATGAGGAATTGCTGGTGAAACAGAGTCAGGATCCTGCGATTGACAGAGTAAAGTTCTTTGTGGAAAGAGAAAGACGTCCGTCTCGCAGAGAAAAAGTGTTTGAGTCTAAAAGAACTGTGAAGATACTGCGCCAATGGGGTAAACTTACCTTAAGGTTGGGTGTTTTGTACAGAGTTTCTAAGAATCCAGTTTCTAAGAAAAAGACTTACCAGTTTGTGGTGCCGATAGCTCTTCGAGGTACTGTTCTGAAGGGGGTGCATGATAACGCTGGTCATCAGGGTCAGCATCGCACACTATGGTTGGCTAGGCAACGGTTCTTCTGGGAGTCTATGGAAGAGGACATAAAGATGTACGTTAATGAGTGTAAGAGGTGTATTTTGAGTAAAAGGCCTGAGCCAGAGGCAAGGGCTCCACTCGTGTCGATTCACACGAGTGCCCCTCTTGAAATGGTGTGTATTGACTTTTGGTCAGCGGAAGATTCTAACAACAAGACGGTTGATGTGCTAGTGGTCACTGACCATTTCACAAAGCTCGCTTGTGCTTATGTGTGTCCGAACCAGACTGCAGAAGCTGTTGCACGTGTCTTGTGGAACAAGTTTTTCTGTATTTATGGGTTTCCGGGTCGAGTACATTCCGACAGGGGTGCGAACTTTGAGAGCTCACTCATGGTCGAACTGTTGAGATTGTCGGGTGTGGGAAAATCGCACACAACCCCATATCATCCCATGGGAAACGGACAAACAGAGAGATTCAATCGTACTCTAGGGGATATGATTCGTTCGCTGCCTCCAAGATCTAAAGTCAAGTGGCCGCAGATGTTGAACACTCTTACTTTCGCGTACAATTGTACGAGACACGAGACCACTGGGTTTCCACCATTTCTCTTGATGTTCGGCCGAACACCAAGATTACCAGTGGATGTTTTGTTTGAAAATGTCATGTTGCATAGTGATACTGTTAATGTTCACAAGTATGTTCAGTCTCTTGAGAAAGACTTAAGGGAAGCAATGGTAATTGCACAAGAGCATGCTAAAAAGCAAAAAGTAAAACAAGCAGAGTATTATGATCGTAAGGGTAAAGGTCATTCTCTTGAGTTGGGTGACAGAGTACTCCTGGCGAATAAGGGTGAACGTGGTAAAAAGAAGTTAGCAGACAGATGGGAAAAGGTAGTGTATGTTGTTGTGGGAAAAAGGGGTGATCTGAACACTTACCAGATAAGGAATCCTGGGACGGGTCGTACCAAGACGGTACATCGTAATCTATTGATGCCTGTCAATTTCCTGCCGGTGCCAGCTTGGAATGATGGTAGTGATGGTGATGATGATGTTGTGGATTCCACTGTCTGTGTCTCATGTGATGGAGATGATCAAACTCAGAGTGATGATCGGACCTCTCGCTGGGTGTTCGATCTTAATGCTGACACAGATGTGACCAAACTAAAGTCTGTGGAGTGCTCTAATGCTGATCAGAGTGATGCATTTGGTGACACTGCTGTGGAATGTGACACTGAGTTGGACAGTGTACCTGAGAGTAAGACAAATATGGACAACATTCCTGCCTCTACTTTGTCTGTATGTTCTTTGGTGTCTGATGATTTTTCTGTATCAGCAGTTCTGAGTGACAAATGTGCTTCTGAAGTTGACGAGTGTACTTCAACTGTTGCAGAAACTCTTGTTTCAACGTCAAGTGTACAAGATCAGCAAAATGTAAGAGTCCCTGGTCTACAAGAGGGTTATATGTCAAGATTTGGGAGACTCATTAAGCCAGTTAACAGGCTTATACAGACAATGTCTACACAAAGAGTACATGCAATTCATGACATTTGAGTGGTTACATTAAGAACAACAAAAAGTTTTTTTTTTTGGGGAATAAGTTTAAAGGATTTTTTTTTTTTTTTGCATGTTTTGTGAGTAATGTACATTTAGAGGTACATTGTTGGTGTCATGAGTAGAACTGTGTATAAGGCATGGTTTTCTATGGGTAATGTGGGGATTAGCTACCCCTGGGTTATCCTAATCTCGAAAGAGATAGTTAAGAACTGAGCGAATCTAGTGTGATTTCAGGGAAATTGACACCGCTACTTTGGTAAGACTTTGTAGGCCTATGTAATGCAGAATCTGGTGTAAAACAGTGGGGGTGGATGTAGCAGGGATATGTTGTTACACCAGATTATAAACTATTTTATTTATATTTTTATTTATTTTTATTATTTGTTTTGGGGCATTTTATTTTGAAAGAAGTTTGCGTGCTCTTACTAAGGGTAATCATCACAGTATGCACGTCGGCTGACGTCATGCGTAGGAGCGAGCTTCAAACGGCAGTGCAATCGGAGGTTCGTCCTCTTTCCTGCAATGTCTCTTGAGGAGAGGTACGATTTCATGAGCTCCGTGCACTTGATGTTAAATTGAGTTATAAGTGTTCATGTCAGGTTTAAATAATCAATTGTGCAAGAGTGTTCATTGAGATGTTATATTTGACTACTAGTTCGAGTCATTAACTTGTTAAATTAAGTTTATTTTTGCGCTGTTAATGAGTGAATAGTGTGTTGCGTGAAATGGCGGCTCGGTGTGTGCGTCACAAGTGAGAGATGTGTTAATGGCTAAGCGGCTAACGTCTTGATTAAATTATATATAGATGTGTATATTTGGTACACATACTAAATAATATATTCTAGTTTATTAATATATATATATATATATATATATTGTATATTGCATTTACTGGTTTCTGTAGTTAACTTACTGGTGTATTTAAACATGTATTTTGTGCTTAACAGGTAACGTTAAAAGAGCTGCGGTTTAACAGTGCCTGTCTGTTTATGTGTTTTATCACACAGGTATGTTAATTGGGATCTAAGAAACACTGTAATGTTGTTTTGAATTATTTGCATACAATGACATTTTTGTGAATAATATTATTATTTTTATTATTATTATTATACTATTGCTATTATTACATATATTGTGTATGTGTGTGTGTCCTCTTTCCTGCAATGTCTCTTGAGGAGAGGTAACGTTAAAAGAGCTGCGGTTTAACAGTGCCTGTCTGTTTATGTGTTTTATCACTCAGGTATTATAATTAAATTCATCTTTTGCACGACCAGCTTTGAGTGGAAAATCCTTTTATTTACAACATTCAAAATTACACAACGCAGAGGGACAACCGCTACACTTACAAATCAATCCTTTCTGTAAATTAAAAAACTCTTAACTTGTTTTAATGTTTTAACATCTTTAAATAACACTAACTAATTTTTTAATATCTCTTTTAGAGAAAAATGCAATTTTAACTTATTTCATTGATGTTTTAAAAGTGATGAATGTACATCTGTCTTCTTTAATAAAAGCACTGATCTCACACTCTGGCTATGTCTTTATTGTACATTTTTAAAAAAGTTTTAATTTACACTGTTTAGAACTACTGAGCGTGCGAAATTTTCCCACGCTTCAGATGTTCAACCCCTAAGGAGGCGTGACACAAATCCGATTTTCCCACGGTGTACTGTACAGCCCATAAGTGGGAGGAGCTAGCGTGGGAAATTCCCACGGTGTACTGTACAGCCCATAAGTGGGAGGAGCTAGCGTGGGAAATTCCCACGGTCAAAAGGGGCGGGGCTTTGAGGGCCATAAAGCAATAAAACTGTCAGTTTTTTTTGATGAAAGGTGCCCTCTATTCTCTCTCTAATGCACATTTCATAAGCAGAAAGCAGTCTGTTTTCCTTCGTTTTGAATTGTTCTGTTTAAAAGTAGACATTTCAAGCTATCTATATATTTCTCAGGTCTGTGAGGCAAGTAGCATACCTTACGCTGAGTTTCGGTTCATTTATGAGACAAGAGTCCAGTTCACTCGCCCGCGCCTCCGTGATTATCTATTTTCTACTATATTTACTTCTTATTTATTAAATCCAGATGAAACATTGATTAAAAAACGAAATTCACTTTAAAGAAAGGCTTTGTGCTTTCTATTTGAGGTCTCTGTGCAATTTTTAAAGTCGCTTTCAGAGCAGTCATGTCCGTAATGGAGAACTGTCACGCCTGTAACATTGTTTTTTTTTTTTTTACATAAATGCGAACACGAAAAATAAAATAAAAATAATATTTTATGTTCTGTGGAGGCCGATCTTTATTCATCCGGTGGGTATATATCTTTTGGTTTGCACAGTGTAATTTATAGAAGAATTACTAAAACATATTTTGCCACCTAAAAGTTAAAGATTTTTTTGTGTCACGTCACGTCACATGTGTATTTCCCTCATATTAAATATAAAATTTAATGTGTAGACTGATATTTTTCTAATGTCTTGACTCCTTTATTTTTCTAATGTCTTGACTCCAAAATATTGGTATTAAATGCATTTTCTGAGAATTTATATTTCAAGTTTTGACTGCAAATGTTACGTCTATAACACTGGAATCGCCCAATTTTAACTAATTTATCCTCAACTAGTTTTTGTGGTGTAGGTCTACGTATTTTATTATGTTAACTTAAATAATACTAATAGTAATTTAAAGATGTGGTAGCCCTACATCTTACACATCGTGGAAACAAAATAAGAATGGAACTAAAATATGGTAGTATCGCGCTACAGCGCACATTCTATCAGCAGCAGTTCTGGCGCCTCAGTCGCAATACTGTAAAACTCGACGTACGTTCACATCACATGTTAATGCAGTGGTAGAGTTACACTCACAGGACACTGTGCACTTATTCGCAATCACAAAAGTTGTGCTCGTGCTTTAAAGCTTTGCCGGGTAAACATTTCATTGGCATTCTGTTCTGACTTGATGCATTTTTTCTAAGCGCGAACTGAAGTGCGCGCGCACTGTCAAACAGCGCCAAACTGGATTTTTGTTGGGTCAGACCCATCTGATATCGAAGGGGGGCTGATAACGCGAGATCAACATGGAGCTAAATGGAAAAAAATATCACCAAACAAGCCACTTTGAAATGTTGCTGTTTTCATGTATATAAAAGTTGGGTGACCCTCCCCCTAGACTAAAAAAAGTTGAATGACCCTCCCCTCAACAAAGAATAAAAAGACATGACCCTCCCCTATATTCCTCCGGTGGCCCCTTCCATAAATACCGAACGGTCCCTTATTAAGTTTTTTTACTGTGACACAAAAACAGTCCTTTTCCTTTCAAGGAAACACTGCCCTGGCATGACATTTTTAGTGATCAAAAAAAATAAAAGCTTTGTGTTTGTTTAGCTGGTGTTGTCCAATTTGAGGACGTGTTTAACAGGCCAAACAGGTTGAATGTGTACAGTATCTGCAAGTGTGTGTGCATGCCATTGTAACTAAAGACAAATGTTTACAAACTTGTGAAATAAACCCACTTTAACACACTGAGTCACTTTAATCCACTTGGAATCAAGAAGTGGATTTCCAGAACTATTGAGGTACAGAGATACAAACAATACTTTCTTATTTGTTTTGCTTTGTGATCTACAGTAATGTTGAGCAACCTCAGCTCTGTTTTCTGAAATATAAAATCAAGATTTTTTCTTCAGATATAATTTAATTGTGTTAAATTCAACAATGCCCAAGACATGGTTCGCCCAAAAATAATGATAATTCTGTCATCATTTACTCACCCTCATGTCACTCCAAACCTCCAGATGTATACAATATACTCAGAAATTATACTTAAGTTAGTACAGATGTACATGTCACAGTCATGTCCGGTTTAGTTCTATTGTGTCTAGTTCCTGTTGTGCCTGTCTGAGTTCTTGTTAGTTTCAATGATTACCCATTGGGTATCATTCTGTTCCTGTTTAGTTCCCTCATTTACTCTGTGTATGGTTTGAGTAATCGAAACCTGGTGCGATTGCAGTGTGGTTCATTTGAATAAGTGTGAACGCTGCGATCAGAACCCTGGTGCGCACCAAACAAGCGATCTGAGACCACTGAAAAGATGGGTCTCGGTCCGCTTTGAACTAAATATGAATGCAACACGGACCAAATACATGTAAACGAACCAGAAACAGGAAGATGAGACCCTAAAAAGACCCTATACTATACGTCATAAAAGCCGACCAATCAGATTGAGCATATCCCGATGCCTTTAGGATTGGTATCTTTAGGTTCAGCCAATCTGAACGCTAAGCGGGCCAGGACTAAATGTTTTTTTTTTTTTTTTGTTTTTTTTTTTTTTTTGGTCTAGACCAAACAAACCAACTGAACCAAGCAAACCTCCCTGGTTATTTCAGTTCTTTGTCCAGTCTCGTTAATGCTTTGTGTTATGCTTAGATTCCAGTGATCTCCTGTGTACGTATTAGAGTTACTATTAAAGACTATTTTGTTTATCTCCTGCGTCTTTGTATGATCTAAACAGCCACCTCGTAACAAATTTTATTTTAAGGTGACAGTTACATTGTCACATAAGTACTGAGTTATTTTAATAAACTTCATGTACTTACTATGGAGTTAAGGTTAGGGTTAGGGTTTGGTTTAGGCTTAGTTGTAACTATGCATCATTTAGCATAACATCCGAAGTGTGCTATTTTGAAACAACTAATTTTGTACTAAGTATATTTTAGTTGTAATTAAATTGTAGTAAAGCATAACTTTAAGTGCATTTAGTGTACTAAATTGGACCAGATTCAAGTATACTTAGTATAGGGACTATTATTAGTGTATAGGGACTAATTACATACTTGATTAGTGATTTTAAAGTGTACTTTATTTGTGTTCCAAGTACATTACAAAATCATTACGAGTGTCTTCGAAACATACAAGCAATATACCATAAGCGTATTTATATATATATTTTATGTTTGGCGTTTTTGCCTTTTATTAGGAAAGGACAGTAGCAGTAGAAGTGAGGTGGGAGACAGGATCGGGAAAGGTCCACGAGCCGGGACTCGAACTCAGGTCTTCCGAAGCACAATGGCGCTACATGTCGGTACACTTTCCCACAAGGAAATATATTTCAGTAAAAAGTATAGACTCATTAATACCTTTGGCTTATTCCAAATACTACTAATTGCATAATTTATCTTCAATAACAAATGTACAATAAAACTTAGCTATACTTTGTGCAAAATACTATTGTATACTATAATGTATTTTGAAAGTATACTTTCAATGCATTATTACAATGATCATTTCCAGCACACAGTATATTTCTATTACCTAAAATATATTTTTAATAAAGTGCAAATAAATACACTTTTAAAAAATGAACGGAATTTTCACTTCAAGTATATTTTTCTGGTTGTTCTGTTCCCACGCCTTGTTTCCTGAGTCTGAGTTTACGTTTGTGTAGTCTGAGTTTGTGTAATAAAGGAATACTGCAAATGGATCCTACTTCCTCGTCTGGTCCAACCACTCGTGACACTTTCTCTATGATCCTCGTTGTTTCTTTGTGTTTCTTTATGTTTTCACAGATGATCACATATCTTTGTATACAGTGGTGGTCAGAATTAATGGCACCCTTGGTAAATATGATTTAAAAAAATGGCTGTAAAAAAAGAAATCTGCATTGTTTATCCTTTTGATCTTTCATTAAAAAAAAATCAAACCTTTCATTGAAGTAAAAGAATTTAAAGTGGGGAGGAAATCACATTATGAAACAAATGTTTTTTTCTCCAAAACACGTCGGCCACAATTATTGCCACCCCTAGAATTTTTTATGAGTAAAATATCTCTGAAGTATGTTCCCATTAATATTTACCTTTATTTAGCACACCAGGGTGACTAGGAACATGAAATTGTCAAGCTTTGACTTCTTGTTTCATAGGAGTTTAAATATGACGAATACACAAAGGCCACATTTCTTTAATCATCCATCACAATGAGTAAAACCAAAGAATATTCTGATGTGCATCAAAAGATTGTTGAGCATCACAAAATAGAAAGTGGCTGTAAGAAAATAGCTAAAGAATAGAAAATCCCCATTTTGACCATCAGGGCAATAATTAAGAAGTTCCAATCAACTAAAGTTGTTACGAATCTGCCAGGAAGAGGACAGGTGTGTCTATACTGTCTTAATGCACGGTGAGGAGGAGAGTTTGAGAGGCCAAAGACACTCCAAGGATCACAAATGGAGAACTGCAGAGATTACTTGAGTCTTGGGGTCAGAAAGCCTAAAAAAAAAAAAATTATCAAACAACCCTTACACAACCACAAGTTGTTTGGGAGGGTTTCAAGAAAAATCCTCCTCACTCCTCCAAAAATAAACTCCAACATATTCAGTTGTCAGACACGACTGGAACTTAAAAAGGGACCGGATTCTGTGGTCAGATGAAACAAAAAAAGGGCTTTTTGGCAGCAAACTCACCAGATGTGTTTAGTGCAAACAGGGATAAAAAGTACCCCATGCCTACGGTTAAATATACTGCTGGATATTATGTTGTGGGCCTATTTTTTTGCTGGAGGTCCTGGACATCTTGTTCAGATACATGGTATTATGGATTCTGGCAAATACCAACAGCTAAAAAATCAAAACCTGACTGCCTCTGCTAGAAATCTTATAATGGGCCGTGGTTGGATCTTCCATCAGGACAACGGTCCAAAACAAACATCAAAATCAACACAAAAATGGGTAACTGAGCACAAAATGAAGCTTCTGCCATGACCGTCCCAGTCCCCTAAACTGAACCCTAAAGAAAATGAGTGGAGTGAACTGAACAGAAGTAGCACCAACATGAACTTGTGAATCTGAAGGATCTGGAGACATTCTCTATGGAGGAATGATCTCTTGTCAGTTATTCTCCAAACTCATCAGGCATTATAGGAGAAAACTCAGATCTGTTATCTTGGCAAAAGGAGGTTGCAAAAAGTATTTAATAACAGGGAGCCAATAATTATGGCCAGCATGTTTTGGAGAAAAGCATTTATTTTATAATGTGATTTACCCCCCACTTTAAATTCTTTTACTTCAGTGAAAGGTTAGATTTTTGCTTTTTTTTATGAAAGATCAAAAGGATAAAGAATGCAGATTTATGTTTTACAGCCATTTTTGATCATATTTACCAGGGGTGCCATTAATTCTGACCACCACTGTAAACACTAAACAATACGGGGCCCAGGACAGATCCCTGAGGAACACCATGGCGGACAGGATTTATTCAATCATTTTACTATTGCAAGACAACTTTAACTTGCCACTGTTACCGTGGCTTTTTGAGAAGATTTTACTGACATTTTTAGGACGTTAAATTATACCATCAATCATAAATATGTTTTTATTTCATATTTTAATTTTAAACTTATAAGAACACAATTACAGTTTTTACGGGGATTCCAACAATTCATTAGTTAATGGTTAACTAATTATTTACGAAACATGAATATGCGTTCATAAATGATTAATAAGTGATATGTTAATTATTGTATGTATGTTTTGTAGATTCAGTTATAAGTCATTTACAATTGATTAGTTAATGATTAACTAATCATTTACAAAACATGAATATGCATTTCATAAATGTTTAATAAATTATGTTATTTTTTTCGTATGTATGTAGCAATTAGATGGTGCAGAAAGTGTTGTAAATGCCTTGTATACACGTACAGATAATTTGTAACAGGTAAGTAACAGTGTTCAACACAATGATGTGTAAATGCATGAATAAATCATTTACAACACTTTCTGCATCCCCTAATCTAAAGTGTAAACTATTAATCACTTGTAAATGTGTTACACATCATTCGTAGATTACCACTTCAAGAATCAATAAGGCATAAGATCAACAAACTTATCTACGAATGATGTGTAAACATATTCTCTGAAACACATGGAGTCTTTAACCACTGTGCACCTGATGTGAGCAAAACATACAAGAAAATTAACATCATTTATGAAACATTTATGAAACACATAGTCATGTTTTGTAAATGATTAGTTAATCATTTACTAATCAAATGTAAATGACTTATAACTGAATCTACAAAACATACATAAAATAATGAACATATCACTTATTAATCATTTATGAATGCATAGTCATGTTTCGTAAATGATTAGTTAATCATTTAATAATCACTTGTAAATGACTTGTAACGGAATTTACAAAACATACATAAAATGTTAGTATATCACTTGCTAATCATTTATGAATGTTTTGTAAATGATTAGTTCATCATTAACTATAACCACTTATAAATGACTTACAACTGAACGTTTTTATAAAGTGTTCCTTTTTTTTTTTTTTTTTTTTTTGGACCTTCATGCTTAGGTCAACCTATAAAAAACTTTTTTTCTGTATGCATCACATGGCACAAACTCATATGAAAACATAACCTCATAAAATAGTTTTATTTTTAGAAACACTAAAGCACCTCATGAACTTTCTTCGATCTACTCAACATTAAAAAGTCACCACAAACAAAAATCGTATTTTTTCTTTTTTACAAGTTTAGATTTCAGAGTTTGCACAGGTGACAATTACGCATGACTGAGAATCGCCAACATGTCCCTTATTACACTTTCAATAAACAATGAAGGGCATTAAAAACAGGTGGGCGTGTTGGAAACAGGTTAGCAGGAGTATTTAAGAGCAGGACTGCAGGTGTCCGTGTTGTCAGAGATGAAGATGAAGATGATCCACATACTCTGTGTAGCATTTGTCGTCTCTCTTCTAATGAGCGGTAAGACCTTTTATTGGATAATTGATACTTTAGGATACCTAATAATTCATTTTAACTAACATAACTATTGCTTACTTTTATGCAACTACGTTTTATATGGCATGTACACTTTTTGGTTACACTTTATCTTAAGGTTTCATTGTTATAGTGTGATTATATATTTAAGTACTAAGTAATATTAAGCAACTACATGTACTTACTATAGGGTTAGATTTGGGTTAGTTGAATGTAATTATGCATAATTTACTGTTATTACTAAGCAGAGGTGGAAAGAGTAAAAAAATATTCTACTCAAGTAAAAGTACTACTACTTCAATGAAATTTTACTTAAATACAAGTAAAAACATCTACTCAAGTAAAAGTAAAAAGTAGCTCATATAAAATTTACTTTTTTAACAGCGGGGGTGGGGTGGGGGACTCTCCTGTGTGGGGTTGTAAAGGTATGAGAATTTCACGGTATGATAACCATCTCAGAAAATATCACGGTTTACGGTATTAATCAATGATTAAATAAATAAACTGTATTATTAAATCATCATTTAAATGGATGAAAACAGCATTATTATTTTTTTTGGTTGAACAAATGCTTTTATTATAACAAAGTTGAAACCATTTGTTTGTTCAATTAAACATGTCTAATCAACTAAATTCAATAATTGATAATGAATTAGATTAAAAACATTGATAATTTATTTAAATGTTTAAGAATAATAGAGTCGTTATGTATTCCACTGGAGGCAAGTGTAGATGAGAATCCAAGTGCAGTTTATTTACAAAATGTGATCAAACTTAAAACAAAGGTATGGCGTAGCATGAAACTCAAGGTAGAAACATAAACATGAACGTGACGCTTACCAAAATGTTACAGTGAAACAAAACTTGACAAAGACACATGGCAAACATGAGGGCTTAAATACACAGGCTGGAGCTGATGTGTGTGCTGCCCACACACACAAAATAGCTGTGGCGATTATCATAAGTGCTGTATCATCCGGAGCTCACTCAGGCGCAGCAGCCATCTTGTCCGAAGACACAGGCACGGCTGACCTGGCATGAACAGTCTCTGGCTCGGCAGGCATGACGTGAAAGAGACTCTTTTACTGTGGGTTTTGCGGACGAGGAGCCCCGAAAGACCACAGTACCCTCCAAGCCAGAGCCTCTTCACGTCATGCCTATTACAATTTTATGTCATTCAAAATTTTCTCCTAGCTAAACCAAACTTTTATTTTGACGAGCTGTAGTGAAGACCTGTCTCAGAGTGTATTTGACATTTTCTCAAATAAAATGATGAAAATGTTCAGGCGTTCTCCCAGAGCAGCTCTGGAAATGTTGATGTATTCATGTAGGCTACTCATCATATTATTTGTGAGATGCTGATAACAGCATGAGCGCGTTGTGTACTTGTAGTCTATGTCAAGTCAAGTCAAGTCAAGTCAAGTTTATTTGTATAGCGCTTTTCACAATACAGATTGTATCAAAGCAGCTTCACAGTATTAAATTAAAATAATACGACAAAGTTTGTTTCAAGAGGAATTTATTGATTGATAAAATTAAATTAAATATCCCCAAAATATCCCCAACTGAGCAAGCCAAAGGCAACAGTGGCAAGGAACCGAAAAACTCCATCAAGTGACCTAATGGTGTCCTAAAACTCCATCAGGTGACCTAATGGAGAAAAAAAAAATACCTTGGGAGAACCCAGGCTCAGTCGGGGGCCAGTTCTCCTCTGGCATTTATGAGCTACAGGCCGGATTGTAGTTTGATTTTGTAGTTAGGATTATATGAATGCCTGGCCGAAGAGATGCGACTTTAATCTAGTTTTAAACTTGGAGAGCGAGTCTGAGCAACGAACAGTATCAGGAAGACTATTCCAGAGTTTTGGAGCCAAATATATATGTAGCTAGAAACAGCAGCTCATTCATACAGACACACAAAACAAGCTGATTATATATTTTCATTGCAGTATTTTTGTGCTTTAATATTCACAGTCCATGTGGCGATTGGATTTATTGCACATCTCTACTTTAGATTTATTCATCCATCCATCACTTGTCGTGTTTTACGTGACATCTGCGTTATGTAGGCTAAATTCAATTTTAATGACTGGATTCCTGGATTCCCTCTGCATCACGGAATTCATTCTGCCTTAAGTTAT
The DNA here is from genome assembly GCA_021554675.1 of Leuciscus idus. Lineage (NCBI taxonomy): Eukaryota > Metazoa > Chordata > Actinopteri > Cypriniformes > Leuciscidae > Leuciscus > Leuciscus idus. The sequence continues at coordinate 10,736,693 of CM038621.1, forward strand.
AAACGGGACATCTGCACGGAGGGATGGTGTTCTCTGTTTCCTCCTTTTGCATCCACGTTTTTTTTTTTTTTTTTGCTAATTGGATACCTATCCTCAAGGACAACCTTCTACATCCAAAGTATTCCAATACTGGCAATACTGTTCGCTTCATAAAATAATTCAACCGTGGTTCGCTTTCAGCTGGGACTGCATCACCTTTTTGCACGTTTGTTTTCCCACCCTTCAATAAAAAAAAAAAAATATATATCCACTTAATTATTGTTTACTAAACTTTGTTTCTTATTTTCTAGGGTGTGACGCACAACTGGATGGTAACTAGTTTTTCAACAATTTAAGTAGCCAAATTCCCTTAAAAAAATTCCCAGTCTAAAATTGGTTTTCTTTACCTTGTCCATTGTCAGTGTGTGGCAAAGCACGTTTCAACACAAGGATAGTGGGGGGACTGAATGCACCTGCTGGGGCTTGGCCATGGCAGGTCAGCCTTCATAGGAGCGGGGGACATTTTTGTGGTGGATCCCTCATCAACAATCAATGGGTTCTGACAGCAGCTCACTGCTTTAACAGGTAATTATAATAAACCAACCCTTGCCATTTTTTTATTTTTATTTTTATTTTAAATACATTCAATTGATGTGGAGAATGCTTAACACTTCCTTTTCTACCATATTCCAGTGTTTCAACCTCTGGCCTAATTGTGTACCTGGGCCGACAGACACAGGAAGGAACTAATGCAGATGAGGTGTCCATAGGTGTCTCTAGTATCATAAAACACCCAAACTACGTTAGCAGCACTAACGACAACGACATCACTCTTCTGCAACTGGCTTCGCCAGTGAATTTTACTGACTTCATCAGTCCGGTCTGTCTGGCTTCCTCAAACAGTGTGTTCTTCACCCAAACCTCCAGCTGGGTCACAGGATGGGGAACGATTCATTCAAACAGTACGTATTTAATTTAACTAACCTCGATCAGAGTCACAGGATACTGTACTATCGCAATAGTTGACGTATATTTTGATCATTTTATGTGTTTCTCAGCTCCTCTGCCTTCACCACAAACTCTACAGGAAGTGGATGTGCCTATTGTTGGAAACAGGCAGTGTAAGTGTCTTTATAGTGTCTTAACAATCACAGACAACATGATATGTGCTGGACTATTGGAAGGGGGCAAAGACTCCTGTCAGGTAACAACTCCCATACTTCTTTTTGTTACTTCATATAGTTTTAATGGGCTGTTCATATTTTGCAAAGTTTATATAGTTATAGTTAAGAATAAGTAGAATAAGGGGTCTCTACTAAAACTTTTAATTTATACAAATAAACTAATAATGTAAGGGTTGAACCTTGACTAATGTAAGGGTTTTATATTAGTTTTGCAAGCAGAAATGTAATTATACAGTATATATTTATATATATATATATATATATATATATATATATATATATATATATATATAGTTTTGCCCAATTCAGAATAAATAAATGGAATTGCTAATGTTTGTACTGTAATGAAGAAGACGAGATTGTTTTATAGACCAGGGGTTTTGAAACTTTTTAATGACAATGGCCCCCAAATATTATGATCCCCTTCAAAGGCAGCTATACATTTGTATATTTTCATAAAAGACCCATGTATACTGTGTGAGAAACAGTGTGGTATAAAGGCAACATGTTGTCTGCTAAATTAAATAATTGGTTTTTATACAGCTAGGTGAAATTAACTCATAACTGAAAATTGCAACTGAACAATGAAGAAGGTTACAGATGAACAGATAAGGACGATCCCCATTCCTTAAATATAAATACAGCTATATATACAGTATATTCATACAATACTATAATACCACATACTATGTGAGGAAAAGTGTGATTTGGTTGTTGGCAAAAATAAATAATTGGCTTTTATATATTAGTCTTTTTACTTACATTTTGTAAAATCTTTCCCCCCCTCATTTTCCCCTCATATTTCCCCCTAGAATATTCTTTACTTTTTTGTTTGAAAATCCCTGGTATAGACATACATGTGTGTGTGGTCATGGCCATGTTGTAGTTTTCATGTAACAAGTCTTCCAATCTTAACTGTATAATTTTCAATGACGAGTGTTGATCGTCCATAAAAAGAGAAGCACTAAAATCTTCAGGACATTTCCTAACATACGACTGACTTGATGCTTTAAACATGCAATAACAAGGATGTCATCTTCCCATTATTCCTTCATATTATATATAACAGCTGTGAACTACAACTGGAATAGATGTGTAGAACAGATTACTTGGCATGTCACTAACCTGTTCTTCATCCTACAGGGTGACTCTGGAGGTCCTATGGTCAGCAAACAGGGTTCGGTCTGGATCCAGTCTGGAGTTGTGAGCTTTGGCATAGGTTGTGCTAAACCCAACTTACCTGGTGTGTATGCCAGAGTTTCTAAGTACCAGAACTGGATTAATGAACATATCACCACCAACCAGCCAGGCTTCATTACGTTCACCTCCAGTGGTACTGACAGTGACCTGAGCACCAGCTGTACTGATGTGCCTGCCATTACGACAACTACTGCCCCTCCAACCACAACTGTCCCAAGTGAGTTTCCTTCAAGTTATAAGATCCTGAAAAAAACATGCATACATTGTTCACTTGGCAACTTGTCCAAAGACTTTTGTGGATTAAAAGTGTACTTGATTTCAAAGTGTTTTTACTTAAATTCAGGTAAACACATATTTATATTGCTAGTGAAGGAAATTCATGTAGTCATTTTCAAGCAAGGTGAAAGAGGCACAGGGCTCCAGACCCAATGCAAAAAAAATAAAAAATAAAAAAAAAATTGCTACAATAATTTAAAAAACATTCAAAATTAGCAACACTTTTATCAGATATCATCATTTCATTAGAGTTCCTAAATGCAACAATGAACAAACAAATGACTTATGAACCAGTTATTTTTAATGATCCAGTAAAAAAGTATTAATGAAAAAGCATTATGCTTGTGACTTCAGACTTAGGATAATAATAAACACTATATATTATAATGTATAATATGTATATTATACACTTATGGTGTGCTGAAATACTACTGAAAATTCATGATCCTAACCTTTACCTCCTTGCTGAAATATCAGTTGGCCAGACAGCGATTCATCTTTTCTGTATCATTTAAATACTGATATCTGGGGACTAGAGGTGGACAGTAGTGAAGTATTTTTTACTTTAGTCAAGTATTTAATTAAACTTAAATACTAAATAATACTTAAAAACTTAAATAATAAAAAACTTTCATTAGAAAGTACGACATTATGCTTTGGAATGTTGTGAAGTAAAAGTTTTCCAGAGAAAAACACTCTGATAAAGTACAGACACTTGAAAAATGTACTTAAGCAGAGTAAAAATACTTCACTACTGTCCACCTCTGCTGGGGACTGAAGTGAATGCTGGGAACTTTTAAATGCTTAGCTTAAAGTTGCACTATAAATGAATAGTACTTGAAACAGTGTAGAGGCTTGTTTGTGATGTCAAACAATTGACAAACAATGGCCTGAAAGCCTGTTCTTCCAGTGCTCTACATAGCTTTCATAAGATATGTTCTATGCTAATAGCCCATTACTGTGTAGTCTAAGCATAATCAAAGATCAAAGAAACATTTGACTGATAAAACCCGGCATTCAATGTCTTTCTCTCTGTCTCTGTAGCTGTAGTGTGTGGAAGTGCCAATCTGAACACCCGTGTAGGAGCAAGCAGCTCCCTTGTGTCTCCAGGCATATGGCCATGGATGGCCAGTCTGCAGTTTAACGGCAGTCACGTTTGTGGAGGAACGCTAATTGCTGAACGGTTTGTCATGAGCTCTGCCAGCTGTTTTACCAGGTAATGGCACTTAAATATGAAAAAAGGACATTTTGATTAGAGAAATCAAAATTATTTGATTTAATGGAATTCTTTTTTGTCCAGCTCCAACAATGCTTCCGATTGGTCCGTGATCCTTGGCCGTCTAAATCAGAACGGCTCCAACCCCAATGAGGTCTCTATAAAAGTGGCGAATCTCACCATCAGCAATGCCTCAGGCGACAACGTTGCAGTCTTGCAGCTGGCCGTTGCACCAAACCTTACGAATTTCATTCAGTCTATATGTGTGGACATGGGAGAGAATACCTTCAGCGCTAATACTCAATGCTGGGTGGCAGGATGGAGCTCAGGAGCAGGAGGAGGTGTGTTTTGTGTGTATGTGTGGTTCGAGTAAATCCTATGTAATGGGGATAAAATGTCCCCACAAAGACATTTTTGGTCCCCATGAGGAGAACAGCTTATAAATCACACTAAGTGATGTTTTTTGAAAATGTAAAAATTCAAGTATAAAAATCATTTTGTATATGGAAAGTCCCCATAATACATGGAACCCGACGTGTGCATGTCCTGGTAAACCCTACTTTGGGAGATGGGAATATACAAAATGGATATTTTTGGTCCCCATGAGGAAAACAGTTTATAAATCATAAGTAATGTTTTCTGTAATGGGTAGGTTTAGAGTTAGGGTGTGTGTGTGTGAATGCTTTGAAACATTACACTAACTGCTAAAATTAGATTATTAGAATGTTTATCCTTTTTCCATGTCTTCCAAATTTTAAGTTGTTTTCCTTCTTTTATAGTGAATCAAACTCTTCAGGAATTCAAGACCTCTATTGTGGATTGTGGAAACTCACAACAACAAAGCAACAGTATTTGCACAAGTTCTTTGAACTTACAGCAGGCAAGTTAATTCTGTTTAAAACAGGAAGGAAATATAATATATTTACAGTTTACAATAAGGTTTAGTTTAGTTTATTATTATTTAATGCATTAGGTAACTTGAACTAAAGTATGTTTAGATCAAGTTAGATTCATATTAAATTCTATATATATTAATACATGTCAAGTTGTATTAACATTAATTAATGAATTATGAACAAAAATTTATGAACAATGAACCTTGTATATTCTAAATTAACATTAAATAAAAAAAAAAAAAACATAAATTAACAAAAATTGTTGGTCATTGTTAGTTCATGAAGCCTATTTCATTAACTTGTTTCCATAAAACTAACCAGGGCTGCATTTATTTAATCTAAAATAAAGTATAATTAGTAACATGAATTATTATGATAAAATAGTAATGGGCTGTTTTAAATTTGGGCTGTACCCAATTTAAAAAAGCTGTTTTCTATTTAAATATATTTGCGACAAGTGTGATAAGTGACAAATATAAATTTTTGTAAATTTTGTAACATTCAGTAAAGATTTCCCTCTCTCTCTCTCTCACACACACACACACACACACACACACACAGGGTGATCAAGGGGGTCCGCTGATGTGTAAACAGGGTCTGTCATGGATCCATGCTGCTGTTTTGACAAGTGACAGATCCCGCTCTGCTCTCCGTCAAGATGTCCAGGTCTTAACTAAAACCTCCAGCTTTGAATCATTCCTGAGAACTGTGGTGGGCCCTTTCCCTCCAAAAGCCACAAGCTCCACAAGCTCCATAAGTGCAACTACAACCAGCACCAACCCCACCCAAGCTGCCACTAATGGGTCACAAGTATCTTCCATCTCTTTTACGCTTTCTGTCCTGTTCCTCTCACTTGCAGCTTTCCAAATCTTTCTTCAAGGCATCGATTGAGTCTTTTGAGTAGAATAGGCCACTTTTCATTAACTATAATAATAATAATAATAATGAATTCATTAAATTTATATAGTGCTTTTCTCTGCACTCAAAGAACTTTACATAGAAGGGGGAATCTCCTCAATGTCCACCAATGTGCAGCATCTCTTGGATGATGCGACGGCAGCCATATTGTGCCAGAATGACCACTACACACCAGCTTATTGGTGGAGAGGAGACAGTGATGAAGCGAATCAGTATATATGAGGATGATTAGGAGGCCATGATGGAAAGAGGCAAAGGGACAAATTTTGCCAGGATGCCGGGGTTACACCCCTACTCTTTCGAAAGACATCATGGTATTTTTTGTGACCACAGAGAGTCAGGACTTCGGTTTAACGTCTCGTCCGAAGGACATCAAAAGCTTTTGTGGAGCACATAATTCATTTTTACTTCTGACAAATGTGAACTCTTAAGATCTCTATTATCTCACACCATGAAGCTGTTGCCTGTTGTTCTAACTACTATGGTTTTCTCTTGCAGTACCAAGTGCAATAGTGCATAACTAATAATTTTTTTATTTATTTTTAAAGTGCAGCTAATAATTTGTGTAATCAGGCATATAGTTTACATATAGTTGCATTGTAGCAGATACAACATGTAGTTGTGATTCAGCATGGCACTTTATGAAAATGTCCCAATTTGAGTGGTTAATTTATAATACTCACTGTAGCGTAGCTTAACCAACAAGTACCTCAAGCTGTACCACACTTGGGACATTACTGTAAGTTAAATAAATTAAAAAGTACTTTGTAAAATTCATCTATTTTATTAAAATGTGTATTTTTTAGGTTGTAAAAATGATTCAATTAAAATAAATTAAGCTAAAAAACCCTGTTGTGTGCATTTATTTGAAGTATCTTGGGCAAGAAGCAGAGGCATGTGGTAAGAATGTGGCTTATATTCTGCAGAGTCATTGCTGCTAAATGTGAGCCTGTGCAGTTTAACAGATACTGACAAAAGATCAACAAAAGAATATACTTCCTGAAGCATCTCACACAACCTGTATTTTCAGCTTCCTATTAAAGGTAATTTTATTCCTGTTTTAAATAGTGTTATATATGCCAGCAACAGGAAGCTCAACAATAGCACAATGACCTAAGTGTGCCATCAACTCGTATGGTAAGTGAGAGGAGATATGAAAACACTGATTAATGGTGGCGCTGCTCTGCTGGCGACACGGACTCGTGTGCATTGACCAGCTGTTGTCTGTTGTCTACGTGTTATTAAGTGCTGTCTTAAGTTAAAGTTGTCAAGTTAAGGTAATTAATTAATCACAATGAGGACAATTCTGGCACAGTTTTTATTGCTGGTCTTGATCGGAGCGGAGATTTTCGCTTTGAATCGAGTGACACCTGCACGCTCTGTCGGAGTGCTATCGTTGTGCTACACTAGAGCAGAGCTGCTTTCACTGAGGCCTGCAAGGACGACGCTATCCACGGACATACCTGAGGATGTCAGAAGGAAAAGTGTTCATCCGACATGACCCTGAAGAAGAGGAAAGAGAGGAGGAAACCGTCTCCGTCTCCGAAACGTCTGCCGTCCATGATTTTGAGCAACGTGCAGTCTTTAAGGAACAAAATAGAGGAGCTGTGCATAAACTTGCGCTTGAGTATCGGGACTCGTGCTTGATGGTGTTTACAGAGACCTGGCTCCACCGTCATGTCCCTAGCTCAGTGGATGAACTTGAAGGGTTTTCCCTTGTTCGAGCAGACAGGGATGAAAACTCGGGGAAGACGAGAGGCGGTGTCTACATTAAGGATGGATGGTGCTGCCAGTAGCCTATACAGTGAGAGACATTGTGGAGTTCTGATGTGGAAATATTGGGTTTATCATTGAGGCCTTTTTCAGTGGCGTAAACAGGGGAGGGGCCATGGGGGCACTGGCCCCTCCTGAAAACTGATTGGCCCCCCAATGTGCCCCCACCCTTCTACTTGTCTGTCACTCAAAATTTCAAATTCTATCTTTCGGCTTGCTTTTGAATGATTAACAGTTTGTCCATGCTTCTCAACAACCGGACTAATAATAGTGAGCTTCTGTTTTCCAACTAAAAATAAGCACATGGTAAGTTGAGCTAATTTATATTCCTTTTTTTCTTTAATTAGCGAGTTGTTGCAGTGCTAGATTTTGGTACCGTCTTCCAGTGTTAGGACAGACCAGGTTTGATGTCATTACAATGCTCTGTGGCTGAATGAATGTAATGCATAATAACACAATCAGGGTTTTTTTTCGGCCGATATGTGACTTTGAATTGAGAACGAATACTTTAAATTAAATCAGCGTCGTACCGCATGACTCGATAATGACTTTATAAGAATTGTAATTAAACTTTAAAAATTTTATTAAATATGATTGCGACATTAGCTAATATAGCCTACAAACTGTGCGTCACGGAACCAGCGGCGCCGGCGCCGGCGCCTCTGATCAGAGTCTACGTGCTGCATGACGCTGTGCAAGCACAAAACAATACAGGAGAAGAGGAGAATCTACGAATATTGTTTGTTTGGATTTAAACACTTCGAAATGGACCATATTCATAAAAAGAATTTTGGTGTATGCACAATTTGCAACCCGGACATGGTATGTATCGGTCTCTTATGGATAATTTCTCATGATATCTAGAGATTATGAAGATATTTGATGTTGAGTTTTCTTGCTGTGCGAAACATAAAATAGATGGTGTTTTCCTTCAAATATCTTGTAGTTTTGCAATGTTGTGTGGCACAATCTGGCAAATTTCTTGAATTTTGTGTCAAGCAAAGTGAACAAATTAAGTGTGTAATGTATATGTTTTCTATGAAGACAGAATTCACAGAAGTTAGTGACAAAACGTCATGACATCCAGAAACATTCTGAAAAATAAAAAAAATAAAAATACAAATAGCAATGCAAATAAAATATTACTAAAATGTATGATAGTCTATATATAAATAAATAATACTAAAATAACACTGGACTAATTAAGCCCACTGGCAACTATCGTTGCCGCAGTGTATAGTTGTCATTTTCCTTTTGTAAGTATTTTTCTAGATGTTATCCATGTTTAATGTCTCAATGACATGCAAGCAAACAACCAAATAAAGGATTTCAAGAAAAGAAAAAAAGGTATTCACATCCTTCCTGTCACATGAGGCTGTCAAATTCCTACCCCTACTTCCAGGAAGCATGGCGAAGGCAAACCCTCCCAAAGAAAGGTCATTTTCATGTTACTAATAAGTATTTTTTGTTGATATATATATATATATATATATATATATATATATATATATATATATATACATATATATATATATATATATATATATATATCAACAAAAAATACTTATTAGTAACATGAAAATATATATATATATCTACTAGAGGTGTCACGGTACATGAAAAAACATCCGAACCGTTCGGTTCTTTTTTTTTTTTTTTTTTTGCAGAGAAGGTAACATACAGAAAATAACACAAAAATAAAGAAATACATAAAATAAAATAAAATAAAAACAGAAAAAGGATATCTCACATTCAATTTTAACGAATAAAGATATTACAAAATATCAGGGGTATTAAAGAGTGTATCATAGCATTTTAAATATTTCACAGACTTTTTGTTTTTTAACAGTCTTATAGAAGAAATATAAAAATCAAAGTCAGAGCAAAACAAATTTAACAGGAGATGAATTAAGAAATTTTTGTTTATGTATGTGAAATTTTGCTAATAAAATAAAAAGGTTAACAATAAATTCCAGATCCTTATTGCTTTTGTTTTCATAATACAAGGTAACATCCTTTAAGCTAAAGCAGTAATTAATATTCATCAGATTAAATATGAATTCTGCCAAATCAGTCCAAAACTTGTTCACGACATTACAGTCAAAAAATAAGTGAGTCAGTATCTCTTTCTCATTATTACAAAAACAACACATATCATCAATATCAGAGAATCTTGATATTAAAGATTTAGAGGGATAAATGGTATGCAGAATTTTGAAGTGTATTTCTTTAATTTTATTATTAATACAGTATTTGAAAGGATTTAACCAAGCTCTTCTCCAATCAATATTTTCAATCTTAGAGTCCCAGAAAAATTTCCCTCTAGGAGATATTTTGTTTTGTTTTTGGAAAATATTACAAATATGCTTGTTATTGCATTTTTTCTCAATTAACTCAACACCTTCTAAAATTAAATTTGGGTTTGTCACAGATAAGGAATTGTAACAAATATGACATTTGATAAGTTGACGAAGTGTTACAGGAATAGCTTTAATAACTAAATTAAATTCCCTAAACAGTACGGGAAAATTGTAAGTTGACATGAATTGTTCGTAAGTTAAGAGATTCCCAGAGCTGTCAAACAGTTTTATAAGATGATTAATGTCTCTGTTGAACCAATTTGTTAAAAACAAAGATTTATTTGAAACAGTTATATTTCCATTATTCCAAATGAAAGAGGTGTGAGGAGAGAAATTGTGACAGTAGCAAATTTTCCAAGCGAGAAGAGCTTGCTGATGAAATTTGGATAATTTGAGGGGGATTTTAGAAATATTATAATCACATGTTAATAGAAATTTCAAACCACCAATTTGATTAAAGAGACTATGAGGAATATGGTTCCAAAAAGAATTAGGGGTGATCAAACATCTCTTAAGCCAGTTAACCTTAAAGGTCTTATTTACATCTGTAATAAGGGATCCACTGGAGGCAAGTTGAAAGTGAGAACCCAAGTGCAGTTTATTTTAACTAAAATAAAACATGAAACAAAAACCAAATCTTGAACATGAACTTCACACAACAGCAGACTACAGGAAACAATACTTGACAAAGACACATGGCAAACATGAGGGCTTAAATACACAGACTAATGACAAAACAAGGGACACCTGTGAACAATGATCAGACAATTAACCAATGACAAGACATGGCAGGATCACATGACAAACAGGGAATCACATGACAGACATGGAAACAAGACATGACACAGAAACATGACAAGAACAAACCCAAAACGTGACAACATCCTCAAAATAAAGCATCTCTAGACCTCCTTCAGCCTTCTTATTAGTGAGAACCCTTTTTTTGAGTCCTTGGGATTTATTTTTCCAAATAAAAGAGAAGAATAAATTATTAATATTTTTGCAGTTAGAATCTTTAACATGCAGTGATAAAGCGGGATAAACAAATCGAGATAAGCCTTCTGCTTTGGATAATAAGGCACGACCGTAAATGGAAACGTCACGTTGTAACCAGCAATTTAACACTACTTTTGTCTTCTTTAATCTAGAGGAAAAATTTAGGTTTTGCCTTTCATTAAAAATTTTTGTAACAAATATTCCTAAGTATTTGACAGAGGATTTTACTGGAATGTTCATTATATGTTTATCATTTAGAGTGTGTAAAGGGAGGATTTCACATTTAGATAAATTTAATGTTAAACCAGAAGCCCTTGAAAAATTATCGATGAAGGAAATAACATGAGGAATAAAGGATACATTCTTTAAAAACAAAGTAGAGTCATCTGCCAATTGGGATATCTTAAGTACCTTATCAAAAATTTTAAGACCTTGGATTTCAACATCATTATTGACAACACCGATTGATAATAATTCAACTACTAACAAAAATAAAAAAGGGGAGATTGGGCAACCTTGACGCACTCCGCGATTAATATTGAATCTTTTGGTGGTGGAGGTATTAAGAATCACAGAGCTAGTGATGTCAGTGTAGAACATCTTAACAATATTTAGAAAATTGTTCCCAAAACCAAAGAGTTCTATAGTTTTAAATAAAAATTGGTGTTCAACGGTGTCGAACGCCTTAAAAAAATCGAAAAAAAGAATAACAGCACCATCTTCTACACTATCAGCATAGTCCAAAAGGTCAAGCACTAATCTAATATTATTAGCTATATGTCGACCTTTTAGAAAGCCTGTTTGATATTCACTGATTATTTTATTTAAACCTTTCTGTAATCTGTTAGCAAATACTGAAGTAATTAGTTTATAATCAACTGTAAGAAGGGAGATCGGCCTCCAATTTTCTAAAAGATGTGGGTCTTTATCAGGTTTGGCAATTAACGAAATGACTCTCTGTTTCATGGTAGCAGACATTTCACCACTATTAATACATTCAATTAACATATTATAAAGAGGATTTTCAATTTGTTCCCAAAAATGTAAATAAAATTCTACTGTCAGCCCATCTATACCAGGTGCTTTCCTTTTTTTCATTTTAAAAAGGGCATCTTTAAGCTCAAGACGAGTTATGTTTGAATCACATAAATCATGAAGTTCTTTATCAATAGTAGGAATGTTTTGATGAATTATTTTAATGAATTTATTACAATTAAGCAGATCAAATTTAGAGTTATATAAATTACTATAAAAAGAAAAAACAGAATCAGATATTTGTTTAGGGTCTGTACAAGAGCTTCCATTAATATTTAGAGCTGATAAAGTATTTCTTTTACGATTTCTTTTCTCTAGAGCGAAAAAATAGCTGGTATTTTTTTCACCCTCTTCTAGCCATTTTGCCCTTGAACGTATAAAGGCACCTTTAGCTAGATCAAGGTAGATCAGATCTAGTTGAGATTGAATTTTAGCTAATTCAACTTCATCTTCTTTAGTTCAAATTTTCTTCTGTTCCAATATACCTAAATTATCAAGTAATTCTATTTCCTTTTGTTTGTTTATTTTTTTTTAACTCTTTACTGCGTTTAACTGCAATCTTTCTGACGTTATATTTAAAAAATTCCCATTTATTTTTAAATCCTTCGCTTAATCCTCCAAAACTATCTTTGGCAATGTTTTTAACACAAGAATTAAAGTTATCATCTTTAAGAAGATTATTATTAAATTTCCAGTACCCTCTAAGGCTAAAAATCATTTCTGATCCTGTTAGAGTTAAAGAGATAAGTTTATGGTCGGTTAATGGGGCATAACTATGAACAATTTCCTTAACATAATGTAAAGCAGAGTTAGTAATTAGAAACAAGTCAATTCTAGACTGCAAAGATTTGTTTTTGTTAGACCATGTATACTCTAACTTTCCAGGGTTATAGAAACGCCAAGCATCAACAAGTAATAAGTTGGCACAAAGAGATGCCACATTGGATTGAACAGCACCTTGAGAGGGACGAGGAGGGTATCTATCAATCAAATCATCCATGCATTCATTGAAATCACCTGAACATATAACATATGAAGCCTGGAAATTGCTAAATTTAGACTGAACAACATCAGAAACTTTGGCAAACAGGGTCTTATTTAACACTCTGGAATTATGACCGTAAACATTACAAAGTATAAATGTTGTGTTGTCCAATTTAACAGTCAAGACTATCCATCTTCCATTTTCATCTGCAACAGAATTAAGTACGTCTCCTTTAAATCGGTGCACCAAAACCATAACTCCTGCTGACTGTGAAGTTCCATGACCGAAATAGATCGAGTTTCCCCATTGGGATTTCCAAAATTTCACATCCAAGTCCGTAGAATGTGTCTCCTGACAGAAAATAATGTCAGCATCAGTCCGTTTAAAGTAAAGAAATAAAGCCTTACGCTTCGTGTTTTCGCGAATACCCCTTACATTCAAAGATGCTATGCTCAAAGAACAAAACTTAAAATCCATAAAAAAAAAAAAGTAAGTAGATCAACAAGAAAGAATAACGATGAAGCTTACTTTACAAAGCACCAATCCAAGACCTATTGTCTTGAAGTTGCAGAAAACGAATCTAACTATGAACCAGGGGAAGCAGCATCCAGTAGACCTTTCGTGAAACAGTCAGGGATATTTAGTCATTCGATGCATCATTTTTAATTTAGGGTATTATTCAGAAATGTTCATTAGAGTCAATTATTTTCCCTTCAATGTAAGCAAACGGACCGCGGAACACGGCTCTTTTACCTTCCTCACGAGCCTTCTTCACTCTCGGCCACAGTTTCTCTCTTGCTGCTTTATCTTCAGGTAACAGTAATTCGGAGATGCGAAGGTTGTTATCCAGTAAGAATTTGGAGTTTCTGGCAGCTCTCCAGACCTCATCACGGTAGATGCGCATCGAGAAGAGAATGACGATGGTCCGCTTAGAATTCACATTTGACGGAGAAGATTTGCGACCAAGACGATGAACTACATCCACCACCCGATCAAGTTGGCCTTGTATTTTCGGAGCAACTTTTGCAAGAGCATCGATAGTAATCCGTCTAACGTCTTCGCCATCAGTCTCTTTCAAACCATGCATTTTGAGTGACCATCTTCGACTGTAACGTTGCGCCTCAGCTATATTTGCCCTCAGAGACACATTTTCAGTTTTCAAGGCTCGCATTTCCTTCTCCATCGCGGATAGTCGTTCGTCGTGAGTTTTAACATCGGCGATGAGTTGTTGCACAGAAGTTGCTAAACTGTCCACCTTAGCCGAAGTAAGCTCCGTAGTCTTCTCGACCGTTGAAATCTTTGAAAGTGTACAATCAAGTTTCAAGCTAAGTGCCTGAATGGCTTCAAGCACTTCAGACGTATTCTCAGGCTCTATTTTAGAGCCAACTTTGTTCCTTTTTTTAGCAGGAGAGTCACTTTTATGAGCCTCAGATAGACTTGGAAAATCAGTGGGGGATAGCGACTCAAAGGCGGGCTCGCACGAGAGATCCATCTCGTCTGCTTCAGTATTGAGAGGAGCGAATTGTTGTTTCCTATTTCTTTTTTTGCCCATTCAAAGATTAGGGTATATCTCCGATCGAGTTAAGATGTAAGAGGCAATAGCATGTTAAAGAATGGCCTAGTTGTTAGCTGCAAATCCCCGATTTACCTGCGACGGAAAACAACACGTCTAACTAGACAGACGCCATAATGGCCTCTCTTTCTCGCCAGTGTCTCAACCGTTCGGTTCGCTTGTCTCGGTTCGGAGCGTGTGTGCGTCACACGGTTCGACGCATGCGCAATGTAGCCTCATGCCTGTGCTAATACAATGCAAAATCATAAATAAGATGTATGTAGAATAACATTACGAGGTCCAGCAATTGATTTAAATAGTACACTGGGTTTACTTAGACATTTAATGAGATCTACTCCACTAGTTGTTTTTTCACGTGAATACATAGATCGACTGTTTCACATATGTACTTTATTGGTCCAGTGGCAGAACTTTTGCCAAGCGTGTCATAGGTTATGAGTTCTAATCCGCACTCGTATATATATATTTTTTCTTTTTCATCAAAACCGATTATGTTTATCAGTGGTTGTATATCAAGCAGGGACAGATTTGTGTGAATTTTGTTTTGTGATTTCACCGGAACGAATAGAGAGTCTCCACAACGGATTGAAGCGCACGTCCGAGTGAAGACTGTGCGGCGTGTGCGTGAGTGAGGCACAAGAGAACACTGTATCAGTGCCACTGATCGCAGCGATTTTTTCCTTACTCAGGACATATTGGGGCGGCTGGCCAATAGAGGGCGCTAGGGCGCCACCCCCCCATGAGCCAGACCACAGTTTATGAGCCACACTCTCTTTAAATAAATAAGAAAATATATACATAAATCATACATACAAATTGTCAGTATTTGTGTGTTTGAGATATTAAATGCACCCAGTATATGTGAAAAATATGATAGAAATTTAAAATGTCTGCTTTTTCAACACGTCTCCTCCACCTGCGTGCACGTCTCATCAGCTCTGGGGCGCTGGAGTCAATGCCCCAGAGAGGCGGGTCTGTGGAGCAGCTTAGCCAATTGCTGATTTAATATATAAATGTTTGACATAAACTGTAGCCAATCAGCGAGCTCAAATCTAGTCAGCTATGGGCGCTTCTGTTTAGCGCCCCAAGCTGCGCGCGCACTCATGCGTGGATGCATGCTACTGCCTTGTTTTGCTTTCTGTGATTACTTTTTAAAACAACAGGGACAGATCCGGCATGGACAGTTACCGGAGTGAGGGAAGTGAGTTCAATTTCAAATGCAAATGGAAAGTTTGTGCAATTTGTTTGTTTTTGTGTAAGAATGCCTCAGCCTTGTATGGCATTAAATAATTACTGACTTTTTCACAGAGCACTGGTATCATGCAGTTTGTGTTAAATTGTGTTTGGGTGGTTAATAATAATAATAATTATTATTATTTTTATTTATATAGCGCCTTTCCAACACCCAAGGTCGCTTTACAAAGATATGTAAAAGGCAGTGGTTCTCAAACTGGGGTACATGAGGTGACAGAAGGGGGTACGGGAACAAAATACTGAATTTTGCCGTTCCTTTAATACTACCTCAATAAGATTTAAACTGAGCATGCATTTCTACCAGGTACAATGCTGTAAATACATGACATCCGATTAAATTACCTCATCTTTTGCGGTCAAAACTTTCTGCATGTAAGCAGTGTATAGGCTATATGACAGGTCTCGTGCAGATTGCTGCATTGGCAAATCGCGCTATACTGCCGTTCTCGACAATGTACGTTACCTTTGTAAAAGTAGGGATTTAGCACTTACTAGCTTGAAGAACAAATATAGACACAGGCTGAGCATGGAGATCGATATAAGATTCAAACTCTCTTCGATACAAACACATACCATGTGTGAGTTCCTGTGTTTAATGATGATCACATTATATGAAGATCCACACGATTGTGAATGTGACATTGATTTTATACAACAGTTCAACAAACGAAATATTAATATTAAGTGATGTTCATTTTCAACACAGTTGTCAATATATATATTTTTTTTTTACAACAAAATAACAGCTCCAACGAAAGCCACAGCAGAACTGCAGCACACAGGAATGATTGTGAACGAATCTGCGGCTTTGAACGAATCATTCGAGTCAATGATTCAATGATTAATTCATAAATACAGCCACTTGCTTCATTACTGAATGAATGACTCGATGACTCATTACCTACTGGCGGTTTTAATTCAATATTTAAAAGCATCACTTCGTTTTTACCATTGCATATTTCTCTATTGAACATTTATTATGAACATTCATTATTTAAAGCATTATTTATTTTATAAAGGTATTTGTAAAGGTAAAAATGCACTGGAAAAATTGATTTAAAGGGGCAAATATTGTCCCTTACTGAGAAAGGTGCGACTGAAGAGTGGGTACGCAGAAGGATGGCAAAAGCCTCATGGGGTACAACTCTAAAAAGTTTGAGAACCACTGAGACTGGGTTAAGGAATAGAACAAAATAAACATCAACATCAAAGCACAATACACACACCAAGAGCAGAAAGTAGGCCTAATATACAGAGGTCACTTACAAAGTTAGGTTAAAGACACAAAACAAAGAGGGATTCAAACAAATAGCATATC
Organism: Leuciscus idus; assembly: GCA_021554675.1. Classification (NCBI taxonomy): domain Eukaryota; kingdom Metazoa; phylum Chordata; class Actinopteri; order Cypriniformes; family Leuciscidae; genus Leuciscus; species Leuciscus idus. The sequence continues at coordinate 10,753,656 of CM038621.1, forward strand.
AATAACAATGTAGAATTTACAGACTGTGAGCTGAAGAGTAATATTCAGATCAAAAATGATGTCAGATATTCAGATATGACACAGCCCCACCGAAGATATTTTTCACCAGCCGCCACTGATTGAGGATACAAAATCAGTTGAGTTTGCTTCTGTTCCAATTTGTTCAAGGTTGACCTCCATTTTGGCCTAAAATGACTGGACTAATCTGACATTAAGCGTCAGGAAGGAAAAATGAAGCAAGGAAAATAGGCCTGGCCAACCATAGGCTACGTGTTGGAGTTCAGTGGGAAAATGTGTGGCTATGCCTTTTTGCTAATATTTAGATTTAATTCCCAGTACAATTAACCATATCTACACACTAGGGGTGGCACGGTTCACAAAACCCACGGTTCGGTTCGTATCACGGTTTTAGGGTCACGGTTTTCGCGGCACGTATGTACCAATATAAATAAATAAAACATCTCCAGTTAACTAGAAAAGTATTTGTTTCGTTCTAACAAGACATTTTCACCTGGCTATACCCAATGTTTAGATCTGTTGTGGTATTTATGCAAATTAGTACATACATAATTAGATTATGCACCGTTTGTCCATGTTAACAAACAATTTCAAAAAACTTGTAATAAATTTTTTGTTTGTCTTGATGTAAGTAATCAACACAGTAATTTTCATGGTGATATCTAAAGGTTAAAAAATGTACCCTATTAACATAAGAAAAAAAATGAATAGGTATGAATAGGCTATATTTGGGTCTTTTTCTAAACTTTCCCCTAATGGGATACTTCGGGACTTTTTTTCCCTTACTCAGGACATATTGAGGATACAAAATCAGTTGAGTTTGCTTCTGTTGCAATTTGTTCAACCTTTTTTCATAAAATGACTGGACTAGATAACGTCCATAATAATTAGACTTTGGGTTCGATTTTTTTTTTACCGGTTTCAGTGGTTATGAGGAGCAACATGAGAGAGAAATTTGGTAATCATTGTTTAGGTACATTAAACCACATCATGTCCATGTCATATTGTCAACATGGTACTTATGAAGCAGAATAGTGGGTCATATCATATGTCTTGTGCTTTTTGAAAACTTACGTCTTTCTTCTTCATAAAACGAGTCGGACGTCATCACATTTATGTATACATTTTAATTTATTTACATTAGTAAGCTACAGGACATCGTCTTTCAAAACATGACCTGCGCGAAAGAGAGAGAGAAAAAAATGAATGCGTCTTTGTCCCCAGCACATCTCAAACCAAACTGCCCATGGCCACATGACAAACAAATCAAATTGGGCCCCCTCTGCACAGCTGTTGTCACCACATCTCTAGGACCTGACTGTCCCATCAAAAGCTTTAACTCTAATCAAAGGCTTGCAACTGTCTTGCTTCTTGTAGTTCAATACTAGTACTAGCACAATATTTACTGCTGGTGATTTGTAAATGCAAGTCTGCATACAGTATGCAGTTCACTATTTGATGCAAGATTAAAAGCCACCATAAAAATGTCCTTAAGGCAATCCTTTACAGTCTCAATGTATTTTTATTGTAAAATGAATGACAGATTTAAAAAAAAAAAGAAAAAAGAAAAAACCTAAATATATATTAACTTTTTAATTAAAATAAATTTTTTATTAAAATAAAATAAAACTTTTTAATTAAAATACATAAGTTTTGAGGTTTGGAATAATGGGAATAATAAAGTCTGTATCTATAGATGTCATTTAACGGCCAAAATTCAGTCTAAATGAACGCATCAAACTGGATTATTTTAATATTGTCTGTAACTAGGTTGAGGTAAGCTACTCTAACTGTTTCTAACTGCATCCAGTACAGACAGGAGTTCTTTTTAATTATTTTGTTTTTATGTCATAGTGGTCATTATGTGAGAAAATAATTTGTGTTTGATTTCTGTCATTAATACCGTAAATATTTCATTTTCTTTTTTGTTATGGTAAAAAGAGCAAGAGAGACAGTCAGAGAACCCCACACAGACTCCCTGGAATGATGCTAAGTCGTTAACACAATGTTGCTCACCTTCTTCACTGGGACAGGGAGGGGTGCAGTTATGGGGAGATTGGGGTGCTGCTGACTCGTCTGTTGTTAAGTCTGCTAAAAGGGGCATGGACAATGATTTAAGATGAATATCTTGCTAAACGTTTCCCTGCACTGATTAAATGTTGATGAAATGTAGGCTAACACTAGCCTGCAGCTAGCTAGCTTATTTCACTATGGACAACAGGTTAATACCACTCACAGACTAAAGGCTACCCACCGTTCTTGGGGAAAAACTGGGTTACAGATTGACACCCTTTCTTTTGTCTTCCCTCTGTCTCTTTTCTCTCTTTCCTTTTTTGAAAACCAGTTTTTCTTTTACTATGCAACACTGAGGTCTCTGTGTTTCTGGCGCATCGACGACTGACTGTCTGCAACTAAACACCGCGCACGCTAAGGCAGGACATAACCATTTCATGCAGATACAGGGGGGTGGTCGGTCAATATGAATATTTACTTTTTGGTCAAATGGGGATATTTAACTTTTATTGCCAAAATAAGCAAAATAAAAGACATCATTCATTTTATTATTATTTGAAATATACTCAGTGATGATGGTTTATATAGTGTATAATATAATAAAAATTTTAAAAATTAAAAACAGCAGTAAAAATAGCAATATTTTATTTATTAATAAAAGATTAATTTTATTAATAAAAATGTACTGAAATAATGAATGAGGTGTTTAAACACCACTTCCACTTTAAAAAAGGGGAGGAGACCGAAAGAAACTCTGGGTTTACCGAAGAAAACCTGCTCCCGACCAGGTTAGGTTCACAGAGTAAGTTACCATGGTAACTGACTCTGAGTATAAGTTACCTCTCTTTCAGAAACGGGCTTGACTTACTCTGCTTTCTCAGGTTTAACATACCTCCTATTCTGAAACAGAAAACGTCTCGGGTTACTGGATGTAACCCTGGTTCCCCGAGAGAGGGGAACGAGACGCTGCGTCATATCAACGCTACGGGGAATGCCTTCGGCATGCGTTATCTGAAGTCACTATACAACTATTCCAATCTGGATTGGTGTGCGTCATCGTGCGTCATGACGTTGCATGTGACGGTGACCCGGACGCTATATAAGGGTCACAGGAACAAGGAAATGACAGCTTCGAAAAAGGTTCAAAGCAGCTGTTCTCAGGGCGCCCCGAAGGTGGGGAGAGGGGACGCAGCGTCTCGTTCCCCTCTCTCGGGGAACCAGGGTTACATCCAGTAACCCGAGACGTTCCCCTTCGTTACGGGGAACTCCCGCTGCGTCATATCAACGCTACGGGGAACGAGTACCAGCTAGCCCCCACCGAGAACAGGCGCCCCTGGTGTGAAACATCTGGCACACTCAAGAGCACTAAAGCAAGGGAGAGTGAAAGATCCAACTGTGCTAAGAATTTTATTCTTTCTTGTTTGGTGTACAAAGGGAAGGTTGCATCAACAACCTCGATATTAAGGTCCAAGTATATAGGCCTGATTAATGACAGGCAGAACACTTAACTCCTAACACCTTTTTAGTGGATCATCTCTGGAAGCCTAAGAGGCTCTCTTGCTTACACCGCACATGCAACGAAGGATGAAGAGCCTGAGGAATTTTTAGAATAGCCTCCGGTACCTTGGTTACCGGGGAGAAATATCTCAAAGAAAGCTAACAAACTCCCATTTAATACCCTATATAGATATACTCTGCGGAGCCGAATAAAGGCTCTAAGCAATTTAATATGATAGCCTGCAGAGACAGGGTTCATCCAGATTTTGACGCAGCATACAGAGGCAGAAAGCACTCTGAAGGTGAGGATCATTGCTAAGGACAGGGGAGAATTTATAGAACCCACTATACTAAGAATTTTATTCTTGTCTTTTTTGGTGTAAGAAAAAGGCTGAGTTAACAGCCTCAGAAGTGAGGTCCAATATATACATATGCCTAAAAAGGCAGGACACTGACTCCAAGGCACCATTAGTGGATAACCCTAAAAGCCTAGAAGGCTCTCCTGTCACACTTATAGCAACGAAGGATGAAGAGCCAGAGGAAATCATAAGATAGCCTCCGGTACCCTTATTGGTGACCGGGGAAATTTTCTACTAGAAAGCTAACAGATTTCCAAAATATGTAGATTTTCTTTTAATCTAACATACACGTATCCCGCAGAACCGACAGGGGCTTTTCTTTCCACAGACCTGTCAGCCTGCAAGGATAACAGGATTCATCCTAGAAGGCTACAGGGAAATATGGAGGTCATGGGACGACCCGGGTGGACCACCCTGAGAGCATACGGAGGCCGTAGGCGCCATAGCGGCTCTGAGCGTGGACGAGAGGTCCCGATTAGAGTATAGAAGAATCCCAGTACTGAAGCCATAGGGCAGTAAAAGGCTGGGTCCAGCTAACTCAATTAAAACTTCCTGAGCCGGGGAGTTCTGGAGGTAGCTGATCTGATGACCTCGGCCACCAGATCACCCTATTCGAGAAGGCCAGTGTGGTTTTTCGAGAATAAGATCTACTCAAAATCCTCTGACCCTCTCCAGAACTCCAGGGAGTAGAGCGACCGGGGGAAAAGGCGTACAGACGTTGCCTCGGCCACGTCTGTACCATGGCCTCCAGACCCAACGGGGCTGGATGCGAGAGAGAGAACCAGAGCGGGCAATGAGAATTCTCATGAGAAGCGAATAAATCTACCTCCGCCTGGCCGAACTTCTCCCATATAAGCTCCACCACCTCGGGGTGGAGCCTCCATTCCCCTGGCCTGGGCCCCTGCCTCGACAGGGTGTCTGCTCCCACATTATCAACCACAGGTATATACATAGCCCTCACAGAGAGAAATTTGTCCTTAGACAAAAATAGAATATGATGGGCCAATTTGCACAGAGGACGAGACCTCAAGCCCCCCTGATGGTTGATATAGAAAACCACCGATATATTATCAGACCCAATAAGGACCTGATGGCCTCTGAGGTCTGGAGGGAAATGCCTGAGGGCAAAGAATACTGCCAGCATCTCCAGGCAACTGATGTGCCATGAGAGGTGATGGTCCTTCCAGACCCCGCGGGTGTACCGGCCCTCCATGACCGCACCCCAGCCCCTGCGGGAAGCATCCGTGGTCAGAATTTTTCTGGGACACGAAGCTCCAAGCACCTGGCCTTGGGACAGGAACCGTATGTCTTTCCATATGACTAGAGAACGAAGGTACCTGGACGTAACTCTAATCATACGGAAGGGGTTGCCCCTTGGGGAAAACCCCCTGGTCCCGAGCCACCACTGTAGGGCCCCATAAGGCCCAAAATTCCTTGAAAATGTTTGACAGTGATGGCCTGGCCTAACCTGATAGCTCTAACTGCAGCCACGATACTTTAAATACGTGGCTGGGTCAAGTGAACTTGCATAGATTGCGAGTCCCACTCAGCTCCAAGAAATTTTATTCTTTGAAGAGGAGACAGAGAACTTTTCTTGACATTGAGCCTTAGCCCCAAGCACTGAAGATGACGCAAAACAACATCTCGATGTTGGATTGCTAGCGTCTCTGGTTCTGCCAGAATAAGCCAGTCATCTAATAATTTAGGATGCGGTTCCCCTGAAGTCTCAGTGGAGCAAGGGCAGCATCCATACAGAAAGTGCAAGGGGATAGAGTTAGGCCGAAAGGAAGAACCCTATATTGGTAAGCTTTTCCCCCCAAAAGCGAACCTAAGGAACTTCCTATGATAATGGATGATGAAGTTATGAAAATAAGCATCCATGAGATCTATTGTCACAAACCAGTCTTCAGATCTGATTTGCTGAATGATACTGGGTATAGTGAGCATATTGAAACTAAATCTCCTCAAAGATTTATTCAATACTCTAAGATCTACAATAGGATGAAGTCCACCATCCTTTTTCGGAACAATGAAGTAACGGCTGTAGAAACCTGAATCCCTCTCCTGATTAGGGGCAATTTCTATTGCTTTTGCTAAAAGAGATTCAACTTCATTTTCCATCACCTGGCGCTGATGTGAGAAAACCAGTGTGTGAAATACCCCGTTAAAATCGGGTGGTCTTACTTTAAACTGGATTCTATATCCTTTAACTATACCCAGGGTCCATTTAGATATATTCGGAAGGCCTGACCAGGCGTCTAAACAATCTACAAGAGGAATCAATTTCTCTGGGTTAGTCTCAGGTGATATAATGTGCTTATCGGTGGTCTGAAGCAGTTTACTGGCAGGACGTAACCGATGAATAATCTAATAAGGAGATCAGTCCCTCGAGACTGACCTCAGGTTTTGAGATTCGGTGACCTGAAGCGATAGATCGGCAGGAACTAACCGAAAATAATATGAAGTGCCCATAAGGGTCCGCGTTTTTACGCCAGGACCTCATAGTTTTTTTTTGTTTTGTTTTTATGAGAACGTCTCCTCTGACCCCGAGCCCTGTACAGGGGGAAGGGGAGGGGAAGAGGTGACTTCCCAGAATATGAGGAGCTGGTGACTGTCCCCGGGGGACCTGGACTACCATATGTAGGTATGCATTTTTTTTTTTTTTTTTTGACATTCCGCCATATAAGCCTTCCCTACCAAATTCGAGATAATATTTATATTAGCTCCACTTTAATTTTGGAGGGACGTGTCTGAGTCATCAGAGGTAATACGATATCTGGGAGAAATATTCTTCTACCCCCTGCATCATTAAATTCCCCTTTAATTTTCTTCTTCAATTATTCCACAATCTCAGTACCTCAGTATGGAGATCGTTTGAAAAAGGAAGACTCTGACACAAGGATTTTGACTGGGTTTGCAGGAAGCACTCTTTTTAGACGCTTCCTTCTTATTAAATTACCAAACATTTAATTACATTACAGCCCCAGTCTTTCTCCAGCAACTCCTCATAATGTGGTGAATATTCGTGGTTCAGTGTTGATAGTATCTGACTCCTCAGAATCAGATAAATCAAACACCGGGTCTTTAACACGGTCGGAAGAAGCCGCAGTGACGCGGGCTTCCGAACCGTGCGCGAGACCTGTAAACACTGCTCCACGTGCGAACCCAATGCAAACAGACAACGCGCTGCCTCGACAGACGCGAGCTGATGCACTAGGAACGCAAGCCTATTTTATTCTTTTTAAACAGGCTCAGGCGGGAGCGGAAGAGTAAACTCAGAGTCTACACCCTGCAGACCTGTAATCTACGCGCTGCCTCGGCAAACGCGAGATCCGAGCCACTATAGATTCTGTATTGCAATGCAGACATTAATCTATGCGCTGCCTCGACAAACGCAAGATTAGTCACAGAATCTTTATTGCAGAGTAGCCGTAATCTACGCGCTGCCTCGGCAAACGCGAGATCCGATCGAGCCACTATAGATTCTGTATTGCAATGCAGACATAAACCTACGCGCTGCCTCGGCAAACGCGAGATCCCAGTCACAGAATCCTTTCAGTTTGCACAAAATAGACAGTGCCCTCGAGAACTGTCCGTGCAAGCTCCGCTCACAACCCAACACCACAAAGCAAGTGTGCGCCATCCTTGCTTCTTTAATTTTTCTTAAATCAAGGAGACGCACACTGCCTTCGCCATAGTAGATTTGACAGACAACACCAAATAAGACGTACAGTTTGACATAGAACGCTGCTGAAGAACAGAAGCTGTCATTTCCTTGTTCCTGTGACCCTTATATAGCGTCCGGGTCACCGTCACATGCAACGTCATGACGCACGATGACGCACACCAATCCAGATTGGAATAGTTGTATAGTGACTTCAGATAACGCATGCCGAAGGCATTCCCCGTAGCGTTGATATGACGCAGCGGGAGTTCCCCGTAACGAAGGGGAACCCTGAGTTTCCCTCATTTCAGGGTTAACATACTCAGAGTTTTCACTTAACCTCCTTTCTGAAACAGGCCCCTGGAACGACTTCCTATAATGTGAGTCACTAGAAAACAAGCAGAAAAACTCACTGAATGTGTTCATGTTCTTCCTGTAGAAGGAGAAATAAATCATGATACTCACTAAAAACTCCTGGGTCAAAAATTACCCATAATGGGTTAAAAAAGGGACCAACTAATTTCTGGGTTACTTCAACCCAGAAAATTGGGTTATTCTTTTTGACCCAACTTCTGGGTTAAATACCTGACCCAAATGTTGGGTTAAAAAACAAACAAAATTGTAGTTAATATAACCCAACTTCTGGCTCAAAAGAGCAACCCCAATATCTGGGTTGAAATAACCCAAAAATGAGTTGATCCTTTTTAAAACCCAGGAGTTGGGTCAAAAATAACCTAACTTGGGTTACTATGCCAGTATGCCTTATTTCAGAAAATAAAATACACACTTCAAGCACTTTTGCATTTTTATTGCATTAAATTAAAATCTATATATAAAAAAAATATATATAAAAAAAAAAAAACACACACTTGGACATTTATTTTCCCATTTATTTTAGTTCATACTGTAATAAAAATATTAGAGAGAAAAAATTTAAAAATAAACAATTCTCAAACATTCGACAACATTCAATAACTGGACTGGATTTAAGGCTGAAAGTCTTCAAACATTGGTTGTGTCATTTACTGCAGCTTAATTACGAGAACAACAGTTCTGCAATTAAGCAAGGCAGTCTTAAGAAATTTGACTGGTTTTGATTCAGATCCCTCAATCTGATACACAACTTGCTGCAGAAACTCCCATGCGGGAGCACACTGCTTGGGGTAGTTGATATCAAGAACATAAAATGCCTTGAAGCACACGTCAACTGCCCCAAGCAGTGTGCTCTGAGGGAGTGCCTGACCAGATAATATCACAAATGCTTGAGAGGCACATTGCTGGGGATCTCCCAGCGCCAGGACAGAGGGGAATGGCTTCGAATGCTGGAGGTATTCCACCATATTTGTTCCAACCTAAAACAGACAGAGACAGAAAGATAGATAAAAGAAAGTGAATATTGTGTAGAAGGTGAATTGTAAGCAAGATAATAGACTACCAGTTTGTGTTATAATGCTGATACTAACTGTACAAGGAAGCCAAATGAGCTGTGGTTCTTAATTGGTGTGTTCATTTTGAGTGGGTCGTGAATGTGTACAAGAAAAAATGTGGGTTGAGAACCACAGAGTAATAAAACTTAACATCTTTAACTTCACTTTCTAGTCAGATTGCTACCTTGGATGGCATCGCCCAAAACTGAAATACAACTGTGAGGAACCTTGGAGTTGTTTTAAAAAAAAATCAGGATTCACCCTTTAGCTTTCACATGAAACATGTCACTTGGATTGCCTTCTTTCACCTGTACAGTATAGTTAGAATTAATAATATTCTCTCTCAGAGTGGTGCTGAGAAACTGGTCCATTGTACTTACAGGCATTTGGTGTATGAACGCTGTCCGGGACCTTGTGGACGGCCTGTGGCACCATGGTGGGTAGCATTTTTAGAGCTAGTTCCCCTTTGGCATCTGTAGGTTAACAATATTCTAGGTATCAGTATGTGTGTGGAAAATAAAATGATAGTATAGAAATATGTAAATGAACATATTTGTGTCTCAACATACAGACAAATGTGACCAAAAGGAAAGGAATCCCAGGACCCTTGCCATAGAACACACAAAAGGTCAGTTTTAACTTACCCAGTGTCATGTCCTCAACAGTAAGTGGAGGGAGTTTATTGTCCTGCTTGGCCAAGTACAGGACCTTTTCAGCATATTCAGGGAGCCAGGTCTCAAATAATTTAGGTGCAGCCTCACCATGTAGAACCAGGAAGTCCTGCGCAAATAAAAAAAAACACAGGAAACAAAGGAAAAAATGTGATATCCGCTCCTTTGATACAAAATGTAAATAAGGTATTACTACTATATGTTATATACCGTACTGGTGAGATGAGGGTACTCTGTGAGGATTTCCAGTATGTCCTTGGAGCTATTAGTCCGGATCCAGTTGGCTCTGCATAACACCGTGTCCTTCATGTAGGACTGCACTTGGGTGATAGGCTCTGAATTGTGTTTCAGCCATTCCTCCTGTTGGAGGGCCCTTTCTTCTGGGACGGTTGATTCTCCAGAGAAACACAAGAGATTACAAATAAGTTTATGAGTTTTCTTCCTGTAGCGCGCGTTCAGACAGGGACAGGGAAGCCGGACGCCGGCGACGTTTTTCAATTAATTTCAGTGGGGGTTGTGCGTTTACGTGCCCACAGCCCGCAATGCAGGGGTTGCCGCAAAAAAAATGCCACCGGCATCCGACGAGAGAAGTTGAGCCAGATTCAACTTTTGGGAAACCGGAGCCCCACGTCACGCTCCGGCTGCCAATCAGACACTCACATCAATCAAACCTCCACAGACAGCCTGCAATGTCTCTGAAACAGAGACTATCCAGGTGGATTCACGGACTAAACTCTGATAATCTACCTGTGTGTGTGTTCTGACTTTCATGCACTAGCTTCTAAATCTGAGTCTGACTCGCAATTTACGGCGCAAAATAATGACACAAAGAAGTTTAATTTGATTTGTGTCCGATGATTATAGAGAGAGAGAGAGGGAGAGAGAGAGAGAGAAACATAACAGTGAGCGAGCTCTGGCAACCCACCTCCTGGCTTTTTTGTACCATATTTCCTGGAAAAAAAAGATAGAACTTTCCTTATCCAAGAGGGACATTTTTAATCTTTTACAAAGTTTTGCAGTAGAGATAACACACATCAGGACCAGATAAGGAACAAGAGAAACAAGGGTTAAAAACAAAATTAAAGAAAATGATACATGTACACATACAATATATTATGTCTTATATGACCCCTTCATCTCATTAGACACCATTGCTTATTAAGTACATTCACATCTTTGTAAAAAAATACAAATAAAAAAAAAGTTTACAGTTATAAATCAGCATCAATTTCCATATGAACCAAGATAATTAAACTCACATAGCCACTGTCTGATCCAGTTGTGTGTTGAGTTGAGTTGAGTTGTGTGACAACTTCCTTGAATGTGAGCAGAAGCGTCTCTCCCGCCTCCCCCTGGGCTGCTGCATGCAGCGGAGGCAGCAGCCCAAGGGGAGGGGCGAAACACTAGATCTGGGAGCAAAGCAGGAAAGACCCAGAATGGAAGAATACACAGCCAGCTTGTATGCAATAGTAACAGAGTTTTTTGTTGATGTAAACTTTCAAATGTGCTCCACTGAGGTCCAATAAAAGCCCCTGAAATGAGCATAGTATGGCCTCTTTAAGTTATACCAGATGTATCCCATATTTAACATACCTCTCTCCAAACCTCTCAATCAAGAAAGACACCAGAATTTGGGTCAGAGTGATCCTTTGTTTTCTATTGATGTCTTGAAGGTTCTTCATTATTTCTCTGCCACTGGAGACTGCAGAAAGAACCTGTTGGATATCCTAAAATAAATGACAAGAACAGTTGTTGAGGATTCATTGCAATTTACCAATTTAACCCTGGCATACCAATTTTGGACAAAGTCACAAATCTAAACGTGAATATTTAATATCCTGACCTGAAGTTTCATAGTCAAGTATTAGCAAAAGGAAAAGGGGAACAAGTACTAAAACTACTTGTAATGTATGTATTAATAATGTATTAGTGCTTCATTCCATCCATCAACTTCTACTTGATCTGTAGTAAGGGCACATATTTTCCTTTCCCCAAAACAATTAGCTACTGTGAGTGCCAATGTTTAAACAAAAAAAAAAACAACAACAAAAAAAACACTTACAAGTGGTGGAACTGCTTCTAACACCAACACCTGATCTGCCTCTGATTCTTCCAGGGGCCATATGGGGTCAGTATCATGGCTTCTGGATTCATTAGAAGTCGAAGGTTGAGGTGACGCAGCAGCTGGCGGAGCATTAGAACCCTTCTGCAGAAAAGAAAATATATAAATAATGTTTTGAGCTTAAGATTCAATGGGTTTGGCTACCTGTGTATATATTATTACTTTGTCACGGTACACTCTTGTCTTAAGTGACCAGTGCATTATAGATCAAGGTGAGTGTCATAGGGTTGTGTATTATAGTGTTTAGTTATACCAAAAAATTATATATAAAAAAAAACACTTTTACTTAGTCCAATTTATCCAATCTCAGTAATCCAAGTAGTGTCCCCTCCAAGTTGTCCAAATATTTATGTCATTCATTGAGTGATTGGGGTGATACTGATCCTCTTCCACTGAGGCAGAATTAAGACTAACTTGGTTGGTGTGTTCCCACGTCAACAAAGCAGTGTAAATAGAGCAAGTGGCTGTTCACATGCTTAACTGCAGTCTAAAAAAGTCTGTAGCGCAGAGAGTTGTAAGAAGTGTCATCATGTTCTCTGTATGACTTGACTGCATGTAATGGGTGATGATCAAGTAGCTCTTCCACATCAATAGCCAATAAATCCTTAGTGGGGATCACACTGTACGCAAAAAGAGTCCTGTTATGATGGTGCAAGGAGATGAACCCAAATGCAGACAGTGTAGGCTACAATGAACACAAGGTTTATTGGTACAAAAACAGGAAAACAAAACCCACGAGGGGGCAAAACATGGACAGGACGAGGAATCTTGGGCTGACAAGACTAAACTACGACTAGACAATAAACAAACAATACTTCTAATAAATACTCTCACAATCACAAGACTTTCCACAAAGTACTCACAGGTATGATTAGCAATGATAATGAATAACACTCATGTAGGAACCACAATGAACTGACACAGGACAGCAAACACAAGGGGATTAAAAAGGGAACAAATGATGAGGGCAACAGGTGATAATGGGGAAACAATAATGACTAAACAAGGATAACAAGGAGGGCTGGGCTAGATGACGAGACAACACAAGCACATGGCCCAGCAAAAGGCCATGTGTGTGCACATAAAACATGGGTCTGTCATGATCCTGCCTCAAGACCAGGGAAAATCAAAGACTAGATGGCAGAATCATGACAGTCCCCTTTTAGTTTCAGTAAACGGTCATGTGAAATATTAAACAATATTCAGGTATAATGTGCATGAACACATTTTTTAATGTCTTAAACTTAACAGTAATTTACAAAATTCTCCGTCAAACACATCCTGAAGAAAATCCCTCTTTTTCCTTTGCCATTCCATCATTGCCTGTAAAATGCCAGGAAGTTCCAGTATCTTGACTAGAAGAGGCTTGAGTATATACGCTGATAGGTATCAGCCACAGCAACTTGTCGGACACTGCCAGTGACTGAATCCCTCTGCTGAACATAAGAGACGCTTGGTAAAACCTCCTCAACTGGCTGAATGAAGTTCCCCAATGTTGTGAAATACTTTATCTGTTTGTAGTCTGTCTCCAGTCCTTTGAAAGGCTCGGCTGCGTCTGAAAACTCCTGCCGGAGCTCTTCTACCTGTGGGCTCTGATCATGACCTAACTGACTAAACAGTGACATTGTCTTGGTTTTCAGTCTGTTCACAATGTCACCAATTAAACGTGAGGTGTGTTAAACCACATAGTTTATGTTAGTAAATGTATGGGAAGACCTGGATCTTAGATGAGCTAGAAAAAGGGCTACTCTGTCTGTAATTCCCTCTTGCTCCAATTCATCCCAATCCTCTTCTAACTGCTCTGCTTGTACACCTTCAATTTGTTCTTGATTATCATCTTCATCAACATTAAAAACATTAGCAGGCTGATGCAATCTGTCTTTTGCTTGCGTGAGATGGCCTCTTCTGGTAAGACCCGGTTTACTCATTGTATTAAAACACACTCCACATGGTTTCTGGGGCAACATTACAGTAGATATTGGAAATATGTGAACACACAAAAGACATATTTATAATAGGCATATATGTAGGCTATATATGTATGTAAATCTCTCTCTCTAAGTAAAGAGTTGAACTGCACACTCACTCAAATATTTGGATTATTATTTCCATCGTCATACATGATAAAACCCACATTAAAAACTTTTCCCATATGGTTTGAATGTAGATTCTGGTTTGAGTTGTTTCTTGTAAATGAGATGATCTAATGATCTAATTTATATCTTATATACATTTTTCTTAAAATAGCTTACTGGTCTGGGCTAAAATGCATGGTATGTGCACTTAATGTAGGTTTTATACTCTGTCTTTACCAAGTTCTCTTTAACTTGTATCTCATAAAGGTGTGGTTTTGCTTTAGCTTAAGAAAATGAAAATCCCTCTCTCTCTAAACTTGTATAAACTATAAACACCCATCTCTTTTTTTTAACTGCATTCCAAACCAATTGTAACGGTCACCAGCTGGAGTGCCCTTGAGAGCCACCAGAGGGCACTCCACACAAGACTATTATCACTCACAAACTACATTTCCCATAACTCACTGCTCGGACTCATCATCACTTATCACTGATCACATTCACCTGTACCTCATTCACTGATTGCATTCACCTGTGTCACATCATCCTGTTAGTCTCAGTCTATTTATACCATGTTTATTCAGTCACTCACTGCAAAGTCTTGTTAAGTGTTACACTGCATTTCTGAGCGTTTCCCTGGTTTTCTTGTTTCTTGGTTCTTGGTTTTTGATATCTTGCCCTGTTCCCTGGATTACTCTCTTGCCTCTGGTCCCTGCCTGTTTGTTTGTTTTGTTTCTTTCTTTGTTTTGACTGCCTGCCTGTGTATGACCCTAGCCTGTACATTGGATTACGCCTCTGGATTTCCCCAGCCAATAAAGCTGCATTTGGATCTAACCTTCGTGTCTTGGAGCAGTTCGTGACAGAAGACTTCGCCACACCCAGATCCAGCAGCTATGACCTCCAGAAATCCAGCAGTACGGATCTCGCCTGATCTTCCCAGCATGAGCCGGGAGTTCGCTGGACAGATCGCGGCCTTGGCCCTGGATAGCCTCGATCTGTTCCAGTACACCTGGGGGTTTGTTCCTCTCGCTACCTCTTGCTCGCTGGGTGACGAGGCTATTAAGTTGTTACCGGCTGGGGGCTAAGGAGGTCGACCCGAGGGAGCTCCCTGATCTCTCCGGTCTGGATTGGAGAGAGGCACTCTCCAGATGTCTGGAGAGCTTCCTTCCGTGGCACGCCATGTCACCGCCCGCACTTCACGCCAGTCCAGCCGAGCCCGCACTTCACGCCAAATCTGCCGAAGCCAAGGCAGTATGCGTCACGCCCGCCGCCCCTGAGACTGAGAGCGTCATGCCCGCCGCACCTGAGACAGGAAGCGACATGCCCGCCAAGCTAGAGCCCTCTTCACCGCTGGTCCCGTCCAGCACAGAGCCCTCTTCACCGCTGGTCCCGTCCAGCACAGAGCCCTCTTCACCGCTGGTCCCGTCCAGCACAGAGCCTTCACCGCTGGTCCCGTCCAGCTCAGAGCCCTCTTCGCCGCTGGTCCTGCCCAGCTCAGAGCCCTCTTCGCCGCTGGTTCCGTCCAGTTCAGAGCCCTCTTCATCGCTGGTCCTGTCCAGCTCAAAGTCCTCTTCGCCGCTGGTCCTACCCAGCTCAAAGCCCTCGCTGATGCTGGTCCCGTCAAGCTCAGAGCGCGCCGAGCCAGAGCCAGAGCTTCACATCAGTCCTGCCGAGCCAGAGCCAGAGCTTCACGTCAGTCCTGCCGAGCCAGAGCTTCACGACAGTCCTGCCGAGCCCGAGCCAGAGTTCCACGTCACGTCCGCCCGTCCAGAGTCTCGTCCCGCTGAGACCGAATCTGATCCTGATCCTGAGCCTGAATCTGTTCCTCTTCCTCTTTCTACGCCTGTGTCTTCGGACAAGATGGCCGACTCCACGCCTGTGTCTTCGGACAAGATGGCCAACTCCACGCCTGTGTCTTCGGACAAGATGGCCGAATCCACGCCTGTGTCTCCGGACAAGATGGCCGCCGCCGAGCCAGTGTCTCCGGACAAGATGGCCGCCGCCGAGCCAGTGTCTCCGGACAAGATGGCCGCCGCCGAGCCAGTGTCTCCGGACAAGATGGCCGCCGCCGAGCCAGTGTCTCCGGACAAGATGGCCGCCGCCGAGCCAGTGTCTCCGGACAAGATGGCCGCCGCCGAGCCAGTGTCTCCGGACAAGATGGCCTCCACTGATCCAGTGTCTCCGGACAAGATGGCCTCCACTGATCCAGTGTCTGTTCAAGTCACGTCTGCCGAGCCAGTGTCTCCGGACAAGATGGCCGCCGCCGTGCCAGTGACTCCAGACAAGATGGTCGCCGCCGATCCAGAGTCTGTTCAAGTCACGTATGCTGAACCAGTGTCTCCGGACAAGATGGCCGCCGCCAAACCAGTGTCTCCAGACAAGATGGCCGCCACCGAGCCAGTGTCTCTGGTCAAAATGGCCGCTGCCACGTCGACTGAGCCCTCTGCAGAGATAGCCGCTGACATGCCTGAACCTGAGCCCTCAACAGAGATGGCCGCTGTCACGCTGTCTGTTCCTGAGCCGGTGTCTGTTCCTGTACCTGAGCCGGTGTCTGTTCCTGTACCTGAGCCGGTGTCTGTTCCTGTCCTTGAGCCGGTGTCTGTTCCTGTCCCTGTGTCTGTTCCTGAGCCGGTGTCTGTTCCTGTGCCATGGCCGCCTGAAGGGTCGTCTCCGCCCTGGCCGCCTGAAGGGTCGTCTCCGCCCTGGCCGCCTGAAGGACCGCCTGCACAGCCTGGTCGCCTGCTCCGCCCTGGTCGCCTGCTCCGCCTGCTCCGCCCTGGTCGCCTGCACAGCCTGCTCCGCCCTGGTCGCCTGCACAGCCTGCTCCGCCCTGGTCGCCTGCACAGCCTGCTCCGCCCTGGTCGCCTGCACAGCCTGCTCCGCCCTGGTCGCCTGCACAGCCTGCTCCGCCCTGGTCGCCTGCACAGCCTGCTCCGCCCTGGTCGCCTGCACAGCCTGCTCCGCCCTGGCCTTCCGCCCTGCCGGAGTCTTCAGGTCCTCTTCCGCTGCACGGGCCTGGCCCTCCATCCCGCCCCCGGGTCCGCCTCCGCTCCACCTCCCTCCTGGACAGTTTTAGGAGCGTCTGGAATCCGCTCCTTAAAGGGGGGGCTATGTAACGGTCACCAGCTGGAGTGCCCTTGAGAGCCACCAGAGGGCACTCCACATAAGACTATTATCACTCACAAACTACATTTCCCATAACTCACTGCTCGGACTCATCATCACTTATCACTGATCACATTCACCTGTACCTCATTCACTGATTGCATTCACCTGTGTCACATCATCCTGTTAGTCTCAGTCTATTTATACCATGTTTATTCAGTCACTCACCGTGAAGTCTTGTTAAGTGTTACACTGCATTTCTGAGCGTTTCCCTGGTTTTCTTGTTTCTTGGTTCTTGGTTTTTGATATCTTGCCCTGTTCCCTGGATTACTCTCTTGCCTCTGGTCCCTGCCTGTTTGTTTTGTTTCTTTCTTTGTTTTGACTGCCTGCCTGTGTATGACCCTAGCCTGTACATTGGATTACGCCTCTGGATTTCCCCAGCCAATAAAGCTGCATTTGGATCTAACCTTCGTGTCTTGGAGCAGTTCGTGACACCAATAGCTTGTCTAGTAAATAAACGACTTACAGAGACATATATGGACATGTTTTTAATGTCATTTTCAATCTCCACACTCCGTCGTCAGTGGCCAAAAGAAATCAAAGTGTTCCACCAACCTGCAATACATTATGAAATTATTATGAAAATGAATAAAGAAAAATAATACAGATACATAACATTAAACAGTAAAGTTGTTAGTCTTCAGTGTGAGTGAAAAAAAAAAACTTTAAGATGTGTGTGTCTTGTAACAGAGCACACACAAACCTTATTCAAATATGGAATTGTATTGGAATGGTAAAGAGTGTTGGGACGTGACAGGAGGGCCTCCACTCAAGGATACAATATGATGAACAAGTCTAAGAATGTTCCACATATGGTTGAAACCAGTGATCTGGACCATTATTTTAAAGTGAAAAACAACTTTTTTCACTTTAAAATAATGGTCCACGTCACTAGTAGTTCCTGTATAGTGACTCGAATAATTAGTGATGCATTTTATGACCACGTTGAGAGTAACGTGATTGACACATTATTGTTGTGATTAGTAATTCTTTATAATTTGTCATAATTACATATTAGTTCTTAACGATGCCAATCTCATTAAATAAATTATTGATTACCTAATAAGGAACTATCTAAATTCGAGTCCTAAATTTGATATTACTTAATGATTAGTTAAGCTTGTTTCCATATTAGTTAATAGTATTAGCTGAGGTGTTAATGTAGAACTACTAATTAGTCCTGCATTACTTCCTGCATAGTTACTTATTAATGACGGACCATTATTCTAAAGTGTTACCCATAATTGTTTTAACAATGTGCAAACTGACATTATAGATGCCGCTCGCTTTGCAAAACCCAAACCCAAACACACCTTGAGAGTGCATGCTTTCACTGTTATTATGCAGTTAAAATGCCTCCAAATTCAAGATATTCATCAGGAGAGGATGGC
The DNA here is from genome assembly GCA_021554675.1 of Leuciscus idus. NCBI lineage: Eukaryota > Metazoa > Chordata > Actinopteri > Cypriniformes > Leuciscidae > Leuciscus > Leuciscus idus. The sequence goes on from CM038621.1 coordinate 10,772,058, forward strand.
ACCGGGATGTAATATCTTGGACTTTGCATTAGTTCCCAGATCAGATTATTCTACTCTTTTCATTGCGCAAAGTTCCTTCATCCTTCATCTATCATCCTCATCCCCACATTTCAGCTGCAAAACTTAATATTTAACTTACATGATGCTGTCGTTTTTAATAATATATTGAGTCAATGTCATGGAGATAAATTTGCACTAACATACAAAGTGCTCTTTGCAATTCATTAAATACGATACAAATGAAATCTAAGGTATTCAGAGTATTGCATTTTTATTTAATGCTATTTACAGATAGAAAAAAAAAGGCTATAAATTGATAAACGATATTCTATTAAAGGTCAATATTTGTGTACATTAATATACATATAATAAATATGTTTTTATGTGTAGGCTATACTGATGTAAACAAATAAAGGGTTATCCAATTGTTTTCTGTTTAGGTCTTGCACCTTTAGTGTCTCCTGTCATCATTATGATATATCTTGCATCATTCGGTTTTGTTTACACCATAAGATCTGCTCCACACTGAGAAGATAATTTACAATAAAGTGATTTTGACACAGATAAGTTTCTTTTTAAGAGTCTTGACATTAATGAATATGCTTTCAACGCTTGCGTTTAATATTGCAAACTCTTGTTTTTACTCCTCTCTGTTAAATTTAAAATGAGAAAAAACGGTATAGGTTACAGTGTCCCTCTCTAGAACCGTCTAAATCCTAGTTTATGTATATACTCATTACTGATCTGTCTATAAAGTTTTATTTCAGGATAAAGAAGTAACCCATAATTAAATAAATGAAGAGATTGACTTACCTGTTACCTGTGAGAAATGGACAAACACTGCCTGGCACTGAACCGTGAGTGTGTGTATGTGTGTGTAGATCAGGCCCGGCTCCAGATATGAGATGAAAGGTGGGCCAAGTGATGTTCCAGGTGGGCCGGGTGTATTTTTTTACATTTTTTAAAATATATTTTGCAACTATTAGTAACTCTATATATAGAGAGATAAAAATGTTTAACAGGTATATCTTTACATTCTCTCTTTTTGCGTTTGTAATATTATTATTATTATTTTTTACCCCTTAACAGATCCTGTATCAAGTAACTTTAGATTTGATAAAAAGGGACAGGTCTTTTAAAATAACTATTTACATCACTATACCATTTACAACATCAGCTTTTTGCTCATTTTAGAAAACTGTTACAAACTAAAAATGTTACTTTTATCTGAAATGCTGTTTTTCTTAAGAATTATTATCACGTCTGTTAATGTAGTATAACAGTACAGATTTTTGGCCATTGTAATTTTTTACACTTTTATTTTTACATTCTTATGTATATTTAGAATCTTTTCTTGTTTTTTTTAACCATCTTGTTTTTTTTTAAACAGATCTTGTATCAGTTTAGTAACTTTAGATTTGAGGAAAGCGGGGCAGGTCTTGAAAAAGATCTACTTACATCACTATAATTTACAACATTAGCTTTCTACTCATTTCAGAGAATTCTGTTACAAACTCACCCATGTCCAGTTAATGTGTTATTGCTTTTTCATGAGCTAAAAACACAAGGTTTTCCTTTCGGAACAAGAAATCTGTGCATGTTGTGTTTTATTACAGAGTGTGGTAACTCTTGATTACAAGTCATCATGAAGATTCAAACTTCGCAGGGAGTTTGATTGACAGGCGATCTGACCAATAATCCACCATCTGCGTCCGACAAAGCAGTCAGGAGAGTTAGTAGATTAACGTTGGAGGATTTGAACTTGAATAACGGCGTGTACTGACGTCTTTCCGCGGTTAAAACAATATTCCTTCTTATGTTCATTTATGTTTATTTGATGCTAAAAATTAACTAGAAGGAAGTGATGATCGGTTCACCAGCAGCTTTAACTGAGGCTCTACAGCGATCTGTCAGACACATTAAAGAGCCACAAAATGGTATTTATTTTTTAAATTGCATTAAAAAAATGACCAAATTTGAAAGAGACTTTGTTTCATATTAAAAGTAACCTGGTCTGTCCTGTCTGTCAGCGTGTTGTCAGTGTCCTCTCTGCTCCGCGATGTATGTTTCACTGCATAAGAACATGGTGTGGCGTGAGAGCAGCGATTGAATATTGAAGATTGAACAATTTTGTGATTGGCTGTAATGTGGTGTGGGGCCAAGGTGGGCCAAGCTTCTGATTGGGTGGGTCTGGGTTAGTTGTAACATACCCTGGGGTGAGATGTAACATTATGATATCCAACGGGGTGATATGTAACATAATGAAATAAGGATTATGACACACACACAAAAAAAGGATATTGAAAGCTTTTTATTCAACACTGACTTTTCAATATGACTGATGTGTGTTTCTGTGTGTGTCAATCTCAGTCTCAGTGTGTTTGTCACTCTCAGTCAGAGTAAATGACCATTATAAACTGAACTTGAACACAAACATTGTTTGTGTGTAAGCATATTTGTTACCATCAGTCGTAGTATTGGCCATAATAAAATGTAAATTGAACACTTGAACATTGTGTTTGTGTAAGCACGTTTGTTACTGTCAGTTATAGTATTGGCCAATGGCCATGATAAAATTTAAATTGAACGTGTGTGTGTGTGTGTGTGTGTGTGTGTGTGTGTGTGTGTGTGTGTGTGTGTGTGTGTGTGTGTGTGTGTGTGTGTGAGGTGTTAGGGTTGTAATGTTTCGTTATTACAACTAACCCCGAGTCTTGTTGTTAACTAACCCAGAGTCATGTAGCCATGAACTAGCTCACCTTACAGCTACTGTAACAGGCAAAACACTAACAACCTGCATTAAAAGACAAAGGCTCACAATAAACATTTAAATTTGATGAGTTTTATGAACTACAAAGGAGAAATTCCCATAACAAAAATAAACAAAGTAAGTAAAAAAAGTTACTTTCTTACCTCAAAATAGTTTTTTCCACTCTAACATCAGCTATGTTTGCCCCAGGGCTCTTCTTTATCATAAGTGGAATAAGGATTAAACTGAGCATGTGCGAAATGAATCAGGTGATTTGTAACTGGTTCCTGATTGGAGAGATTGGAATTGTTACAACTGACCCGTGTAACAACCATCCCCGGTCTCCCTGTCGAAACTCGGAAGTTGCTGTCGAGGTGACTCAGGTAATTTATATTAAATGTTATGTTATTATGCTAAATGGACCATATTTGTGTTTTATTTTATAACAGAGGTCCTATTTTATATCAGAGGTATATTAAAGCCAGTCTGATTAAAGAACACTAACAAACTTACAAACTGTTTGCCTATAATGAAGATGGTGATGCAATAGTGACTATAATAGTGATTGACTGGGTGGGAGGGGGGATGTGATCGGCTCGGAATGCATTTTCAATTTGCACATTGAATTTTGCTACATTCATTGCGGGACATTTAATGAAAATGCAATCGCAAGTGTCTTAACTGTGAGTGTAAATGCAATTAATAAAAAATAACATTTAAATGATCATTTTGCTAAATTTTTTGCTTGAACATGTTAAACATATCTAATCATTTCTGCAATACATTTTCATTTTAATTTTGCAACTTATAAAGCGTTAAAATATGTATTCAATTTACATATTAAAACTAGTGTATGAAATGTAAAATATATAATTACATTTTCATTTTCATTTTGCACCAAACGTTGCACAAATGTAATGGAAAATGTAAATTGAAATACAGAAATGTATTCCCATTTTACATATTGCATTGTCATTTAGCATATTACATTTCAAATTGAATATTGCTACCCAAATGCTTCCATAAATTTTAGGCACAAATGCAACAAATTGGTGAACAAATCCAATTTCCAATACAAAATCTAAAAGACCACATATATTTTGGGAAATTCAAGAGTCAGTTCAACACAACTCAATATTTGTGTGCCTAATATTTGAATATAATATGATATAATAATGGGGGATGCTATCTTCTTGACCCACACTCCTAACTAGCAGATGGCGGTAAAGCAGCTAAAAGTTTAATGCCAACCGCCATAAACAAGCAAGAAGAAGAACAAGCGCTGCAGAGACTCTGGTGGAGTTTCCAGTACAGTTTTGGAACTCGGAAGTTGCTGTAGGTGAATGGCAGGTAATTTATATCCAGTCCAAATGGTTAACATTGCTTCGTTTGATATTTTAAATGGACCATGTGTCGCTGGAATCTAATTTAATCAGTTCTATTTCATAACTGTTTCATAACTCAATTTCATAATAGTCTGATCAAAAAACACTTACAAACTCTTCCAAGTGTATTGGTAATCCGCACATTGCTTGTACTGCATGGATCGCATCTTCAGTTTTATTCATCAAAGTTCGTTTAATTTATTTCTACTCATGCTTTCATGGCATTTCCTAATTGTAGCCTATGTCTTTGAAGGCATGTTTAACGTAGTCTCTATAATCGCGTCGCATGAATGGCTACACGATATTATTGTCTTCGTCTGTTCACCCATCAGAGCCTTTTGAGAATATACTGTGAAACTAATAAATTACGCGAATTAAACAATTTGAAATACGAACTAATCTAGCCCTCATTGAGACAAATAGTGTTTTGGTTTCGGTTTCGTTTTTACGCTTGTTTGTGAATCGGAGACTGATCCCGATCCCTTTGTGTAGAGTCATGGAACTTAATCTAGAAGTATGACTTTTTTTATATGACAACGTTGAGTTAAAGATTCAATTTACAACAGCTGCATAATCATTTAATAATTAAATTAAATTTCATAATAAATGCCACTGTAATTGATGACAGGAGATCGCAAGTGGTTGAACTGAAGTTCAGGCTGTTGTTCCCTGGTTGTTACTCGTGTTTGCCTATAATGAAGATGATGATGCAATAGCGCCTCACAGCGTTCACTACATTACATTACAACAGGGAGGCTACACATCATACATGTGAAGACATCTCCTTTTTTTTTTCTTTTTTTTTTTTCTTTTTTTAAATGTTAAAAAAACTTCTATATAACAATACACTTATGTTACTCTTAGGACTTCCCTATGACAAAAAGTATACTTTATTGTATTTGAAATATATTTCCCTTTTCAATAGTACATTGCAAATATACTAACAAAAATTGTACTATCGTTAAATATATTAAAAGTATATTAAAAGTATATTAGCATCATGCTTTTACCGATTTTCACAATATAACTTTTGACACACTTTAAAATAATTGTACTTTAGTATATTTTCTAAAAATACATTTTAGAAAAATATACTTGAAGTGAAAATTCTGTTTATTTTTTAAAAGTGTATTTATTTGCACTTTTTAAAAATATATTTTAGGTATATTTTAACTATGTGCTGAAAATGATCATTGTAACAATGCATTGAAAGTATACTTTCAAAATACATTATAGTATACAATAGTATTTTGTACAAAGTATAGCTCAGTAGCCTATTATTTGTCTATTAATGTGCATTTGTTATTGAAGACAAGGTGTGCACTTTGGTATACACTTATGGTTGGCACCGATAGCCTCGTGGGCAAGTGCCTATGGATCCCGAATTTGAGTCCTGGCTCGTGACCTTTCCCGATCCCATCCCCCCTCTTTCTCTCCCACCTCACACACACACACAAAAAATGTTGTATTGTACTTGTAACACAAATAAAGTACACTGTAATATTTACATTTACACATTTTATATTTTATAAAATATAAAATGCGTAAACATTTTTACATTTACGCACTACTTGAAGTTGTTCCAGTTTAGTACACAAAAGTACACTAAATACACTTAAAGTTATGCTTTACTACAATTTAATTACAACTAAAATATACTTAGTACAAAATTTGTTGTTTGAAAATAGCACACTTAAAGTTAACTGATCATTAACACACTTGAAGTATACTGATAATTAGTCTGGCTGCAAGTATACTTAGCATATATATATATATATTTTTTTTTCACAAGGGTTAGAAACACCGGCGGCGCCAGGGGGGGTCTTGGGGGGTCTCAAGACCCTCCCAAAAAACGCCTTGACCCCCCATTTGACCCCCCACCCCCTTCCTGATTAAAATATATATATCCGGGATAAAGATTTAAAAATGTTCCTCTTCAAACTACGCAGAACAATAATAATTAATAATTTATTCGACATATAAAAAAATATAAACATAAGAATCACTGCGACGCCCCATGAACGTCACTGCGCCTTGCGTCATTGCGTTCAAGCCGCTGCCGCGAGCCCGCAAGAGCTGCTACAGCTATAGCTTGAAGCTAAAAATGGATCGCTTTGTTGGACAAAAGAGGAGCAGAGAAGATGCCAGGGGGAAACTGGACAGAAGTCGGGCAATCAAAAGGTGCTGAGAGTATGATAATTATGGAAGCTTGTTTCCGCCACAGAATAAAACATTTTAAAAGATAATTGCGACTTTTTATCTCACAATTGCGAGTTTACATTCGCAATTCTGTCTTTATTTCTCAGAATTGCGAGATATAAAGTCAGAATTGCATGAAATAAAGTCGCAATTGCGTGTTATAAAGTCAGAATTGCGAGATATAAAGTCAGAATTGCATGAAATAAAGTCGCAATTGTGTGTTATAAAGTCAGAATTGCGAGATATAAAGTCCAATTCCAAGGGGAAAAAAGACGTTTTTTTTTTTTTTACCTCAGAATAGTTTATATCTCACAATTCTGGCTTTATAACACGCAGTTGCGACTTTATATCATGCAATTCTGACTTTATAACACGCAATTGCGACTTTATATCATGCAATTCTGACTTTATATCTCCCAATTGCGATTTTGTTTCTCAGAATTACGACTTTATTTCTCAGAATTGCGACTTTATATCTCACAATTCTGACTTCATATCTCGCAATTGTGAGAAAAAAAGTCAGAATTGTGAGATAAAAAGTCGCAATTGTTATTATTTATTTATTATTCAGTGGCGGAAACAAGCTTCCATAGAGAATAAGATTTTGTAAATATGTTTTCTGTCATAGGTGTGGCTATGGCAATTAAAGTTCGAGCATATTGTTTGCAAACTGCAATTGATTAAAAACAAAGTAGTTGATATGCTGTGTTGTTTTTGTTGTTTAGTAGCAGTAATATGCAGTTATTAGCCGTGTCCACTGTATTTTCTGTTGGTTTTCATGAGACCCCCCTTGAAATGACCAGGACCCCCCATTGCCCCCCCAACCAAAATTGTCTGGAGCCGCCACTGGTTAGAACTGTACAGTCACTGTATTTCACCCGGTACCTACTAGGCACTCTGATATTGCCAAATATTGGCAGTCTCTCATTATTCATTGAATGACATGTACTATTTCTAACTGGTGAATTCGTGGCATTCACAGAAGATTAACAACTTGCACTGGCATTATTGTCCATGTTGTTTTCCTGCTCTGAATTCAGCTCTAAATCTGGCGAAACAACAGGTAAGTCTTCCACAGCTTCAGTTTGAGTTGAAGGACACACTGTTTCCTTTGCTTTCAGCAAGTCTCTACTATTCCTTCTGAAGATGCGACTGTCTGGTGTTTGAATAGTGTAAGGCCTTGGTTGTTCATGTTAGTCGAGAACCACTGCAGGTGCTATTCTGTCTAATACTCACTCTTTCTCCTTCATTTCAGGTAGCTTTCTTGTCTCACAATCAAAGTACTGCTTTTGTCTGACTTGCCTGTTTCTCAGTCGATTACACACATGCCTGAAAACCTTGGGCATCAGCAGTTTCTTTGACACTGGAATCTTTGATTTCAGGCTTCTTCCCATGAGTAACTGCACAGGGAAAAGTCCTATCCCATCCAATGGTGTGTTTCTATACTCCAGGAGAGCAACGTCTCTCTGCCTGACCGTTTGACTGTGGAAATCCAGGACTTGAGGTAGTATGAATGAACTCCCAGCTGGCTGCAAACACTCGCATTTCAGCACCTACAATCTCTCTACCATTATCTGAAAGAGTTAATCTGGAACTTCATGTCTGGCGAACGTTGATTTGAGAACCGCAATGATTTGCTTACTTGTCATATCATTTAACTTAGCAATTTCAGGCTAGTTGGAAAAGTAGTCCACACAGAGGAGATAATCAGCATCTCTGAAGTGAAATATCCATTCAGACCTTCGACCGAGCTCTTTCTGGGATAGGATGTGACAAGCGGTTCTCTGGAATAGCTGTTTCTGTGCTTTTTGCAGATGTCACATTTACTGGCAACATCTTCAATTTGCTTTGCCATCCCTGGCCAGAACAAGACGTCTCTGGCTCTTTCCTTGTGCTTTACAATACCCATGTTTGCATCATGAGTTGATTTCTTGACGGGTCATTTCACCCATCAAGAAATCACTGGAAACTAGCGAGATCGCAAAACGAACATGATTTACTGGCAACATCTTCAATTTGCTTTGCCATCCCTGGCCAGAACAAGACGTCTCTGGCTCTTTCCTTGTGCTTTACAATACCCATGTTTGCATCATGAGTTGATTTCTTGACGGGTCATTTCACCCATCAAGAAATCACTGGAAACTAGCGAGATCGCAAAACGAACATGATAAAAGCGGCTGTTTGTTGGGATTTTTGTTGTTTACTTAAATATTTAAAATGTTGATGTTTTACCTAGGGCTGTTAATTTGCATTAAAAGAAAGCACCAACACTGGTGCTGAGCTCACTAGCACTTTCAGGCGATTGAAGCTGTTTTGTTGTTCACTATCCCAGTGCCAGTGTTTCTCCTTCCAGCAGCTTTCTGAGAGGTGCAGTCACTTCTGAAAGATTTGGGATGAACTTTGCTAAGTACTGCAACATGCCTAAGAACCTCTGCAGGGCTGACTTGTCCTGTGGCTCCGGCATCTCAAGAATAGCTCTCACTTTTTCCTTGTCAGGTTTCAGTCCGTCTTTGCTCAGCACATGACTTATGTTTAGCAGATTTCACTTTGGCCAATCTTGCATTTGTCTTTGCTCAGTTTTAGGTTTATGCTTCTCAGTTTCTCTAACAGCTTCCTCAGTCTGCTGTATATGAGTCTTACATTAACAACTCCTTCCAGATGCTGAGACAAACATCTTTGGAACACCTCTGGAGCTGATGAAATCCCAAAAGGAAGCCTTGTAAAACATGTACCTCTCTAAGGGTGTATTAAATGTACAGAGTTTAGAAGTGTCATCACCCAGCTGGATCTGTAAAATCCCTGATTTGCATCCACCACAGAGAACATCTTGGCACTTGGCATTTCTGCAGGTATTTTCAGGCTTCTTCCCATGAGTAACTGCACAGGGAAAAGTCCTATCCCATCCAATGGTGTGTTTCTATACTCCAGGAGAGCAACGTCTCTCTGCCTGACCGTTTGACTGTGGAAATCCAGGACTTGAGGTAGTATGAATGAACTCCCAGCTGGCTGCAAACACTCGCATTTCAGCACCTACAATCTCTCTACCATTATCTGAAAGAGTTAATCTGGAACTTCATGTCTGGCGAACGTTGATTTGAGAACCGCAATGATTTGCTTACTTGTCATATCATTTAACTTAGCAATTTCAGGCTAGTTGGAAAAGTAGTCCACACAGAGGAGATAATCAGCATCTCTGAAGTGAAATATCCATTCAGACCTTCGACCGAGCTCTTTCTGGGATAGGATGTGACAAGCGGTTCTCTGGAATAGCTGTTTCTGTGCTTTTTGCAGATGTCACATTTACTGGCAACATCTTCAATTTGCTTTGCCATCCCTGGCCAGAACAAGACGTCTCTGGCTCTTTCCTTGTGCTTTACAATACCCATGTTTGCATCATGAGTTGATTTCTTGACGGGTCATTTCACCCATCAAGAAATCACTGGAAACTAGCGAGATCGCAAAACGAACATGATAAAAGCGGCTGTTTGTTGGGATTTTTGTTGTTTACTTAAATATTTAAAATGTTGATGTTTTACCTAGGGCTGGACAATAATTCAATATTAATATATATTGCGATATAATTTTTTTCAATAACGGTGATATGATTTTTAAACACATTTACGATATTTCAATATACATTACAGGCATGGGCTACGTTACGTTTTCATTTTTACTGCCTGATAAATATAAGCAGCATGGCACACAACGGTCGGCCAGGATTTTCTGGCCCGTCGAATACCTTGGTCTAAAGTGGGCCAGCTCGAGGCTAGAGGAGTGGTTACGATTCGAACAGAGGCGGAGTTTACCTGAGCCGGGAGAAAGGCACGGCATCGCCGGATGATTCTGTCAGCTAACATCACCAGCATTAAAGACTTTTAAAATAATTAACCTCAAAACTCACTTTCATGTTTGATTGCCTTCTGTTTGTGATCCGATGTAGATTTTGATCACCGTAGAAGGTAGAAATATTTATACCCGATGCAAAAGACTATGCACGCCTACCATTACGGGGGAGAGCCGGGACGATTGAAATGCGGGACGGATGAAACACTGAGATTTCCTTGAAAACCACTCAAAAATTTTGTCAAATTTCGTCGACACTTTTCAGATAAATGTCGTTTTCTAAGATAAGGTTACAGATAGATTTTTAAATTTTTTTGTGATCAACAACTCACATATGTGTTCTCTTAGTATCATGTGTTATTCGGTACAAATATAGCATGATTTTAGTAAAATTTGACTTTGAACGGTAGTTGTGCTTTTGTTACATCAAATTTCGAGACGTACGGTTGACGTACGGTTTCGTACATCAAATTTCGTTCGCACGTACAGCACGCAATGCCTACCATACCCGCAAAAACATTTCTTCTTTACATCGTGCCATTTTGGAGTTAAAGCCGCTAAGCTGTTTTTGAGTGTGATAAGTGAATTCTTTCGGTCGGTACTTTTTTTTTTACTGACAAGTTGTATTTATTGTTTGATGTGCCATTGTAATGATAATAAAGCAGGTGTATTAGTACTGCAACACACCCTTAAGTGTGCATTATCAGAGTTTTTTAGTTTAAGGGCAAAAGAGGTTTAAATGGCAGGAGGCGCTGTCGGGACACTGTCCCGGCCGCACCTCCTGCCAGTTAAACCTGGTCATAGCCTATACTGTTCATAGAATCATATACTGTTCCTAGACTTGTGTTTCTTTTAATGCAAATTCTCATTTTTCTCACATGTTATCTCTTTAATAATCATCAATTGTCCAATCTTCAATAAATTTCATTTATCGTCTTCTGGTTGACCTCGTTTTCTTCATAATAACAGGCTATTCAACTAGCAAACACTCAATATGACTCAAGGAAGAAATGTAAGAAAATGAATTGTAAACGGATTTGTCTGTCTTCGTCAAAATAGCCTGTTAGAAAGATTACAAAATGTCTTTAATGCTGATGTTAGCTGGTATATGAAATCATCCGCGGTGTTTCTGTCTCTGACTTCGTAACTACTCCTCAAGGCCCCAGTTGGCCCGCTTTGGACCAAGGTATTCGGTAGGCCAAAAAACCCTGGCAGTTGACCCAGAGGAAGCCCGAAAGTGACAGTGGAAACGTGACTGCACAGGTGAAATTTTGCACAGCCATGCACAATTGCTAACAGCTCTTTTTCAACTTATGCATAGTTTTGTTCACAGTCTATCAGTGCTCTCGAGCCATACGCTACTGGCTGTCCCTCCTGAAGAATCACAGAATAGAAGAATCACAGCTAGGCCTTCTGAGCTGGCATCCTCAGACAAGGTAACTGGCTTGCTCACATCATAAAATTACAACACTGGTGCTGAGCTCACTAGCACTTTCAGGCGATTGAAGCTGTCTTGTTGTTCACTATCCCAGTGCCAGTGTTTCTCCTTCCAGCAGCTTTCTGAGAGGTGCAGTCACTTCTGAAAGATTTGGGATGAACTTTGCTAAGTACTGCAACATGCCTAAGAACCTCTGCAGGGCTGACTTGTCCTGTGGCTCCGGCATCTCAAGAATAGCTCTCACTTTTTCCTTGTCAGGTTTCAGTCCGTCTTTGCTCAGCACATGACTTATGTTTAGCAGATTTCACTTTGGCCAATCTTGCATTTGTCTTTGCTCAGTTTTAGGTTTATGCTTCTCAGTTTCTCTAACAGCTTCCTCAGTCTGCTGTATATGAGTCTTACATTAACAACTCCTTCCAGATGCTGAGACAAACATCTTTGGAACACCTCTGGAGCTGATGAAATCCCAAAAGGAAGCCTTGTAAAACATGTACCTCTCTAAGGGTGTATTAAATGTACAGAGTTTAGAAGTGTCATCACCCAGCTGGATCTGTAAAATCCCTGATTTGCATCCACCACAGAGAACATCTTGGCACTTGGCATTTCTGCAACAAGTTCCTCAAGCATTTTAGGAGGATAGTGTTCCCTTCGTATTGCTCTGTTTAGATCTTGAGGTTCTATACAGATCCTAATCTTGTTGGGTTTTACTATTGTCACCATACTATTTACCCATTCTGTGGGCTCAGTCTGTTTTTTAATGACACCCATCTCTTTTTTTTTACATTTCAGTTCTCTTTCAATGTCTTTTTTTAAGGCCACTGTGAATCAATTGCATGACCTCAGGCTATATCTGAATGTGGTGGACTTCCAGAACACAACCCAGTCCTGTGAACAAATCTTCAAATTGACTGAGAATATATTTTTAGGTGTCTCTTTTTATTCCATGCATCCTTTTTATTACTCACAATGTGTTGCACGATTTTCTTCCCAGAGTTGCACTGGCATTTTGCTCTATGACCTGAAATTCAAGAGTGTACAGCTTGGCTGCATTCGAAATCACATACTTCCCTACTATATAGCCGGTGAAAAACAGTATGTGACAAAATAAGTATGTCCAAATTCACAGTACTCATAAAAGAGCAGGCAAAAAGTACCCAGATGACCTACTACTTCCAGCAAGATTCTGAAGTGTGCATACGATGGAAACTTTCCTATCCCATGAGGCAGTGAAGTGATGCAACCGACGCTGGTAGGTCACATGATAATGACAACATGGCAGATGTAGTACGTCTATATTACATTCATACTACACACATTCATACTATATAGAATATACTTTATTAACAGTCGTGAAGTAATTACTTATTTAAAACAAGTACCTACTCAAGAGAGTGTGATTTCGGACACAGCCCTTGTCTTTGTACTGGCATTCAAGGTATTGCTGACCAAAGGGCCTGATCTTGTGACCCGGATACGTCACTAGTCTCCATCGTGATTCACTCATGTAACTTCTGTCAATCTTTAACGCATCCAGTTCTCGCACTGATATGACATTACAATCTGCACCTGTGTCTTAGGGTGTATTAACACCTGTCTTGTTTGGTTCGATTGAATCAAACTCAAGTTTGTTTCCCCCCTTGGGCACGTGTGAATACAGCAATCGCACTCGGTTGCGGACCAAACAACTGGTCTCGGTCCGGTTCCAAACGAACTCTGGTACGGCGCACATAAGAGCATACTCTCTCCGCCGCAACCGTCATCTTCTTCGCAAAATCCTAATTACGATATCGTATAGATAGATGACTGTGGCAAGCAGGACGAGGGCCGTGAGAGAATGAGCGAGAATGAGAATGAGCACGGAGGAGGAGCTACGGAACCAAAAAAGGAAGAGAGCGACGACAGTGAAGGACGAGAGAGGACCAGTCCTGGACTTTTTAGTTCTGTTTTTTTTATGTGTGTGCAGCAGTCGTCCGTGAGGGGCTGCCGTTTTTACTTTCGTTTTGTGTTTGTTTTATTATTAATTTGTTTAAATGTTTGCCGGTTCCCGCCTCCTTCCCATAACAACATACTTTGTTACAATAACACTGTATCATATGATGCTCATAAGTTTCTTTGTATTGCGTTAGTAACTGATAAGTGATAACACCAAACACCAAAGAATAAAAATTGCACTATGAAAGATCACCATGATTAGCCTGTTTTTGGACATCCTGCTTTTCCCTGCTTGATAATTCCGATTCCAAGAATTCTGCAGTTAATTGTTTCTCTGTTTGTGTGCTTATATGCAGGCTTTGCATATATGTCTGTATGCAGGGCATTTTTTGGCTTGTGTTTAAATCCACTTCTTGTGCATTCTGTTAGGGATTAATCTTTCTTTGGCTGAACACATTCGTTTTCCTTTTTCACATTCTTCTGCTTGTGAATTTTTTGCATGGGAATTTCTGTTTACTCTTGCAGTGATTTTAATAGGTTTTGACTCCCTTCACTGACACGGCAAATATCCACTTCCCTCTGTAGGGTTAAAGAAAATAGTTAACTTAAAAATTAAAATACTGTCATCATTTACTCACCCTCAAGTAGTTTCAAACCAAATGAATTTGAAAATTAAGTTTCAAATAAATGTTTTCTTCTTCTGCTGAAGACAATATTGATATTTTTAAGAATGTCGTTAACCAGACAGTTGATGGACCCCATTGACTTCCATAGTATTTTTTTTTCTCCTGCCTCTGATCTGGTCAGTTGTGATACCACAAACAATCCGGTCCGGTATAAGTGACTTGGTAAGTTCTCCAAATTCACAATCCTTCGCTTTATTCTTTAAGTCCGTCAGTAGAAATACCCTGTACCTTGTGTCAAAAATGATTTATGGCCCCCTTAATTTATTGTTTTATGACATGTGTTTATGACCGGATGTGTGTACATATTGGGGGTTTTATGACGAGCTTCGTGATTCCGGAATTTTTATGCTTGTGTGTTTTATGATTGTAATCTGGTTGCCGTGAGAGGAAACGTTTTTGTTGGAGGGGTGTTTTTATTATGGATAAAATTGACAGAAGTCCGAAATTATGAATATGAGAGATCTGTCATGGATTTGTTTTTCAGAGGTGTTTTGACTGCAAACTGCTTGGTGTGACAAGGAAGTGAATATATATATATATTTTTTTTTTTTGCAGGGATGTTTTTATTATTGGTGACAGATAATTTCCACAGATTGGTGAAATGGAAGTTAATGTTTTTTTGCAGGGATGTTTTTATTGTTGGTGGATAATGTTCACAGAATGGTGAAATTATGTACATGAAGAAATCTGTCATGGATTTGTTTTTCAGATGACAATGCAGCTTCCATAATGTCTGTGGGGAGAATAAAAACGGGTGAATGAAATTAAGAAATAGCATAGACAAATTGACAATTGACCAGTGACAGTAACACCAGTGACAATTTTCATGAAAAATACCATATCTTGTCAATCATGGTATACTAACTAAATGAAGTTGTTTATTCCATAAGTATTCTAGTTTATTTTTATTTTTACATCCCCCTAACAGTAAAGTGGGTCATACCAGTGAGTTCAACTAAAGCTTCATATGAAATCATGAGATAAATGAGAAGATTTTTGATAACTGAAAAGAGGCCATGGGCCTTTCTTCACAGATATTCATGAATTTGGAAGAAGGAAGTCGAGTGATGTCATCAGTATGATTTTTATTTTAAAATATTAGATTTTTGTTGAACGGTAACGCCAGTGACACAACTCCAGGGGACCACTACTTTCAAATATTAAAAATCAAATATTGCCACATAGATGGCTCAAGACGACGTAATTGTTCAAATAACATATTGTTTTATTTTAAAATGTAAAGAAATTGTAACCCTAAAGTGTTTTTCAAGTGTGATATTTCTGTAAAGGCTAGGGACAGAAAATGGACGTTGCCTTAAAATCACCCAGAAATGATTTTGCATAAATTTTACCCGAGCTATTATTTTACATAACAGCATCTGTTCAAAACTTTACAATTTTAAAGCAAAAACTGTGCTTAGTCATCTTAAATCTTATTTATCCAAAGATATTCAAACAGTATTTTGTCCACCGACACACACCAGCATGATGTATTTGTGGCATGCGTATGTATCTGTATATGCGTGCGTGTATGAAAAAGTATCCTAAATGAAAACCGTGCAACCCAGTGTCACAAAAAGACTTGTAGGCTATATATGCATTATAATTAGATTTTCCACTTTAAAGTGTTAGTTTCTTTTGTTCGTGAATTTTTTTTTAAAAGATTTTTTCTAAATAAAAATCTGTACATTTATTCACGTTTATATTATTTTTGTCTATTTAAATTCTATTTACAAACTCACCACACACACACACACACACTAATGGCCAATAGCTGTAATTTATTGAAAGCCGTCTTTCTTCTGAAAAAGATGACACCTTACACTTGAAGAGCGCACACTGTTTTAGAATTTTATAGTCAAAAACAAATTATGTGAAAATCACCAATTGTAGCTTCAGATTCTAAAGGGTTAATTCACTGTTCTCAAACCAAGCTCATGCTCCACTCGTCACAACGGTGGTAACCCCCAAAAAAACTAAATACCAGAAACTTTTCTAAACTATAGCAAAACAAAACATTAATCATTACTAAATCTCCCACTATAACATTAATCAGGTACAAAACAGTTTTAGCATTTACTCTCCCCTTTAAGTGTCATGGCAAAGCATGCTGGGGAATAGAGATCCCAGTTTCAGTTAAATTTAAGTTTGTCTAATTAAAAGAAACAAGTTCATAGAACTCAAAACAATTAAACAATTCAATATAATTAAAATGTGTAAGTTTTGTGAACTCAAAAGAAAAGAAAGTTCTTAATACTCATAAAAGTTAATTTGATTGAACTAATTTGTATAATTTAAGTTGGCCCTACTCAACCAATTCATTATTTTGAGCGTTAGGGTTTACAGAAAATCAGCACACATAAGCCTCTGTGGTCCATGATGTAGCATAAGTAAATGTACTCGTCTTCAGGTCTTCAGAAGTCATAACTTCAGGGGTCAGTGGGGATCCCGAGAATATTTAATTTCCCTTAAAACCAAAGATTAAGCTAAAAGACACTAGTTTCCAGTGTTCCCTACCAAAATCAAATAGTGTATAAAATTTGTATTACACATTTTTTGTTGTGTTCTGACACAATTTCATTAATTGGTACTTTTTCTTTTATAAAATGTACTTTTCTTACATCTACAAAGTTTCAATTTCAATTCATTTTCCTAGCAAGTATAAAGTAAAAATATGATAAATATGCCTGACGCAATGTTTTAAGAATTAGCTGTTGCAATACTCCAAACAGTTCCTCACACAATGACACCATTAAGGACGGTCAACGGCTCATTCGGTGAAAACACAGCATGTGTAAGGTAGTTTTCCAAATATCCCCCCAAAACAAAGACCGTATGTTTTGTATTACACTTTTCAAATGATATTCTAGCTTTAAAGTTAGAATAAAAAAGTTAAAACCAATCATAGCTTCATACCTGGTGTGTTCTGACACAAAGCCATTAACTGGTTATTTTTGTGTTAACTGGTTAAATGTAGCCTACTTATCTTATTTCTACAAATTTCAACTGGATAAATATAGAGTTAACACACGATGAAACAAGTGAATAATGCTTTTTTTTTTTATTTTTTTTTTTTTATGAACAAATACAGCATAAGAAAATTACAAAAATGAAAAAAAATTAACTGCGATATTCTTTTAGGTCTGTCTGCGAAGCGGTCACAAGATACATAACAGGCCCAGTGTGAAAAGTGAGGCCTGATGTTTTTTCTATCACATATACGACGACTGTTACACTTAAAGAGACTTGAAACAGTTGCGTTTGGCTTAAAGGAGAACTCCGGTGAATTTTTAAGTTAATCTTGATCGTTTTACCTTTGTGAGTACTGTCTATAGAAAAAAAAACGAACCGGATCGGTGCTTGCAACGCGGAGCTGTTACAGTTAATGCCCAGAGCTCCCATTCAGCTAAAACGGCAGTTTTGGGGGCATAAACCTAAAGAGTGTATTTGTGCCTCTTAACAGACACAAAATGCAATTAAAATGTCTGTCCAACATGAACAGGGCCCTTACATGACAACAAGATGCGTTTAGCAACTTAGCCATTGTTTAAACTCACCTAAATAGTGTTTTAGACGGCTAGCTGTAGTCTCGCGCTGAAGTCCCGTGGGAACTCAGTAGTAGCCGGAACACGACGCTCCTCCCACCTGCACTATGTGCGCGATTTTTTCCCCCAAACCACTTCAGCGGAAAATCCCGCCCTGCAGCTGATTTAATTGGTTTAGGTTACAGTGACGATTGACATGACCAATGAAAACCTTAGAATCAGCTGCAGGGCGGGATTTCCGCTGAAGTGGTGTGGGGGAAAAAAAAATCACGCGCACTTTTTCCGGCTACTACTGAGTTCCCACGGGACTTCAGCGCGAGACTACAGCTAGCCGTCTAAAACACTATTTAGGTGAGTTTAAACAATGGCTAAGTTGCTAAACGCATCTTGTTGTCATGTAAGGGCCCTGTTCATGTTGGACAGACATTTTAATTGCATTTTGTGTCTGTTAAGAGGCACAAATACACTCTTTAGGTTTATGCCCCCAAAACTGCCGTTTTAGCTGAATGGGAGCTCTGGGCATTAACTGTAACAGCTCCGCGTTGCAAGCACCGATCCGTTTTTTTTTTTTTTTTCTATAGACAGTACTCACAAAGGTAAAACGGTTCTCCTTTAACTCAATATTTTCATGTCGAAAGAACATGTTTCAGTTAAGTAGACCAAAAATAACATTTGATGCTTGCTCAATTTACTTAAGTAAATGAAGTTAATTCAACACGATTCTTTTCAACCGTTTTACTTAATCAATTTGAGTTGAGATAACATAAATGAGTTTAGTTGGGTTAAAATAGCAATAAAGAAGACTAGGAACAGGATTTCCCCTTCCCATCATGCTTTGCACAGGACTGGATAGGGGTGTCAATTTTTATGTGTTTTTCATCATGATAAAAAAAAAAAAAATGGTGACTTGTTAATGTTTAATGTTCGTTTATGCTTATATTTAAAATAACTTCTGATATGTTAGTGTTTTTGGAGGTTGCCATTGTGGTGCGGTGTAGACCATGTGTTTGGGGTGAGGACGTGCTAAGAACAATTAAAGTGGATTTGATAATAATAAAAACAACAACTACTTCAGACATACAATGGATGTAACATAACCGTCTTCTAGCAAATGCCTAACATTAATAGTCTTTATGGAGTAAAGATTTTGTAAAAGGTTTTCTTATTAGATAGCATTTGTAAAAGTTGTCAAATTGCTGAATGCATTCACTAAATAAAATAATCGATTAAATAATTGGATTATTTGTTTTCATTTTTGTTTGATATTAATTTTAGGATAATTGAACTTAATAGTTTTGGACAAAATTAAGAATGTTAACCTGATTCTACTAAATGACATTGAATTAACCTTATGTAATAAACTTAATTCTACTGAAATAAACAATGTTAATTAAATGCCACATAACCCCGTTACGTAGAGCCTGTTGCCAAGTAAATCTACCATATTTTCCAACAAAATTTTGATTAAACATTACACGGTCAAGACATATGCATGGGTGAATTGTTCGCAATAGATCCATAACATACATTTAGAATGGACAGATAGGATGGAATTTTTTTTTGTGCAGACTTTAAGTTAACTTTTACCAAAGATTAAAATGTTAAAGTTCAGCGCCTGAAGTGTTTATTAAATTGTAGCTATAGTGAAATTGAAACACAATGTACCGATTGTATATAACCCTACACGTCGACTTTTAACCAGTAGTCTAAATTCTGAATAAACATATTATGTCTGTAAGATTTGAGGTGTGAAAATTGGATCATGGTTAAACAAACAAATAAACATATAGCCAAAAACACTGAGATAATGTCGAGTAACAGAATAACAGAGGCAAAAACTCAATACATTACAATATCATTCTACAAATAGTGGTTTTGCTGTAACACAATGGTCTTTTCAATACATGTTGGCGTTATGTAACACATATATGGATATAATACACAGCATTGGAAGTTATTAAATCAAGCAAATTCATGTGAATACTGTCGTATATGAACAAATAGAAGACGAGAAGACCTCGAGTTCACTAACATTACATAGGAAACAGATATCCAGGGGAAAGTGTAAAGAAAACACTACACAAAACATTACAATAACACCCGGCATTACAATAAGAATGGTGATGTTAAGAATGAAACCGTGGTAAATAGTTTAAAATAGTCTGTTTTAGAAAAATGAGAACAAAATCAAAGAAACATAACTCAATCTCCATACTGCTAAAACTAATTGCTGTTTTTGTTTTTTGCTTCATAGTCAAAACTTTGTGGTTTATATGTGTACTCACAGTCATGTGACGATACCAGAGCCACTATCACTGGTAATAGCAAACTAATGTGACAGTGACATTCAGTGTAGATTATCTCTTCATTAGCATTTGGTAACGATTGAGCTGTGAGCTGATGCTAATCAATATTTATAATCGTGAAAAATTAAGATATGTTAAACTGATGAGGGACAAAGACTGTTTTTCTTAAAAAAACACACATTGTGAAGACAAACATGACAAATTGTCTATCTGTGACACCTTGACTCGTAATGCGTAACTTAATTGAGGGATTTGTTTTAAGTGTAACAGTCGTCGTATATGTGATAGAAAAACCATCAGGCCTCACTTTTCACACTGGGCCTGTTATGTGTCTTGTGACCGCTTCGCAGACAGACCTAAAAGAATTTCGCAGTTAAAATCTTTTCATTTTTGTAATTTTCTTATGCTGTATTTGTTCATTAAATAAAAAATAAAAAAAGCATTATTCACTTGTTTCATCGTGTGTTAACTCTATATTTATCCGGTTGAAATTTGTAGAAATAAGATAAGTAGGCTACATTTAACCAGTTAACACAAAAATAACCAGTTAATGGCTTTGTGTCAGAACACACCAGGTATGAAGCTATGATTGGTTTTAACTTTTTTATTCTAACTTTAAAGCTAGAATATCATTTGAAAAGTGTAATACAAAACATACGGTCTTTGTTTTGGGGGGATATTTGGAAAACTACCTTACACACGCTGTGTTTTCACCGAATGAGCCGTTGACCGTCCTTAATGGTGTCATTGTGTGAGGAACTGTTTGGAGTATTGCAACAGCTAATTCTTAAAACATTGCGTCAGGCATATTTATCATATTTTTACTTTATACTTGCTAGGAAAATGAATTGAAATTGAAACTTTGTAGACGTAAGAAAAGTACATTTTATAAAAGAAAAAAGTACCAATTAATGAAATTGTGTCAGAACACAACAAAAAATGTGTAATACAAATTGTATACACTATTTGATTTTGGTAGGGAACACTGGAAACTAGTGTCTTTTAGCTTAATCTTTGGTTTTAAGGGAAATTAAATATTCTCGGGATCCCCACTGACCCCTGAAGTTATGACTTCTGAAGACCTGAAGACGAGTACATTTACTTATGCTACATCATGGACCACACAGGCTTATGTGTGCTGATTTTCTGTAAACCCTAACGCTCAAAATAATGAATTGGTTGAGTAGGGCCAACTTAAATTATACAAATTAGTTAATCAATCAAATTATATAATCAAATTAACTTTTATGAGTATTAAGAACTTTCTTTTCTTTTGAGTTCACAAAACTTACACATTTTAATTATATTGAATTGTTTAATTGTTTTGAGTTCTATGAACTTGTTTCTTTTAATTAGACAAACTTAAATTTAACTGAAACTGGGATCTCTATTCCCCAGCATGCTTTGCCATGACACTTAAAGGGGAGAGTAAATGCTAAAACTGTTTTGTACCTGATTAATGTTATAGTGGGAGATTTAGTAATGATTAATGTTTTGTTTTGCTATAGTTTAGAAAAGTTTCTGGTATTTAGTTTTTTTGGGGGTTACCACCGTTGTGACGAGTGGAGCATGAGCTTGGTTTGAGAACAGTGAATTAACCCTTTAGAATCTGAAGCTACAATTGGTGATTTTCACATAATTTGTTTTTGACTATAAAATTCTAAAACAGTGTGCGCTCTTCAAGTGTAAGGTGTCATCTTTTTCAGAAGAAAGACGGCTTTCAATAAATTACAGCTATTGGCCATTAGTGTGTGTGTGTGTGTGTGGTGAGTTTGTAAATAGAATTTAAATAGACAAAAATAATATAAACGTGAATAAATGTACAGATTTTTATTTAGAAAAAATCTTTTTTTTAAAAATCACGAACAAAAGAAACTAACACTTTAAAGTGGAAAATCTAATTATAATGCATATATAGCCTTCAAGTCTTTTTGTGACACTGGGTTGCACGGTTTTCATTTAGGATACTTTTTCATACACCCACACATATACAGATACATACGCACGCCACAAATACATCATGCTGGTGTGTGTCGGTGGACAAAATACTGTTTGAATATCTTTGGATAAATAAGATTTAAGATGACTAAGCACAGTTTTTGCTTTAAAATTGTAAAGTTTTGAACAGATGCTGTTATGTAAAATAATAGCTCGGGTAAAATTTATGCAAAATCATTTCTGGGTGATTTTAAGGCAACGTCCATTTTCTGTCCCTAGCCTTTACAGAAATATCACACTTGAAAAACACTTTAGGGTTACAATTTCTTTACATTTTAAAATAAAACAATATGTTATTTGAACAATTACGTCGTCTTGAGCCATCTATGTGGCAATATTTGATTTTTAATATTTGAAAGTAGTGGTCCCCTGGAGTTGTGTCACTGGCGTTACCGTTCAACAAAAATCTAATATTTTAAAATAAAAATCATACTGATGACATCACTCGACTTCCTTCTTCCAAATTCATGAATATCTGTGAAGAAAGGCCCATGGCCTCTTTTCAGTTATCAAAAATCTTCTCATTTATCTCATGATTTCATATGAAGCTTTAGTTGAACTCACTGGTATGACCCACTTTACTGTTAGGGGGATGTAAAAATAAAAATAAACTAGAATACTTATGGAATAAACAACTTCATTTAGTTAGTATACCATGATTGACAAGATATGGTATTTTTCATGAAAATTGTCACTGGTGTTACTGTCACTGGTCAATTGTCAATTTGTCTATGCTATTTCTTAATTTCATTCACCCGTTTTTATTCTCCCCACAGACATTATGGAAGCTGCATTGACATCTGAAAAACAAATCCATGACAGATTTCTTCATGTACATAATTTCACCATTCTGTGAACATTATCCACCAATAATAAAAACATCCCTGCAAAAAAACATTCACTTCCATTTCACCAATCTGTGGAAATTATCCGTCACCAATAATAAAAACATCCCTGCAAAAAAAAAAAATATATATATATATTCACTTCCTTGTCACACCAAGCAGTTTGCAGTCAAAACACCTCAAAAAAACAAAAAAAAAACATGACAGATCTCTCATATTCATAATTTCGGACTTCTGTGAATATTATCCATAATAAAAACACCCCTCCAACAAAAACGTTTCCCCTCACACCAACCAGATTACAATCATAAAACACACAACCATAAAAATTCCGGAATCACGAAGGTCGTCATAAAACCCCCAATATGTACACACATCCGGTCATAAACACATGTCATAAAACAATAAATCAAGGGGGCCATAAATCATTTTGACACAAGGTACAGGGTATTTCTACTTCCGTCACATAAGCATTAATCGACTCTGTTTGGCCTTGTGCTCTAATAAAGAACAAATATCTTGGGTGTGTCAGGTTTTTCCATGGTTCGCAGTATTTGGTAAACAGCTCTTTTAACGTCTTGAAGTTGTCAACCTCATCAAACGTAAACGTGTTGAATACCTTGATTGCATCGTCTCCTGCAACTGTCAGGGTTCTATCACTTCTGTCTAGTCTATTTCTTGGTTTTGTGACAGAGCCCTGACACTCCTGTTTTGTGTTGGGATTCCGACATTCATGCTCCGCGTGTTTGTATTCTGTTATGAGCGCACAGGATGAGCTTTCGCTTGTTCATAGCACGCAGCTCGTGTTTACATCGGCCGCATGCTTTAATGTCATGTTTTGTCTTGTATTGTGTAACACACAGGTTGTGTTTTACACTGGCTGTGTGCTTTCATGTTGTCATGTTTTGTGTGAACTTGTGAGCGTCCCACAAGGCCTGAAGCCTGCTGTCGGCCCAGAGGCCGTTCCCAAACTCCTTGCCTTGCCGGCGCCGCCCAAGCTCCTTGCTCTGCCGCCTCCGTCCATGATGCGAGTCATGTCTGTTCCGCTCAAGCTCCTGGAGGCTGTTCCTGAGCAGCCCGCTGTCGTCCCTGAGCCACACACTCTCACAGAAATGGCCAAGGATGCCACCCCAGAGCCGCCCGAGTGTCTTGCCCTGCCTGCTTCACCTAAACTCCCTGCACCACCCTGGCCCTCAGCCAGGGCTCCAGACCCGTCGGAACCTGCCTGGTCTGTCCCTCTGGCACCGCCCTGGTCCTCTGACAGGTTTCCAGGTTTCCCTGGCCTTCTGTCAGGACTCTAGCCCTGCCTGAGCCTCCCTGGCTCAACCCTCCCAGCCCTCCCTGGTCTCTGCTAAAGACTTCCTGGACTGTCATGATAGCCCTGACTTGACTCCCCTCCCTCCCTCCCTGTTTTTTGATCTGCCCGTCTTGTGTTGTCTGTTGGTGAGTTGTCATGTTTCTGTCTTGTTTTTTGGTGTTTTTTGGTGGCGCCAGGTGGCGTCCCTTTAGAGGAGGGGTAGTGTCAGGGTTCTGTCACTTCTGTCTAGTCTATTTCTTGGTTTTGTGACAGAGCCCTGAAACTCCTGTTTTGTCTTGACTGTGTGCCTTGTTTCATGTGCGGGGCGTGGTGTTTGGATCCCGGCACGTGGGCCTAGTTTGGTTTCGGTTCTGTGTCGGGATTCAGACATTCATGCTCCGCATGTTTGTGTTCTGTTATGAGCGCACAGGATGAGCTTTCGCTCATTCTCGTGTGCTCTGTATTGTTGTGTGAGTGTGCGGTTTCGAGTTCGCTTGAACCGTACGCTCTTTTGTCCACGGGCTTTCATGTCATGTTTTGTCTTGTACTGTGCAGCATACAGGTTGTGTTTTACACTAGCTGTGTGCTTTCATGTTGTCATGTTTTGTGTGAACACGTGGCTTATGAGTGTTCTCTTTGGCTGCGTGTTCATGTCTCGTTTTGTGTTAGCACATGACTTGTGATTTGTTTTACTGGCTATGTGCGTGTTTTTGTCATGTTTAGTGTGAGAACATGGCTTGTCATGTATGTTTCCTTGTGCCATGTGCTCTCCTGTCGATTGTCTAGTCCCTCCCATCTTGTTATCTGATTATTGATTTGCCCCACCTGTCGTCCCTCGTTACCTGCTTTGTTTGCTTTCCTTTATTTATTATGACCGCCGCTAGCGTAGCTAGCGAAAGCGGTCATATAGGGATTGTCAAAGTTTTTTTTTTTTTTTTTTTCGTCACCTTACTGAATTTTTCGTCAACGATACCAGGGACACCGAAGCACCGGGGAACATGAAATTTGGTGGGCATGTAGCCCCACTAGACTTCTACGGAAAAATTTCGTTTGGTCCCCGGGGGCCACTCCCCCCCCGCGCTGGGCCCCCCCAAAACCAAAAAAATGCAGTTTTTCCTAAATAACTACCTGAACCGTGGCACCGAGGATGAAGAAATTTTTATGGTATGTTGGTCTACTAGACTTTTACGGAAAAATTTCGTTTGGTCCCCGGGGGCCACTTCCCCCCCCGCGCTGGGGCCCCCGTAAATTTTTCGGCAACGATACCAGGGACACCGAAGCACCGGGGAACATGAAATTTGGTGGGCATGTAGCCCCACTACACTTCTACGGAAAAATTTCGTTTGGTCCCCGGGGGCCACTCCCCCCCCCGCGCTGGGCCCCCCCAAACCCAAAAAAATGCAGTTTTTCCTAAATAACTACCTGAACCGTGGCACCGAGGATGAAGACATTTTTATGGTATGTTGGTCTACTAGACTTTTACGGAAAAATTTCGTTTGGTCCCCGGGGGCCACTTCCCCCCCCTGCGCTGGGGCCCCCGTAAATTTTTCGTCAACGATACCAGGGACACCGAAACACCGGGGAACATGAAATTTGGTGGGCATGTAGCCCCACTAGACTTCTACGGAAAAATTTCGTTTGGTCCCCGGGGGCCACTCCCCCCCCCCCCCCGCGCTGGGCCCCCCCAAACCCCAAAAAATTCAGTTTTTCCTAAATAACTACCTGAACCGTGGCACCGAGGATGAAGACATTTTTATGGTATGTTGCTCTTAAGGGCCCACATCAACCTAGCCCATAATCACTCATTTGTGATTTGCGCCCCTCCCATAAAAAATGAAAATGCAATATTATTCTGCTTTAATCGCCCCTATCTTCAGTGGAGATGTTCAGAACTGCACCCTATTTCATGTGTATGATTAACTTGACATCCTCTGGGGGTATCCTCTGCTAAGTTTTGTAGAATTTCATCCATGGGGGGGTATAAAATAAATTCATTTATGTGCACATTTAGTGACTGTACACTCATCGGCCTGTAGATGGTGCTGTTGAGCGAAGGGTTGCTGGTTTAGGATGATACTGTCACACACACACATGCAGGAATACAAACAAACGCAAGCATGCACACACACTGACATCCACACGCACAGACACACACCCATACACACACATACAAATCCACATGCACAGACACACACACACAAACACACACGCGCACACATGTACGCACACATACATACACGCACAGACACACACACACACACACAGACACACACATACACAAACACACACACACACACACACACACACACACACACACACACAGACAGACATGCACATACTATTACTTTTTTTAGGTATATACATAAACACGCAATACAGCCAAATTACTCCACGTCATTTATTTTTGTGGAAAGCCAGTGCAGGCCTGAGCGGCGGTCATATTTTGTACCGCGATGCGGTACATCTAGTTCTCCTTGTGTTTCCTTATGGAGGTATTTTTGGTGCAAAACTACTGAACGCCTGTGACAGTGGAATTTGAAGTTGTAGAGAATAGCCACACATGTGTATCAGTAAATTTGAAGTCACAGAGAGAAATGTTTTAAGAGTTGCAAACTTGTAGACTTTTTTTTATCTTCCACAAACACAACACAACAGTTACACCTTCTCAAATTCTTCATTGCAGGTGCACAAATCCTATTCTACAAATCACAAATTAAGAAACTCATACGCTCACATTTTTGCTACAGCAGTGAATATGGTGCAAAACGCATTTACACCCCGCATCAAGAAATGTGAAGTCACGGAGAAATTTTGCTCATCTGCAAATCAGTATGTGAATTCATCCAATGAGAGTTGCACACTTGTAGAATATGTTCTCACAAATGTCTTGTATATTTTTCTAGCACAAACACAAGTACCGGTACATAACTACAGCTGCTTGAATCTGCTGCGACGAATCTCAAACACTGTTTTTCGCTTTCAGGTGACAAGTTTCGCGCGCTCTCCCTTTTGCACCAAGTGCACCGTGAAATGTGGGGCAAAAGTGAGTTGTGCATCTGTAGAGGCAGTGGGCGGAGCCTACATGAATATTCATGAGTTTCCCGGGCATGCGCGTGGAACTGCTCATTCTAGTTCACGCTCCTCGTTTCTCAGCAGGTTTAATGGATTATTTCAAAAAAGGTAAATAGTTTCAGCGCGAACTTAAACTACAATTGTGTATCGTTTTGTTAAATTCATAATGTTTTTATTAATTCGTCACTGACTGAATGATTGCTGGCATTCACTTCGTGTAGGCCTATATACAGTAGCTACAGCAAACTTCAACTCGCCGTATAAATTGCACCTTGCGAAGCTTTAAAACTTACTAATTATTATCATTTGTTGATTGCAATAAATTAAATAAACCTTCACAAATGTATCTGTGGGCTAACACTTTTTAAAATATATATAATATATCCTGGTGTGATTGTTCTTAAATTCTTGTTCGTTTAAATAAGCCAAATCATTTAAGACCAAACTCAAGCATGAATGTGTTGCTTTAATACATATGTACAATTTGGATTAAACAAAATTGTATGGACAAAAGTGGATAAATTACATTTGATACAACTAGGTTTCTGTAAATGAGAAACAAAAAACACTTAACATTATTTTACGGAATATAATAAGCCACCAATTTGATGTTCTAAAAAAATATATATTTACAAACATACTGGCAAAATAATGTAACAATATTATTTTTAATGTTTTGATTGCAAGGTGTGCTGGTTTTGATTTAATAATATATACACGGTTCAAAAGTTTGGTATTAGTAAGGTTCTAAGGTAAGGTACCTCTAAGGTACCAAGACTACATTTATCTGAAAAACAGTAATATTGTGAAATATTTTTATCAACTGTTTTCTATTTTAATGTTTTTAAAAATATATTGTGATGGCAGAGCTCATTTTACTCTAGATTTCAGTGTCACATGACCCTTCAGAAATCATTCTAATACTGATTTGCTGCTCAAGAAACATTTCTGATTATTATCACAGTTGAAAATGGTTGTGCTGCTTAATGAAGTGTGGAAATTGACCTTGCCTGCTATAAAAGTATAACATTTCTTAAATCATAGTGATTCCAAACTTTTGTCATGCAAATCTTAAATACCAGAATGTCATGTTTTAACATTGATCCAACAAAGTTTAAAGGTTTCATTTTCAAGAGTTCAAGTCAGAAGTAGATCAGGCATTTGTATCAATGGTCATCATTGTGTATCATCCAGGCACACAGAGCAACACATAAGGTCAAAGAAAGAACATGACTAAGAGAAACATCAGTGTAGGGTGCAAAATGTTTATTTGGACATGGATATGGTTGTGGAGTTATTTCCCAGACATTATTGCCAGAGATGACACAGTTGTAAAGCTTCATAAGGTAAGGTATCAGAAGAGCTTAGCAATAAATAAATTAAATGGTAATGGTTCATGTATTTAGGAATATTCTGCTCTTCTGTTGGAAATAAGTGTTGCTGTAATCATTCAGGTGTTCTGGAATTTTTGGTTTTACGGTAAAAGTGGAACGTTATTTTTTTATTTTATTTTTTTATTGCAGTGACATTCAACAAATGATAACAAAAGACAGTTTAAAGCATTGCAATGTACAGAGGAAAAGCACAACGAAATGAACGAGTTGAAGTTTGCTGTGCTTTATAAACTAGGCCTACACGAAGTGAATGCCAGCAATCATTTAGTCATTAACGAATACACAAAACGTGCAAACTAATAAAAACATTATGAACTTTATGAAATGATACACAATTGTAGTTTAAGTTCGCGCTGAAACTATATTTACCTTTTTTTAAATAATCCATTAAACCTGCTGAGAAACGAGGAGCGTGAACTAGAATGAGCAGTTCCACGCGCATGCTCTTATTCCGTAAAATAATGTTAAGTGTTTTTTGTTTCTCATTTACAGAAACCTAGTTGTATCAAATGTAATTTATCCACTTTTGTCCATACAATTTTGTTTAATCCAAATTGTACGTATGTATTAAAGCAACACATTCATGCTTGAGTTTGGTCTTAAATGATTTGGCTTATTTAAACGAACAAGAATTTAAGAACAATCACACCAGGATATATTATTTTAAAAAGTGTTAGCCCACAGATACATTTGTGAAGGTTTATTTAATTTATTGCAATCAACAAATGATAATAATTAGTAAGTTTTAAAGCTTCGCAAGGTGCAATTTATACGTCGAGTTGAAGTTTGCTGTAGCTACTGTATATAGGCCTACACGAAGTGAATGCCAGCAATCATTCAGTCAGTGACGAATTAATAAAAACATTATGAATTTAACAAAACGATACACAATTGTAGTTTAAGTTCGCGCTGAAACTATTTACCTTTTTTGAAATAATCCATTAAACCTGCTGAGAAACGAGGAGCGTGAACTAGAATGAGCAGTTCCACGCGCATGCCCGGGAAACTCATGAATATTCATGTAGGCTCCGCCCACTGCCTCTACAGATGCACAACTCACTTTTGCCCCACATTTCACGGTGCACTTGGTGCAAAAGGGAGAGCGCGCGAAACTTGTCACCTGAAAGCGAAAAACAGTGTTTGAGATTCGTCGCAGCAGATTCAAGCAGCTGTAGTTATGTACTTGTGTTTGTGCTAGAAAAATATACAAGACATTTGTGAGAACATATTCTACAAGTGTGCAACTCTCATTGGATGAATTCACATACTGATTTGCAGATGAGCAAAATTTCTCCATGACTTCACATTTCTTGATGCGGGGTGTACATGCGTTTTGCACCATATTCACTGCAGCAACTGTAGCAAAAATGTGAGCGTATGAGTTTCTTAATTTGTGATTTGTAGAATAGGATTTGTGCACCTGCAATGAAGAATTTGAGAAGGTGTAACTGTTGTGTTGTGTTTGTGGAAGATAAAAAAAAGTCTACAAGTTTGCAACTCTTAAAACATTTCTCTCTGTGACTTCAAATTTACTGATACACATGTGTGGCTATTCTCTACAACTTCAAATTCCACTGTCACAGGCGTTCAGTAGTTTTGCACCAAAAATACCTCCATATTTCCTGTCCATGCCGAGTCTAGTTGAAGGCTTACCACCTGTCTAGTTTTCCCTCACAGGGTAGTGTTTGTTTGTTTGTTTGTTTGTTTGTTTGTTTGTTTGTTTACATTTTTTACCTAATTAATAATACCCATTGTCCTGCACTTGAGTCCTTGCTACTTTCATCTACCCAAACCCTGACAGCAACGTGCAGAAAAGTGTCAAACTTAATTTTTTCCAACTTCTTTTTTCACGAGATTGCGCTTGTGATAAGATACAGTTCAAATTGCTGGATCCAATATCTCCAGTTCTCGGCTAATAAATATGATTAAGACATGTAATATTGTTGCATGAAAATGCTTAAACTTCTGTCTTGTACCTCAGGTTTGAAAGGCCTGCAGCATGGCGTGTGCACGGCAATCTGCTATTGAGTTCCTCAAAAACGCCAGGAGAAACCTGGTGACCCATATGAAGAACCTTCCTCTGATCATTGAGAATCTTTATCAGCAGAGGGTTTTCAATGACCATGAGGTCGATGATCTCAAAGCCGAGATGACAGAGTTTGATAAAGCCAGATGTATATTGGATTGGGTCATTAAGAAAGGGAAAATGGCATGCTATGAATTACTCAGGATTTTGGATGTCACTAAGAACAAGACATTACATCCTGATTTACACTCCTGGATCAGCTGTTTTCCCTTCAGATGGGAAGATACAGAGTTCAGCTATTCATTTGGTGAGTAGATAAATGAAAAACATTTCAATAAAAAGACAGTAAATTAACACATTTCAATACAAATCTTGGTTTTTGTTGCTGTCTCAGGTACAAAGCCCTGTCAAAACTACCAAACAGCACTCAAGAAGAAAGCAAAAAGGAGTCTGAAGGACCAAAGAGAATGTTGTGGTAAATATCGGGATGACAAGGCACAAATAAATTTCCATTTTATACCTGTTGTTTTAGAGACAGACTCTGTGGTGAAAACTCCTCAATGCAAAATAAAATGGAAAAACAAAAAAGGCAAAAAGCTACGGCCCAAAAAGCTGATCTCTTACATTCCTACTGTGCAACAAGCACTTTCACCTGTGGATCTGCTGAGATGCCAAGATAAGAACATCCTCCTCATAGGCAAACCTGGAATAGGAAAGACTACAGTTGTCCAGGAAATGTTGCATCTGTGGGCAGAGAAAGATGACCGAGAGCTGGACTACATGTTTTACATTGATGAAAGTACTTTGGCTCACAGTTCTAGCATTGCCAATTTGGAGTCTTTTTTCTTTGACGTATATTTAAAACCAATGGAAAAAGACAGAAAGGTCGTGTTTCAAGATATTGAGGAAAACTCTGAGAATGTTGTCATTGTATTTGATGGCGTAGTAGATTTAAAAGAAAATTACACATTATGGAAGATCATGAACCGCGAGCTCCTGCCTGATGCCAAGATTATAATAACATGCAGATCAGAGGTGGAATATGATCCACTTTTCTCCGACTGGCCGACACGGAAAGTGTATGTCCAAGGATTCAGTGAAGAGTCTATCAACGCTTACTATCAGAAGATGTTGGGTCACGATCCTGTTCTTCTAGATGTTGTTTTGAAGAATCAAGAGCTGTTCAGTCTCAGCCATGTGCCAATGTATGCATTCATGATTGTAGACTTGATTCAATTTAAAAACGACAACGTTTTCAACCATCCAAACACAGTCACAGAAATGTACATCCACATTTTCCGTGTTGCTGTCAAGAAACAAATTGATCAAATAGATAAATACTTGAAAGACATCAAAGATCAGGTTTATTTTTTGATGGAAAAGGCATTCAATGCAACTATGCAGAAAACCCTAAACCTTACTAGCTGTAATGAGACAGACATTTCTTGTGCGTTTCTGAAGATGATCAAAAGAAAAGACTCGCCAACATCTGCAACAACGTACTGTGCTTTTCTTCACAACACAATGCAGGAATTCTTCTCAGCTTTGTGGCTTCTTCTACATCCAGGTGAAATTGAGAAAGTCCTACAACTCTGTCAAACTGAGGAGAATAAACACATGAAACATGTTCTTCCTTTCTTATGTGGACTTCTGGGAGAACACAACATTAAACTCATCAAATGTCTCTTCCCTGAGGATCAGATAAAGAAAACATCTGACTGGTTCATTGAGAAGTTTTTGGAAACTTTCCTCCAACCTCAGAGTGAAAGTGAAGAGTTTGATCTTCTCTATGTGTGTCAGTGCTTGTATGAGCTCCAGTCTCCTAAAGCGTGTTTAATGTTTCTGGAGAGGATGGACCATCAGCTTGAGCCTGAAGAGGATCTTGACCCTCATCAGTGTTGTGCTTTGGCTTACGTGATCACTCAGTCCAGAGATAAAGAGGTTTATCTGAATCTGGAGGACTGTAACATGACTGACGCAGGAATGAACATGATGCTCAGCTGCTCACCCAAGATCAGGTACTAGGGAATAGGGGTGAAATGATAAATAGCAATATAAAAAAAAAAAGTGACAACGTATCGTGGATGTAAAAAAATCATTCGCAATATGTTTTTTTCACTCCAAGACTGAGTTTACTGTATTTATAAGGTATTATAAATACCTTAAGAATAAATATTTATTCTTTCATCATGCACTCGCTCCCGTGTCGTTTTAAACCCATAAGATTTTCATTCATCAATTTTTTTTAATGAAACCTGAGAGATTTCTGTCCCTCTATTTAAAGGAGCCATATGTAAGATTGTGGCCAAAACTGGTACTGCAATCACTTTCAAATTACTGTAGAGCGGTGTATGCCCTCCCCCTCCCCCCTGACTCGAGGTTGCCAGATAGGCTGCAGGATCCAGCACAAACGTTTGTTGCTGCAGCTGTGGTAACTAGAGCTGAGCTGGCAACCCGGATGCCGAAACACTACTGACTTCATGATTGGTAGATAGCCGGAGGGTGGAGCTTCAGGCCAAAACACAAGATGACAACATCAACATCAGTTGAGGGCTGCAACTTCACTTTTTAAATGACAATATCCTGGCCGGACTACTGTTGTCAGTGATATAAGTATTTGAAATGAACATGATTTCTTAATGTCTAGTGACATATCAGGGCCATTTTATGATTAATTGAAATACGTTTCTTACATACAGCTCCTTTAAAGTCCATTTCCCTAAAACTTAAAAGATCCAACAAGGTCATAAAAACATTGTAAAAAGCATTGTAAAAAAAAAAATAATTCGATCAGTTTAATCCTAGTCTTCTGAAGAGACATGATTGCTTTATATGATGAACATAATTACTGATCAACACACATATTGCAGTTAACACAGACGTTCAAGTATGTGTGTGTGATGTGTGAGAATGACATGAGGGTGAGTAAATTAAGACAGAATTAAAAATTTTGTATTAACTAACCTCTTAACGTTTGGGAATATTTATTTTGACACGTTTAAAACTGTGATGATTGATTGCATTGTTCATCTGAAGCACATACTCATCACACTGAAAGCACAAACATAATTTAAATTAGTTATCGTTTATAGTCTACTGCGTGCTCGTTGAGAAGTATATAGTTTAAAAGGCTAACACAGAGGAACACCTTTTTCACATGATGTGCCATAGTTTTTATTGTTAATAACTGTGCTAAATGTTAGGCAGATCTGGCCCGGCAACTTATTTTGCCTGCTGCCCTGCTCGTTTGTATTTATTTACTTTATTACTTTATTATATTGTTGCATGCCTGATGCACCCAAATTATTTTGGAATTCGCCATTTAATAATAAACCTATCAGAAAGATAAAACCTCAACTCATCCCAGGCGAACAGCTTCTATTGTAGTGAACCGAGTTAATGACTGCTGAATTTAAGGGAACGAGAAGCACGGAAGTTCAATGTTGCCGTGGAAACGAACAATGAAAATATCTATATCTGGGGAGTTTACTATGTAGGCCTGAATATTTTGTATAGGGGAGACCGGGGATAAAGTAACACCTTATGTTTGTGCATCTGTAACTCAGCCGCTGTTTGTGCTGGATCTCTCAAAATGTGATACATGGCAGCCACATTTGTCTGCTACAAATATAACTCACTTGGACATATACAAAACAATCACAGATTATGTGAGTTAATGTCAAATACAAAGAGTTCAGTAGTTACAATCTACCCCACAACTGGCTGGGGATAGATGCAACGAGAGGTCATTTGCTGAGATAAGATTCACACTATTGCATTTTTAAGAACTTTAAATTTAGCACAAAAACAATTGCGAATAAAGGTAATCCTCTGTGTTTGCCTTTAAAACTATATTCTTTTCGACGTCCACGCAGGAGACAATAAATGATGTAAAACAGTCTGCGGCCACCCCATGTGCTATGGTACAGCCCACAGCACAAAATGCAAGAAAAACGTCAGGACTGCACAAGCTAGCGGACGGTGCCATCAGCGATTGAGTGGAGAACACGCTTAGCATCTCAGCCAGGGTTAGTTAGTTAAAGTTAAAGTCACCATGAAATCAAAATGGAATATTGCAGTGTTTATTATGAAATATTTATTTGTGCACATCACTTTTTTTAAATCATGTGCCCTCGTAATCTTTATTCAGAATACCTTCCCCTCCACTCAATGACAACTCATCTCTTCTCTGATGACGTGTTTACTGGTGTGAGGACGGGAAAATAATCTCCAGCAACCTCCTGTCACTCACATGAGATCAAAGCAGTAGCAAACAGCAATCCAACAAGCAATTCCCATTTCACTTGGATACAGTGGGGAGAACAAGTATTTGATACACTGCCGATTTTGCAGGTTTTCCTACTTACAAAGCATGTAGAAGTCTGTAATTTTTATCAAAGGTACTCTTCAACTGTGAGAGACGGAATCTAAAACAAAAATCCAGAAAATCGCATTGTATGATTTTTAAATAATTAATTTGTATTTTATTGCATGACATAAGTAACAATAAGTAAACAGCAATCCAACAAGCAATTCCCGTTTCACTTGGATATATGTCACAATATGGGGGAAAATAAATGGTCACAGCTTACATTTCATGCCGACTTTTAACACGTCTATTGTCAGTAAAAATCGTCTCACACTAACTCTTCTCTGCTAGTGCTGTAAGTTTGGGTCGCTTGTAACATGCGTTTGAAAAGGCAATATGTTTCAACTTTCTGCAATGAGATTTGTTATGCACTAAAGAAGCTCTAAGGTCTCCACCAAAATAAAAGTTTAACATTTGAAAGCAAAGAAATTAAGACATAAATATTAGTATTATAATTTGACTGATGTTCTGTACATTTAAATTGTATTATTATTATTATTATCATTATTATTATTATTATTATTAAATGCCTTTATTTTACAGTTCAATATAATGATTGCCATAGTAATGTATTTCTTTATTAATTTGCTTAATTGTTATAATTTAAAATTATTATTATTATTATTATTATTAGTGTTGTTGTTATTGATATATGATTTCTGTGTTGCAGATTAAAGATTTGGAAAGAACCACTGAAGCAAATCGCATTCTTTCGAGAATTCTTCCATAAAGCATCTCAGTGCAATTCCTCCTCTTTTGACGTGAAACACAATAACAACCCAGAACTGTGTGATTTCCTGCTGGATCTTTGCTCACATGTGAAGAACTATGAGACTCAAACAGGCAGGAGTTTCCTTCCAGCATTACAGTCAGTTTTCCAGTCTCCTGATGTCTGGATCATAGATCTCTCACAGAGAAAGACCTCCGTCCTCCTGGAAGTGCTGAAACTCCAGACAGAGAAGAAACCAGTAGAGCTGAGAGGATGTTCAGAGGAAGAGAGTGAAATGAAGAGTTTCCTTCAGTGTCTGTCCTACATCTCACAGCTGAGGTATCTGAACTTTTGGATATCCACTTACTGTACCTACTTCTCAATCAGTTTCACTTCACTGTAGTTTGAATCGGTTTGAATCTGCAAACATCGTATGTCTACAAGCTCAGGTTTTAAAGTCAACAAAACTATAACATTTATGTGACGTACAGTAAAATATTGTAAAAGTGACCGAAATTTTTTCTATTTTTCTTTCAATGAAATTAATATACTATACTTTAGTTTAATAATAGTGATGGCACAACAGGGCAAAATGAAAGATTAGATAGGGCTGAGTTTATTATACATTTTTCCAACATGTTTAGACTTTATTCATGTTTAGACTTTGTAGGAGCTAAATCTAATACTTTAAGCTACTGAGTTGTTTGGTCCCGGAGTAGGTTGACTCACTTGCTTGCGTTTTGATGTTACATTGTCTACTTCCTCCATAAGAAAAGAGAAGACCATTCTTCCGTTGCATCACCATACACTTTTATTGACTTCACAACACCACCGTGCATAATGTCCAATTTTGCTTTTTCTTTGTATTAGAGAGAAGTTGACATTCGTTCACCGCTTTCGCTATTGCGGTCAAAACTTTTTAGCCTTTCCGGGTCAACACACCAATCTACAACATAAGGAAGGCTACCTATATACACTGATATCACAGCGCCACTCAATGGTCAAAAATGAGAACACCACATAACCCTTATGAACACATTCTGGCTCCTACACACCGACCCCTAATTGTTAATGGTAAACAAAATCGAACAATTCAAATGCAATGAAAAAAGGAGCCAAAAACATTACCATAAGTCTAAATGGTGTTATTTACACTTCATGTAATAGACAAAGTTTTGTTATTGGTCTTTCAATGATGCTGGTTTTAGTCTGCAGCCTCACAGAACGCACCAGACCATGCTTATCTGGAAAAACCTCTATGATCTTGCCAAGAACCCAGGAACCCCGAGGAGCTGACAAATCCATAATCACCACAATATCTCCAACAGACAAACTATTTTTCTTCTGATTCCACTTTTGTCTTTCTTGAAGCAATGGCAGGTACTCCCGTAGCCATCTTTTCCAGAACAAATCTGAAAGATATTGCACCTGTCTCCATTGTCTTCTTACATACTGATCATGAGGTTCAAACACACCAGGTGGTAAAGCTGGTTTCCCTTTTAAGAGAAGAAGATGATTGGGCGTGAGAGGCTCCAGATCATTAGGATCGTCCGATAGTTTGGTAATTGGTCGATCATTCAAAATGGATTCCACATCACAGAAAACTGTGTGAAGTCCATCATCATCTAACTTTTGCTGATGTAGAACACAACTGAGAACCTTTTTTACAGAGCGTATTATTCTTTCCCATATACCACCATGGTGTGAGCCTGCTGGTGGATTAAAGCTCCAACGAATTCCAACCTGTGACAATACTCCTTGAATTTGATCATGATTTAATGTAGAAAGAGCCTCCTTAAACTCTCTTTGTGCTCCAATAAAGTTAGTACCATTATCTGATCTTAAATGTACCACTTGTCCTCTTCTACTAATGAAATGTCGTAATGCATTAATACATGCATCCGTTTCTAGTGAACTTGCTACCTCAAGATGAATTGCCCTACTTGCCATACAAGTGAACACTACTCCATATCTTTTACAAGTTACTCTTCCTCTCTTTACTTCCATTGGTCCGAAGTAATCTACTCCTGTGTTGGTAAATGGTGGTAGATCAGGAAGGATCCTTTCCTTTGGAAGATCTGCCATTTTTTGTTCAACTGCTCTTCTGTTATGGCATCTACAAAAGCCCCACCCAGAAATGATCTTCCGGACAGCTGAGTGGGATTTAGTAATCCAAAATTTCTTCCTAACAGTGGATAACGTATGGCTTCGTCCACCATGACCCAAACTTTCATGCACATGTTTCAGAATAAGCATAGAAATATGCTGATCTTTACTAAGTATAAGCGGATGCTTGACCTCTTCGGGCATAGCTGCTTTACTCAATCTTCCTCCAACTCGTAACAGTCCATCATCCAAAAATGGATCCAACCGATAAATAGGACTTTGCCGATTCACTGACACTTTCCCAGATGAAAGAGCAGAAATTTCCTCGCTAAATTTATTTTGCTGGCAATAACAAATGATGGCTTTCTCTGCTCCTTGTAGATCATCTAGTGTCAAAATGAGACTCTTAGGCGTTGCTGTAACTCTTGATTCCTTAGACTGTACACCAACGTCCTGATTGTTCTTTGGATGACCAGCATTTGTAGCCTTCTGCTTCTTTCTCAAGCGAATTCTTTCCCACAAGATCATTTTCAATTTGAGAAACCAGGCCACCGCTACTTTGAGCCTCCTCCACTCAGAAAAGTAACCGATTAGTTGGTCAGTAGGATTAGACACTTCATTCACACTAATGACGTTTACTGTTGATTCTCGCTTAACCTCTGCATCATCAGAGTCTATTGTGACATTTAGTGTATCTATAGGCCAATACTCCTCATTCAACCACAAGAAGGCTGGACCTTCAAGCCACCTGCTGTTCTTTAGAAAGTCTCCAATCTTCATTCCTCTTGAAGCGTCATCAGCTGGATTGTCCTTAGAACTTACATATCTCCATTGTGAGGGTTCAACGGTTTCTCGAATGGTTGCAATCCTGTTAGCTACGAATGTATGAAAACGCTTGTCTTGGTTCTTGAGACTGCTGTACTGTCGGTCCAGAAGACTGAATCTTCCAACTGGATATTCAATTCTTCTTTTAGCATTGCATCTACTTTGGTAGCAAGCACAGCTGCTGTCAACTCCAAACGGGGAATGGTTACAGCCTTCAATGGTGTCACTCTGGCTTTACCAAGTAGAAAAGCAATGTGAATACGTTTCTCATAATTCAACATTCTGATGTATGTAACTGTGCCATATCCATTCATACTGGCATCAGCAAAATGGTGTAGTTGGGCATGCTTGAGCTCTCCAAAATCCACAGGCTTAATACACCTGTCCACAGTGAATACAACTAGCGACTCCAGATCCTCCACCCATCTCTTCCACTGGCATAATATGTCCTCTGGTATAGCATCATCCCATCTACAACCTCTCCTACAGAGTTCTTGTTGCATTATCTTGGCAGACAACACGACTGGAGCCAAAAATCCCAGAGGATCATACATGGAGCTGGTGATTGAAAGCATGCCACGTCTGGTAAAAGACTGCGGTTTTACGTCCAACTTGAATTTGAAAGAATCTGTTTCCACACACCATTGTAGGCCCAATGCTCTTTCAAGTGGAAGTTTATCTCTATCCAAATCTAACTCCTTCAGGTCTTTAGCCCTTTGATCTACTGACACAGTTTGCAATACTGCACGACTATTACTGATCCATTTTTCCAAAATGAATCCCCCTTTCTGACATAAAGCAATGAGAGCTTTCATCGTCTTCCTCTTCCGTAACTGAACTCTGCAAACAATCATCCACATAGAAATTTTGCTTGACAGATTGGATCACATGAGCTGGAAACTCAAACTGATTGTCATCTGCAGTTTTCTTCAGTGCGTAACTTGCACAACTCGGAGAGGAAACTGCACCAAATAAATGTACAGTCATCCTATATTCCACAAGTCTCTCAGATATGTTTCCATTTGGCCACCAAAGAAAGCGAAGGAAATTTCTGTCTTCAGCTACCTTCACTTGATGGAACATAGCTTGAATATCACCAATAAAGGCTACGGGTTCTTGCCTGAAACGAGTGAGAACTCCAAGCAAAGAGCTGGTAAGATTAGGACCCTGTAAAAGTTTATTGTTCAAAGATGTTCCTTGATATGTGGCTCCACAGTCGAACACAACACGAATAGATCCCTTTCTTGGATGGTGGACACCATGATGAGGGATGTACCATACTTTCCCAATTTCACAGTGTAGTTGCTTTTGAGGTATTTGTTCTGCATAGCCCCTGCTGATGGCATCATTCATGTATCCTGTATATTCCTGATGAAAATAATGATTGTTGAGAAATTTCTTCTTCAAACCAAGGACCCGTTGTTTTGCCACAGCAAAGTTGTTAGGCAGATATACATCTTTGGTCTTAAAGGGCAATTTCAAACAGTATTTCCTATCTTGAAGTACTGCTGAGTGATCCATGATTTCCATGAACTTGATGTCCTCCCTGGACATTTCTTTCTTCACAGTGCTTTCATTAAAGTCATGAGTGTATTGATTCATTAACATTTCCTCCAATCTGCACACAGCAATCTGATTCACTGTAGCAGTTGGAATCTCCATTCCTAATGCACCACTGTTTCCATTCAGTGGACCATTAACAACCCATCCCAAAACTGTCCTAACAGCATATGGGCCAGTCCCACAGCTGTTAACTATCTCCCAAGGTTCCAACATCTTGGAAGCATTGGTACCAATCAGCAAATCAACATTTGCTTTGATTTTTGGGATGTGCACATTTGATAGGTATGGAAACTTAGCCAAATCCTCAGATATTATTAAGTTGTCAGTACTAACTGGCATTTTCTGCTGTGTGAGCACCTCAGGAAGCAGATATAAGTTATTGCAATCCAGACTGGATTCCTCCAAACCAGTCAAGGAATAAGCTGGAACTATGGATTTTTTGCCCCATTGTACTGAGCAGGAACGTGACCTGTTCACCTGAAATATTCAGCTTCTGCATAAGTTGTTCTGAGCAGAACGTAGCTGAACTACCAGGATCCAGAAATGCATATGTTTTTATGACATTGTTTCCTTTGATGGATTTAACTTGTACTGGGAGAATAGACAATGCACATCGGTCATTACCGACCCCTGTATGCCCACATGTTTTGGAAGAAACTGACTTGTCACATGACGACTGTTTCACAGCTGGTGATTGCCTTTTGATATGAAGCACTGTCGGGTGAGTTTGATGACAAACTTTGCAATTCAGACGCCCATTACAATCCTTGCTCATGTGCCCAGTACACAAGCATGCAAAGCAAGCTCCCTTTTTTCTAAGAAAATCTATCTTTTCCTTTTGCTTCATTGAATCGAACTGATCACACTCCTCCAATGAGTGATTATTAGAACAACATAGGCAATCATCCTTTTCAGCCTTCCCTGAGTCTGATTTTGAACTCCCAGATCCTGAAAGTGAGTCTATGTTTGCTACTGTAATAGCAAAGGTATTTCCCTTCATTCTTTCCTTGGGCTGTGACTTAAATCTTGTCGATGTCTTTGTTCCAGTGACAACAAATGATGAATCATGAATATCACCAAACAAGGGGTCAGAAAGAATTCGGACATGACGTTCTATGAATGTGATCAAATCGACAAAACAAGCTCGACGATTACTTGTTTCCATTATGTCATAAGCTGTTACTCTCCACTGATCCCTCAGCTTGAATGGCAATTTGGAGATAACACTTCGCATGTTTACAGGCATATCCATTTCTTGCATGTGCTGGAGCTCCCCCATTACATTGCAACAGCCATGCAAGAACAGTGCATAAGCTTGCAGTGATTTCACATCCTCATTTTTCACAGGGTTCCAAGCCAGAGCCTTTTCAATGTAGGCAGTAGCAATTTTGTACTCATAGCCAAAGTGTTCCTGTAAAAGATTCTTTGCTACTGTTTAACCACGCTCAGGAGCCATGTGTTGACAACTACGTATCAGATGTCGTGGCTGCCCACGAGTAAATTGCTCTAAATAATACAAACAATCTGCTTTACTGGCTTTTTCTTCAACACCTTGTTCAAAAGCTTTTATAAAGGTTCTGTATTGAAGAGAATCTCCATCAAATATGGGAATGTCTCTTGGTGGCAATGACATTGAACGCTGATGTTGAAGCATGGCAGTTGTGATTTCATTTTATGCATGATGCTAAGTATACCATCAGATGTATTCTGACCAGTGGCATCATGATATACAGACCACTTGTCTTTTAATTGAGAAGTTGGATGCTGTGATATTCCATGAGCAGCTGTTGTCTGTCGTTGTTTATCAACAGCATACTGTTGGCTTGTAGCAATGTTAATCCAACTCTCACTTGTCTTAGGTCGCACATCAACTATTTGGCCAGGAGGTAATGAACGAACACTTTGTTGAACTGATTTCACTTGTCCAGGTTTGTATGCCAGTGCCATAGGATTTAATTCATTGCCAGATTTCCTTCCTTCCTTTTCCAAGTGGAAACTCTTAACACTTGTAGATCCTTGAGAAGAGCTTTTTCGGTCAAAAGCCTCTAAAACAGCCAATTTAGCAGTAGATGCAGCCAATTCAGCCTCCAAATCGAGCTGCTCCCTTTTTCTCCTTAACTGCTGCTCTTGTTCCTCAAGAGCATGCATATCTTTCAAACAAGCAGCACGAGCAACAAGTGCAGCTCTTTCTGCTTCTGCTTTTACCCTTGCAGAGGATGCAGTGCTGCTTCTACTACTGTTCTTGCTGCCTTTACTACTGCTCTTGCTGCATTTTGAATGTTTACTTTCCACATTGGACACACTGTCATTTGGATTAATACCATCATCAATAACATCACATTCTCTTACAGACACATTACCTTCATTACACAAAACCCATTGATTTGCATCAGCAATGCATTCTTCATTAAACATAGTTTTTGCCTTAAACCACGTTTCTTGTTCTTCTCTTTCATCAGGTGACAATAAACCCAATACAGACTCATGAATGCTTTTAGCATTATTACATACCTCAATGAACTCTTTAAGTTCATATTGTACCTGTAATTTGTCACCCTTTTGAATACACTCTTGCAAGGATTTTGTTATATTATCTGCCTTATTCAATTTGGCTGCCAGCTTGAAATGTCCAATTTATCAGCTAATGCTTTATATGAAAGCTTAACCACACGTTTTTCAGTTTGTACTTCCACATTGCTAACCACACTATTTGAAGTAAAAGCTGATACACCAGACCCCACAGTTTCTTTTTGTGTTGCCATAAGGATTAGTCTATTCTTTAATAGTTCACACAGTCACTACCAGTCTTTTATCCGCCCGCGTTGGCGCTCAGACCATTTAATTCATTTAATTACGTGTGCACACAACTGAATGGCCATAAAACAGTGTAGCGCTACACATACCACAGTGCGTTGGGTGCCATTAGATGATCCTTTGTTTCTTCAACCGGCTCTTTAGAGAATATAGATCCAGCATCGCGACGTCCTTTACACTGATTGCAAACAGCAAAGCATTTGCACAAACATAATCCAGAAACTCCCGTTAACATTGCGTCCTCTTCCTTGTATCCAAACGTACTGAAGTTCCAATCAAAGTTCCACATGCAAAAGTTTTGACTTGAATTGTAGGAGCTAAATCTAATACTTTAAGCTACTGAGTTGTTTAGTCCCGGAGTAATTAGGTTGACTCACTTGCTTGCATTTTGATGTTACATTGTCTACTTCCTCCATAAGAAAAGAGAAGACCATTCTTCCGTTGCATCACCATACACTTTTATTGACTTCACAACACCACCGTGCATAATGTCCAATTTTGCTTTTTCTTTGTATTAGAGAGAAGTTGACATTTGTTCACCGCTTTCGCTATTGCGGTCAAAACTTTTTAGCCTTTACGGGTCAACACACCTATCTACAACATAAGGAAGGCTACCTATATACACTGATATCACAGCGCCACTCAATGGTCAAAAATGAGAACACCACATAACCCTTATGAACACATTTTGGCTCCTACAGACTTTATTCAATCTGTAAAACTAAATGTATCTTGCAGCACAGGGTGAAGTCAGTATGTACATTAACAACAATTCTGGACAAATTGAATGTAATTGAATTATAAACTATGTTCAGTGGTGCGGCAGGATTATGAACAGTGTTGTATCTGTGCGCCGCGGACAGACGTCGAGTGACGCTGCCGGTGTTCATACACTCATAGAAAACTATGTGTTTCAATTTTAAAGACCCATCGCTGCGCTTCTCATTCGGTGTGTGTGACCCCTTTCAGAGTTCTGTGAAATGTCTATGCATATGTGCCGACTGGACCAATCAGACACACAATTATTCATTATATTTAATTAATATTTAAATACTCATATTTCCCTTGTGATATATTGCTACACAAACAACATTTGAATTTTCTTTTGGAAACAGGTTTGACTTTAGGAATATCAGTGATGAAGTGAAGTTTCTTCTGAGACTCTTGACTAAAGCAGCAGAGACTGAGACACAGACAGGAGAGCAGATGCTGAAACTGTTATCATCAGTCTGCACCTACACATCTTTTCCTTATCAAGAGACTAACAGAATTAAACAGAGTGATTTCCTGCTGGATCTTTACTCACATGTGAAGAACTATGAGACTCAAACAGGCAGGAGTTTCCTTCCAGCATTACAGTCAGTTTTCCAGTCACCTGATGTCTGGATCATAGATCTCTCCCAGAGAAAGACCTCCGTCCTCCTGGAAGTGCTGAAACTCCAGACAGAGAAGAAACCAGTAAAGCTGAGAGGATGTTCAGAGGAAGAGAGTGAAATGAAGAGTTTCCTTCA
This sequence comes from Leuciscus idus, assembly GCA_021554675.1. NCBI lineage: Eukaryota > Metazoa > Chordata > Actinopteri > Cypriniformes > Leuciscidae > Leuciscus > Leuciscus idus. Next base: position 10,816,667 of record CM038621.1, read on the forward strand.
GTGTCTGTCCTACATCTCACAGCTGAGGTACCTGATATTGTACAGCCTTTTGCTCAACATGTTTAAAAAAGCTGGAGTAGGTCTTTGTGTATTAAATGGATCATTAAAAAAATATATTGTTTTGTATTTACCTTTGGATGCAGAAATGTGTAAAATTGATTTGAAAAAAACCTGTTATTCTTAGGGTCACAGAGAAGCTGGAAAATAGTCAGGAAAATTAAACTGACTGGTTCTAGAAGTGCTACTAACATTTGTAGCAAATTAGCTCAAAAAGGAAAGAGTACGATCTTCTTATCAACCCTGAAGAAAGATTATTCTTCTGGTCATGAAGAATAACTTTTCTGTTCTATTAGATTACTAACTAAAGTACTCAACAGTATAAAAGCTAATGGCTAAAGATCAAACATTTCAGTGACTGTGAGCAGCAACAGAGATAATCAAGCGTATAATGGTTTTTAATAAATGAAACTATGAATACATACGACTACACGAAAAAACAACAACAACATATATACAGAATAATAAAAAGTAAAGAAAGAAAGAGAGAGGAGATCACGGAATGGCAAATATCACAAACAGTTAATCTGTGAGAGCCAGCAAAGAATCAAATCACCTCAAGGCAGGGGCAAACAATCTTAAACGCATCTAAATATCCATAGAAATAATACTTGCACTTATTATTTGGTGCATAGCGTGTGTGTGTGTAGATCCTCGTGGTTCGTGAGCTTGAAGTGTTCTTTGGGTTCTTCCAGAGGGCGAGTCGTTCGTAGGAAGTTTAAAAGGTTTACTTGAAAGCAAAGTTGCTGAAAATCAAGAAGATGTTGTCTCATCCGAAGGACAGGAAAAAGAGCGGACAGGGAAGAAGGAATGAGTGAAAACGAGCTATTGTCATCGTCCTTTAAGGATAAATCAGTCCACACCTATTTTGGCTGAAATCACCAATAGTAATTAGGAACGTTTAGTGGGAGAGAGTTTCTTTGTCTCCTTCTGAAGCCTAATCTGCATTGTTGCATTGCTGCATTGCTGCATTGTTGTCATGTCCCCATGAGAATGGGGACATTTTGATCCAGACTCATCGGCACTAGGCCTGTGATTTACATGAAGTCCAAAAAGGTTAAAAGCTTTCTGAAGTTTAGAACTGAATCGGTCATCGTGATTCAGTCCAGACGCTACACGTTATACTGTATATGGACCTTGGGAAAAAGTGTAATAAATGTCATTAGATTCTGTCCTCTTATATAAATGTTGCTTTTATGTTTCTTCTTATCAGAATACTTGTTTTTATGTATTATATAGTTTATTTATAAATGTTGTATGTTGTCATGAATGAATGAGATTTTTATTTCTCTGTATTTTTTCAGGTTTAGGTTCTATAATGATGAAGAAATGAAGAAGTCTGCAGTGAAACTCCTGCTGAATCTCAGTGTTGCTGCAGTTGAAAATGTCACAGTTACAGGAACAAGATTCTCTACTCTGCTGTCGTCTGTGTGCAGTTACAAAACCTTCCTTTTTGATGAAGAGTGGTATGATTATGATGATGATGATCCTGTTGTTCAGTGTGATTTCCTGCTGGATCTTTGCTCACATGTGAAGAACTATGAGACTCAAACAGGCAGGAGTTTCCTTCCAGCATTACAGTCAGTTTTCCTGTCACCTGATGTCTGGATCATAGATCTCTCCCAGAGAAAGACCTCCGTCCTCCTGGAAGTGCTGAAACTCCAGACAGAGAAGAAACTAGTAGAGCTGAGAGGATGTTCAGAGGAAGAGAGTGAAATGAAGAGTTTCCTTCAGTGTATGTCCTACATCTCACAGCTGAGGTACCTGATATTGTACAGCCTTTTTTGCTCAACATGTTTAAAAAAGCTGGAGTAGGTATTTGTGTATTAAATGGATCATTAAAAAAATATATTGTTTTGTATTTACCTTTGGATGCAGAAATGTGTAAAATTGATTAAAAAAAAACTTTTTTTAAAACGTTATTCTAAGGGTCACAGAGAAGCTGGAAAATAGTCAGGAAAATTAAACTGTATTTAATTTTCTAGAAACCTCAACTAACATTCGTAGCAAATTAGCTCAAAAAGGAAAGAGTACGATCTTCTTATCAACTCTTGAGAAAGAATATTCTTCTGGTCATGAAGAATAACTTTTCTGTTCTATTAGATTACTAACTAAAGTACTCAACAGTATAAAAGCTTATGGCTAAAGATCAAACATTTCAGTGACTGTGAGCAGCAACAGAGATAATCAAGCGTATAATGGTTTTTAATAAATGAAACTATGAATACATACGACTACACGTAAAAAAAGAATACATATATACAGAATAACAAAAAGTAAAGAAAGAAAGAGAGAGGAGATCACGGAATGGCAAATATCACAAACAGTTAATCTGTGAGAGCCAGCAAAGAATCAAATCACCTTAAGGCATGGGGCAAACAATCTTAAACGCATCTAAATATCCATAGAAATAATACTTGCACTTATTCTTTGGTGCATAGCGTGTGTGTGTTTGTGTTTGTGTGTGTGTGTGTAGGTCCTTGTGGTTCGTGAGCTTGAAGTGTTCTTTGGGTTCTTCCGGAGGGCGCGTCGTTCACGGGAAGTTTAAAAGGTTTACTCAAAAGCAAAATTGCTGAAAATCAAGAAGATGTTGTCTCATCCGAAGGACAGGAAAAAGAGCGGACAAGGAAGAAGGAATGAGTGAAAACGAGCTATTGTCATCGTCCTTTAAGGATAAAGCAGTCCACACCTATTTTGGCTGAAATCACCAATAGTAGTTAGGAACGTTTAGCGGGAGAGAGTTTCTTTGTCTCCTTCTGACGCCTAATCTGCATGTTTAGTGATGATGTCAGAATTGCTCATTTTTACTCCAAAGGATGGTAAAAATAGTATTATGCATTGTATTGTAACACACTAAACATCGTTAATTAAGGCATAACAAGAAGAATATTTCGATACCAAGAAAGATATGGCTGGAAGATATCAAAGTGGAGAAACATTCTTACACTTGACTATAAGCACTTAGAGTTTAAGAAAGTTGTAACTAGGCTAATATAAGCTGGGGACATTCATACACACAGGAATATATCATATACATTCTGGGATGACTTAATTATGAGTTAAATGGAAAGAATGTCTCTGTATATTAGGTGCTTTTCTCCAGTTTCCAAGCCACATGTTCTTTCGTTCCTGGCGTTGGAGGGAAGTTCAGTTGATTCAGATCTTTTTGACGCTCACAAAGGTGTTTCTGTTCAGCCTCTGTCAGGACACTAAAGTGACAATGAGGGCAATTTGATCCAGACTCATCAGCACTAGGCCTGTGATTTACATGAAGTCCAAAAAGGTTAAAAGCTTTCTGAAGTTTAGAACCGAATCGGTCATCGTGATTCAGTCCAGACGCTACACGTTATACTGTATATGGACCTTGGGAAAAAGTGTAATAAATGTCATTAGATTCTGTCCTCTTACATAAATGTTGCTTTTATGTTTCTTCTTATCAGAATACTTGTTTTTATGTACTATATAGTTGATTTATAAATGTTGTATGTTGTCATAAATTAATGAGATTTTTATTTCTCTGTATTTTATCAGGTTAAGGTTCTATAATGATGAAGAAATGAAGAAGTCTGCAGTGAAACTCCTGCTGAATCTCAGTGTTGCTGCAGTTGAAAATGTCACAGTTACAGGAACAAGATTCTCTACTCTGCTGTCGTCTGTGTGCAGTTACAAAACCTTCCCTTTTGATGAAGAGTGGTATTATTATGATCCTGTTGATCAGTGTGATTTCCTGCTGGATCTTTGCTCACATGTGAAGAACTATGAGACTCAAACAGGCAGGAGTTTCCTTCCAGCATTACAGTCAGTTTTCCAGTCACCTGATGTCTGGATCATAGATCTCTCCCAGAGAAAGACCTCCGTCCTCCTGGAAGTGCTGAAACTCCAGACAGAGAAGAAACCAGTAGAGCTGAGAGGATGTTCAGAGGAAGAGAGTGAAATGAAGAGTTTCCTTCAGTGTCTGCCCTACATCTCACAGCTGAGGTATCTGAACTTTTGGATATTCACTTACTGTACCTACTTCTAGATCAGTTTCACTTCACTGTAGTTTGAATCGGTTTGAATCTGCGCACATTTTATGTCTAAAAGCTCAATTTCGAAGTCAACCAAACTATAACAGTACTCTTTCATAGGTTCACTCAACGCTGCGGATAGCGCAGTGGGATATTCTCTGAATGTGCCGATTGTATGAAGCCCTATAGAATCACGCCAATTCATTGGCTAATGGCGCTCGAGGATCCGAGACCTGGGGTTCGGATGTAGAGCTCGAGGACGTGGAGTGTGAGCAGACGGGCCCCGCTCTTTCTCTCCCTCCCTCTCCCGAGGCATGCCAGTCGAGTTTACTCACGATTATTTATGCCCCAGCCCGGGAGCACGCGAGGCGGTTTCTTTCGGGCTGGAAGACGTAGTTTTTACCGCGGCGTCCGACTCCGAGGATTTCGGGCCTGCTTTTGCCGACGACGTTATCCCGCCTAGCGGCCAGGAAGCGTGGCCTACTGCGGCCTACGCAGAGCTCATGGACGTGCTTTCGTGCGCTACGGAGAACCTCGCCATCGACTGGCCTGACGAGCCCCGCGAGTCACAGTCGTCGAAACTCGACGAGAGATTTCTCAGTGGCCCTAATTCTAGGCCACAACGGAGAAAGCTGCCGTTTTTCAGCGATCTGCATCAGGAGGTTTCAAGATCCTGGAAGCAGCCTTTCTCTGCGCGTTTGTCGGACCGCTGAATGCGGCAGCCGCTGATTTCACCAACCTAGTAGGTTCTGTGGAACAGGGCTATTCCGCCATTCCAGCGGTTGAGGATACTTTGGCCAGCCATCTTGCTCCGTCGTCTGCGCCGTCTTGGAAGTCACGTTCCCTCCTTCCCTCTAAAGCATGTAGGACTTCTTCCTCTCTTATCGGGAAATCCTACATGGCGGCTGGACAGGCAGGCATGACCCTGCACACTATGGCCATTCTTCAGGCCTACCAGGCGGATGTCCTAAAAGAAATGGATGAGGGTAGTGGTGTGACTCCTGAAGCTGTGAAAGAGCTTCGTAAGGCTACGGATCTGGCTTTAAGGGCCACCAAGCATACCGCATGCGCTGTAGGCCGCTCGATGGCAGGTGCGGTTGCTGCGGAACACCACTTATGGCTTAACCTCACCGAGATCCGCGACAAGGACAAAGTTTTCCTCCTTGACGCCCCTATCTCCCAGTCGGGTCTGTTTGGAGAGGCGGTCAACACGGTGGTCGAGAAATTCCGTGCCTCCAAGTCTCAGTCGGCCGCGTTTAAGCAGTTCATGCCCAGGAGGGTTAGGGAAATCCTCCGTTCCCTCCCCTGCTCGACCCAGAGAACGTCCCTCTCATAGAGCGGAGTTCCCTTCTAGGAGAAGTGACCCGGTGCATCCCCCACCTTCCACGGTCTGGGGAGCCCGCGGTCACCCGTTCCCCCATCAACGGCCTCACAAGCGTCTGCAGCTGAAGCGGTCCGACAAACCGACCGCCCCAGCTGCCTCGAGCCGTTCCTGACCCTCTGGTCAGAAAAAGGAGAGCTCCTCCACATCCTCAAGGTTGGGACAGACCGCGCAAGCGTTTCTGCCCACCTCTAACCAGCTCTCCTTCCCTTACCCTGTCACCTTCGCCACCCAGAGTGTTTCGAAGTGCAGGCCCTATTTTACCGTCTCTGCTCAGTCCGGCACGGGAGGAAGGAGACGCCTTTTGCTCTCTCCCCTCACCCGCGACACACTTTATAACTACCGGTCGCATCCTCAGAGACACTTTTTGTTTTCCTCTGGATCAGAAAGGCCCGGTCACCCCGACCCCAGCATTGATGCCTCCCATCACGTGTCAGGACGCCAGGTGCTCTTCTACACGGCCAACCACTCAACCCCACAGTCATTACATTGCAACACCCCTCTTCCTCTTTCACATTTCTTTCAAGAATGGGAGTGCTTACCGGGGGTATAGCCTTGGATTCTTCGCACAGTTCGGTTCGGTTCAGTTCTGCCGCAATACCCCCCCCCCCCCCCCCCCCCCGCCCCAACGGGGTCTTTCCTACTGTAGTCGACAGCGCCACAGAGGCTTCTGTACTACAGCAGGAAATTTCTTCCCCCCTTCGAGCCCTTGGAGTCAGCTCCGTAACGGATTCTGACTCTTAAGGTTTCTCTTTTGTTGGCTTTATCTTCTTTAAAGTGTATAGGGGACTTACAAGCTCTCTCTATTAGTGAGTCATGCTTGGACTTCGCTCCCGGCCTGGTCAAGGTTTCCTTGAGGCCGAGGCCAGGGTATGTTCCTAAGGTTCTCTCCACAGCATTCCGCTCTCAGGTTGTTAACCTTAACGCTTTCCACCCTCCTCCTTTTTCTTCTGAGGAAGATAGGAAGCTTAACTTGCTCTGCCCAGTGCGTTCTTTGAAGTTATATGTAGACCGCTCAGGCGGTTGGAGACAATCTAACCAGCTTCTGGTTTGCTTTGATGGTGGCCGCCGTGGGCTTGCTGCATCAAAGCAGAGGATTTCTCACTGGGTCACGGAAGCTATCTCAATGGCTTACGAGTTGCGTGGTTTGCCTTCACCTCTTAGCATTAGAGCACATTCCACCAGAAGTGTGGCATCCTCTCCGCACACTTTTGTAAGATTCTACAATTTGGATCTTGACATGACTCCGGGTTCCCAGGTTCTTTCTGTTTGAACCTTTCATGGTTATTGTTTTATTGATGCCAGGTCATGGCAGCGCTCATTGCTTGGCGAGTTTGGTATTCCGTTCCCACTGCGCTATCCGCAGCGTTGAGTGAACCTATGAAAGAGAACGTCTCTGGTTACTTGCGTAACCTATGTTCTCTGAATAGGGAACGAGACGCTGCGTCAGCTGGCAAGCTCCTCGCGCTGCTGACAGTTTTTCTTTTCGGCAGAGAAATCTGAGGAGATGATGGCGCTCACGCGTACATGATGATGCGACGTCGGGGCGGAGCCAGATTGCGTGAGCGCCATCAGCCAATGAATTGGCGTGATTCTATAGGGCTTCAGACAATCGGCACATTCAGAGAATATCCCACTGCGCTATCCGCAGCGTCTCGTAGGGAACGAGACGCTGCGATTCAGAGAACAGAGAACATAGGTTACGCATAGGAGAACCGATTCAGAGAACATAGGTTACGCAAGTAACCAGAGACGATTTACTTGATATACAGTAGAAGATTGTAATAGTAACCAAACTTTTTTCTTTCAATGAAATTAATATACTATACTTTAGTTTAATAATTATCAATGGCACAACAGGGCAAAATGAAAGATTAGATAGGGCTGAGTTTACTATACATTTTGTCCAATATGTTTAGACTTTATTCATGTTTACCCTTATGAAAAAGAAGTATACTTCAAGTTTATTTTATGAAGTATACTTAAGTAATGTTCAAGTATATTTTTAAGTATACATTATGCAGTAAGTATACTAATGTCAATATGTACTAGTAGTAAACTTGTAAGTGTACTATTTTAATACCGCATGGGACTAAATTGGCCCACTTTTAGTATATAAAAGTATATGTTTAAGTGTCCTATAAGTGTAACAGTAGTAAACTTTAAGTGCACAACTAGTTCATAATTACGTTTCTCTTTTCTACTGCAAGTGAACTTATGGGTATACTAGAAGTTTACTATTTTAATACTTGTAGCAAATTTTTTGTTTATGAAAGTACACTTTGAAGTATACTCTCAGTAAACTACTAGTTAAGTAGTTTTATACTGCAAGTATACTTGCAAGTTTTGTTTTAGTGTACTCTCAGTAAACTACTAGTTTTGTAGTTTTATACAAGTTTTCTTTAAGGGAACTTAACATTATATTTATAGTTTACTATTTATATATTATTTTTGCACTTGCAGTAGGCCTATATACCACTATGTTCAAATGTTATTTTTTATACTTGAAAAATACCTTTAACTGTACTTTAATTTTAAAAACATTTTATTAGCTTCATGCATCCTTTTTAATCAACACTTGAATGTTAGCAAGTTTCATAAAGAAAGGAAACATTTTAAACAAAAAAGTTGAGAAAATCTCATTTTTGTCAAAGACTACACCTTGATCAGCTTCAAAACGATGATCAAAACACAGATAGCGTAGATCGAGTCCAACACCCCCAAAGCTTCACTGTTGTTTTCTCTTCATGTGTTACGCTTCATTTCATTTGGAAACATTAGGCAGTTTTGATTTACAAGCTGTTTAATGTTTGATGATCACGTTATTTTTCATTTGAGTGAGCAATCTTCTATCACTTGTTTCAGCTTCTTCTTCTCCTGTGTTTTGATCTGGAGATTCTGTACTAGAAGAAGATGTGTCATAGGGCGCCCCCTACCGTATAACAGTGAAGATATGGATAGCTGGAAAATTCAGTCAATGAGTAAAATTAAAGTAAAAAGAAAATTCCTATACACTACCAGTGGACTAGCCTAAACAAAAATTCAGATACACAGAATTAGAAACATATCTGTTTTATATCAATATTTTAATCAATATTTTCAAAAAAAATTATATTCAAAAATAATAATACAAATTTATATTTTAATATTTTAATCAATATTATTTATATTTAATAGGCTATTCGATCAAAAGTGTTAACACAACTACAAGCCAAGTATACTTTGAATACTTAAATATACTTTTAAGTATATCTCGATCAAATGATTGAGTACATGTTAACAGGTTGAAGTTTGCACACTGCCTGCGTGAGACACGCGTCTCAAGGCGCGGCTCGAGCCACGCGGAAAACGCGTGCATGCTAATAATAGAACCGACGGCGACACCTAAAAGTGTTCCTGCAACGGGAGTGTTCTTTGGCTAGCGCAGAACAGCGGAGTTTGTATGGACTGAAGTGAATGCCTGAGCTTGTGTTTTGGGTTAAGCTGCGTTGCTTTGACATTGTGAAAAAATTGAATAATAGAAACAAAATGTATTAGCCTTTTTACCCGTTATTATCAATCTAAATTAATCTCGTTTTTAATTTAACTTAATTTGTTTTTTTCTTTATTTAAATTTGTTTTTTCTTTATTTAAATTTGTTTTTTTCTTTATTTCAATTTCGTTTTTCTTTATTTTGATTTTGATTTTCTTTATTTCAATTTCGTTTTTTCTTTATTTCAATTTCGTTTTTCTTTATTAAAATTTCGTTTTTCTTTATTTAAATTTCGTTTTTTCTTTATTTAAATCTACCTTTACTGTGTCAGTAATTTGTTAGTCAGAAAAATATTAGACTACCTTAAAAGTATTGCTTAATTTAACAGACCTGTGTGTGTGCGTTTTATATCACTAGTGCAGTGTCCGTTCTCGGAGCATAAGCCCTTCCCGCGTGAGGTGCGCCGCTTCCCGCTCGCGCTGTTCTGTAGTTTACTAAAAGTTTATTCATTCTGAATGTGTTGCGTCTTGCATGTCCATCTATATTGCACCAAATGCGACACTGCACTTGTGAAGACGATTGTGTGTGTGTGTGTGTGTGTGTGTGTGTGTGTGTGTTCAGGGTTGACAGGCTGCTGTTACTGAAGATGCTTCGCTGCTGCAGTGTTGATGATGTGAGTGTGTGTTCAGTGTTGATGATGTGTGTGTGTGTTCAGTGTTGATGATGTGTGTGTGTGTGTGTGTGTGTGTGTGTGTGTGTGTGTGTGTGTGTGTGTGTGTGTGTGTGTGTGTGTGTGTGTGTGTGTGTGTGTTCAGGGTTGATGATGTGTGTGTGTGTTCGGTGTTGATGATGTGTGTGTGTGTGTGTGTGTGTGTGTGTGTGTTCAGGGTTGACAGGCTGCTGTTACTGAAGATGCTTCACTGCTGCAGTTTTAATGATGTGTGTGTGTGTGTGTGTGTGTGTGTGTGTGTGTGTGTGTGTGTGTGTGTGTGTGTGTGTGTGTTCAGTGTTGATGATGTGTGTGTGTGTGTGTGTGTTCAGTGTTGACAGGCTGATGTTACTGAAGATGCTTCGCTGCTGCAGTGTTGATGATGTGTGTGTGTGTGTGTGTGTGTGTTCAGGGTTGACAGGCTGATGTTACTGAAGATGCTTCGCTGCTGCAGTGTCTCTGATGTCCAGCAGGAGTTTTCCTCAGTTCTGCTCTCCGTCCTGCAACACAAGCTGGACTTCTCCTGCCGTTCTGCTCTGGATCTGACAACAAACACACACTCTGAGACTCTACATCTGACCACTGAGGACTGCCGTGTGATGACCACAGTCATTCAGAGAGCTCACACAAACACACACACACACACACAGCTGATTCTACAGGGCTGTGAGATTAACACAGCTGGAATGGACCAGCTGTTCCCAGTGTTACATGCTGTGAAACTCTGGTGAGAAACATCAACAGATTGCATTCATACACAAACAGACAGAAATCTAATGTAAATATATATGTAAATCATCTCTTTCTCTGTGTGTTTCAGCTGTGATAAATCTCTGCTGCTTCAGTTTCTGGCTCATGTGAGTCCTGAGGAAGCAGAGTCTCTCTCTCGAGCTCTGGGGGATGAGGTGGACCTCAGTCAGACTCCTCTGGAGCCGCAGGTCTGTCGAGGTCTGGCGCTGATTCTGGAATATTCTGAAGGACTGACTGAACTGGATCTGAGTCAGTGCCGTCTCACTGATCCCAGCCTGGATCTGCTGCTCCCAAACCTACACAAAGCACAAAACATTGAGTGAGTGACTGAGACACAAAGAAGTATGAAGTATAATGTAATATTTTTGCATTTTGTCTGATTTGTCTGTTTGATCTGCAGTTTTAGTGGCAATAGCATCACTGACACTGGGGCTCAGAGAATCTACAGTATCGTCTGTCGCAACAGTGACATAAAGACAGTAAGGTGTGTGTCTGAACGTCACAGAATCACATTCCCTTCTAAAGTGATTTGAGCTGAAGTCTTACAGTAGCAACAAACATGAGACTCAAAAATAAAACTGCAATCTCTGAGTTGAAGTGATTTCTCTGTGATTCAAGGCCATTTTGTTTCTGCTTTTCCTTTGCTATCTACTACAATTTATCATCCATTAAAAAGAAATTAAAACAATGGAACAATTTATGTCTACAAATCTGATTTCTGTTCATGATGGTGTGTTTGTTTCAGCTGCTGTTTCTAATATCAGTGTGTGTTTGTATCTGTAGGCTCTTTAACAACAGAATTGAATCCAGAAACCCACGATTTGAGATCTGGTGATGATAATAAACTCTCTCTGGAATCAACAAGCAGGCGAAACAACCAATGCAGATCTAGAGAGATCTAGAGGCTCGTGAAAAGGTAACAGGTGTGAACACTTTTGAAGAATCGGCCCATCAGAGTCCCAGAGATGAATCTAGCAGCCAATTTTATTCCATATTCATGTTTCATCATCATCTTCAGTCATAATCAACAGTGGGTTTCTGTTGCATTAACTGTTTTGTAAAATGACTAAATCCATCTCTAAACTGTCTTAGTTATACTGTTAAACTGTTATAGTTTTGAATTTAGTTTTTATTTCTGTTATATTCAATTTAGTTTAGTTTTCACTATAATTTATTTTTAGAGTAGTTAATACAGTAATTTTTCTCATGTTTTATTTTTTATTTTTAGTATTTTTATGTCTTCTAGAGTAAATATTCTAACTGGAATCGTTTAACATAAAAACAGGGTTAAATATTTCAGCGAAGTCTTTCAATCCAGTGTTTTTGCTATAGAGGCTTTTTTCATGTTTAATTCAGGCGAGTTATAAAGGTTTCAAGTTTGATATTTCATGTATCAAAACGTAAAATTAATTGGTGGTCTATTTTAGTATGTTTTGGAGTCATGAAAATATCATATTATGTTAATCTTATTTTTTAATTAATATGTTTTCTTTTAGTTTTCACAAATGGCAACAGCACAACTTGTTTGAGCATCTTAAAAAACCTGACACGGCAACACTGAGGATCCATAATGTGGTTAAGCTTTTATTCTGTAAAAGATGTTGACGTGCTTCACTGCTGTTGGAATATTCCTGTATGTGTGTTATCAGAATAATCTGAATATATGATGGATGGATGATAGATTTTATTTTTGCAGATTTGCATTTTTGATTTTATTTTTAACTGTTTGTAGATGCTAGAATCATTTGTATGTATAAATACTGCCATTATTTTTCTGTGAATGCTGAAGATGCATTTGATATTTTTCATTTTCCATTTCAATTTCAATGTCTTTCCAGTAGAGGGCAGCAATGATTTGTTAAAGTGAAAGTGAAAGTGAAAGGAAAGTGAAGTGACGCAAAGGCCCAGTTTGGTAACCCATGCTCAGAATTTGTCCTCTGTATTTAACACATCCAAATTAGTGCACACACATTAGGAGCAGTGAGTGAAAACACACCGACACACACACACACACGGTTAGGTGCCTCGCTCAAGGGCATCTCAGTCGTTTCCTTGATAATCAAACCCGCAACCATTGTGTTACAAGTCTGACTCTCTAACCATTAGTCCACGACTTCCCTCTCATTAATAATGAAAACATCCAAACTGAAGGACATGTATTTACACCATTGGTTACCTGATCTTCTCCTCTTCATCATGAAGAAGAGTAGAAACCGTTTGACTTCCTGAACTCTAGTGTTTACTGCAGACAGAATACAAGAGAGACGTTATACTCAGGAAAACACACTTACCTCATTCCTCTGACTGGAATGATTGATCAGTTAGGCGAGTAAAACTTGATTTAGTTTTTATATCTTCTAGTTCTACTTGAATGTTATGGTACTGAGGCAGTTTAGATATAATGTATTACAAATGTTTACAGGACGTTTATAAGGTGTCATACTGTTACTTGACCGGTTTTCAAATGTATTTTCAATAACTTGTGCATTCAATCCAGTGTTGTATTTATTAGATTTGTTATTTCTGTGGATACGATAATAACCTGATACTGATTGAAATAAAAATCTGTCTTTTTCCATATTCGTGTCATATCCAGCATACATTCATTTTGAAACATAATATTGTGCTAGACTTTAATAAAAGTTTTTCTGATTTTAAAGCTACTGAACTTAGTTTTTTAAACATATTTATCCAATTTTAGCAGTTCTTTTGAACAATATTCTAAGTTAGAGAAACAGAGGACGATCTGATCGAGATGCACATTAGGAGAGATGATAAGGACACTTGTGTTTTCCTCTTCAGAGTTTATGATCATTGCTGTTGCCATGACGATTCCATTTCCACAGACATGCTGGAACAACGGCTCCAGTCACTGAAACAATCTCAGTGTTTTTCAGTTGATGTTGAATGTGTCTGTATGAGGGAATCCCAGTAGGACGACTGAGAGCTTACAGAACATAAAACATCTCAACATCTTTGAGAAAGAGATGAACAGCTGCTGAAGTGTCTTTTAGTGTTATTTAAGCTGAAAGTCATTTGTTTCCCAGCATCATTATGGAGATCATAACTGGAATCCGGAGTAACCTGACATTTACACCGGGAGCGACTGGGAACGACTGTCGTTCGTTTCTGTGGAACGTGAGATCATAAGACAAAACTTGCATTTTTATGCAAATAGTCGGTTTCTGTGTTACAATCAAGAAGTTAAAGGGGTGGTTGATTATGATTTCACTTTTCTAACTTTAGTTAGTGTGTAATGTTGCTGTTTGAGCATAAACAACATCTGCAAAGTTACAGCGCTCAAAGTTCAAAGCAAAGGGAGATATTTTCTTTTAAAGAAATTGCATTTTAAGGACTACAACAAACGGCTGGTAGGGACTACACGACATTCCTTCCGGGTTAGTGACATCACCAACCCTAAAATTTACATAATCTCTGACCCGGAACGCGATTTATAGATTATCAAGACAGAGCATGCTAATCAATGACTAGAAGATAACTACACATAAGCTACATACATTAATCAACTAACCATTCAGAAATGTTGTCTACATGTTGTCTCTTGTTCTTGAGTCTCTCCATCATTGTCTGTCTTCGGTTTGAACATAAAAGGCTAAAACGTCTGTATAGAAACAAACTGGTGATTACTGTATGCAGCTGGTGCACAATAAACCCCTTGATAACTTGTTACGGCCATAAAGAGCTGCTTCAGTTTGAATCTGACTAGCACAGATTTCCTTCCTTTAAAGTCCATGTGCTGTGAAAGGATGTTTTTTTTATACAGATATTTCATAGAAAATATACAAGATCTGTTCCAAATGATATAGTATACACGATGCATTATGTATTCAGCCGTACTGAGGTTACTCTGTCATCCAGTGTCAGCTTCTGATAGTCCTTCCACTATCAGAAGGAAAGCTGCGGCAGCTGAGTGCATGAAGTTTGAAGCATTGCACATTTAGTTTCGTTTATCAAGTGTCAGAACACACAGTGCATTGCAGTTTTGAGGCTGCGTAGCTGCAGGCCGGTCAGAGGGTCCATGATGACCCCGTCCACTAACGAAAGCGTCTACAATGGTTATGTGAGTGTCAGAACTGGAGAAGACGTAAGAAGGTTGACTGGTATGATGAATCACATTTTCTTTTAGATCAGGTGGATGGCAGAGTGTGTGTGTGTGTGTGTGTGTGTGTGTGTGTGTGTGTGTGTGTGTGTGTGTGTGTGTGTGTGTGTGTGTGTGTGTGTGTGTGTGTGTGTGCGCGCGTGTGTGTGCGCGTGCGTGCGTGTGTGCTTTTCCCAAACTCTGTTTTGACGAAAATCTCTTTCTTTCTTTTTTTGTAGTGACACATAATTAATTATTTTTATTATTACTATAATAAAACAGAAGGTTCATTACAAAATTAACAGACTGAGGATAGTGTGGTTTTGAATAATGAAATAACAGAAATGTTTGTGAACAATGTAAGGAGTGAAGAGGTGAAAAATGACATTAGTAGTGGAGAAAATAGTGCTGGAAAACAATCACAGTTCAAAATGTGAGGAAAATTGTGATGCAGAAGATGAGGGATGAAGAAGCACTTTCTGAGATTTCAGATATTGGGTCACAAGGGATGGAAATCATGAACTCTTTACAAAAAATAAATTACTTTCACAACGTTTGATAAAGTTGTTGATGAAATAATTATTTCCAGCTGAAAAGGATGCTTATGAAATTAAGGAAAAGTAAAATACGAAAATATTTACTCTGTGCTTTTTCTTTCCTGTTTGTCTTCTTCTTGCTTCACTATGAGTGTGTGGAGAGTCTGATCATCATGAGAACATGATTAAACTCGTGTAAAAATTGTATGTAGAGTTTTGCAGAAATCATGAAGAAAATTGTAATGTGTGTGAAAACAGATGAAATAATTTTTTTTGTTTTGAGAAATGTATTTGTTTTAAGAACTGAATGAATGGTTTGGTAAATTGTGCCAACTGAATCATTTATAGAGTGTTAGAAATTGAGGAAACCTGCAATACGCACCCATACAACAGGACACAGTAATAAACATCAGTGGCCTAGGCTAAATTTATCAATATATATTTTACTAAAACACCCTAATAAATGTGTTCAGTGCTCAGTGTTGAGTGATGCTGCAAAATAATCATTCAATCAGAGCTTTCATTGTCTAAAGGAACACTATACATAAACATATACATAAACATATAGGCTATTAATAAAATGACTATAAACAGTTTTAACAGTGTGTGTGTGATAATTCAAAAATGATTAATCATTCACAATTCATATTTGCAAAATAGACTGAATCAAAACAAATTCTGCTAGTTAAAGGGTTAGTTCATCCAAAAATATTTTTCTTACATGAATGCATTGCTTCGCTTCAGAAGGCCTTTATAAACTTACTAATTATTACTTGTATGATGGAGAGATGCACTTTTATGGACTTCTATTATTCAGAGCCAGGACATTTTTTTATATAACTCCGATTGTCATATGCACCTAGGATGGCTTGAGGGTGAGTAAATCATGGGGTAATTTTCATTTTTGGGTGAACTATCTCTTTAAATAAATAAAAAACACGTATTTTACCGCTGTTCGCGCAAAAAGCTGCAGTCGCCTGCAGACGATTTCATAGGAGACATGCGTACGATGACACTGTAGCAAAGATAGAGCAAATTTACAGCTCATTTGCTCTTTGTGGTGAGATAACTGCCACTGGCACGGACATTGGCATGAACATTTGTAAAAGCATCCAGAATGTTTCAAGCTGATGATGATGATGAAGCAGAGAATAATGAAGACGAGGTCATATTTACGGACTTGCACAAAGTTTTACGGGGAGACAATGAGACCAGCGAAAGATATGTTCTCCCTCCACATCACCGATGTGCATCCCACACCCTTAACCTTATATGCACGAACGATGTATTTAAAGTTGTGTGGGCGAAGCATTTAACCATTCAAAATGTATGAACTACTTCCTTACTAAGTCAGTTTTCACTTCTATAATCAAGAACGAATAATAAAAGTAGTATCATTGTGTAAATAATACTCAAATAAACCATGTCTTCAGTTTTAAAATATATGAAACCTCTGATCTTCAGTGGAAAGAGCAAATTAAACCAGTGTTACTGCTAGTAAATATCATTTGTTAAGAGCACAGCAGAGATGAATGTCTGAATATGGTTGATTATGCAGATTGAGACGATCACATGACTGATAATGAACTAGAGTGACTCAATGGCAAATGAAAAATGACTATTATTTGATACAGTAACGTTACGATCTAAACTATGAGAAATAAAATGCTCCTGATGGCCTGACATTCATATGATCCGACATCATGTGAATCTGGATTGTAAAGCTCATGCTGAAGTTTGTCTTCTAGCAGATGCAGTGAGCGGTGGAGATTTTCTTCAGTCCTGACACACAGGAAACTCCTGCTGTTATAATCAGCTCTGTGTAAATCACCAGTTCTCTTACGAGAGTACTCTCGTGTTGCGTAAGCTAGCTTACGCTACGTGAAAAACCCTTTTCTCGAGAATACTGAAGCCAAAAATTATCCTTAATTTTGCATTAGTTTAAAACGCATTGCTGCATAAGCAGACCTAGGCAGAGCGACTCGAGGGCCTATTGGTTGCTCAGCAGCAACTGCTGCAACCTATCCAGGGCCTGCTCGTGACGAAGCACCAATGAGGGCGCGGGCGCCCGTGCGCGTCACGTCCCGCCAGAATGGGCGTGGCTACAGGCTATAAAAGCAGGCCCATGAGGTTGTTCTCTGATTTTTCAACTCTTCAGCGAAGTGGACACTCACCTCGCTGTTCTCCGGAGAAGCTGCGCCGTCGAAGAGCCTTCAGCGGGACAAGCTTCAAGCCGGCCATCTCGCCGCTTCCTCTGCCGTTCCTGCTGCGCTATCCGGCGCCGATATCCTTTCATTACCGCGTGTTACGTCACACACGCTTGAATCTAAAAGAGCGAGGCGTTGTTGCAAATGCCACTTTTCAAAAAATGCGGCTCCTGCCGAGCCGATCTCTGCGACGGGGACCGCCACATCCTGTGCGTTTCCTGCCTGGGACAGACACATGCGGACCACGCGCTTTCCCTGGGCGGCTGCCCGGAATGTGAAGTGATGTCTATGGCGACCCTGCGGGCTCGCCTAGCATCTTTCAGCGTGGATCCTGCCCCTCCGCTTCTCTCTTCTGGGCCGCGCCGTAAAAAGCGCCGTTCACAGAGAACGCCGGAGGCATCTGCCGCGAGCGCTTGCATGCCGGATCTCTCCCCGTGTGCATCGCTCTCTGCATCCCCCACCTCTATCACGCCCGCTGTGCATATCGAGTCGGGGGGAGATGACGCAGAAGGGGACAGCAGCACATTTCTTGCCGAAGCGCTCCAGTTCTGCTACGGGCCGCTCTAAGCAGCCGTCCAACCGGAAATCAGCGCCACAGCCTCCCCCGCCGTCAGCCTCACGGCGCCGTCAGCCGAGGGACTCCCAGCAGCGCTCACGTCCTTCTAGCCGCCACAGACCGCCTCCCCCTCGGGGACCCCGGTCCAAGATTGTGCTGAAGGCAGAGCCCTCAAAGTCTTCCTGACCGTGTTAGGAAGACGAAGATGGTCGAGTCCCGCTGCGGCCGGACCGCCATCAAAATCAGCGCGCCTCGCTCTCACAGTCCCCTCAGCAGAGGTGACTGGAGATGTGTATTTCACAGTCAACGAGCCCGTTACACAACACGCTCGCCTGTACCCAAAGGCCGTTTTTACGGCCGCCCAAATATATCACAGAAAGAGCATTCTGCCTGTTTATCCGGCTCACGCCGATGGTGTTATAAATGTAGGTCATGTGCCCACTCCACAGTGTTCGCGCCTACATACAAACACGGCCGGTTCAGTGATTCACACTCATTCACGGCCCATATCCATAAACTCGGCTCACGCCGTGTGTGTTTTGAATGTGGAAAAGGTGCCCGCTGTACAGCGCTCATCCCTACACACAAACACGGGCTGCTCTGTGATAAGCACTCATTCAGAGCCCCCGTCAATAAACACAAAACGTGTCCCGTGTGTAAATCACCCTCTACCAGACACGAGCTGTGTTATGTGTGTGCGAAGCGCGCACGCTCTCTCTCAGGCGCTGTGAGATATGTGCCACACACACACAGCGACAACAGCCCGCGCGTTATTCTCCCTCTAGCTTTTCACATAAAGGCATGGAGGGAGCTGCCGGGCTTGTCAGAATGGGTACTGAACACGGTAGAACGAGGCTATTCACTACAGTTCGCTCGCAGACCCCCTCGCTTTCGAGCCAGGGTCGAAACCACGGTGAACAGCGAAGTAGCACACCTACTTCGCGCCGAGATTGCGAAACTGTTAGAGAAACGAGCCGTAGAAACCGTCCCTCACACACTGAGCGAGTCAGGTTTTTACAGCAGATATTTCCTCGTTCCAAAGAAGGATGGCGGTCTCAGACCCATCCTAGATCTCAGACGGCTGAACAAAGCCCTTATGCAGAGATCGTTCAAAATGCTCACGACCAGTCAAATTCTCGCGCAAATTCGCCCGAGGGACTGGTTTATCTCTGTGGATCTGAAAGACGCATATTTTCAGATTCAAATAGCGCCCCATCACAGGCCTTTCTTGCGATTCGCCTTCGAGGGTCTGAGCTATCAGTACACCGTCCTGCCGTTCGGTCTGTCCTTAGCACCCCGTACATTCACGAAGTGCATGGATGCAGCGCTCGCTCCCCTGAGACAACGGGGGATGCGAATACTGAACTATCTGGACGACTGGCTTATTCTAACCCAGTCAGAATCAGAGTTAATAGCGCACAGGGCTCTATTACTCGACCATTTACGGGATTTGGGTCTCCAAATCAACTGGACCAAGAGTTTACTGTCTCCCAGCCAGAGAATCTCTTTTCTGGGAACAGACTTAGACTCTGTGTCAATGACAGCGCGGCTGACGTCACAGCGCGCGCTGCAGATTCAGCGCTCAGCTGCAGCTTTCAGGACCGGCAGCATTTTTCCTCTCAAACGTTTTCAGAGGATGCTGGGTCTTATGGCTTCGGCCTCGGCAGTGCTTCAACTGGGCTTGCTTTTCATGCGCCCGCTGCAGCACTGGCTGAAAACGCGGGTCCCGCTGCGAGCATGGTCCACTGGCCGCGTTCGCCTCAGGGTAACTCAGAACTGTGTCACAGCACTGAATCCCTGGAAGGCGGCAGACTGGTATCAGTCAGGAGTGGATCTGGGCATGACTTCGAGACGAAAAGTAATCTCGACAGACGCATCCAACTCAGGTTGGGGCGCCCTCTACGAGGGCAGACCAGTGTTTGGTCTGTGGGCAGCCTCAGAAAGGCGCCTACACATAAACTGTCTGGAGATGAAAGCGGTCGAAAATGCCTTGAGATACTTTCTCCCCCTCCTCAAAGGCCACAACGTTTTGGTCCGCACGGACAACATGTCAGTGGTGTCATACATCAACCGCCAGGGCGGTCTCAGGTCACGGAGCCTTCACAAGCTGGCGGAACGCCTCCTCTTGTGGGCCCATCACAACCTGCGCTCACTGAGAGCATCACATGTCCCGGGCTGCCAAAATGTGGGCCCAGACATGCTGTCCAGGGACAACGTTTCCCCCAGGGAATGGTCCCTGCACCCTCAGATAGCCCAGTTACTATGGGACATCTTCGGCAGAGCGGATGTCGACCTCTTTGCGTCGACGGAGAACGCGCACTGCCCAGTATTCTTCACGAAACAGAGAGATGCGCTGGCCCACGACTGGCCCAGCCGTCCGCTCTATGCGTTTCCCCCGATCGCGATGTTACCACAGGTAATCAAGCGCATCAGGGAGAGCAAATGCTCTGTGCTCTTCGTGGCGCCACTCTGGAGGAATCAAGTGTGGTTCTCAGAGCTGATGCAACTGACGAGCACGGCCCCGTGGCCGATTCCGGTGAGGAAAGATCTCCTCTCCCAGGCCAGGGGCGCGCGCCCCTGGTGGCCGCACTAAGGGCTTAGCCACATCGAAACAGAGCCTGTCCAGATGGATAGTTGACGCTATCGCTATGGCTTATAGGTCTAAGAACCTTCATTGCCCTCTGGGCGTCAGAGCGCACTCCACCAGAGGCATGGCCTCGTCGTGGGCGTGGTCTCGCGGAGTTTCACTCCATGATATTTGTATGTCGGCGGGCTGGGCCTCTCCGTCTACATTTATCAGGTTTTATAACCTGGAGGTGCCTGCCCTACAGGCTAAACTGTTGTCAGTCTAACATACTAGCTCTGTTCGCTCTCGCTGCAGATCGACACAGACTGTGTGTGGTTTGTGTTATACACAGGCTCCAGATCGACAGACCAGGTCTTCCTGTCTGTGATCGATTTTCACCTGTCCTTCGGGTTCAGGTGGCTGACAGGCAGTGTTATCATTCTTAGTTCAGCCCACGGATGTACCTGGCTGTTCTACTGTATTAAGCACCCATTCCCACACTCTGGAATGGTTATCACTCCCTGGGCCCACCCCTCGTCGGCCCAGATATTACCACTTACGTTTGTCCCCGGGCACATGCCCTTGGGAACGTGCATGTGGACCTTCTCTAGCACGCACGGCGTTTTACATTGGGTTCCCGCAGCGTAAGCTAGCTTACGCAACACGAGAGTACTCTCGTAAGAGAACGCTCTCGGTTACTAACGTAACATTGGTTCTCTCTAGATGAGGGAACGAGTGTTGCGTAACCCTGCCATGCTTGTGCTACTTCTGGTTCGCTTCAGATTGAAAAACCAGAGAACAACCTCACGGGCCTGCTCCATTCTGGCGGGACGTGACGCGCACGGGCGCCCGCGCCCTCATTGGTGCTTCGTCACGAGCAGGCCCTGGATAGGTTGCAGCAGTTGCTGCTGGGCAACCAATAGGCGCGCGAATCGCTCTGCCTAGGTCTGCTTATGCAGCAATGCGTTTTAAACTAATGCAAAATTAAGGATAATTTTTGGCTTCAGTATTCTCGAGAAAAGGGTTTTTCCCGTAGCGTAAGCTAGCTTACGCAACACTCGTTCCCTCATCTAGAGAGAACCGAGGTTACGTTAGTAACCGAGAGCGTTTCTGTGCTCTTTATATCTTTATATCATTCAACCACACGAGCATTAACAGCAAATGATCAGGGAATCTTCATCTGTACATGAACAGCAATAAAGGAGCAATAAATGAATTACAAATACTGTAATTCATTTGTTCATACTCCTTTGTTTATTGACATTCGTAATATAACAAATATTTGTTACTAATTTTATTAAGGTAATGAGAAACGAAATAACCCAGCATATAAGTAGGACTTAACCCAGCAAGAGGGTTAATTCCACCCACTGGTTGGGTCAAATGAATGACCCAGAAATATCGGTTAAATGGTAAAACCCAGCACTTGGGTCAAACCAACCCAGCGCGTGTTCTGTCCAATAGTGACCCAGCGGTGTGGTTAAGGTTGGGTTATTTTTTAACCCAGCAGTTTTTAGAGTGTAGTGTCAGTGCATTCAAGTCAATATGTTTATGCATCTGCTATTAAGTTTAATTCTACTTACTTCATTTTTATTATTCTGGTATGAATGCATGTCTATTAGTTTATAGAGCCTCAAGAGCCTCTTGCGAGCAGCACAATCCTGGGAGATGAGGGTGGACCTGGGAAGGAAACTAGTCTTCCCCCAGGTTGTGCAAACACAGCTGAGGCCGGACGTGGTCTTATTGTCTGAGGAGGCAAGGAAAATAATCTTGACTGAGCTGACGGTCCCGTGGGAAGACGGGTGCGAGGAGGCCTATAAGCGGAAAGCCACCAAGTATCACCAAGCCTTGGGTGAGGCAGCAGAAAGAGCGTCTTGCTGGCTCTGAAGTAGGAGGGAGGAGTTGAGCTGGGGGCCAGGAGGAGTTGGGCAGTGACTGGCCACCACTACCGACCCGCCAACTGGAGGGTGTTGTGGTTCAGGGTTGAAACACCCCGTGAAAGTTGGATGCCACCTGACGACATCTTCTCCTGGCTGAAAGCTACAGTCACTACAGTCAGTGACTGAGTTAGATAGCATCAGTATAGATGTATCCAATAGTATGAACTGTTTAACCTATCTATAATTCTCTTGCAGGCTATCAAGACACGGTTTAGCACCATCCTTGACAGTGATGAAGCTTTGCTTGCTGTTGTAACTCTGCCAAAGTTCAAGCTGCACTGGCTGAGGGATGAAACAAGAAAAGACACCATCAGGATGATTCTGGAAGCACAGTGTTGTGTTCTCACCGTTGAGAGACCACGGAAAGAGCCACTGCAGTCTCCTGAAAGCAGAGACCATGAAAATTACATTTGCTGAAGAGAATCAACATGACAAACAAGTAATTACTGTGGACATGGAGATATGTGAATACCTGAAATCAGCTGATATGGGAAATTTACATGATTTCCCCAGGATTTTGAAGATCCTTTTAAAAGCCAACACAGCAACACCTTCCAATGCGCCGGTTGAGAGGCTGTTTAGTATTGGAAGTCTCATCCTCACCCCAAAAAGAAACCATCTCACAGACCGGCATTTTGAGAGACTCAAATAAACAAAACCCAGATAAAATAGTGAACTCTTAATATTAAGATAAGAATAACACACACACACACACACACACACACACACAAATGTGTGTTGTTGTTTTTGTTTTGTTTTTCATTGCATTGCAGAAGTGATCTGGACTTTTTTTTTTACTTAGGACACTTAGTAGATTTTTTTCTAAATTTAAAGTTGAAAGATTGATGTTTAATTGGGGATGTTATTTGTTCTCTAATTTATTAAACATTTTAAAGATTTAAGATATGTCTTTTGCCCTAATATAACATTTTATAATGGCAAATATCTAGCCTATATTACACTCTTACACTGTTATCACAATGGACAGTGAATTTACTTTATGTAGGCCATAGCCTATCCATACAAAAAGTACAAAAGTAACAAAGACATTACTTTCAGCTTTCAATAATCTGTAATGTTAAGAGATCTTTTATATAGCATGCATTGCCATGGGGTCAAGAAGTTTTCAGTATATAATATTATTATTCTATATACTTTATGTGTTTTTAAAAGAAAATGAAGGTGTAGGTTGTTGAATGCATTACTGCGTTAAACACTAGTACAAGAACTTCTCAGTCAAAAAAAAAAAAAAAAAAAAAACACCTGCAAAGGCCTGAGAGAGATCAAGCCTCAGCCCAGGTGAGAAAAAAAGTAGCTCAATATTGTAATGCATTACTTTTAAAAGTAACTTTCCCCCAATAAAAATCGACACGAAGGATCATTAGTGAAATACATTCATTCACATTGTGTATTTTTACTCATGAATATTAACATCTGTCACACCAACACTGATAGTAAACACACACTGCATTCTATGAGAAGGCGATGTCCACCACAGTGTGAGTCATTAAACAAGGATAGGAAATAGGAGGATAACATCACCTAGATGGGGCTATAGTAGTTCTATCATCAGGCATGCATAACACTATACAATATAAAAAGACAATATACAAACTGTAATAATACACAAAATATACTGGGGAAATGCATGTTCATTCATTAGACAGATTTGTCAATGAATTAGTGGAGAGAATTACATTACTATGGGACTGCATGCCTGTTTTGTGTAGCCTGTACTGTTCTCAATCAATGTCCCAAGTGTCTTTGAGAGCAAAGTGTGAGTGGAGCAAAAGGGTGATAATTCACAGTGGGGCAACCAGACATCACAGAGTCATCCTGGGTGAGGAGTAGTGAAGATTAAAGGGTTAGTTCACCCAAAAATTTAAATTCTGTCATTAATTATTCAGCCTCATGTCGTTCCAAACCCGTAAGACCTTCGTTTATCTTCGGAACACAAATGAACACAATTGACATCAACGTCATTGCAACTTTCAAGGCCCAGAAAGGTGGTAAAGACATAGTTAAAATAGTCCATGTGACTACAGGGGTTCAACCTTAATATTATGAAGCGACGAGAATACTTTTTGTGTGCAAAAATCCCCCCAAATAACGACGTTATTCAACAATCTCTTCTCTTCCACGTTATTCTCCTACGCTGTTGACATAGTGTAAACAGTGCAGCGCTTCTGGGTTCTACGTCAGATCGTCGGCTCATTGTTGATCAGCATCACACGCATCACACACATGACCAGCGTCGGCCAATAATGAGCTGATGACTCTCTTAATTCACGAGTTCACACTTACATACAATTAGAGGGGGTAAAGTTTAAAGCGTATTTGGCGTGCTGTCCGGGGGAGGGCTCCGAACCCAGATCATTCCCCCCGTATGTAAGTGGTTAGGACTAGAAGTGTGGAGGAGGGGTGGTGGATGCTGCTAAACTGTCAAGGGATTGAGGTGAGATTGCTGAATCTATATATACCTCTTGTCATTGATTGCTGAGTGCTCTCCACTCGTGTTAATTATCTGAAAGTGCTCCTCTTAATTATGATAGTGTTAAGTCAGCTATTCTGAGAAAGTACAACATTAATTCAGAAACTTAATGACAAAGATTTCGTTTTCTGGAAGTTGAATCATCTGAGAGACCCAAAGAGCTGTATGCCAGGCTGAAGGGGTTGTATGGGAAGTGGATTCGACCAAAAGGTAAAACAGAAATTGGAGAAATAATTATTCTTGAGCAGTATCTCTGAATGCTCTCTCCTGAGCTCCAGGTATGGATCCGTGAGCGAGGCCCTGAAACGGCTGCCGAAGCTTCATCATTAGCGGATGAGTTCCAGTCATGGAGTTGGCGGGGTGGCAGAGACTCTCGAAAACCCCATGTCTATCATCCGTCCCAGTACCACTCCTCTGGTAAGTGGGGGGAAACTCTGAATCCATAACATCATTTAAATCACCTAAGAAAGTGACTATTTGTTACTTGTGTGGCCAAGAGGGTCATACCAAACCTGTTTGTCCAAAGAATGTTGGCAAGCTCTCTCAAGTTTGTTATGTGCCTAGAGCTCATGCAGATCCTGTAAAGCCTGGACTGTCCTTAAACATGACCACTGTAGAAGTAAACGGTGTAAGCCCGTCTATTGGTCCAAAGAAGCTCTCCAATGAAACGGGGAAGGTTTCTCTGCATGTTACTGTCTTTCCTTTTACGCAACACAACAAGATTAAATGCAATATATTTTCTCACATGCAATAGCTCGTTTCATTTGACTCCATAAATGAAAAGGTTTTAATGATATCTGCGCATCATTAAACGTGAACGAATATTTGATTATTCTCTTAAACTCTGTTTATATTTTACCCACTTAGATCAGGAAAAACTATATCGCTTCGAGTTCCTTACCAAGGTCTCCGACACAAGTGGTCAGCCCCGAAGATCAGAAGCTGGGGCAGTTGGCTAAATATCTAGGATTTTGCCGTACACGCGCAACAATCAAAGATATATTCAATAACCCCCTTGGATGCCCTTCAGGAACTTAATTCAATCGTTTTACTTTAGTAGGTTTTGGCTCTTTAATAGCTTTGGATTAGCCAAGCCCGTACATTTATCTAAAGTAACATTAAATTAGAACAGAAGTCATCGGAAGCGTCCAAGCTAGGTTAACCAACCAGCGTCGTGCTGATCCTAGATGGACAAACACATCCTCTCATCCAAGTCGCCCGCACACTTCCTGATATCAGTTTTTAGCCGTCGCTAATCTCTGACGCAACCTTGTGGCAATATACGAATCTGTTAATCTTATTTGGGAAAAACAAGTCTCAGAGTCAGTCAGAATAAAATCAAACGTTTACAATTTATTGACCAGGTAATGAAGCAATAATTCAAAATCCAATTCGCAAGAATAAAATCATCAGTTAATCATAACATAACAACAATTCAGGAATCGAAGAATTTGTAAGGATTATTACCTGGCAACGAAAATTACACACATGCGGTTGTGTGGGCAGTCAACCTACAGACTCCTCGAACTTTTCTACACCTTTTCCTTATCTACCCAGATAATTCAATATTCCAAATGGTGGTCTGTCATTATAATTAGATTTTGGTTCCCTATTCAGGGATTCACACTGGGGGATTGGAATTTGTACTTGAATAGGTTCTTGTTTTACATATAGGAGGTATAGTCTGAATGGAGGATCTGGGGGAGGGAAAACCCTTTAGAGGATACATCACTTTTCTCATATTTTATAACTTCTTTTAGCTTTTCCTTATGGTTGGGAGAATGAGACCATTTTACCAGGCACACTGAGACACTTTAAATGATATCAAACATGCATAGATACTTCTTGTACATACTTTACATTGCATAGGTTTTCAGTGTATTTCAGGTGAGGAGGAGGGGGGATGAAGGGGAGATAGTGTGTGTGAAGTGTGAACTGCACTGTGTGCTGCGCCTCGAAATCCCTGTTACATATGCAGGAGATAGTTCAAGTGTTAATGTCCAGGAGAGCCTTTTGTTTCATCGAGGGTTCGATCAGACATACTGGCTCCAGCCTTACAACGGTAAAGAACCACATGATCTAGTTGACACTGGCAGCGACTAGACTTTAGTGCATAGACAGTTTGTTTCACCGGTCTGGATTAATCTTTGTGACAAGAAATCCACTTGCTGTGTTCATGGGGATGAAAAGCTGCTTCCTACGGCGGATGTACATCAAGGTGAAAGGACAAACTTACCTTCTGGATGTGGGCGTAGCAGAACACCTACCATTCCCTGTGGTTTTGGGTCATGATCTGCCAGTGCTCTGGGACATATTGCAGCCGGTACCCAGTGGTGTAGTCTACGTGATACACGCCGTATACCCACTAGAAAAGGCCAAGGATTTCCGTATACCCACTTAAAAAAAGCGTGAGGATACGTAACAACTTCGTTTTGTGTCAGAACTTTCACACTTTCATTCATAAATTCACCCCATCTGTGTTTGCAAAGCGACACGGATAGAATAGCGGAATCCAGTCACGGAATTTGGCTATTTTTGAATGAATAAATCAAAAGTAGGGCTGTACAATGAATCAAATCTCGATATGGACTAGTGTCTGTGAATATTAAAGTTAAAAGAGACTGCAAATATTCTACGTGTCTCTGGGAATGAGCGCTCAATGTGTGCTACACACACACACACACACACACACACACACACAAACACACACATACTGAAGCACGCGTGACTCAGGCTCGTGGTGTTTTCAGCGTTTCACTGTATTGAGACATGATGTAGGCTACATATGTGCACTTCATCGCAGAGCTGCTATAAAAGTCACTTCACGAGAATTTCACCATTTCATTTAATAAAACTATCATCATTCATTCGTTTCATATACACACAGAAACTGTAATGTCTTTTCGACAACCTGTAAAAATAAAAGTTCGGTATAACTTTAAGAAATTACAACAGAAATATATTACTATTGCACAGTAGAGTATACTTCAAGTAGGCCTAATAATAATAATAATAATAGTTTATTAAAACACACCTCAAATGTGTACAACCCACCAAAATAAAAGTTCGGTCCAACTCAAAGAAATTAGAAAGAAATTGCACAGTAAAATGTATTTTAAAATAATAATAATAATAATAATAATAATAATACAATCTATTAAAATGTTATTTTAAGGGAATATCACACAACATTTTTCAACAATAAACTTGCCAAAACAATAACACCATTTTTTTTTTTTCAAAAACACCATTTCTAAAAGCAAATTTGTATTTGTATAATGGTTTTTTTTTTTTTTTTTTTTTTTTTTGCTGATAAAACCTGTGGTTCAGGGACCATATTCATGTAACATCTAAGGCTAAATGTAGCTCTTAACTGGCTGAGTTGTGTTTCTTATAATAAATTGACATGTTGATAACACTTAGTATTTCATAATGCTCTCAATTACATGTCGATGCATACTGTATGCATTAGTGAGTTTGGTGGTGCTTATGGGACGGGCGAGTATGAGGCGGAGTGGGTGTGTGGGGGTGGGGAATTTATACTCACTACAAAAAAAATAGACTACACCACTGCCGGTACCCTCATGTAATATGGTCGTCACACGAGCTAAAGCAAGCAAAGGGGAAGAAGGGGAACAGATGCTTAGAGCCCTACCTTTCTTTGACAATGAAGTAGAAACTCGGCTCCCAAACAAACAAGTCATTATTCACCACTCGTAATGTAGCGAGGGCAGGGAGGGACACGTGATTCAAATTGCTGTTTGGTCGCCATTATACTCGTGTCTTGATATATATATATATATATATATATATATATATATATATATATATATATATATATATACACTACCAGTCAAAAGTTTGGAAACATTACTATTTTTAATGTTTTTGAAAGAAGTCTCTTATGCTCATCAAGCCTGCAGTTAAAAAACAAACAAACAAAAAAAACAGTAATATTATGAAATATTATTACAATTTAAAATAATGGTTCTCTTTTTTAATATACTTTAAAATGTAATTTATTTTTGTGATGCAAAGCTGAATTTTCATCAGCAAGTACTCCAGTCTTTGGTGTCTTATGATCCTTCAGAAATCATTCTAATATGCTGATTTATGATCAATGTTGGAAACAGTTGTGCTGCTTAATATTTTTTTTATAACCTTTTTTCAGGATTATTTGATGAATAAAAAGTTAAAAAGAACTGTATTTATTTAGAATAGAAATCTTTTGTAACAATATACACTACCGTTCAAAAGTTTGGGAACAATAACTATTTTTTTTTTAAAGAAATTAGTACTTTAATTCAACAAGGATGCGTTAAATTGATAAAAGGTGATGGTAACGATTTGTATTGTTAGAAATGTTTTTATTTTGAATAAATGCTGTTTTTATGAATAAATGCTGTTAACGTTTTACTCATCAATGAATCCTGAAAAAAGTATTCCAAAAAAATATATTAAACAGCACAACTGTTTCCATCATTGATAATAACTGAGTATCAAATCATCATATTAGAATGATTTCTGAAGGATCATAAGACACCAAAGACTGGAGTACTTGCTGATGAAAATTCAGCTTTGCATCACAAAAATAAATTACATTTTAAAATATATTAAAAAAGAGAACCATTATTTTAAATTGTAATAATATTTCATAATATTACAGTTTTTTTTTTTTTTTTTTTTTTTTTTTTTTTTTAACTGCAGGCTTGATGAGCATAAGAGACTTCTTTCAAAAACATTAAAAATAGTAATGTTTCCAAACTTTTGACTGGTACTGTATATATATATATATATATATATATATATATATATATATATATATATATATATATATATATATGCTGTATAATATGATTGAGAAAATCAAACAGTAAATAGACAGAGACAATTTCACACAGAGCTCTTGCTGAAGGCAGAGAAGCTGACATTGTTTGGTTCAGGTGTGCTTTATAGCATCCTGGTCATGACGTCTCCTGCCTATGATGTTCTGTCACACCATTGGACTGTGATCGCACACGTGCTTCAAGTCACAATCCAGCAGAGGTGTTCCCACAGCATCATTCTCCACGCAGAGCTTGTTCCCTTGAATAGGAATGATGCTTTTTAATGAAACTAACCGAAGAAAGCATGAAGCTAGAATAAAATTTGGAATTTATGTTTCTGCCTAAATTAATACATTAATACATGATGTTAGCTAACTGCATGATCTATATTATCTTATAACTGTATATTCTGACATATGGACATTACTTTGGCACAGTAGAATCATTCATTTTCTATAAAGGTGCTTTGAAATGATGAAAAGCACTATAAAAATAAATGTATGTATAAAAAAAAGATAATTAAAAGTGCTGTAGTCTAAAGGCAAATACACTACATGACTTTTGTCCAGATATTTGCCCCAATTTCCAGTTTAGAGAAGATCAACTAGAGTTTAGAATTCTGAGTTTGTCATTCATAAATAAAACTTTGCTCGGTTATTCATGAGCTCGGATCTCGTAATTTAATGTTTTCGACTCCACTAGAAGAGCACATAAACACAGCAGTAAAGTGACTCTCCTTCACCAGGAATGAGGAAGCTGCTTTACAGACACTCCTGTTTTACACACGTCACTCAAACACAGAAGCAGGAAACTATTTCAACTCCTCAGCTCAGAGAAACAGAAACTGAAGTATTGTTGAGCTGTTGTGTGTTTGTGTCTCTCTGTATTCATGCAGTAAAATGGCAGAAGCCAAATTTTCTCAGGATGAGTTCACGTGTCCAGTGTGTCTGGATCTCCTGAAGGATCCAGTGGCTATCCACTGTGGACACAGTTACTGTAAGATCTGTATTACAGACTGCTGGGATCAGGAGGATGAGAAGAGAGTCTACAGCTGCCCTCAGTGCAGACAGACCTTCAGTCCAAGACCTGCTTTAGCTAAAAACACCATTCTGGCTGAACTGGTGGAGAAACTGAAGAAGACTAAACTTCCTGCTGACTGTTACGCTGGAGCTGGAGACGTGGAGTGTGACGTCTGTACTGGAAGAAAATACAAAGCTGTCAAGTCCTGTCTGGTGTGTCAGGAATCTTACTGTCAAACTCATTTTGACCGTCATGAGGAATTTCACTCTCGTAAGCAACACAAAGTGATTGATGCCACTGGACGACTGCAGGACATGATCTGCCGTAAACATGATAAAGAGCTAGAAATGTTCTGTATCACTGATCAACAGTGCATCTGTGTGTGGTGTAAGGAGAGTGAACATAAAAACCACAACACTGTATCAACTGCAGCACAGAGGACAGAGAAACAGGTATGAAGGTATGCCTTTTTAGGGGACTTTCCTCTCAGGGCGAATGAGAGGATGCTTAATTGCTTTTTACCGGACATCTTTGAAAGACAGATGCAATGATTAATGCATCCATGGCCAGGATATAATTATAAAATATGACATGATTTTAAAAGTGACCTATAACATCGACTATGCAATACAACAAATTTATTTAGTGCTAATAAAACTATTAAGCCTATTTGGAGAGAGAGATGTTTATAATGTGACAATATGTCAGTCATCGTGTGATAATGAAAATATGACTAGGCCTAGACTACTTGTTCTGAGCAGATGTTGTCAGTGAACAGGCTGTAAAACTGTTGGCTAAGTTACAGACACTCGGGAAAAACTGATGCTAATTATCTGGGAAACATTCTCTAACAGCAGTCAAGTTGTCACTGTTTGTGGTCAAACAAGTTGTGAATTTGTTGTAACATTAAAACAGGAGATCATGACTGTGTGCCCAAAGTGATGCTCGGAGCTCCAGTGGTTTCCTCTGTGGGTGAACGAAACTTTCGGAAGACGTTGTAGCAGAATCACATGAACAATTCCAGGATATGTTTTTTTTTTTCATTGGTTGTTGCATTAAATCTTACCCGGATACAATAGTGCTATTTTCTGATTGGCTATTGTGCACCCCCTTTCTTTTTTTGGATTGGCTGATAAATGGCAGGCTCGACTAAGAACTCCAGGGGAGACGCGCTTGATTCCTGCCGGTTCCACAGTGAAAGCGGAGCAGCCAGAGAAATTTTGGAAGCTGCGGCATATTAAATATATTATAAATAGTTTTTCCGCGTGAGAAATACAATGTGTGGCGGGAGTGCGTGGCAAAAGACCGAAATGAGTGACTGTCACGCTCAATGCATGACACTTGAGAGCCCTGTAAAGTACACTTTTTTATAATGTAAAATTAAAAGTTTTCTTTAAAGTAGGGGAGAGCGGGGCACAACCTAACGCTTTTTGACTTTCTCAGTTTGTGTAAATCTACTTATGGTTCAGAGTATTTATTTTTTCCCACATTAATTTCCCACATGTCTAGTACAATTATGTGGTTTTGTTTTATTAATACAGTATATACTTTTTTCTTGACATACCCCGAAAGAATGGAAGTGAAATGTGACAACATGCCCCATAGGTGGGTTACATTGTAACATGAGTGGGGCACATTGTAACATAACATATGACAGCTTAAAATGTTATCTGATCTAATAAAAAATATATACAAAACAAACTAAAATATTTTCTAAATAAAATACAATTAAAAAACTTTTTCATATAAAATAATGGCAATTTTTAATAATTAAATATAAACACATTTTTGAGTTTTGACTACGAACACATGAAAACACAGCTATACAACATAGTTCAAAACAAATAAATAATTAGTCATTTCTGAACATTGACTCTCAGTCTTTATTCACCTTTTTCTCACGTTTTCCCAATAAAATTAATAAAAGTATAGAATATAATAGCATATTTCTAATAGGGGCACATTGTAACGCAGTGTGACAACATGCCCCCGCCTGCACAACTGGGATTTAAACCCTGCTAGTGTCTTCTGCTAGTTAGCAAAGCATTAAAGAACTATCTCAACTGTTAAATAACATCTTGGAGATTAAAATAATATCAGATTTGTCTTATTTTAAATAAACACAAAAAATAGAGATGAAAAATTAACTTAAGTAAGAAATTTACTTTTGCTATGGTTTAATAAATGTCTATGGATATCTTCCAAAAAAAATAATAATTTTGGCGGAATTTTTTTATATATATAGTGTTGATATGGTAACTAGTAAATACACAAAGTTTCGTCATCCAAGCATGTGCGGAAGTATTTAAAACAAGCGTGTTACAACTAGCCCCGCGTTAGGTTGTGCCCTGCGCTCCCCTACATTTTAATAATAATTTATATTTAAATTTAACTCAACAGAATTATGAAATTACAATATATACTTAAATCTTACTTAAGTGGGTCTAAAAGTCACTCTTAAGTTCAGCTAATTGCTTTATATTTACATTTAAACTATAATACATTTTCATTTAATAGCAATTAACATGCAATTACGTGTCTGAAAACATTACATTCAGTTCACACTTATTTCGCAACTATATTCTTTTAAAGTGTATAATTTCCAAAATAAGTGCACTTTTTAAAATGTTACTATCAAAAGAGCCAAATTTTTATTCACAAATCAAATCATTGATAAACTCATGTATGTGGAGCCCAATTCAAATATGATGACATCAAAAACATCAAACTTCACTGGTGTTTGTGTCATGACATCATGGTGTTTAGTCATGTGACTGTGACATGAAAGAACAAATGAGGTTTGATGTTATTGACGTGTCACCATATTTTATTTGGCCTCTGTAAACAGCTGAGACATTCTTCTAAATATATTCTGTTGTGTCTCACAATAGACAGAAAGTCATACAGGTTTGGAGCGACATGAGGGAGAGTAAATTATGATACTAATGATATAAAACTAGGCACTGATGAAATACTGCTGACATTCATTTCAGGAAACCATGAATCTGTGGTTTGAACCAGACAGTAAAAACTTACCATGCAAGATCTTTAACCACTTCACCAACTCTGGATTCATGTAACTTTAATGTTTGTATGACAGTAGTTTTATGTGTCATTCCCTGTCATTGGTTTGTCCTCCAGAAACAGCTGAAGGACACGCAGATGAAGATCCGTCAGAGAATCCAGCAGAGACAGAAAGATCTTCAGCATCTGAGAGAGGCTGTGAAGTCTCATAAGGTGAGTCTGGAGAAGAAGAGAAGTTTGAGACGTCTCAGTTTGGACTCTGTCAGTCGTGCTGAAGCCACTGTGTGATTGTGATGTGTGTGTAACAGCGCTCTGCACAGACAGCAGTGGAGGACAGTGAGAGGATCTTCACTGAGATCATCCGCTCCATTGAGAGAAGCCGCTCTGAGGTCACACAGCGGATCAGAGATCAGGAAAAGACTGCAGTGAGTCGAGCTGAAGGACGACTGGAGCGACTGGAGCAGGAGATCAATGATCTGAGGAGGAGAGACGCTGAGCTGGAGCAGCTTTCACACACACAAGATCACATCCAGTTCCTGCAGGTAACAGAGATCTAGAAGAACAGGATCATAGTGGACTTGAGCAAGATCCTGCTATGACAGAGAAACATTTCATGAGAGCAGAATGAGCCGTTGACTGAGATGTTGTCAGGAATTCAGTCAGATTCAGTCAAGTGTTGTGTTATCATATAATCATCAGTCAGACTCTCATCTGATCATCTTCTGTTTAAAGAGACACACTTACAAAGCCCTGGGAAATTTACCATTAAATATTAACTGATTTTTCCTTCTGATTTCTTCTGTCTTGATAAAATCAGGTATTTCCACCCAAATGGATTTTTCATCATCTTTTTAATTAAATATTTTAGTATTTATATTAATATTTTCAGTAATTCACACCAAAATCGGATCAGGTGATTTTCAAAAGCTGATAAGATTTATTTTAATTTTTTTCATAACTGTTTACCTGTAATACATTGATGAATTTGTTCACAAAGACTCCAGACAGGAAGTGAGGCTGTATATTAACAATGCTTATAAAAACCAAACAAAACCTGACCTTGGGATCCTTAAGGGTCCTTGTGAAGTTTCAGTGTCACTAACCAGTCAAAAGTTACATATAGTCAATCTACTCGTAACCTTTGAACTGCTTTTCCTCAAATCTTCTCAACATGCAGATGTTTCATCATCCAAACCACCTGGAAAGTTCACACATAGTCCCTTGTGGAAAAGAAGTGTCATTAATTGAATGTGCACTTGTAGTTAATTACTTCAAATCTTACAAATATATTTTTTAGACTTGCAGATAATTTAATATTATTGAATTAAAAGTCCACTTAAAAAGAGACACTGTCATGACTATTGTCACGGTTTGCAGCAGTAGATGACAAGACAAAGAACATAAATGCAAAAGACTTTATTAACAAAAGATAAACCATAAAGAAGCACAAAACGTTAACCAGAACCGACAAATGAGAACTGAAACACAGGCTTATAAATACTAGGAGCAAATAAAGATAATTGGATAAACACAGGTGAAGCAAAGAGGGAACTAATGAGTAACTATAGTAACAAACAAGAGGGAAATGAGTAACCTAGGAGACAAATGAGAACAAAACAAGTGAAAATGAAACGAAAATTAACTAAATAGTGTCCATGTGACAACTGTGTTTTTAACACCCTTTAAATAGACTTTTTAAAAATTGCACTTTGTAACAGTCAAATTAAAAGTTTTAATTTGTATATTAGAAATCATGTTTTAATAATCTTTTGTCATGCTTTAAAGAAGTGCAGTTATTTTGATGTTGACCAACATACTAAAGCACATGTAAAGTACTTGATTATAATTAAAACTCTAGTGTGTTATTCAATATTATATTTAAAATTGAACAAACAATTTTCAATAGAAATTATATTGAGTATATTTTAGTTTATCATAAATGTGTGTCAGTTCATTCAGCAGTAACTTTAACCATATTTCAAAGACAATAGAAATAATTATGAAATTACATATACAGACACTTAAATCCTACTTAAGTTGGTCAAAAAGCTCTCTAAATATTAGCTAATTGCATTTAATATAAATTTAGACTATAAGACATTAATTTAATTAAAATAAATATTTTAATTATGATTGAAAAAATAATTGAAAAATAATTAAGTGTCTGAAAACATTACATTCGATCTGCTCTTAAGTATATTTAAATGATATTATTGTTAAGTGTGAAATACTAGAGTTTGTAGCATTAAATGATGAATATGAGAAGAATGTGCTGATTGTGTGAAAGTGCTGGATTGAAGCGAGTCACTGAAGAGAAGTCAAGTCAACAAGAGCCGCTCAGATCTGATATAGTGCAGGTTATTGGCTGAAGTGTGGAGATGATGAGTTTTGATTTCTGTTTTCTGTAGAGTTTCCAGTCTCTCTCAGCACCTCCTGAATCTACAGACGAACCCGACGTTTCCTTCAGTTCTCTCTCCTCTTTTGATGGCATGAGAGAATCTGTCCGTCAGCTGAGAGACAAACTGGAGGATTTCTGCAAAGAGGAGATCAAGAAGATCTCAGAAGGAGGTAAAGTCCTGCGCCTCGTTTATACAGACGTGTGGAGAAAGATCCCAAATCTGAACGTACAACCGTTTCCGAAATGTTCCTTCGATTTATAAAACGTCCATTTGCAGAAAACAATTCTTAAATAGATCACAGTTTATAATTCACAGTTCATCTTAAATTCAAATGCAATGTGAACAAGTGCATCAAATCCACCCACAGAACGGCCACAAATATCCCTTGTATATATATATATATGACGTAGGATGATATTTATGGAATTTAGGATCAATCCGATATGTGTGTTTTATAAATGACGGCCCCTGGAGATTTATACGATTTAAAAAATGTTTATAAAACATCCATTTTCACAAAAAATGTGTAAATTCAAGTGCATCAAATCCTCCTACAGAACGGCCACAAATATCTCTTGATGATTCAGAAATACGGACAAGCGTTTATAGTGACGGAGGATGAAAACCATGGAAGATCAATCCGATGTGTGTGTTCTCTCTCTCTCTCTCTCTCTCTCTCTCTCTCTCTCTCTCTCTTTCTCATATATATATATATAAATAATTGTAACGGATTATAATTAATTATAAATATTTTTATTATTTTTAGAATTGACTGTAGCAGAATTAATAGTGCAATTATTTAATCAGTTCATCCAATGAACAGAAAGCATAATCAATTATTAATTCTTGGGAATTATCTTCCTGGCCAAGAAAGAATAACCTTTTCCAACTAAAGTAAATAAAGTACTAGCAGGGTAATAGCAAAGGTATCGCTAGATCAAGATGTTTAAGTGACTTCGATATGTGGCAAACACAGAGACAATAAAGCGTGGATTTAATGGTTTAATAAACGAACTGCGGAAGGCTACACACACAACTAAACTAAGCAAAGATTGTATACAGAATCAAGAAAGTAAAGAAAAGTAAAGAAAGAGAGAGAGAAGAAAAGAGAATGGCAAGATTACAATCATCTAACCACAACCTACAAGAAACATCATAGAATCAGGGTCAGCTTAAAGAGGCACAATAACTTAGAAACGCATCTAAAGGCTGCGAACGGTTACTTGCATTGACTTGCAGGAGATTCTGGAGATTCTTGATGATTTTGCCAGGAGTGCGCTGAAGCGTTTGTTTGGGTACTTGGGGTGGTCCACCTTGAATCCAAAGAAATTAACTTGGTCCCCATTGAATCCAAAGAAGTTAAAGGGTTAGTTCACCCAAAAATGAAAATTCTGTCAGTAATTACTCATCCTCATGTTGTTCCAACCGCGTAAGACCTTCGTTCATCTTCGGAACACAAATTAAGATATTTTTGATGAAATCTGAGTGCTGGGTCACTTCTCCATAGGATGCTAGGTGGCCCAAACTTGCTGGCCCAGAAAAGTTATTAAAGAGATCGTTAATATAGTCCAAGTGACTACAGTGGCTCAATCTTAAGTATATCAAGCGACGAGAATACTTTTTGTGCGCAAAAACAAACAAAAATAACGACTTTATTCCACTATTCATTTCCTTCTCTCTGGGCCTCGTAGTGTTTTTGCGCTGTGCGTCTGTGTTATACGTCATCACGCATCACACACGTGACCAGCGTCGGCCAATAGTGAGCTTACGTGGTGACGTGTAACACAGACGCGCTGCGCAAAAACACTACGAGGCCCAGAGAGAAGGAAATGAATAGTGAAATAAAGTCGTTATTTTTGTTTGTTTTTGCGCACAAAAAGTATTCTCGTCGCTTGATATACTTAAGATTGAGCCAATGTAGTCACTTGGACTATATTAACGATATCTTTAATAACTTTTCTGGGCCAGCAAGTTTGGGCCACCTAGCATCCTATGGAGAAGTGATCAGCTCTCAGATTTCATCAAAAATATCTTAATTTGTGTTCCGAAGATGAACGAAGGTCTTACGCGGTTGGAACAACATGAGGGTGAGTAATTACTGACAGAATTTTCATTTTTGGGTGAACTAACCCTTTAACTTGAAAATGGAGTTGCCAGAAGAAGACAGGAGAATGTTGTCTCAAAGAGATTGAGCAAAGATCTGAACTAATCAGATACTCTAAAGGTCCTATCAGTTCACACCAATTTGTTGATATGACCAATCCAAGATGACCGGGAGAAAGTCTTTGTTCCATCTTATCTCCATTTGCATGTTCATGCTGGCATGGATAATTTGTGCAGTCTTTACACAAAAATATGGTACAAATATTTATGATGCAGTTTATCATAACATGTTGTACACCATTGATTATAAAATCTAAAGAGGATTCTTTTGATACCAAGAAAGGGGATTTGAACACATTAAAGCAGTGATACATCATCTTTGGATATCAACATTTGAAGTTACTCTAACATAACTAAAGAATCATAACTAGTCATAATGTCATGATTCTGCCTTTGTGTCCCAGATCTTCTCATGACAGACTCATGTTTTATGTGTAAGCACATGGCCATTTGTTTGGGCTGTGTGCTTGCGTTGTCTTGTCACCTTACCCCGCCCCCTTGTTATCTCATCTTGTAATCATTATATCATCGCTTACACCTGTGTTCCTGATTAGTTTGCTCCCTATTTAATCCCCTCATGTTTTCTGTCCTGTGTTGGTACATTGTCAAACATTGTGTTGTCAAACATTGGGACAATCCTGTGAGTACGTCGGCTGAATCCTGTTTAATGAGAATTGTGAGTTTGTGTTGCTGTTTGGTTCCTGTCAAGTCATCGTCGAGTCAGAGTCTAGTCTTCATTGATTTATCTTGTCTTAGTCAAGGTGAACTCCCCTCCAGTCCTGTTTTGCCCCCTTGTGGGTTTTGTTTTCTGTTCTGTGTCGTAATAAACCTTGAGTGTCTGCAAATCGTCTGCGTTTGGGTTCTCTCCTTCAACCGCATGACACATAACTAATAAAACATAGGGATATGCATAAAACACAGGAGAAATACTATAAACATTTGGGAAAGTTTGTGGGTAAGAATGGAGTAAATGTCCTTTGTATATTGGAGTTTGTCTCTACAGTCCCCGACCAACTGGCTCGTGCCGTCTGGTCTGCTGTGCCTTTTGAGGGCTGTGGATACGGTCTCTTGCTGAGATGGTTCAGGAGAGCAGAGGTGATAACGGCCTTTGAAGAGAACTGGTTTGAGGGCCGATGACAATAGTGAAGAGGGGGAAGGTTTTATGAGGCCTAGAGCATTTTGGATTAAGTCCATTCGTTACAAAATGAAGCGCCTGGAGATTATTAATCTGCTCTTGGAAATGTGTCCATCTAATATCATAGAACATCATATTAGAAATATCTCAGAAATTAATGTATTTTATCTTGTAATTTTTCTTCACACTGTTCATGTCTGTTTATTTCCAGTCACTTTCACCAACATAAATCCCAAGACCAGGAACGACTTCCTACAATGTGAGTCACTAGAAAACA
Organism: Leuciscus idus; assembly: GCA_021554675.1. Lineage (NCBI taxonomy): Eukaryota > Metazoa > Chordata > Actinopteri > Cypriniformes > Leuciscidae > Leuciscus > Leuciscus idus. Next base: position 10,856,282 of record CM038621.1, read on the forward strand.
AGCAGAAAAACTCACTGAATGTGTTCATGTTCTTCATGTAGAAGGAGAAATAAATCATGTTAGAAGAGTTTTATAATTGATCATGTAAATGATGATTTTCACAGGATATTTGGTCAGCTGTACTGAGACACTGATGATACACTGAACATTGATTCATGAAGAGTTCAGATACATTAAAAGATCAGACAGATTCATAATTCCTGTTTCTGATGTGTTTTCTCTCCATCAGATTCCCATCAGCTCACTCTGGATCTGAACACAGTGAATAAACACCTCAGTCTGTCTGAGAGGAACAGAGTGATTACTTACACTAACACAGAGCAGCCGTATCCTGATCATCCAGACAGATTTGATTGGTGGCGTCAGGTGTTGTGTAGAGAGAGTGTGTGTGGACGCTGTTACTGGGAGATTGAGTGGACTGGAGATGATGGTGTTGATATAGCAGTGTCATATAAGAGCATCAGCAGGAAGGGATCGGGTAATGAGTGTTGGTTTGGATCTAATGATCAGTCCTGGAGTTTGAACTGCTCTTCCAGTTACTCATTCTGGCACAATAACATAGAGACTTCTCTCCCTGTAAAGCCCATCAGCAGAAGAATAGGAGTGTGTGTGGATCACAATGCAGGGACTCTGTCCTTCTACAGCGTCTCTGACACAATGAGCCTCATCCACACAGTCCAGACCACATTCACTCAGCCGCTCTATCCTGGGTTTTGGGTTGGTTCTGGATCAACAGGGAAACTGTGTTGATTGTTTCAGAACAGATTGTTGAGAGATTTTACCCATAATACTTTGAGCTGCACAATAAATCAGTAACAGTGAGATACAGAGACTCTTATGTCTTCTTCATTACATTAATACTGATGAACTTCACTGAAATAAAACAGAATAAATGTGTGCAGCAAATCCTCATAGAGACAGTAAGATCAGTGTGTGTGTGCGTGTGTGCGTGCGTGTGCATGCTTTACTCAAACTCTGTTTTGATGATAATCTCATAAATTTTTTTGTAGTGACATAAATTATTTTGGCCTTGTTTACACTGCAGGTCTTGATGCCCAATTCTGATTTGTTGCCTATATCTGATTTTTTGGACTGTCTGTTTACACGTTCTTTAAATTGTGACCCATATTAGAGGATGGATACCCGACCCGAGCCCGACGGGACCCGTCGGGACCCGACGGGCCGGGCCGGGTTCGGACAGATATTTACAAATTATGTTCGGGTTCGGGTCGGGCTCGGTCACATCAGCGCGATAAGGCATTGAACATTTTAAAACAGCTTATTATGTAGGTAGCCAATGTGCCTGATGCTTTCACTTGATGCAAACGTTCGTTTTTGTGATTAAAATACATGTAAAATATTACCATAACATCTGTCTTCCTGTGTGCGGAAATTTGTTTATGTAGCCGTGACAACGAAACACGTGCGTGCGCGCCTGCGTTAAGTGCGCTTGTTGCTCCGTGCGCGCTGATGCACTCATCCTGCTGACATTTCCGAATGCCTTCCTACAGTTGCTTAATAAAAGCGGGGTTTCCACACAAACAAACGTACATGTGTTATTAGTATGAGAAAAAAAATGGGATTTTAACTGTCGGTCTCGGGTCGGGCTCGGACATAAATATCATTATGCCTGTCGGGCTCGGGTCGGGTTCGGTTACTGCTCTGTCGGACGCGGGCCGGGCTCGGACAAAAAAATTCGGCCCGATCCGCACTCTAACCCATATCCGATTCATGTGTTTACACTTGCCATATAGGCTACTATCTGAAACATATCGCGCATGCTTAATGCTGTAATATATGTCCCATAGCCTACACAAGGCCTCTTAAACAAGGCTCTTGGACTATGAGGGCTCCCTGGAACTTACTGTTGGGCCCTATGTGAATATGAAGGCCCTGTGGAGTTACAAATTTAAGAATCTGTATAAGATCTGCTGATCTCATGTCCTTACATAACATAACATGAAAAACTAAGGTAGAGCACATTGAATTTAGCATTTAAGGTTATGATGATGATATCAGCTGTTAATCAAAGTTTCCAGCAAGATATATTTGCCAGTCTTGTTCTCTCTATTGTATGTTTAATGAGTCAGATTACTGAGACTCTCACCCTTTGTCTTTAATAGATCTTGGAGTCCCTGTCCCAGTCTTTGAATAGTTATGCTGATTGGATTAGGATTGGTAGACTCTAAACTCTAGGGCGGGTTCCTAAACCTGTATATTTCATTTACATGCTTTATGCATTTAATGCATTTATAACTCTTTGAGGGCCATGATTTCTGGCAATTTCCTCCCCTCCTTCCTCACGCCTGACTGATTAAAAATTGTAGGGCTGTGGTCCATCAAGAAATTGATGGTTTCCCACCTCCTCAGTCTCCCAGTCGTTCTCCATAGTCAAGCCACAAACCGTAGGAATCTAGCAGAGTATGGGTTGCTACTCCCTCTTATGACATCATCACCCAGTTACTGTAAAAAAAAAACATGCTACCTTTGAAGAAACCCCAATAAATGTTATTTTAACACATTTTAAGACAGAAATGTTTAAATATATACATATTGAACACTTTAATTTGCACATTAATTGGTTGTGGTGATTAACCTGCAATTTACACTTTAAGGTCGTCACCCAGGTGCTTTGTCTCCATTTCTAAGCACTGCCTTCTAAATGTATATAAACTACAATGTACACTGCCTAGTCAGACTTGATGACTGTAGCCACCGACGGCTCGTGTTCTCAATAAAGAATCCTGCTGAAGATACAACCAAGTCTCCTGGTCTTCGCTTCTGAGTTTCCTACAGCCCCAAAACGTCTTACAGAACTATTGTCCTGTCCTGTTTAAAATTATATTTATTAGAACCACTCTTTGAGCTTATTTTTGTGTGTGAAAGGTATTGGAAAAATAACTATTTATTATTACAGCATAACTGCCCATTTTCCCTAAGTTGAAGTGAGACTAAATTTTTAAACATTGCCTAATTTTTTATTTGCCTCATTTGCATTATTATAATTTTTTTGCCTAATTATAAATGATCCAACAAAATGGGCCTAGAGAGAGCAATAGAGTATGTTTTAGCATAGCTATTATTTAACTGTAAAAAGTAAAAGCGTACACCCTTCACTCTACAGTTGTTTGAATGACTGTAAAAGATGCACCTTCAAATAAAAAAGGCAATTAAGCAGAGTGTATATTGAAAATTACAGCTTTTTTTTACTGGTCAAACCAAATTTTAGTAGCCACAGCACTCGAGACGACTGGTCCAATCAGATTGTAATACCTATCACAACTAGACTAGTGATGTCAAAACAATCCACAGGATTGTGTGAGACTATGAGGGGTGGAACTCAGTTCTTCTAGATTTGGAGGCAAGATATTTTCTACATTTTAATGCATTAATCTGAACTTTGAGAGTTCAGAAATATAAGAGCTCAAACACATGTTCAGCAGACAGCCTATGAATATAAATCAAACTTGCATCACAAGTGTATTGTTATTCTCAAACCATTTGCTGACCAAACAGAATTTCATTAAGTTTAGTAACAACATGTAACAATGTTTACATCAATTAATTTGTATAAATATCAGGTACCGTATATAGCTACATCTCTCAAAAATCTCTCAATAATGCTGTGAACATACAGGGAGTTGAAATTATTATTAAAGGTTGAATTTAACAACTCAAATATAACATGGTTTTTATAATAATAACGTTATAATATTTTTAATGATATGAGTAAAATTATGATATGTAATATAGTGCATATATTTAGCAAAAATACTCCTCTCTATATGCCAAGTTAATTTTTCTAGCTATATGCTGTGGTCATGGCTTTTCTGAGGTAAATGTTACGTTACGTGACATTGTTCTCCAGTCGTTTTATTGACCTATTTCTGTCACAGTGTCTGGTTTATGTTCCTTGGGTCACCACTAGATGTCCTCCTTCCCCACGGTGTCCATCACACTCTTGAACTACATTCCCCATGATCCCTGTCTTTTCATTGCACTCAGCTGTCCCTTATCACTGATCATTGCACTCAGCCTGTTCCCCATTAGCATTGTCATTTCCCTGTGTATATAACCCTGTCTGTGTTAGTATGTGTCACGGAGTCCTTGTATATTGTCCACCACTTTGAGGTCTGTTTCAGCTCTATCCTAGCCTGTTCTTGTTTCTTGTTTATTGGATTGATTATATGGAGTTTGACCCCTGCCTGTATGACAACGATTTGGATTACCCTATAATAAACATACTTACTGCGATTGGATCTTCGCCCTATTTCCTGTGTGTGAGATCGTGACAGAAGGACTCCGTCACCACAAAGATCCAGCGGTATGTTTTCAGACTTCTCTTCCCCAGCCACCGAACGGGAGAGGAGAGATTTGTTTAAGGGAACCCGTCTAGTCATTTTTCGTGGGACCCGTGGAGGCCGCAGGGGAGGAGGTGGTGGATATGGACCCCAACACCACTCTCCGCTTCGGTCTTTTTTCAGCCCCGAGCCCGAACTGTCCAGCGGTTCCAGATCTGAGCCAGGGTTTAGCCCAGTGGTCCCGAGTTCGGTGGTCCCTGTGCCGGTGGTCCCAGTTCCGGTGGTCCAGAGTTCGGTGGCTCCAAGACACAGGAGGAGGGGAAAGGCTCCCTCCGTAACTGTTCCGGTGGTCCCAGTTCCGGTGGTCCCAGTTCCGGTGGACCCAGTTCCGGTGGACCCAGTTCCGGTGGTCCCGAGTCCGGTGGTCCCAGTTCCGGTGGTCCGGAGATGGAGGAGGAGGAGAAAGGCCCCCTCAATGACCTGTCCGGTGGCTCCTAACCCGGAGGCCATCCCGGAGGTGACGGCCATCCCTGACGCGTCGCCCTGGTACCCTGCCCTGCCGGTCTCGCCCGAGCTGCTCGCTCTGCCAGCCCCGCCCAAGCTGCTCGCCCTACCGGCCCCGCCCGAGCTGCTCGCCCTGCCAGCCCCGCCCAAGCTGCTCGCCCTGCCGGCGCCACCCCAGCGACCTGGCACGTCTGCCGATCCAGAGCCTGTGTCTTCGGACAGGATGGCCTCCGCCGAGCCTGTTCACGTCACGCCAGCCGAGCCTGGGTTTTCGGACAAGAGGGCGGCCGCCGAGCCTGTTCACGTCACGCCTGCCGAGCTTGTCAAGTCAAGTCAAGTTTATTTGTATAGCGCTTTTCACAATACAGATTGTATCAAAGCAGCTTCACAGTATTAAATTAAAATAATACAACAAAGTTTGTTTCAAGAGGAATTGATTGATAAAATTAAATTAAATATCCCCAAAATATCCCCAACTGAGCAAGCCAAAGGCAACAGTGGCAAGGAACCGAAAAACTCCATCAAGTGACCTAATGGTGTCCTAAAACTCCATCAGGTGACCTAATGGAGAAAAAAAACCTTGGGAGAACCCAGGCTCAGTCGGGGGCCAGTTCTCCTCTGGCATTTATGAGCTAGAGGCCGGATTGTAGTTTGAACTGTAGGATTATATGAATGCCTGGCTGAAGAGATGCGACTTTAATCTAGTTTTAAACAGGGAGAGCGAGTCTGAGCAACGAACAGTATCAGGAAGACTATTCCAGAGTTTTGGAGCCAAATGTGAAAATGCTCTCCCTCCTTTGGTGGTTCTGGATATCCTAGGTATGACCAAAAGCCTTGAATTTAGTGATCTTAAAGAGCGCGATGGATTATAGGGTGATAGAAGATCCGTTAAATAGACTGGAGCTAAGCCGTTTAGGGCTTTATAAGTCAGTAGCAATATCTTATAATTAATACGGAGCTTTATAGGTAACCAATGCAGTGATGATAAAATCGGTGTTATATGATCATATTTTCTTGATCTCGTAAGAACTCTAGCGGCGGCATTTTGGACTAACTGTAGCTTGTTTATTGAGGATGCAGGACAACCAGCTAATAAAGCATTACAGTAATCCAGTCTCGAGGTCATGAATGCATGAACTAACTTTTCTGCATCAGAAACTGATAGCATATTACGTAGCTTAACAATGTTTCTAAGGTGGAAAAAGGCTGTTTTTGTAACATATGAAATATGATTTTCAAAAGACAGGTTGCAATCGAGTATAACACCCAGGTCTTTTACTGTAGAGGATAAAGTAACAGGACATCCTATGATGTTAAAGTTGTATTGTGCGAGGTTTTGTGGGCGGTTTTTTGAACCGATAAGTATTACCTCTGTCTTGTCTGGATTTAATAAAAGAAAATTACGCATCATCCAATCTTTTATATCTTTAACACACTCTGTCAATTTGGAAAATTTAGCGTTTTCATCCGGCCGTGATGAAATATATATTTGAGCGTCATCAGCATAACAATGGAATCTAATTCCATGTTTCCTTATAATATTTCCAAGTGGCATCATATATATGGAAAATAACAGAGGGCCTAATACAGATCCCTGCGGCACTCCATAGTTTACTGGAGTTATGATCGATTTTTCTCCATTTAAATAGACAAAATGGTAGCGGTCAGATAGGTATGATTTGAACCAGCTTAGTGCTTGTCCTTGAACACCAGTATAATTTTGTAGTCGATCTAAGAGTAATGTGTGATCTATAGTATCGAACGCAGCACTAAGATCAAGTAAAACTAGTATTGAGATACAGCCTTGGTCAGAAGCTAAAAGTAAATCATTTGTGATTTTAACGAGCGCAGTTTCAGTGCTATGATGCGGTCTGAATCCAGACTGAAACTTTTCATAGATATCATTTTGTTGCAAGAAAGAGCCCAGTTGAGCGGACACCACTTTTTCTAATATTTTAGACATAAATGGAAGATTTGAAATGGGTCTATAATTTGCTAGATTATTATGATCTAATTGTGGTTTCTTAATGAGAGGTTTTATAACTGCCAGTTTAAATGTTCTTGGAACATGACCTAAAGATAAAGACGAGTTAATAATATTGAGGAGAGGCTCTTCCACTACAGGTAACACTTCTTTCAGTAGTTTAGTTGGTATAGGATCTAATAAACATGTTGTTGTTTTAGATGAAGTGATAAGTTTATTTAACTCTTTTTGTTCTATAGTTGTAAAGCACTGTAATTGTTCTTGCGGGTTGATAATTGAAGCTGAATTATAAGGCGCGATTGAAGATTGAACGTTTACAATTGTGGTTCTGATGCTTTCTATTTTCTCAGTAAAGAAGTTCATGAAATCATTACTACTGAACTGTAACGGGATATTTTGTTCGGGTGACGTCTGTTTATTTGTTAGTCTAGCCACGGTGTTAAATAAAAACCTTGGATTGTTTTGGTTGTTTTCTATTAGTTTGCGGAGGTGCTCAGCCCTGGCCGCTTTTAGGGCCTTTTTATAACGTGACGTTTATAACGCTTGTGTCTTCGGACAGGATGGCCACCGCTGAGCCTGTTCACGTCACGTCTGCCGAGCCTGTGCTTTTGGAGAGGATGACCGACGCCGAACCTGTGGCTCCTGAGCCGGTGGTGTCTGTTCCTGAGACGGTGGTGTCTGTTCCTGAGCCGGTGGTGCCTGTTCCTGTGCCTTGGCCACCCGAGGGAGAGTCTCCGCCCTGGCCGCCCGAGGGAAAGTCTCCGCCCTGGCCGCCCGAGGGAAAGTCTCCGCCCTGGCCGCCCGAGGGAAAGTCTCCGCCCTGGCCGCCCGAGGGAAAGTCTGCTCTGCCCTGGCCGCCCGAGGGACTGTCTGCTCTGCCCTGGCCGCCCGATGGACTGTCGTCTCCGCCCTGGCCGCCAGATGAACTGTCACTCCCTGTCCCCGTTTCCCTCCATGGACCTGGCCCCCCATCCCTCCCCCTGATCCTCCACCAGTCCACCTCCCGCCTGGACTCTTGTTTGTCTGTCACGTCTTGGAGCGTCTGGTAGCCGCTCCGTAGAGGGGGGGTTATGTCACAGTGTCTGGTTTATGTTCCTTGGGTCACCACTAGATGTCCTCCTTCCCCACGGTGTCCATCACACTCTTGAACTACATTCCCCATGATCCCTGTCTTTTCATTGCACTCAGCTGTCCCTTATCACTGATCATTGCACTCAGCCTGTTCCCCATTAGCATTGTCATTTCCCTGTGTATATAACCCTGTCTGTTTTAGTAAGTGTCACGGAGTCCTTGTATATTGTCCACCACTTTGAGGTCTGTTTCAGCTCTATCCTAGCCTGTTCTTGTTTCTTGTTTATTGGATTGATTATATGGAGTTTGACCCCTGCCTGTATGACAACGATTTGGATTACCCTATAATAAACATACATACTGCGATTGGATCTTCGCCCTATTTCCTGTGTGTGAGATCGTGACAATTTCTGTGGTTGAAGAACTGATTGAGTGATTACATGAGACATGATACATTTCAGCAAGTTGTAGGCTACTGTATCTTCCAACATAGTTCATTCAAATTTATTTACTAACTTAAGAAGAGCTTTGTATCAGTTCAACTGCCGCTTGAACCGAGGTGCTACAGCGATCTGTCACGTCATATTAAAGAGCGCCAAAACGGTATTTATTGTTTGAATTTCGTAATAAAATTGACATAATTTGAAAGCTGAGACTATGTTTTGTAGCGTAAATGCCTCTGGGTTAATGCGAATTAGCTCAAGGATATAGGGAATTTTAGCAATATTAATAATCATAACTCATGGTCATAATTCATAAATCGCATATGCATTTACTTTATCAATTATAGGAAATGCCTCGTTCTGTAACTGGTTCCGTCATCCGTTATTCATCCCGCGATTAAATGTAAGACTATCACAGTTAAGAAGAAGTATTCCTGTTTACAAAACTCCAAGAAAGTTTATCTTCTGGCCACGAAGACAAAACCTCTTTGGGTTTATAAATTAAAACTGCTCAAAGTAGTTTTATAATATAGAGCCTGTAGCTTTATAGATCTTTTGTTTCATTGACTTTATAAAAAGTGGGTTTTCAAACACAGAGACAGTTAAAAGTATAAATGGGTTTATTAATAAAATGGCACACGCTAGAGATTATAAGCTACAAATATAAACGTACGTAAAATGCAAACAATAAAACAAACAAACATTTAAACAAACATGACGTGATCGGAATGTATGACATGAAAGAAAGAAAGAAAGAAAGAAATAAAGAGTTAAGAGATAGAGGGTAACTTAATTCACAGACCTACAAGCTAAACACCAGGAATCAGCTGTTAGAGAGAAAGATACTTGCGAGATGTGGTACTCTTTCAGTGTGATGCTGAAAAGGGGACGCGCGCGTGCGCGTGTCCGGCTGGTTTGCGTCTAGCTTTGTCTTCTGGGTCGTTTCGCAACACGATGTAAAGGCTCACTTGAATTTAACGTTACCGAGAAAGTTCAGATTCGTCTCCCGGGATGGGAGAGGCTGGAAATCTTAGTTGCAAAGACCGGCTGTTACGACTCGAACATGGGTTCGTTCGATGGAGAAGGCCAGGGCCTCCTTCAGATGTTCCTTGGAGAAGCGCTGCGCCGGGCAGAAGAAGGTCCGAAGAGCGGAAGTTGAGTTGGAAGCGATAAGAGAGCGAGTTAACTGAAGGTCTGGACTTTTATCAGTGTCTACTGTGCCGTCCCCTCCTTCGTGTAGGACGAATCAGCTGTCGAGATTTTTCGAGTGGGAAGATTCCTTTGTCCGGTTAGACACGCCCACTCAAATGAGTCATGATTGACTTTAACTTGAGAGGATTTTCTCCAGACATATGAACTTATAAAACAATGCGCACCACTGAATTCTGCTATCGGAATTCAACTCCGCCAGCTGGAGAGGATTACAGAGATATCAATTATGACGGGTAAAGATTGGGGAAACATAACGTTACACTTATATGCATAATTACACACAAATAAAGTTTGATTAAACACACAATAAAGTTGTCAGTGTTTCCGTTATGGCAAGTGACGACACTTTGAGAAACATAGGAATACATATCAACATTCAGTGGCTTGTTATGTGGGGGAATATCTGTTTCAAAGTCCAGAGTGTGTGTGTGTGTAATGCTGGAATGCCTGCTTTCCTGGGTCGTAACGTTTTATGGTCTGAGGTAGGGTTACAACAAGACACGACTGAGGAATTCCCTTCAATGAACATTTAGAATTCAAAACTATACTCTAGCAAACCAAACCTCTATCACACGTGCATATAGGAAGGTACACATATTATAAAATAAAATAACAGATATTTCTCTTATTCTCAGTTATACACAAAAGGGTGTTTGTGTGTGTGTGCGGAATGTCATGAGGCTGTAAAGTTGGGGGATACGAGTCACATGGGTGCTGGTAAATTGGTCCTCGTGGGGCAATTATTAACCAGCAAGGACAAAGACGATGTGTTTTGCCATCACATGATCCACTTAATGCGAAAAGCAGATGCCATTGTTGTTACAGTTTCATATCAGAAGTAACCTGCCTTGTCTTGTCTTGTCTTGTCTTGTCTTGTCTATCTTGTCAGTGGCCTCTTTGCTTCAGGATTTTTCATTGCGTGAAAAAACGGAGAACAGTGGCAACACGGTGTCAGGGTTCCACCAGATTCACTCACTCCTTCCACTCGCTCATCATCTCCCGAGTACTAATCATCATCACCTGCATCTCATCATTCCACCACCCTTTATATTCAGCTCCTCTACTTGGAAAAATTAGGCTTCCTGAACCACTGAGACCACGCAGCCCATTGCTTCAGCCAAAGGTTCATTACTCGAAGCTTCATTCAGCATTGCTCACTAGTGACACCTAGCTACTGTGAAAAGAAATAGCAGTAAAATTAATTAATTCTGAACCAGTGTCGTCCCCCGATAAATAAACTTTATTTATTTTCTTCTCACTGTTAATGTCTGTAACCTTTAAAAAAAAGACCTGAGCAGACATTTGTCCATTGCCTGGGTATAATATAAAATATGTATCTTTCTCTGTCTCAATTTACTTGTGCAGAGACAACTGTCACACACACAGTTAATTAATTATTCATAAATTGTTTGGATAGTGACTGTATGAACAACAAAAGTGACACTATGTTGAGTGCAGTGCTTATGGTGGAGGGAGTGTAGTAAAGTGTAGTAAACTGCAACAGCATAGTCTGGGGTGGGAACATTTGTTTCTGGAGGGGTTTGTGCTGTGAACTGTTACTAGTTTTAGTGCAGTGTTGTGCTTATGGGACTGGGGATATAGAGGAGCAAACTGCAACACTGCAGTTTGGGGTGGGTGAAGAAAGGATTACAATAGATTTTTATTGAGAAACAGAATTATTTCAAGTGTGTTGTGGTTTAGACGATTCCTCTTCTCGGACAAAATCTCTCCAGCCTTGGAAAATATAATTTCACAAGGAACAGAGGATGCAGGGGAACATGCCAGTGCCAGCTGGTATAAATGAGGACACTGATGCTTCTGTTGAGCCCAGACAAGGGAGGATTTCCTCTTTCTTGCTGGTCCATTACCAGGAAAAAGGAAGAGGTCACAAAAGTAAACAAATCCAAAAGGGCAATCCAAATCAAAAAGCAATCCAGTCCAGATCCAAAAATCCAAATCAATCCAAATAATATTATCTAATTCATATAACAAGACTATAGCCTAATGTAGCTACTATAATTGATAATAACAATATACTATAACTATTCTAACCTGATAATGCAATAATATACATCCCTAATACATATGACACAATAACGACAATGACAATGATAGTTATCTGACTCTCTGACACTACTACAACTGCCTCTACTACTCCTGACAACACCCTCAAGGTGGCGCGAGTTTCGAACCCCCTTTTTCCGGAAGCGACACTCAGACCGAACCGATGACGTATCCACACAAACCGAGGCCTCGTTTGTCATTAGTCACGTGATCTTCATGTTAACAACACAAGCCTCAAATCGCGGCTTTATCTGGCACGCCCATTTTTTCTCAACACAAGCTCCGATGCCTCGGTTCAAATGTCACATCACTACCTCTACTCACACTCCTTGTCTGGTCTGGTCTCTTCAAGACACTCAGACTCTCTAATGCTACTTACCTGCTACTCACCTGTGATTCATCCGCCATCCGTCTTCATCCGACGTTCCGTCTGCCTTCTTCAGTCATCTGCCATCTTCCTGGGATCTTCCAGCCTCCATCTGAAAACAGAGACTTTGATTATTCTTCAGTTAACTTCCTGCCTGATTATCATCTGCTTGCATACTCACCATATCTCCATCTGGTTCCGTGTTTCTGTAAATAAAACTACATTTCACTTACCACCTGTCTGACTCCTGTTCCATCCGTGACACACGGGGGCTTTGGAGATAACTGGCCCCAGGGCCTTTACAAGTCATAATCCGTCCCTGGTAGTGACACATAATCATTTTAATATTACTATTAAAAGTACCTTTAATTTGAAATTATGAAACACAAACAAAATGAAAAGATTAAGGAATAATGAATAATGAAATAACAGAAATGGTTGTGAACAATGTAAGGAGTGAAGATGTGGAAAATGACATTAGTAGTGGAGAAAATAGTGCTGGAAAACAATCACAGTTCAAAATGTGAGGAAAATTGTGATGCAGAAGATGAGGGATGAAGAAGCACTTTCTGAGATTTCAGATATTGGGTCACAAGGGATGGAAATCATGAACTCTTTACAAGAACTCTTCTCAACGTTTCATAAAGTTGTTGATGAAATAATTCTTTCCAGCTGAAAAGGATGCTTATGAAATTAAGGAAAAGAAAAATACGAAAATAGTTACTCTGTGTTTTTTCTTTTCTTTTCTGTCTGTCTTTTTTTTGCTTCACTATGAGTGTGTGGAGAGTCTGATCATCATGAGAACATGGTTAAACTCGTGTAAAATCAGGGCATTTTGTGTAGAGTTTTGCAGAAATCATGAAGAAAATTGTAATGTATGTAAGCTCGCGCTCGATCGGCCCAAAACCCGTCATCCGACCAGCGCGGAAGGTCTTAACGTGTTACTGTCTTTTCTCGAGGCAAAGTATTTTTTGATTAAATGCAATACATTTGAATATGTATTCTCTCGTTATTTCATCTGATATCTGTGCATCATTAAATGTGAGCGAATGTTTGACTATTCCTTTTAACTCTTTAATGAAAATAATGCCAAAGTCGGTTAGAATAATCAAATGTAACAATTCATTATGTCAGGTAAATGTATCATGCCAATTTCATAATCAATTCAAAGATAATCGATACAAAACATCAAATGCTCTGGAATAGAGAGAAGAGATGCAAACCCAACATTACATGAGGCTGAGAGGTCTCACTCTCAGTATCACGGGTCAATCTGAGATACAGAAAAGGCCCCGAATCCCTATCTGCATTTCATTATATAGTCAGGACCTCTTTCACTTGGAAACATCTTTTAACAATGGAAATTTGCATGCAGAGGTTACACCTTTGGGTGTAGGGAGACCATTTGTCTAGAGACCAACCCTCCTTGTGTGCCAGTTATCCCTAAACTCGTAAAAACCGTATTACCTTTTGTTTTACTTATTTGGAAATGAGACATTTGAACCAGTCACACTGTGACATTTTAAATGATACCAAACATGAAAAATACTCTGTGATAATCATTCACATTAAACTATACATTTTCTTGGGTGAATTCAGGTGATCTGAGTTTAAATGCTAATTTCCAGAGAGGTCCTTTGTCCTCTCTCAGGGTCTGGTCGCTCTTCAACCAGACTGTCCGGCATTTCTTAATTTCTCAATTCTTACATGTGTGTGAAAACAGGTGAAATACATTTTTGTTTTGAGAAATGAATGAATGGTTTGGGAAATTGTGCCAACTGAATCATTTATAGAGTGTTAGAAATTGAGAAAACCTGTAATACGCACCCATACAACAGGACACAGTAATAAACATCAGTGGCCTAGGCTAAATTTATCAATATATATTTTACTAAAACACCCTAATAAATGCGTTCAGTGCTCAGTGTTGAGTGATGCTGCAAAATAATCATTGAATCAGAGCTTTCATTGTCTAAAGGCACACTATACATAAACATATATATAAACATATAGGCTATTAATACATTTACTATAAACAGTTTTAACAGTGTGTGTGTGTGATAATTAAAAAATGATGAATCATTCACAATTCATATTTGCAAATAGACTGAATCAAAACAAATTCTGCTAGTTAAAGGGTTAGTTCACCCAAAAATATTATACTTACATGAATGCATTGCTTCGCTTCAGAAGGCCTTTATTAACTTACTAATTATTAATTTTATGATGGAGAGATGCACTTTTATGGACTTCTGTTATTCATTGCTATTAAAAGCTTGGAAGCAATGAAATACGTACATACTTTATAGGTACACTGTAATTACCAAAAGTTACACTGTAATTTCGTTTTAATTACGCAGTATTTTCCTGGTTGTTACATCTTTATTCCCAAGACTTTACGTATTGTTCCCCTATACTTACACGTAAGTACTTTATAGGTACACTGTAATTACCGAACGTTACACTGTACTTTCATTTTAATTACGCAGTACTTTCCGGGCTGTAAGGAATGTCTTAGTAACAGTTTGGATCTGTTTGATTTTCTCATGATTTATTACATGGTCAATTAGGATGATTTCCATTTCATTTGAAAGTCTGTACATTATATGACTCTTCACTCCTCTTTCATCACTTCCTTTCTGTTCATGTCTTTTTACAATAACTACTCTTATTCTTCCCACTACACCAATATCCGCCACTTTCATCTCTTCACCATCTCCTTTTCCACTTTCTACTCTTCCTATGCCTCTCTCTTTTTAAACTCTCTCCTCCTCTCCTCTTTATCTCCTGTTTCACTCTTCCTCACCCACTCCTCAACTCTCTTCACCGTCTTCCACTCTTACGCCTCTTTCTTTTTCCCTGTATCATGCTTATTCATATTTTTTATATTTGCATATCAATGTTTGCTAATTTTGAAAATAGTTTTTATAGTTGTAGCTGTGTGAAAGAAAAACTGCATTTCCATGATGTATTATTAACCATCAGATAGGCCTATTAGTTTTGGGACAATTGAAATCATGCTATGTGCAACTGAGAATATGAGAAATAACAGAGTTCTGTACCACCATAGGCTATCAGATTTACTCTGTTTGACTGATCAATTTGAGCGTTGGGGTCAACGTGCTGCAATGTGGATACAGACATAACATTGCATTTAGCTCCACTGTCTATTTTCAACTTGAACTGTTTGTTACAGGTTGTTTTGAGACTGGTGAATATTTCTCCTTTCTTTGTAAGCAGGTCCACACTTTCACAATGAATATAATCTTGGTGGACTTCACTTTCCACTTAATTTACTCTGTGTAGGTTTTTTTCACCAGTTCCACTAGATGGCCCCATCCGCCCAGCTGAATATTGAGGCTTGGATCGACAACACTTGGCAAAGTGATTCCATTTGTTGCATGAGTTGCAGCGTTTGTTAAAGGTGCTCTAAGCGATGCCACGCGTTTTTTAGGCCAAAACATTTTTTTGTCACATACAGCAAACATCTCCTCACTATCCGCTAGCTGCCTGTCCCCTGAACACACTGTAAAAAAACGCGGTCTCTGTAGACACCACAGGCTCCACAAACGGCAACAAAAACAAACTGGGCTCACCCGCACCACGAAACACAACAAACAGTGCTCCAGCCAATCACCAACAAGAAGTATTTGAGGGTGGGGTTTGGGGGGTTAGTGCGCGTACACATGAAGGGGGTGTGTGGAGGAGAGAGAAGCATGAAGAGGGAAGTTTGAATTATGGCCGACACACGACCAAAGAGACGATGTTCCGATGAACAAATTGCAAAGAAGAGGGACAAGGATAAGGAACGCACGAAGTACCGAATTTACATCGGAAAAACCTTTTGAAGGTGGCGAGAACTCCGGCGGCAGAAGGGCTTCCGATCCGACATTCAGTTGCTCTGTTTTTGCAGAACAGGTAAATCCATCTTTCTTTCTAAACTGACGTTCATGTTCGCCAAACCAACACAAGAATGTAATTAGCTAGAACTGTGCAGTCAGCGTTAACTTTGGTGAATACAACATATTTAAATACAGCTAGCGATCAATCTCTATTGTAAATGATCAAGCAAATTCACAGTAACGTAGGGCGACAATTTGTGTGAATGGTTATTTTTATCCACTGTTTGTTATGAATTTGAATGTTCATTTATAGGCTATTGACAACTTTGACTAAATTTGTTACGCCGTTGTTTATGCTCACTGGGAAACGCGAAGCTAACGTTATCTTGCTATTATTGCGTCCTTGTATGGGAGCTATAGTTATAACCTCAGGTGGCGAAACGATTTTAAGATAATGTTTCTCTTTTTCTGCATTCTGTTCTGCAATATATAAAACCCTTTATCTAACTTGGCGACATTACACATTGAATGAAGTATCAGTAAAACTTAACTTTGTTTGTGACTACTTTGACTTTCCTTTATGCCGGAAGGGAGGGGAGGAGGGAGGAGACGGGATGAGGAGGAGTCTCCGTCTAGCTAGCCTCCGTTTTGTTTGACAACAATTCGAATGTCAACAAGAAGTTTCGACTCCCGGGATCGCTTAGAGCACCTTTAAAAGCTGGGCATTTGTTGCGCTCATAATCGTGCTCACCTCCACAATTGTTACATCGTCTTTTGTTCTGCTGCACTGCAAACACTTCAGCCTCTCTTTTGAGCTCCTTATACTCCTTCCAGAATGCTCAAACACACATATTCTGATTGCTAATTCTGTTTTCAACTCTTTTTCCCTTAATAGTTGAGAACGGACTGCATCATTGTAGATGCCACAGACAATTCGGTCACGTATTAGTTCATCAGTTAGCGTACCAAAGTCAAATTTTTTAGCCAACAGTCTAATAGTAAGACTGAATTCCTTTGTCAGGTTTTTGCACTGTGATACTGAATGCATGTCTGTCCATTATCACGTTCTGATCTGGCAAGCATATCTCATCAAATGTTTTAATTAACACATCAGGATCCTTTTTGTCCTCACCTTCTTGAAAGTGAAATGATTCATATTTATCTAGTGCACCCGAACCAGCTAAATTGAGGAGAGTGTAAGCTTGCAGTTTTTTGATTTGTCCGACTGTGCTGCTTTGCTGTACACGTCCCATTCCCCCTTTCAGCCAGTTGTTAGCGATGTCTTCATCAAAAACGAGCGGTTCTATGCGCCGTAGATTTTGACTCATTACTTGTCAGCTATCGAGCTTCTGACACCATGTAGATGTGCACAAAACAGAGGAGTCGTTTGATAACTTTGTGATGAACTGGTTTAATGTGTGACCTCTATAGAATCTGAACACCCGCTTCTCTTTCCTGCTCTGAATAATGACTGTTTACTATTTTATTTTTAGTTGAGATCAGTTCAGTGTTTATTTAATGTGGTTCAGTAGCTGTAGTTCATCAATTGCAAAATGAGTTCAATATAGCTATAAAGCAGCTCTGGAGAAAACAGTGATGTCATCATCCAGCTCAGTTCAGTTCTCAAACAATAGTGTCAGTGCATTCAAGTCAATATGTTTATGCATCTGTTATTAACCCTCTGAGGTCGGAAAACGCGCCCCCGCGTTTTGCTGGATTTTCTTCACATTGTAGTACAATAAACTTAAATTACTCCGTCATTTATGGTTATACAGAAAAAAGAAATATAAAAAAAGAATCTGTGATATTTCTACTTTTGTATGTGTCCACTTACAATCAAATCAAAACATTGTGCTTTTGTAAAATAAAGAAAATAAACAGGGTGTGCGTTCTGCCTCTCCGTCGCGGTGAACTTTTTTTTCTTGAGCACGTCTATAAACTGAAACAAAACTCAGCGAATACTTCTCACACATTTATGAGCCATTTACCTTTATAAACATTTAAGTGTGTACTTTTAAATGATCGGATTCAAACTGAAAACAAATATTCTCTGTTTAAGTAATTTGTATAAAACCAACAGGATGTCCAGTATCTCAAACGCTTGCTAATTACTTTTAATTCGGCCACGCCCACTCGCGCAAAAGAGATTCACATGCAAATCTCCACATGGGACGCGAACGCCCTCGTTACCTCAAACACAAAACACCAAAACACTTCACAAGTCTCTGCTTTTCGTCGAGTTTGGAAGACGCGCTGTGAGCTTACATTGGATTTAACTCAGAAGAAGAAGAACGCGATTTGAAGACAAGAAAGATGTAAGGTAAGAAATTCTTACTTATTAGTTTATGGTATTGTTGCATAAACTTCACATTGCAGTTGAACTGTTGCTAGATATATGGTGAATATTATACTATTTAGACCCGTGTTTACTGTTAAATACTGTTTGTGGATATCTGCTCAAACATAGATATGTATAACCATAATGTTTAATATTTTGGAGCGCGCTGTGGGTTTGAATGTATCATATTTTGGAGCGCGATTGCGTTTGAAAGGAAAAATGCACCAAACATTAGGCTTTATGTTTTTACTATTATCTCATTTCATATCATCATAACGAATGGAAACATTTGAAGTAACATAAGATAATCAGTATATTTTTCTCTAGCATTGTTACTGAAATCTTTTGGAAGATGTATAGGCTGCTTTGTAAAATAAAATTATTTTATGCAGTACTGCACATAGCTTATGCCTACAAGGCACAACAAATATGGTGTTCTTTATATTATATATTGTTGGAAACATTTGTGTGTGTGTGTGTGTGTGTGTGTGTGTGTGTGTATTCTGTGAATTTTAAAAAGCAATTTTAACCAGAAAAATCTAAAATGTATTCCCAAAATCGTGCAGGCCTAGTTTCTCTTGATACCAGTATGTTCACTTTTTTCTTTTCTTTCAGGGACCAGATGCAACTGAGTCCTGCTGACTTCAACATTCACATGAGTCTCTGTACATGAACATGGTAAAGTGAAAATCAAACACCTTGGAAATGGTATGTACAATGTTTTTAGGAATGGCACAAAGGTCTCTGTCTTTGGATCATTGTTTTCAATGTGCTCTTTTGTCATTTGTATTTTTGGATTATGTTGTGTTGTAAATAAATCCAAACAATCTAAAAGCCATTCTTTTTTAAATCTCCTCATTCTTTGTGCAAGGTTGCTCTGAATGACAGGGCCTGATCGCTCCTAATAGGGCAGTTAGGGGAGTGTCTTTGTCTTTCTCAGGCGTTAAAAGCTTACATATTCATGAGATGATCACGCCTCTTCGAATATGGCTTTGTCACACAAAACACGTCTTAGAAATTTTAAATCAATATATTGTCTTATCTGAATGAGCAGTCAGGGTGATTTTCACATAGTTTTGGAGCAAATATTCTAGGCTACGTCATACAATTTTCAAAAGTCTTGTGAAGAAATAATCAGTATGGGTTTCATGGCCTTATTTCAGTGACAATTTTTTTTTTGTATTTTCACAAACCACGCATAAATGTCATTATCTCAAAACTACAAACTTTTACATACATGCTGCTGATATATTATTGTAGCAGAGTTTGTGCTGAATACAGTGTAATTAGACTTTAGCCATGAAAATGTCACTAGTAACAGAAAAAAACACAAATGTCAGAGCATGTCAGAACACCTCCAGGCCCAGAAAACAGCTCAGACCTCAGAGGGTTAAGTTTAATTATACTTCCTTTTTTCCCTGACATATTTTTTTTTTTATTATTCTGGTATGAATGCATGTCTATTAGTTTATAAACTGATCTATAATTCTTTTGCAGGATATCAAGACACGGTTTAGCACCATCATTGAGAGTGATGAAGATTTGCTTGCTGCGTTAACCCTGACAACATTAAAATAAAAAATAAAAAAATAAAAATTCAAGCTGCGCTGGCCGAAGGATGAAACAGGAAAAGACACCATCAGGATGATTCTGGAAGCACAGTGTCATGTTCTCACCATTGAAAGACCACAGAAAGAGCCACTGCAGTCTCCTGAAAGCAGAGACCACGAAAATGACATTTGCTGAAGAGAATCAACATGACAAACAAGTAATTACTGTGGACATGGAGATATGTGAATACCTAAAATCAGCTGATATGGGAAATTTACATGATTTCCCCAGGATTTTGAAGATCTTCTTAAAAGCCAACACAGCAACACCTTCCAGTGTGTGGGCTGAGAGTCTGTTGTTGTTGTTGTTGTTTGTTTTTTGTTTTTATTGCATTGCAGAAGTGATCTGGACTTTATTTTATTTTTTTGATTTGATGACACTTACCTATAGTTGAAAACTCAAGAGTTTTGGTCAATTGAAATCAACTTATACATTTGTTTAGGCCACGTGAAGCCATTTTTAAAATTTTAAAGCTGAAAGATTTATGTTTAATTGGAAAATCTGAATCCATAACATAATTTAAATCACCTAAGAAAGTGCCTATTTGTTACTTGTGTGGCCAAGAGGGTCATCCCAAACCTGTTTGTCCAAAGAATGTTGGCAAGCTCTCTCAAGTTTGTTATGTGCCTAGAGCTCATGCAGATCCTGTAAAGCCTGGACTGTCCTTAAACATGACCTCTGTAGAAGTAAACGGTAAAGGACCACATGCTCTAGTAACTAGCAGCGACTAGACTTTAGTGCATAGACAGTTTGTTTCACCGGGGATTAATCTTTGCGACAAAAAATCCATTCGCTGTGTTCATGGGGATGAAAAGTTGCCTCCTATGGCAGATGTACATCAAGGTGAAAGCCAGGACAAACTTATCTTCTGGATGTGGGCGTAGCAGAACACCTACCATCACTTGTGGTTTTGGGTCATGATCTGCCAGAACTCTGGGACATGTTGCAGCCGGTACCCTCATGTAATATGGTCGTCACACGAGCTAAAGCAAGCAAAGGGGAAGAACGGGAACAGATGCTTAGAGCCCTACCTTTCTTTGACAATGAAGTAGAAACTCCGCTCCCAAACAAACAAGTCATTATTCACCACTCGTAATGTAGCGAGGGCAGGGAGGGATACGTGATTCAAATTGCTGTTTGGTCGCCTTATACTCGTGTCTTGATATATATATAATATGATTGAGAAAATCAAACAATAAATAGACAGAGACAATTTCACACAGAGCTCTTGCTGAAGGCACAGCGATACTCGGAAATTAAAAACGTCACGATACCTAAATTTATCAGTATCGATACTTAAAAAAAATAAAAAATAAAAAAACGCCTCCCTATGGACATCTGTGTTTTTTTCCTGATGCACGCAGCAAAGAACCTGCCGCTGTCAGTGTCATGTAACAAAACACTACAGCGAGATGGCTGCATGTGCGAGAACAAGTGGTCCACGACTCGTAGAAAAAGATGACGCGAGGAGTGACATATGGAAGTACGTTGCCTACCTTTCTCTGTTGCACGGTGCACCGATACTTCAAAAGTAAATCGGAAATTAAAAACGTCACGATTCCTTAATTTATTAGTATCGATACTTCTAAGAATGACCGCGTTCCAGATTTGTAAGGCCGGCGACACACTGGCTGCGTGTCGTGTCCGTTTTTATTTCGGCTCCCATGTTAACTGCCTGCGTGACAAAACGTGTGCAAGCTAGAAATAGAACCGACGCCTATTTTTCACGCGACACGCAAGCGTGTTGGAAGTGTTTCCAGGCAAAATAGAATAGGAAAAGATGTTTCTATGTCATTTTGACACGAATACATATTAATAAATGACATTTTGATGTTTGAAAGTTTTGACATAAATACAATATAAATGTAATTAAAAAAAATATTATCGATTTTCAAATATTGCACCTGTCAATACAGAACGAATTATTCTGTAGCCTATTTTGCCGTCAACACTGCCGACGTTGTCTTTGCTGCTATATATTTGTTTAACATGAAGTATAGGCCTTCCACAACTCTCTCCCCACATGTCAAATATATCACCAATGAGGCTTATCATATGTTACCAATATTAAACATTGTTTAATATAATCACTGTTCATATTTTTATTCAAAGTTCAGAATCAAGATAATGCTCTTATGTTTCTTATGATAAATTAGATAATGCTGCTAAATTTATTTTTAAAAAATACCTTGAATGTCATTGCTCTAATTTATTTTTTATATTTTTATATTTCATATTTTGTTCAAATGTTTAATATATCTGCTGTTCATATGTTCATATTAGTGTGTTATATGATTAGTATGTTGTCCCAGTTTTAAAATAAAGCACAGCAATGATATTTGAGAGTGTTTCTCCCTTTTCAGGAAAAGTATCGAAAAAGTATCGAAATCGCAATACTTGACTTGGTATCGGTATCGAAACAATAATTTTGGTATCGTGACAACACTAGTGAAAAGCACTATACAAATAAATGTATGTTTAAAAAAAGATAATTAAAAGTGCTGTTGTCTAAAGGCGAATACACTACATTATTAGTAGTGTATCAATACAATAATTTTTTTGTATAAAAAAATTTGTAATACACCGAATAATGTATTATTAATACACTACATTATTCAGATTATAATCCGAATACACAGGATTATTTCCTGGTAAAATAAAGGTAAATAAATAAATAAATAAATAAATGACTTTTGTCCAGATATTTGCCCCAATCTCCAGTTTGGAGAAGATTAACTAGAGTTTAGAATTCTGAGTTTGCCATTCATAAATAAAACTTTGCTCGGTTATTCATGAACTCGGAACTCGTAATTTAATTCGACTCCACTAGAAGAGTACATAAACACAGCAGTAAAGTGACTCTCCTTCACCAGGAATGAGGAAGCTGCTTTACAGACACTCCTGTTTTACACACGTCACTCAAACACAGAAGCAGGAAACTATTTCAACTCCTCAGTTCAGAGAAACAGAAACTGAAGTATTGTTGAGCTGTTGTGTGTTTGTGTCTCTCTGTATTCATGCAGTAAAATGGCAGAAGCCAGAATTTCAGTGGATCAGAATGAGTTCACGTGTCCAGTGTGTCTGGATCTCCTGAAGGATCCAGTGACTATCCACTGTGGACACAGTTACTGTAAGATCTGTATTACAGACTGCTGGGATCAGGAGGATGAGAAGAGAGTCTACAGCTGCCCTCAGTGCAGACAGACCTTCAGTCCAAGACCTGCTTTAGCTAAAAACACCATTCTGGCTGAACTGGTGGAGAAACTGAAGAAGACTAAACTTCCTGCTGACTGTTACGCTGGAGCTGGAGACGTGCAGTGTGACGTCTGTACTGGAAGAAAATACAAAGCCGTCAAGTCCTGTCTGGTGTGTCAGGAATCTTACTGTCAAACTCATTTTGACCGTCATGAGGAATTTCACTCTCGTAAGCCACACAAAGTGATTGATGCCACTGGACGACTGCAGGACATGATCTGCCGTAAACATGATAAAGAGCTAGAAATGTTCTGTATCACTGATCAACAGTGCATCTGTGTGTGGTGTAAGGAGAGTGAACATAAAAACCACAACACTGTATCAACTGCAGCACAGAGGACAGAGAAACAGGTATGAACTGAGAGGGATTGATCACACAGAAATGAAAGTGTCTTTATTTACTCACTCATTTACTCATGTTGTTCCAAACCGGTTTGACTGAGTTTCTTCTGTGGAATATAAAAGATGATATTTTGAAGAATTTCTCATCTATTTTAGTTTATACATTGAAAGTCAATGGAGTAAAAAAGTTTCAAGCTCCAAAAAGGAGAAAAAGCATAAAAGTAATCTAAACAACTAGTGGTTAAAGAAAGGAGTACGCTTAAGTGTATTGACATGCACTTGTTGTGTACTTCAAATTAAAAGTATATATTATATAAGTATATATAAGTATAATTTTTTTTTTAAACTGTACTTGCAGATAATAGAATATTAATGAAATGAAAGGCCACTTAAGTGCACTTAAAGAGAGTCAATCTACCTCCTGAATCTACAGACGAACCCGACGTTTCCTTCAGTTCTCTCTCCTCTTTTGATGGCGTGAGAGAATCTGTCCGTCAGCTGAGAGACAAACTGGAGGATTTCTGCAAAGAGGAGATCAAGAAGATCTCAGACGGAGGTAAAGTCCTGCGCCTCGTTTATACAGACGTGTGGAGAAAGATCCCAAATCTGAACGTACAACCGTTTCCGAAATGTTCCTACGATTTATAAAACGTCCATTTGCACAAAATGTCCTTAAATGCAATAAATTCAAGTGCAATGTGAATCAAATGTGTGCATCAAATCCTCCTACAGAACGGCCACAAATATCTCTTGATGGTTCAGAAATACGGACTCATCATCGTGGACAAGCGTTTATATACACATGACGGAGGTTGAAATCCATGGAATTTAGGATCAATCCGATGTGTGTGTTTTATAAATGAAGCCCCTGGAGATTATTAATCTGCTCTCAGAAATGAGTCCATGAGTTAATATTATAGAACATCTTATTAGAAATGTCTTAGAAATGAATGTATTTTATCTTGTCATTTCTCTTCACACTGTTCATGTCTGTTTATTTCCACAGTCACTTTCACCAACATGAATCCCAAGACCAGGAACAACTTCCTACAATGTGAGTCACTAGAAAACAAGCAGAAAAACTCACTGAATGTGTTCATGTTCTTCCTGTAGAAGGAGAAATAAATCATGATAGAAGAGTTTTATAATTGATCATGTAAATGATGATTTGCACAGGATATTTGGTCAGCTGTACTGAGACACTGATGATACATTGAACATTGATTCATGAAGAGTTCAGATACATTAAAAGATCAGACAGATTCATAATTCCTTTTTCTGATGTGTTTTCTCTCCATCAGATTCCCATCAGCTCACTCTGGATCTGAACACAGTGAATAAACACCTCAGTCTGTCTGAGAGGAACAGAGTTATTACTGACACTGGCACAGAGCAGCCGTATCCTGATCATCCAGACAGATTTGATCAGAGGTGTCAGGTGTTGTGTAGAGAGAGTGTGTGTGGACGCTGTTACTGGGAGATTGAGTGGAGTGGGAATAGAGGTGTGTGTATATCATTGTCATATAAGAGCATCAGCAGGAAGGGATCGGGTAATGAGTGTTGGTTTGGAGGTAATGATCAGTCCTGGAGTTTGGACTGCTCTTCCTCCAGTTACACATTCTGGCACAATAACAAACACACTGATCTCCCTGTAAAGCCCATCAGCAGAAGAATAGGAGTGTATGTGGATCACAGTGCAGGAACTCTGTCCTTCTACAGCATCTCTGACACAATGAGCCTCATCCACACAGTCCAGACCACATTCACTCAGACGCTCTATCCTGGGTTTTATGTTTGTTCTGGATCATCAGTGAAACTGTGTTGATGTTTCAGAACAGATTGTAGAGAGATTTTACCCATAATACTTTGAGCTGCACGATAAATCAGTAACAGTGAGATACAGAGACTCTTATTTCCTCTTCATTACATTAATTCTGATGAACTTCACTGAAATAACAGAATAAATGTATAAAATCCTCATTGAGACAGCAAGGACAGTGTGTGTGTGTGTGTGTGTGTGTGTGTGTGTGTGTGTGTGTGTGTGTGTGTGTGTGTGTGTGTGTGTGTGTGTGTGTGTGTGTGTGTGTGTGTGACTAGTGTCCTGAGATAATAACAGAAAAGCAGATGGGAAATAATTAGCGTAGCTGCTGTTCATAATATTAATGCATTCGATCTGATTCAACTGTAGTATAAAAGGTAAGTATTATGTGAATGCTTGGCTAAAGAGATGCGTCTTTAATCTAGTTTTAAACTGGGACAGCGAGTCTGAGCCCCGAACAATATCAGGAAGGCCATTCCAGAGTTTAGGAGCTAAATGTGAAAACGCCCTTCCTCCTTTAGTGGACTTAGATATCCTAGGAATGACCAGAAGCCTTGAAGGAAACTCCTGCTGTTATAATCAGCTCTGTGTAAATGACCAGTTTCTGTGCTCTTTATATCTTTATATCATTCAACCACACGAGTATTAACAGCAAATGATCAGGGAATCTTCATCTGTACATGAACAGTAGGAGCAATAAATGAATTAAAAATACTGGCAAGAAGAAAAGTAAAAAACAAAATGAGCTTAAAATACTGTATATAGTCGTTAGTGAAATTTGTGACGTGTGTTTTTGCCTCTCACTGTTTCTAACACTGATTTATGACGTGTTTTAAATATTTCACAACATCAGGGGCTTTTTTTCTGATTACCTGAGTGAGCAAAGGAAACAAGCATGTTCTCACGAATGCTATGTCGTCTTGAAATGAAGAAAGTGAAGATTAAGTTATCAAAATGAATCAGGCGCTGCTTGTTAATGGTTTGTATAACCGCAGTCCAAGTTCCAGTTGCTTTTGAGTGATGAACGCTGCTGGTGTTGACAGTCATTCCTCTCATGCAGGAGCAGATGTGCATGCTTGTTGCTGTAGTCTTGTGGTAAACCTTCATCCGTGCAAGTTATCGTTTAATAATCTTTGCTCAAAATATGAAGATGGCTTCCCAACCGTGTCAGTACGAAACCAGTCCTCATAATCACTCATCTTGGGAGCCTGTTGTTGTACAGCATGTACCTCTGGGATAAGTTGTATGAGATTTAACCTCATGCTGTCTGGTAAGCCTGAAAGGCCATTAACATTTATTTCCACTATGTGGAATTGCAGTTTCCCCCCTGAAATAACTAGGGTGGCAGTGCCCAGTGTCTGAATTGTTTGACCACCATAGGCTATCAGATTTACTCTGTTTGACTGATCAATTTGAGCGTTGGGGTCAATGTGCTGCAATGTGGATACAGACATAACATTGCAGACACGGTAGCGCTTCTTCTTTAGCGTCTCGACTGGCGTCATGATGTTAATTTTGAGAACGACAAGCCACTGTTGTAGAAGCTCTGGGTCATTGCAGCGAAACGGCAGATCATGGAAGGTCTCCGGATTGAACCTTTTATCTTTTATACCGCAGCCGGGATAGATGTGTTTGGCATCTTGTCCTTTCTTTTAAATCATGCTGCAGTAGTCTGAAGTAACTGTGTCAGACTATCTCACAAGTTACAATGCTCTGCTCAGTCACAGTTGTTTCCGCGAGAGTATAAAAATGTTTAGCTGAATTTTGAAAGTTTTATAAATGCTTGTATTTTCAGAACAACACTTAAAAAGTATTTCGAATATCATCCAGTTATCAATACATTTCTATGGAGTGTTAAATTCACTTACAGTTGTGAGTTTTGCACAGGACTTTTACATGCTTTTCCCAAACAACGGAAGTGACCTCGACGCCTGGGTTAGCAGTAGCATGAGCCATCAGGCAAGTGTTATTTAAATAAACTCCTGATGTACTTACAAACTTTCCAATGCCTCGTTTTATAACTACAGAACCTATTTTTTCTACTGTCGAAGTTTGGTACCATTCTGGGCATTATTAGTGGGGTAATTTACGAGATATATCCTCTAAATTTAAGTGTTAGGCTCGAGGTCATGGTGCAAAGGACCCTAGGTTGATTTTACTCCGAACCATGCTTTAACATGCTATATAAAAATATCTGTGGGTATTTTGAGCTAAAACTTCACATACACACTCTGGGGACATCAAAGACATATTTTACATCTTCTGAAAAGGGCATTACACCACCCCTTTAATTTTTTCCATGATGCAGCATTCTCCATCTAAAGCTGATCGGGCAGACCGAACCTTAAGTCGTAGAGACTTGAAACTTTGAGGGCTGGTAGTACTCACATCGTCTACAACGTCACCAAGGCCCACCTCGATCGGCCTGACGGGGGCGCTACAGCGGTCAAAAGTATGAAATAGCTAATAACACTCCTAAACCATTAGGCGTAGGCTCAAGTGTCTTATATCATTGGAATCCTAGGCTCAAGACGGACAAAATGCATGGACAACATGCAGATTTTGCAGGCGACAATTTTAGTAGTCATTTTGGATTTTGTGAAAAACATACTTTTGCGCACTAGTCTTCGGCTTTTGGCCCGATCGGAACCAAACCAGTGCAGCAAGATTCTCTGGAGTCTGATTGTCAATAATTAACAAGAAAATTCGAAATTTCGCTGCACGGTCGCTAGGGGCTGCCAAAATGTTCTACTATTTTCTAAAACTCATGAACAGAACTAGACATTTTCACTAAACTCGGAACACGTGTATGAGCTCAATCTGAGGTTACTTGGAAAAAATTGCGACGATTGCACACTTGGTGGCGCCAAAAAATCTAAAAATGTCTATAACCACCCAACCATTAGCCCAAATGACTTGATAATTGGCATGTGCTGTCTTTGAACGAGGTGCCACGAACGAGGACACTGGTTTATCTAAAAAAAATATGGCCGCCAATGAAATTTGAGTAGCTATCAGACAAGGTGAAGGTTAAGGTGAAGGTTAAGGTTAAGACTGATCAGAACGAAACTCAGTGAGCATGTTCAACTCATGGCTCTAGATTTCTGTAAGAATTTTGAAATAAATATTTGTGAATTTGATAAATTTTTGTGTATCTGTTTATATTTGTTTGTGAATCTCAATCTATTTATTTGGAATAATGCAACAATTCTAACCCCATAGTAGAAGCTACATATGTAAGTTTTACTCCTCCCAACAATGCTAAAAATTAAACGTGCATGTTATAGGCTTTATGACATGTTATAGCCAGATATGACGTGCTGCTGCAACACGCATCACATGATCAGCTGAGAATCTCTTCATCAAGCCGTGGAAGCCTTAAATTTAAGGAATTTAACGGATTGAATTATTCATGTTCTCAGAACTCGTAATTACGATGTTTTTGACTCCACTAGAAGAGCACATAAACACAGCAGTAAAGTGACTCTCCTTCACCAGGAATGAGGAAGCTGCTTTACAGACACTCCTGTTTTACACACGTCACTCAAACACAGAAGCAGGAAACTATTTCAACTCCTCAGTTCAGAGAAACAGAAACTGAAGTATTGTTGAGCTGTTGTGTGTTTGTGTCTCTCTGTATTCATGCAGTAAAATGGCAGAAGCCAGATTTTCAGTGGATCAGAATGAGTTCACGTGTCCAGTGTGTCTGGATCTCCTGAAGGATCCAGTGACTATCCACTGTGGACACAGTTACTGTAAGATCTGTATTACAGACTGCTGGGATCAGGAGGATGAGAAGAGAGTCTACAGCTGCCCTCAGTGCAGACAGACCTTCAGTCCAAGACCTGCTTTAGCTAAAAACACCATTCTGGCTGAACTGGTGGAGAAACTGAAGAAGACTAAACTTCCTGCTGACTGTTACGCTGGAGCTGGAGACGTGGAGTGTGACGTCTGTACTGGAAGAAAATACAAAGCCGTCAAGTCCTGTCTGGTGTGTCAGGAATCTTACTGTCAAACTCATTTTGACCGTCATGAGGAATTTCTCTCTCGTAAGCAACACAAAGTGATTGATGCCACTGGACGACTGCAGGACATGATCTGCCGTAAACATGATAAAGAGCTAGAAATGTTCTGTATCACTGATCAACAGTGCATCTGTGTGTGGTGTAAGGAGAGTGAACATAAAAACCACAACACTGTATCAACTGCAGCACAGAGGACAGAGAAACAGGTATGAAAGTGTCTTCATTTACTCACTCATTTACTCATTGTTGTGTAATTACATAAAAATAAATGAGAGCACACCGAGTAACGAACAGGTCTCTTTACTTTTTCATTTCTCAACTCAACTCACCTTCTTTACATTCCTACTTTTCATGTCTAGAACAATATCTCTATCTAGTGGACATTTATCAACTAGCAATGTAATAAGAGAACACAACATCTCCTCTTGACTTAATTTGTTTTCATCTGCAGAAAAATCTTTCAAGCTGCATAGGGTTGCTCAATTTTGATTTCCCTTTTCTGACATGCACAGGTTTTCTCACCCGTACAAAGTCGCCTTCCTTGAGCCCCGGAGTCTTTGAGCTTCCGGGTGATATATAGAAGTACGGATGTGCTTTACATCTCTTTCTTGTACAAATAGTTTGAACTCTGTTGACACGAACTGAGGCCCATTGTCAGTAACAATCTCCAGAGGATTCCCTTTTTGGCCAAACACTGACCTCAGGAAACAATTAATGGTAGATGCAGTCACATGAGGTGCAAAAGCTACCTCTGGCCATTTTGAATGATAGTCAATCAATGTGATAGCGTATATACAACCAACAGGACCAATGTCAAAAGGACCCACCACGTCGATGCCCAGTTTCTGCCACGGACCTACTGGATAGTCAACAGGGGTAAGTGGTGCATGTGTGGTTCTAGCAGTTTTATCATTGAGTTGGCAGGTGACGCAAGTTGCAATTGTGGACTGTACCTGCGAATCCATCTTAGGCCACCAGTATAGCTCTCTAAGCCGTTGCTTGGTTCTCACAATGCCTTGATGGCCATCATGAGCAAGGGTGACCAAACGTAAACTAAGAGGCACAATCAGTCTGTGTGGTCCTCTTAGCACATACGAGTCCAAAATAGACAGTTCGTCTCGTATTGGAAAGTACCTGGACATGTCAGAATGCAGGTCTTTGGATGTAGCGGGCCAGCCACACTCTATGTATTGGCGAAGTTTGGCGAGCTCAGCACATGAGGAGCTTTCAGCAGCAAACTCAGCCACAGGAACAGCTGACAGGAGTGTAGTGATAGCAGCAACAGTTTCTGGTTCAGAATCAAAGTCAGAATTAATTTCATTTGGCAATGGAAGACGCGAAAGGCAATCCGCTACCTGGTTGTCAACTCCCCGTCTGTACTCCATAGTATAGTTGAAGCAGAGCAATCTAGCAGACCATCGTGCTACTCTCAGTCCAGCTCATCCCATACCTTTAGTGGTCAAAAGGGTGGTTAAGGCTTGGTGATCTGATCTTAATTTGAAGTGTTTGCCCCACAGGTATGTTCTCCAACGCTCAATGACCCAGACACAAGCAAGGGCTTCTTTTTCAACAACAGAATACTTCCTTTCTGCCGATGTCAAGGTTCTGGATGCGAAAGTCACGGTCCTTTCTGACTTATCTGGATGAAGCTGAGTCAGGATGCCACCTATGCCGTAGTCTGAGGCATCTGTTGGAAAAAAGTGTGGGCAAAGCAGGATCAAATAAAGCCAATGCAGGGCTCTGTGCAATCAGTTCTTTTACTTCCTGGAAACTTTTGTGTGCTTCATCAGTCCATGCAAAATTTGAATTTCCTCTAATGACATCTCTCATAGGCTCCACAACAGCTGTGTAGTTAGGAATGAATTTAGCATACCAAGCGGTGAGGCCTAGAAATGATCTTAGTGTAGGCTGTGATCTGGCATCAGTCCCGCTTTGGAGATGGTATGTCCCAGAAATGTGAGCTTCTCCTGGCGAAATGTACATTTCTTCTCATTCAGATGCAGACGTGCTTCTTGTAGTTTGTGCAGCACTATTTTTAGGTGAGCATCGTGGGTAGTAACAGAGTCAACAAACACAATTATGTCATCCAGGTAACACTGGACGCCTGTAACACCCCTGAGAATAGTACACATCAGTTTTTGAAACGTCGCCGGGGCTGATGCTAATCCGTAGCAAACTCGCTGGTAACGAAACAAACCCTCATGTGTTATAAACGCAGTGAGGTCCCTACTGTCCTCATGTAGTGGCACTTGATGGTATGCATTTGCCAGGTCGATTGTAGAAAACATCACAGCACCTCTCAACTGTGAAAAGAGTTCTTCAGTGTGTGGAATAGGGTAGCTGTCCACAACGATTGCTTTGTTGGGTTCCCTAAGATCCACACACATTCTGATGTCTCCAGATTTCTTTTGCGTGACTACGATGGGCGAAACCCACGGCGAAGCATCCACTCTTTCAATAATATCTGCTGCTAGTAGGCGGTTCAGCTCTGTAGACACAGCATCCCTTACAGAAAAAGGTAGTCTGCGTAGCTTCTGTTGCACAGGAATGAAGTTTTCATGCATTTTCACTTTGTGTACATAGTTCTTTACACAGCCAAAGGATGGCGTATCAGTATGGAATACTTGTTGCACTGACTGTTTGGGGGTGAGTACTTTATTTCCTGTTATGCACAAGTTCAAGGAATGTATTAAGTCCATTCCCATAAGTGCATTTCCACTTTTCACAATATAGAATGTGGCAGGTACTGAATGCTCACCATGTCGCGCAGACGTCTTAATACATCCCAGCACTGGAATGTCATCTTTTGAATATGTGACAAGACGCACTGTTCCAAGGGCAGTTCAGAGAAGTATTGTTTATATACATGCTCTGGAAGCAAAGATACGGATGATCCAGTATCAACAATTAGCTCTTGCATTGTAGTGCCAGAAAATGTCCCCATTTCAATGTCACACACAATATTGTTTGCAGCAGCAAATGTGTTAGTCATGTACAAAACAGTCAGTTCCGGGACTTCGATTTCTCTGATGTGCTGTCTTCGTTCAGAACGGCACACTTTTGCAAAATGTCCCGTTTTACCACATAATTTACATGTCTTATTTAAAGCAGGGCACTGCTTGGAATTTGCTAAATGACAGCTGGAATCACAGCGATAACATTTGCAGGCAGAATGACTCTGGTTTTTACCTTGTGTGGTTCTATGCATGGTCGTTTCTTTTTTTCTGACATATAGCCATTGAACTGGCAAGTCGGTAGGTTTTGCACTCGCATTAGCCATGGCATTTTCCACTTGAACGGCCACTTGTACTGCTCTGTCTAACGTCAAATCCGCTTCAAGTAGTAAACGTTCACAAATTCGACTGCTGTG
Source organism: Leuciscus idus (assembly GCA_021554675.1). Lineage (NCBI taxonomy): Eukaryota > Metazoa > Chordata > Actinopteri > Cypriniformes > Leuciscidae > Leuciscus > Leuciscus idus. The sequence continues at coordinate 10,888,830 of CM038621.1, forward strand.
CACTTTCTCCACAATTTGATCTCTTAACATTTCATCTTCTTTGTCACCACATGCACATAATGACACCATATCACGAAGCGCGGCCACATACTGAAGTATATTTTCGTCATGTCTTTGCTCCCTTTGACGAAATTTATGTCGCTCAGCAATCACATTAACTTTCGGTACAAAATGCGTTCTGAGAGCCGTGAGAGCAGATGCATAGGTCGTACCGGTATTAGGAAGAGTGTAGAAAATTCTCTGTGCTTCTGTGCCCAGGCAGTGAAGTAGTGTAGCACGCTTACGAGTATCAGGCCAGTCATCTCCCTCAGCATGAATCGCCAACAAGTAGTTCTCAAACATTTGCGTCCATATCCCAAACAGAACTGCAGGCTCACCAGGACATTGTAAGTATGTAGGAGGAAGATGAGCTGCCATCCTCGTCGCCAATTGTTGTGTAATTACATAAAAATAAATGAGAGCACACCGGGTAACGAACAGGTCTCTTTACTTTTTCATTTCTCAACTCAACTCACCTTCTTTACTTTCCTACTTTTCATGTCTAGAACAATATCTCCATCTAGTGGACATTTATCAACTAGCAATGTAATAAGAGAACACAACACTCATGTTGTTCCAAACCGGTTTGACTGAGTTTCTTCTGTGGAATATAAAAGATGATATTTTGAAGAATGTCTCGTCTATTTTAGTTTAAACATTGAAAGTCAGTGAGAAAGTCATTGTAAGTCAATGGAGTAAAAAAGTTTCAAGCTCCAAAAAGGAGAAAAGTATAAAAGTAATCTAAACAACTAGTGGTTAAAGAAAGGAGTACGCTTAAGTGTATTGACATGCACTTGTAGTGTACTTTTATTTAAAACCTTAATATAATAATATTAATGAAATACAGTATGTAAGGGATAATCCACGGCTAGCCATGCATTAAAGGATTTTAATGCACTTCGTAGAGGCGAAGAACCACCCGACGCGAAGCCTCTACGAAGTGCATTAAGTAAGGAATAATTGATGACAGGCCGTTGAATTATTAGAAAAATAATGCACACCCGAGGTGTAACGGCCATTCCGCTTCGCGTCGTGACCGCATTACCACCTCGGGTGTGCATTATTTTTCTAATAATTCAATGGCCTGAAGTCAAATATTCCGCTTATACTACAGTTACCACACCTCGAAACATTGTTCAGATTATGTGTTTCAAGACCTTTGTAAAGTTTTTGTCATTAAAAGGCTCTTGTATGTAGGACTAATTTCTTACGCATCTAATCCCATGCCTCCATTGCTAATTCCAAAACGTCATTTTAGAGTTAGTAACTGAGGTTTGAGCCACTGATAGCAGACTAATGCTGGGCACACACAACTAGCTGACACATTCTGACTGTTTTCATCGACTGCAGCAGATTTTAAACACCGACTTTGAACACAGACTGAACGCACTGAACACGCGTTTGGGGTTTGGACATGATCAGTCATAAGTATCAAATTACATTCATAACCGGCCTTAAAGTGTGTCCCCGGCTTTATGCAGTTATTAGAGAGAGATGTTGCAAATAATGAGACGGAAAAGCATGTGCGTCAATATTATTATTTATTTATTAATTCAATTCGTTTTCATTAATTCGTTCATTCTTTTTTTTCTATTATTGATAGATGACAGTAGACTAGCCAATTAAACACAAAGCCCCTTTAACAAGTAGACCTATCAATAATTATTTATTTGTTATATTATCTGCAATAGAAATCCGTGCTGCAGGACTATCCATTTATTTAGCCTATATTCAGTTTAATTTTATATTGATTATAGATAGGACTATATACTTTATTTATTTAAAAAACTGCATGTTTCCATTGATTGTGAAGCTAGACATTGAAAATTGCAGATCAAGCGCATGGGGCTAAATGCTTTTTCTTGTTATGAATTGTATCCTATTTTCCATTATTACAGTTGACTACGCGAAGTGATATGGAACTGTAATGCGGTCAAGACCTGCCTGGAACTACTTTAGCCGTGCGTTTCCCTGAAAATAAAGCACACCTTAGAACGTTCGTAAGCCAATCAGATTCAAGCATTCAACGGCCCTGTAGTATAAAATCCTTTAAAGGGATAGTTCACTTTGAAATTAATTTTTGGTATGTTTTAGCTTACCTCAAGGGCATCCAAGATGTAGGTGTCTTTTTTTCCGCAGTAGTTTCAATTTTGATATTTTTAGGTCAAACTGTTCTTGTCTGTCAGTCATATAATGCAGGTCTATGGTCACGGTCTCAAAGAGCATGCACAGAGTCCAAATTAAAACAATTCCCCGTCGTCCAAATTAAACAATTCCCCATCGTAAGTACACATTGATGGCCTAAGACACGAAACGAGCGGTTTGTGTGAGAAAACGAACAGTATTTATATCGTTTACCTCTTATACACAGCCATGTCGAAGTGATCTGATCTGACGTGTACGCAGACTGGTGCATAGATATATACACTAGATGTCGCATTAAAGACATTCGTTCCAATGAACTGCCGTAGACAAGGCGACATCTAGTGTGTATATATCTATGCACCAGTCTGCGTACACGTCAGATCAGATCACTTCGGTTTAATTTCGGTTTACTTACGAAGTTCTTTGCCGGTTGTATATCTGCTTGTTACCCCTTTATTACCCAAAACTTAACATATTGTTCCCTTATACCTACACGGAAGTACACTATAATTACAGAAACGTACACCGTAATTTCGGTTTACTTACGAAGTTCTTTGCAGGTTGTATATCTGCTTGTTACCCCTTTATTACCCAAAACTTAATTATTGTTCCCTTATACCTACACGGAAGTACACTATAATTACAGAAACATACACCGTAATTTCAGTTTACTTACGAAGTTCTTTGCAGGTTGTATATCTGCTTGTTACCCCTTTATTACCCAAAACTTAACATATTGTTCCCTTATACCTACACGGAAGTACACTATAATTACAGAAACGTACACCGTTATTTCGGTTTACTTACGCAGTTGTTTGCGGGTCGTAATATAAAGTGTTACCAACGGTTTTACTGCACACCTTCCAGCCAATCAGAATCGAGTATTTAAACAGCCCGTGGTATAATTTACTTCAAAGGGCACTTAAGTGCACTTAAAGAGAGTAAACTTTCATGACGGTTTCATAAGTACACTTTATAAAGTAATAATGTAAAATTAAAAGTCTTACTTTAAAGTACATTTTAATAATATTTAATATTTCAATTTAAAGGAACCGTATGTAGGATTGTGGCCAAAACTGGTACTGCAATCACTTTAAAAATACTGTAGAGCGGTGTATCCCCTCCCCCTCCCCCCTGACTCGAGGTTGCCAGATAAGATGCAGGATTCAGCAGAAACGTAGGCTGCTTCAATGAGCATCCAATGGCAAGTGACGACGAGACGTACACAGTACGTTTTTTTTTCTGTTAATTATGTTTATGCTTCATGAGAGATATTTTGATCAGTAATTATATATTTAAAAAATGTTCTAATTGTCATTAGTTAAATATAATCGTAAAGATTTATGCTCGTATGTGACAGTATAATCGTAAAGATGTATGCTCGTATGTGACAGACAGAACGGTAGCTGTTAGTCTAACTTGTAACGTTATGTATCTGTCATTAATGTAAGTAAGTTGTGTAACCAATATCAAAGATACAGCTATTCAGCTGATGCTATAAGTGAAAGTGGCCAGCTGTATTTTTTTACTTACCCTGCAGCACACGTCCATAACGTTAAAATATGTGATATGAAATACAGGTCAACTTGCAGCATGTGTAACTTAGTCCACGATATACGTGAAGAACGAATGACGAATCATTTTTTTCTGAGGTAAAGTTAGGCTTGGGCGTGCTAATGTTGTTTTCCTCAGCGTCTCAGCATAATGACAGAGAAACGGGCTCCTATAATGCATTGCTAATGTTAGCATACGTCCATGTGAGCTAACGTTACGTTACTTTGCACGAACATGCATAACTTTGTTCGACTGTCATGAATATATGAAATGTCCATTGACATCAAGTACAAGTTAGCCAAGCATAGATGAATCTTACCTGTCCAGGAGAAAATTAGCAACGTTGGCGTCTGTGTTCAAATTCTTCTCCGTTTTCAGCCGTCTCCATCTTTCAAAAGTATCTCCAATACAAATTCTGGTTTTATTTCGGACTTTGTCACGACGAATTTTTGAATTATATCGAGGTCTTTTTGATTTAGTAACGTTAGACATTTTTATCCGACTAGAGTTAGGGTAGGTTAGAGCAAAGCTGGCAACCCGGATCCCGAAACACTACTGACTTCGTGATTGGTAGATAGGTGGAGGGAGGCGCTTCAGGCCAAAACACAACATGACAACATCAACATCAGTTGAGGGCTGCAAGTCCACTTTTTAAATGACAATATCCTAGCCATACTACTGTTGTCAGTGATATAAGTATTTAAAATGAACATGATTTCTTAATGTCTAGTGACATATCAGGGCCATTTTATGATTAATTTAAATAGATTTCTTACATACAGCTCCTTTAACTTGTGAAATTACATTAGAATTATATTAGATAATATAATAATTAATATTATAATTATTATATTAGATATTATAGAATTATATTAGATTAGATATCATAATTATATTAGAATTATGAAATTACATTATACACTTAAATCTTACTTAAGTGGGTAAAAAAGTCACTCTTCAGTTCAGCTAATTGCTTTATATGTTGGGGAGAGCGGGGTATGTTGTCACACTTTTCACACTGTCTAAAATTTACTGAGCACCATACATCACAATGGTATAAATCTCATACCAAATGAAAGAAGGAAGTCTTGGGCACATATGTTGTATTCATAACATCTTCATATTTTATCTCATTACGGAGTTGTAGACTGTTGAATAGAGAGTGTGCACTTGTGACAATTTGCCCCATCGGCGGGTAAGTTGTCACACTAGATTATCTAAGAAAATAACCAGAACTGGAAATATAAACAATCGTACCTGGAGAATCTGGAAAAAAACAATTATTTCAATCCAAACACATTAAGTGGCAAGACCACTTTACTTTGAACTTTAAACTCAAATGTTCTCTGGCTTGCACATAGATCCATGATAACTGAATGGAAAGCTGCAGATAACTCGCTTAACTTAACATGTTTAACCTGTGAACAAAACAGATGCCCTGTATCTGACACACATGTCAAAATCCCTGTATCTGAATTTATGTCAAAATCGTTTGCTGTACTTCTAATGGATTTGTTCTGCAACTTTACCTGCCTGACTGCCTTTAAGATGATGTCAGGTGGTGTACACTGCCATGCTCTGTCTTTCGTTGATAATTTCGAACCATCTTCCTTCCTTCCTGTCTTTCCCATTCTCAGAAAAAAAAGGTACAAAAGCTGTCACTGTGGCGGTCACTGTCACCTTTTCAAAAGGTACACCTTTGTACCTAAAGAGTGCATTTTAGTCCCTCAAAGGTACATATTGGTACCAAAAGAGTACATATTAGTACCTAAATGGTACATATTAGAACCCTTTTGAAGGGTACTGTCCCAGTGACAGCTTTTGTACCTTTTTTTCGCACATTTCCTTAATTCCTGACTTTACTTCCTTCCTTCAAACACCTTATTGTAATTAGAAATAAATTACAATATCACAATGTATCATGTTTTTTGAGCATGTTCTATGTGTTTATTTGTACAGCAACTTGCCCCAAAGTCATTGAGACAACTTTCCCCATACTGATATGTGTGCTAATGTTGGCTAAATCTCAAATTTAGCTCAACATATCACTTAGACACGTTAAAGTATCAAAAGACACGTTACTGTCTCCTCTATTTTGTGCAAAATAATAATTTTAAACATTCATACCTAACAAAGTTGTATTGCATAAAATGTAAAGTTCAATTTTTTTACTTTTTAAGTAGAAAAATAAGAAAATTGTGTTAACCTCAGATTACAGTGATCTTGACCACATGTGAACAGGAATTTGACTATAGAAGAAGTCACACAAAGTGGCTATTTGATTTTTGAGATAGAGCCTCTAGTGTTAGAGTTATGAACAGTGTGACAACGTACCCCGCTCTCCCCTACATTTAAACTGTAATACATTTTCATTTAATAGCAATTAACATGCAATTACGTGTCTGAAAACATTTCGTTCAGTTCACACTTATTTCACAATTATATTCTTTTAAAGTATATCATTTCCAAAATAAGTGCAGTCTTTAAAATATGTTACTTTTAAAAGAGCCAAATTTTTATCCACAAATCAAATCAAATAATTGATAAACTCATGTACGTGGAGCCCAAATCAAATATGATGACATCAGAAACATAAAATTCACTGGTGTTTGTGTCATGACATCATGGTGTTTAGTCATGTGACTGTGACATGAAAGAACCAATGAGGTTTGATGTTATTAATGTGTCACCATATTTTATTTGGCCTCTGTAAACCGCTGAGACATTCTTCTAAATATCTTCTGTTGTGTCTCACAATAGACAGAAAGTCATACAGGTTTGGAGCGACATGAGGGAGAGTAAATGATGATTCTAATGATATAAAACTAGGCACTGATGAAATACTGCTGACATTCATTTCAGGAAACCATGAATCTGTGGTTTGAACCAGACTGTAAAAACTTACCATGCAAGATCTTTAACCACTTCACCAACTCTGGATTCATGTAACTTTAATGTTTGTATGACAGTAGTTTTATGTGTCATTCCCTGTCATTGGTTTGTCCTCCAGAAACAGCTGAAGGAGACGCAGATGAAGATCCGTCAGAGAATCCAGCAGAGACAGAAAGATCTTCAGCATCTGAGAGAGGCTGTGAAGTCTCATAAGGTGAGTCTGGAGAAAAAGAGAAGTTTGAGACATCTCAGTTTGGACTCTGTCAGTCGTGCTGAAGCCACTGTGTGATTGTGATGTGTGTGTAACAGCGCTCTGCACAGACAGCAGTGGAGGACAGTGAGAGGATCTTCACTGAGATCATCCGCTCCATTGAGAGAAGCCGCTCTGAGGTCACACAGCGGATCAGAGATCAGGAAAAGACTGCAGTGAGTCGAGCTGAAGGACGACTGGAGCGACTGGAGCAGGAGATCAATGATCTGAGGAGGAGAGACGCTGAGCTGGAGCAGCTTTCACACACACAAGATCACATCCAGTTCCTGCAGGTAACAGAGATCTAGAGGAACAGGATCATAGTGGACTTGAGCAAGATCCTGCTATGACAGAGAAACATTTCATGAGAGCAGAATGAGCCGTTGACTGAGATGTTGTCAGGAATTCAGTCAGATTCAGTCAAGTGTTGTGTTATCATATAATCATCAGTCAGACTCTCATCTGATCATCTTCTGTTTAAAGAGACACACTTACAAAGCCCTGAGAAATTTACCATTAAACATTAACTCATTTTTCCTTCTGGTTTCTTCTGTCTTGATTAAATCTGTCACAGTGTCTGGTTGTGTTTCCCTGGGGTTCACTAGAGGTCCTCGTTCTCACGGTCTCATTCACATTAGACTACAATTCCCAGCATTCTGTTCTGTCACTTATCTGATTATTGCACTCAGCTGGTTTGGTTTGTTCCTGCTTGTTCCTTGTGTTCATTGTTCTTGTTTAGATTGCTTGTATGGTATTTGACACTTGCCTGGACTGGATTACGTTTCACGGATTACCCAATAAATATCTCACTTCACTTGGATCTACTGTCTCCCTCATGTGTGTCGTGACAAAATCAGTGAACTTGATATTGATAATGTTAAACAAACAATTTTCTATAGAAATTACATTGAGTATATTTGAGTTTATTATACATGTGTGTCAGTTCATTATTATTAAGTGTGAAACACTAGAGTTTGTAGCATTAAATGATGAATATGAGGAGAATGTGCTGATTGTGTGAAAGTGCTGGATTGAAGCGAGTCACTGAAGAGAAGTCAAGTCAACAAGAGCCGCTCAGATCTGATATAGTGCAGGTTATTGGCTGAAGTGTGGAGATGATGAGTTTTGATTTCTATTTTCTGTAGAGTTTCCAGTCTCTCTCAGCACCTCCTGAATCTACAGACGAACCCGACGTTTCCTTCAGTTCTCTCTCCTCTTTTGATGGCATGAGAGAATCTGTCCGTCAGCTGAGAGACAAACTGGAGGATTTCTGCAAAGAGGAGATCAAGAAGATCTCAGATGGAGGTAAAGTCCTGTGCCTCGTTTATACAGACGTGTGGAGAAAGATCCCAAATCTGAACGTACAACGAAATGTTTTCTTACGAGAGGTTCTCTCGTACTGCGTAATAGCTTACGCTAGGGGAAAACTCTTTTCCACGAGATATTGAAGCCAAAAATGATCCTTAATTTTGTAATAATGTAAAACGCGTTGCGGCAGCATGCAGACATGGGCGAGACGGCTCGCGTGCCCATTGGCTGCTCTGCGGCAACTGCACCAGCCTATCGAGAGGCCCCTCATGACGACAGATCCAATGAGGGCGCTTCGCGCCCACTGCGTCACGTCCCGCCGAAACGGGCGGGGCCTTGGGCTATAAATATAGCCTCGGGAAGCTGGTCTAGCTGATTTTTCATCTCTTCAAGCGAAGCTCACGGATCGCTGGATACCGAGAGGAAGAAGCCGCGCCGTCTGATAAGCCTTCTGCGGGACGAGCCTTCGCATCTGAAGCCGCTGGTCGACAACTCGCCGCCTTCAGTCGCCGTTCCTGCTCACGCTTTCCAGCGTCATATCCTTTTCTCTGCTATTGTGTGTGTGTGTGTGTGTGTGTGTGTGTGTGTGTGTGTGTGTGTGTGTGTGTGTGTGTTCGCCGCCGTGACACACACTCTCATTGCACTAAAAGAGCCGGGCGTCTTTTTTAAGACGCCCCTTTCCTGGGTGAGGATCACGCAGTTCTCGCGCTCGCTGACGGCGGCTGCCCTCACTGCGAGCTAGTTACTGCCTATGGTGACTCTGAGGACTCACCTGGCATCCTTCTCCGAGACTGCACCTCCGCCCGCCGCGGTCCCGCGCCGTAAAAAGCGCCGTAAAAAGCGCCGTGCTCAACGGGTCCCAGAACCTCCCCCAACCCGCAAAGCTCGCCGGTGCGCCGCCTGCTTCACCTGCTTCACCTGCTTCACTAGAGTCTTTTCCTGATGGACAGCGGTCGCCGTGTGCCGCCGTTTCCGTCGAGGATATCGACCAAGAAGCCGCGTCTGTGGGGGATGATACCTGCTCTCCCTCTGTTCGAGCCGCGCAAACTGCGCCGTTCACAGGGGATGTCAGGAGTGGACGGTCTCGGGGCTAGCTTTCTCTCTCCCTCTGTTCGAGCCGCGCAAACTGCGCCGTTCACAAGGGAGGTCGGAAGCGGACGGTCGGGGTTAGTGTTCTTTACGTTACAAGAAAGCTACCCTGCTGCGCCCCATTCACGCGTCACTCACCGGCGAAAGGAGAAAAGAGACTGTTTTTAGTCCCGCCGAGGCCGGATTGACATTTCTCACACATTTCTCAGTCCCCTCTTAAGTTCAGGCGACTGGAAATATCAATATTGCAGCAAACGAGCCTGTTATATACACGCACGCCTGCAAACAAACGCAGAGGCAAACATGTTGACGCTCTCTTATATGCTCCTGCTAACTGGAAGTCTATGTGTTCCCCCCCCTGTGGCTCAGTGGAGGAATCTTAGACTGTCGCACGAGAGACCAGTGTTTGAATCCCGGGACTACTGGCAGATAAAATGATGGCGTCATTGCTTCGCTCTGTCAGTTCCCTTAAAGGCGACTGCAGATGTTTATTTTGCAGCCAACGAGCGCGTTGTGCAACCCGCTCGCCTGCACCCAAACACCGTTTTTATGGTCCGCGTGCGTCGCTGGCGAAAGGAGAAAAGAGAGTGTTTCTAGTCCCGCTGCGGCTGGACCAACCTCCATTTCTCACACATTTCTCAGTCCCCTCTGAAGTTCAAGCGACTGGAAATGTCAATATTGCAGTAAACGAGCCTGTTGTAATACATGCACGCCTGCAAACAAACGCCAACATATGACGTCAAGCGGCGCGAACCGAAACTACGGTGGAAAAGGAAGTAGCACACCTACTTCGAGCCGAAATAGCAAAACTATTGAGCAAATGGGGCTATAGAACCCTTTTCACAAGCTCAGAGTGTAGGGGGCATATACAGCAGATATTTTCTGGTATCCAAAAAAGACGGGGGTCTCAGACCTATTTTAGATCTAAGACAGCTGAACAAAGCACTTCTGAAACGACGGTTCAGAATGCTCACAACCAAGAAAATCCTCTCGCAAATTCGCCAAGGGGACTGGTTTATGTCGATAGATCTAAAAGATGCTTATTTCCAAATACAAATAGCGTCACGTCACAGGCAATTTTTGAGATTTGCCTTCGAGGGCCAGGCATATCAATAAACAGTCCTGCCATTTGGCCTGTCCCTAGCACCTCGTACATTCACGATGTGCATGGACGCAGCGCTCGCACCCCTGAAACTCCGGGGCATACGAGTTCTAAATTATTTGGACGATTGGCTGGTTCTAGCTCAACCACACTCAGAGCTCATAGAACACAGGACCATATTACTCGATCACCTCGAGAATATGGGTCTCAAAGTCAATTGGGCGAGGAGTTCGCTGTATCCCAGTCAGACAATATCCTTTCTGGGCACACAACTGGACTCGCTGTCTATGACAGCACAACTGTCGCCACAGCACAGACTGAGTATTCAGCACATGACGAAAATTTTTCGCCACGGCACTTTAGTCCCGCTCAAAAAGTTTCAGAAGATGCTGGGTCTCATGGCTTCAGCATCTCCGGTGCTTCAGCTGGGTCTGCTTCGCATGCGCCCGCTGCAGTTATGGCTAAAAGCGCGTGTACCGCGCCGAGCGTGGACCTCCGGTCTCTTACACCTCAAGGTCGATCAGAAATGCATCTCAGCTCTGAAACCTTGGACAACGACCAACTGGTACCGGTTAGGTGTAAACCTGGGGATTTCCTCGAGTGTGAAGGTGGTGTCTACAGACACCTCAACCTCGGGATGGGGAGCACTGCTCGAGGGCAGACCGTTCTTCGGCCAGTGGTCATAACGGGAAAAGCTTCTACATATAAACTGCCTGGAAATGGTGGCAGTCGACAATCTGCGCTCACTGAGAGCAGCGCATGTGCCAGGTCACCTGATTGTGGGATCAGACAGACTGTCCAGGAACAATGTTCCGGCGGAAGAATGGTCTTTACATCCGCAGACAATCCAACTGCTGTGGAAAACATTAGGCAGAGCGAAGATAGACCTATTTGCGTCTCAAGAAAGCGCTCACTGTCCGGAGTTTTTCTCCAAGAGCAGGGATGCGCTGGCCCATGTCTGGCCCCGCTGTCCGCTCTATGCGTTTCCCCGTCACGCTCTTACCCCAGGTATTGGAGCGGATCAAGGAAAACGGATGCTCAGTGCTACTCGTGGCCCCATTCTGGACGAACCAAGCCTGGTTCCCAGTTTGATGCAGCTGACGAGTACCGCCCCGTGGCCGATACCAGTGAGGAGAGATCTTCTCTCACAGGCCAACGGCTCGATCTGGCATCCTCGCCCGGAGCTCTGGTCCCTACATGCGTGGGCCATCAACGGGTACTCGTTAACCTCCCAGCGGGAGTGTTAAACACGACTATGCAGGCTAGAGCCCCGTCTACTAGGCGGCTCTACTCCTCGAAATGGTCTGTGTTTTCTAGCTGGTGTACAGCTCGTGACATATCACCCTCAAACTGTGAGGTGTCGTCGGTGCTCTCCTTTCTACAAGAGCTACTGGATAAGGGCAATGCACGTCAAAGTTGATGTGGCGGCCATAGCAGCGTTCGCCGAACCAACGCTTGGCCAGTCACTGGGAAGGAACGATCTGGTCATTCGCTTCCTTAGAGGAGCTAAGAGACTGAATCCTCCCAGACCTCCCTCAGTTCCCATTTGGGACCTTTCCACGGTTCTGGAAGCCATGAAAGGTGCCCCATTCGAGCCAATTCAGTCAATAGACCTAAAACACTTATCTTTCAAGACAGTGTTTCTTCTGGCTCTCGCTTCAGTAAAGCGCATAGGGGACTTACAAGCACTCTCAGTGAGCGCGACGTGTATGAAGTTTGGGCCTAATGACTCAAGAGTCATACTCAAACCAAGGCACGGATATGTTCCTAAATCCCTCAACACACCGTTTAGGGCACAGGTGATTTCCCTGTCGGCCCTGTCGGTCTCTGAAGAGGAAGGGGACGCAAGCTTCCTTTGCCCGGTCAGGGTGTTAAGAGCCTACGTGTCTCGCTCATCTGTTTTTAGACAGACAGAGCAGCTCTTTGTTTTGTTCAGCGGACATTCTAAGGGACTGGCTGCGTCAAAACAGAGTCTATCCAGGTGGATAGTTGATGCTATAGCGCTAACTTATACATCTAAGGGCCTGCAGTGCCCGTTAGGTGTCAAAGCGCACTCCACGAGAGGCATGGCCTCATCGTGGGCTTGGTCTAGTGGGATTGCCTTACAAGATATCTGTGTGGCGGCAGGCTGGGCCTCTCCGTCTACATTTATAAGGCTTTATAACCTAGCGGTTCCCGCCCTCCAAGCTAAACTGCTCTCGGTGTAATAACTCAGTTTTGTCTGCCCGATGCTATCCGCTCAGGATGCTGAAAAACTGCTAGAGCATCGATCACTGATCGACTATATACCTCTGTGGGCATGTTTAAGTCCCCTAATACTTATCAGTCCAGGCCGAGTTCGCCCTGACTGAGTGGAACACTTTATATAATCTGCTCTTAATAGAGCACTATATTCTACAGGAATGATGCTATTCTAGCCCCTCTTCCCGGATTCCTTTGAATCCTTATGATTATACACTATACAAGCCCCGGACATCTGCCCTTGGGACTCTAGTGTTCAATCTTTGCACGCACAGCGTTTTACACTGTGTTCCCCTAGCGTAAGCTATTACGCAGTACGAGAGAACCTCTCGTAAGAGAACGTACTCAGTTACTAACGTAACCTCGGTTCTCTCTAGAAGAGGGAACGAGTACTGCGTATCTTGCCGTGCATGCATCACGCTTTGGTTCGCTTCGGCGATGAAAAACCAGCTAGACCAGCCTCCAGAGGCTATATTTATAGCCCGAGGCCCCACCCGTTTCGGCGGGACGTGACGCAGTGGATCTGTCGTCATGAGGGGTCTCCCTCGATAGGCTGGTGCAGTTGCCGCAGAGCAGCCAATGGGCACACGAGCCGTCTCGCCCATGTCTGCATGCTGCCGCAACGCGTTTTACATTATTACAAAATTAAGGATCATTTTTGGCTTCAATATCTTGTGGAAAAGAGTTTTCCCCTAGCGTAAGCTATTACGCAGTACTCGTTCCCTCTCTAGAGAGAACCAAGGTTACGTTAGTAACCGAGTACGTTCCTATGGTTTAGAAATGAATGTATTTTATCTTGTCATTTCTCTTCACACTGTTCATGTCTGTTTATTTCCACAGTCACTTTCACCAACATGAATCCCAAGACCAGGAACGACTTCCTACAATGTGAGTCACTAGAAAACAAGCAGAAAAACTCACTGAATGTGTTCATGTTCTTCCTGTAGAAGGAGAAATAAATCATGATAGAAGAGTTATATAATTGATCATGTAAATGATGATTTGCACAGGATATTTGGTCAGCTGCACTGAGACACTGATGATACATTGAACATTGATTCATGAAGAGTTCAGATACATTAAAAGATCAGACAGATTCATAATTCCTGTTTCTGATGTATTTTCTCTCCATCAGATTCCCATCAGCTCACTCTGGATCTGAACACAGTGAATAAACACCTCAGTCTGTCTGAGAGGAACAGAGTTATTACTTACACTGGCACAAAGCAGCCGTATCCTGATCATCCAGACAGATTTGATCATTATCCTCAGGTGTTGTGTAGAGAGAGTGTGTGTGGACGCTGTTACTGGGAGATTGACTGGACTGGGAATAGAGGTGTGTGTATATCATTGTCATATAAGAGCATCAGCAGGAAGGGACGGGGTGATGAGTGTGCGTTTGGATATAATGATCAGTCCTGGAGTTTGGTCTGCTTTTCCTCCAGTTACAGATTCAGTCACAATAACACACACACTGATCTCCCTGTAAAGCCCATCAGCAGAAGAATAGGAGTGTATGTGGATCACAGAGCAGGAACTCTGTCCTTCTACAGCGTCTCTGACACAATGAGCCTCATCCACACAGTCCAGACCACATTCACTCAGACGCTCTATCCTGGGTTTGGTTTTGGTTTTGGTTATGGATCATCAGTGAAACTGTGTTGATGTTTCAGAACAGACTGTAGAGAGATTTTACCCATAATACTTTGAGCTGCACGATAAATCAGTAACAGTGAGATACAGAGACTCTTATTTTAATTTTCTTTAATATCTTAACTTCTGCCACAGAAATAACAGAATACATGTGTGTAATAAATCCTTTATAGAGATAGTAAGAATGCTGTGTGTGTGTGTGTGTGTGTGTATGCGTGCGTGCGTGCGTGCGTGTGTGTGTGTGTGTGTGTGTGTGTGTGCATGCGTGCGTGTGTGTGTGTGTGTGTTTATCCAGCTATAATTGTATTGATGGAAATCATATTCATTTAGTTTTTATTGTAGTGACACATAATCATTTTAATATTACTATTTAAAAAGTACCTTTCATTTGAAATTATTAAACACAAACAAAATGAAAAGATTAAGGAATAATGAATAATGAAATAACAGAAATGGTTGTGAACAATGTAAGGAGTGAAGATGTGGAAAATTACATTAGTAGTGGAGAAAATAGTGCTGGAAAACAATCACAGTTCAAAATGTGAGGAAAATTGTGATGCAGAAGATGAGGGATGAAGAAGCACTTTCTGAGATTTCAGATATTGGGTCACAAGGGATGGAAATCATGAACTCTTTACAAGAAATAAATGACTTTCACAACGTTTGATAAAGTTGTTGATGTAAAATAGTTGTTTCCAGATATGGAGAAATGTATCAGTGTTGTTGCAAAAAGCAGTGAGCTCTAGTTCTGGATAAAAAGAAAAGATTCCTGTTGAAAAAGATTAAATTAAACTAATGAAATAAAGGAAAAGAAAAGTGCAGCTTCAAAAGAATAGGTAACACTTTACTTGAAGGGGTGTGCATAAGACTGACATGACACCGTCATAATCATGACATGACACATGTCATGAATATGAAGGAGGTTTTATGCATGTTTATGACAAATGTCATTAAGTGTCATTCGTTCAATTACATTTTTCAATTATTCGCTCAATTACATTTTTAATGCAAATATGACATTGTGTGAGATGTCTTTGTTATGGCAACTTGACTTTACTAAGACAACACAACCTGTCATAAATATGTCATAAACATGACATAGTAGATTAATTATCAAACTTAAGAGACCACTTAGCTTTATGGGTTAACATTTCATTAAACTGTCATGTGGTTGGTTTTGACATTGGCTGTCATGAAGCCATTATAACATTTTAATGACAAATTAAATTTGTACCACTGTAGTTGAGGTCAAGAAAAACATTCATGACACAGTTATAATGACTTCATGACAGCCAATGTCAAAACCAACCACCTGACAGTTTAATGAAATGTTAACCCATAAAGCTAAGTGGTCTCTTAAGTTTGATAGTTAATCTGCTATGTCATGTTTATGACATATTTATGACAATTTATGTTGCCTTGGTAATGTCAAGTTGTCATGACAAAGACACTGATATGCCTACGTAGCCAAGGAAAGCACTTCTTTGGAATCCGACCCGCTTGGCTGGTGGAAGTCCAATGAAACAATATTTCTAAATCTAGCCAAGTTGGCCAAATGCTACCTGGCAGTACCTGCCACCTCCGTCCCAAGTGAGAGGGTTTTTTCAACGGCATGTGACACAGTCACTGCCACAAGATCTACCCTCACTAGCGAAAGTGTGGACAAACTTGTTTCTGAAAAAAAAAACTTAAAGATACAATGAAGCTACCTTTAAGAGGTACATTGTCTAGTGATACACCAGATACACTGCCTCTATTAAGCACAGATTGTTCTTTTCTTTTATATTTTATAGGAGATGATGGAGTAATTTACGAGATACATCCTTGGATCCATTAGCGCTGCACTAAGCCATACGGCTGATATCTCTAAATAAGCTCTAACTTTAATAATGTTCGACCAAGGGAAAAAAAGCTTCTGGGGGGGTGTTTGGCTCGAGGTCATGGTGCAAAGGACTCTAGGTTGATTTTACTCCGAACCATCCCTTTAAAGCTGCAGATTCACCTTATGTAGACCTTCATTAAATATCACAAAATAGCCACGTCAGTCAATTTCTCATAAACACAAGGTAGTTTTTTGTGATTGTGTTTCAGCGGGAACAGGCTAAACTGAATGGAGATCAGTCACATTCATACTGAGTAATAGTGATTCAGGAATATGAATGATTACCTTATAAAGCAGTAATCAGAGAGAATGAGATAAAGCACATGATAGCATCAAGTCCCAGGTCATGTGATGATCCTGTCAACTACAACTATACATGTATAACCAATGTCACCATTATCAGGAGGGTGCTTCTCATTTTTGTCCAATTGTCCATCCTCATCTGCCTTCACTAAAGGAAAGAAGGTAAGGTGCTCTAATAAACATTACTAAAGAATGATGATTTTTTGGAAGAATGTAGTAAAATGGATGGTTTATTCAAACACTTTAATAACTGTATAAATTAATGTATGTAATTACAGTCAGTAACAATATAAATCAAACGCAAATAACAAGCATGCAGGACAAAGGAACAGAGAAATAATAAGGTAGATGCAGCAATGTTTGAAATTGTTACAGAGAAGTTATGTGAATATGTCAGATGGTTCAAGTCACAAACAAGACTTCTGTTTAGGATGCACCAGTGTTTTCTCTCTAATGAGGACGCGTCAATTAGACTACTGACAAGTGCACATGCAGAACCAAATGAGTGTTTACCAAACACTGGCCATTTTAAACAACTGAGTTTTTCACTGAGAAACACCCACTAGTGTTCTTCAGAGATATATACCTGCATGATGTTGTGGTCATCAACTGCAAATCACTGTTAGTTCAGTGTCACTGTGTCCAACCATGTGTGCTGTCGGCTTTCTTCAAAATGGTTGTTTGGTTAAAACAAACAAACAAAAACAATATAAACCTAGACAAAAAGTGGTCTTTGAGAATATCTAAATATTAAAATCAAGAACCTAAAAAAATAAGTAAATATGTCCAAAAACATCTAAGGAATTCACAAGCCTCTCTATAGAGAGCTGTACAAGCATCTAGTGGTTACACCATGGTATTACATGTTTTTCTTTCTTTTCTCACACCAGATGGCGCTAATCTGCCTTCAAAATAAAATGATTTTAAAGGCCTAGTCTCTATTTTAAAACAGAAAAAAATATTATTGAACAAACATATATTACATTGATTTTACTGGGGGTATTAGAACAACACCAGGATGAATACATTATTATTTAATTCTCATTTTAGGGTGAACTATTGCTTTAAGTTGAAAGGGAACGTTAACAAATTGCTCTCAACTTCTTGGAAAAAAATATGTTTGTCAATTAATGGAAGATGGAGGATTTTGGGAATATTTTGCCATTCCGTTTGGTGTCGCTTCTGGTTCAGAAATAGCACAATTAACTTAATACATGGTTCTTTATGTGTCTGTTTAGGGAGAATTAGTTAAAGCTTATGGCATCTGTTTGAGTCTGGGGTATTTTCTGCTATCTGGGAAGAGAAACTGAGCAGCCCACCATAACAAGAGCTGATTTTTATTTTTCTTCATCTTCTCAGGAATGGCAGCACTGGCCCTCATTTACACTGTCACTAAGACAGTGATAATACACTGAGACACTGATGATACATTGAACATTGATTCATGAAGAGTTCAGATGCATTAAAATATCAGACAGATTCATAATTCCTGTTTCTGATGTGTTTTCTCTCCATCAGATTCCCATCAGCTCACTCTGGATCTGAACACAGTGTATAAACACATCAGTCTGTCTGAGAGGAACAGAGTGATTACTTACACTGACACAGAGCAGCCGTATCCTGATCATCCAGACAGATTTGATCATTATCATCAGGTGTTGTGTAGAGAGAGTGTGTGTGGACGCTGTTACTGGGAGATTCAGTGGACTGGAGATAATGGTGTGTGTATATCAGTGTGTAATAAGGGATCCACTGGAGGCAAGTTGAGAAATGAGAACCCAAGTGCAGTTTATTGTAACTAAAATAAAACATGAAACAAAAACATGACGTGGCATGAAAACAAAAACCATGGCATGAACATGAAACTTACACTACAACAGAATTACAGGAAACAATACTTGACAAAGACACATGGCAAACATGAGGCCTTAAATACACAGACTAATGACAAAACAAGGGACACCTGTGAACAATGATCAGACAATTAACCAATGACAAGACATTACAGGATCACATGACAAACAGGGAATCACATGACAGACATGGAAACAAGGCATGACACAGAAACATGACAAGAACAAACCCAAAACGTGACACAGTGTCATATAAGAGCATCAGCAGGAAGGGATCGGGTAATGAGTGTGCGTTTGGATGTAATGATCAGTCCTGGAGTTTGTCCTGCTATTCCTCCAGATACACATTCATACACAATAACATACACACTTCTCTCCCTGTAAAGCCCATCAGCAGAAGAATAGGAGTGTATGTGGATCACAGTGCAGGAACTCTGTCCTTCTACAGCGTCTCTGACACAATGAGCCTCATCCACACAGTCCAGAACACATTCACTCAGACGCTCTATCCTGGGTTTAATGTTGATTCTGGATCATCAGTGAAACTGTGTTGATGTTTCAGAACAGATTGTAGAGAGATTTTACCCATAATACTTTGAGCTGCACGATAAATCAGTAACAGTGAGCTACAGAGACTCTTATTTCCTCTTCATTACATTAATACTGATGAACTTCACTGAAATAACAGAATAAATGTATAAAATCCTCATTGAGACAGTAAGGACAGTATGTGTGTGTGTGTGTATGTGCACGTGTGTGTGTGTGTGTGTGTGTGTGTGTGTGTGTGTGTGTGTGTGTGTGTGTGTGTGTGTGTGTGTGTGTGTGACTAGCGTCCCGAGATAACAACAGAAAAGCAGATGGGAAATAATTAGCGTAGCTGCTGTTCATAATATTAATGCATTCGATCTGATTCAACTGTAGTATAAAAGGTAAGTATTATGTGAATGCTTGGCTAAAGAGATGCGTCTTTAATCTAGTTTTAAACTGGGACAGCGAGTCTGAGCCTCGAACAATATCAGGAAGGCCATTCCAGAGTTTAGGAGCTAAATGTGAAAACGCCCTTCCTCCTTTAGTGGACTTAGATATCCTAGGAATGACCAGAAGCCTTGAAGGAAACTCCTGCTGTTATAATCAGCTCTGTGTAAATGACCAGTTTCTGTGCTCTTTATATCTTTATATCATTCAACCACACGAGCATTAACAGCAAATGACCAGGGAAACCTCATCTGTACATGAACAGCAATAAAGGAGCAATAAATGAATTAAAAATACTGGCAAGAAGAAAAGTAAAAACAAAATGAGCTTAAAATACTGTATATAGTCGTTAGTGAAATTTGTGACGTGTGTTTTTGCCTCTCACTGTTTCTAACACTGATTTATGACGTTTTAAATATTTCACAACATCAGGGGCTTTTTTTCTGATTACCTGAGTGAGCAAAGGAAACAAGCACGTTCTCATGAATGCCATGCCGTCTTGAAATGAAGAAAGTGAAGATTAAGTTATCAAAATGAATCAGGCGCTGCTTGTTAATGGTTTGTATAACCGCAGTCCAAGTTCCAGTTGCTTTTGAGTGATGAACGCTGCTGGTGTTGACAGTCATTCCTCTCATGCAGGAGCAGATGTGCAAGCTCGTTGCTGTAGTCTTGTGGTAAACCTTCATCCGTGCAAGTTGTCCTTTAATAATCTTTGCTCAAAATATGAAGATGGCTTCCCAACCGTGTCAGTACGAAACCAGTCCTCATAATCACTCATCTCAGGAGCCTGTTGTTGTACAGCATGTACTTCTGGGCTAAGTTGTATGAGATTTAACCTCATGCTGTCCCATACACAAAATAAATATATTTTAAATATATTTTCAGTATATATTTTGGAATATATGCAAATATTTCAAATTGGCCCAATAAATATATTTCACACTTAACATCATATATTTTTGTTATATTTCAGAATATATTTCAATGTATTTGGAATATATGCCACATATATTTTGACACTTTTGGGGACCCATACAGAAAAAAATACATTGAAAAATATTCTGAAATATAACAAAAATATATGATGTTAAGTGTGAAATATATTTATTGGGCCAATTTCAAATATTTGCATATATTCCAAAATATATACTGAAAATATATTTCCAAAAATATTTATTTTGTGTATGGGGTCTGGTAAGCCTAAATCCACTATGTGGAATTGCAGTTTCCCCCCTGAAAGAACTAGGGTGGCAGTGCCCAGTGTCTGAATTGTTTGACCACCATAGTCTATCAGATTTACTCTGTTTGACTGATCAGTTTGAGCGTTGGGGTCAACGTGCTGCAATGTGGATACAGACATAACATTGCATTTAGCTCCTCTGTCTATTTTCAGCTTGACCTGCTTGTTACAGGTTGTTTTGAGACTGGTGAATATTTATCCTTTGTTTACAAGCAGGTCCACACTTTCACAATGAATATAATCTTGGTGGACTTCACTTTCCACTTCATTTACTCTGTGTAGGTTTTTTTCACCAGTTCCACTAGATGGCGCCATCCGCCCAGCTGAATATTGAGGCTTGGATCGACAACACTTGGCAAAGTGATTCCATTTGTTGCATGAGTTGCAGCGTTTGATAAAAGCTGGGCATTTGTTGCGCTCATAATCGTGCTCACCTCCACAATTGTTACATCGTCTTTTGTTCTTCTGCACTGCAAACACTTCAGCCTCTCTTCTGAGCTCCTTATACCCCTTCCAGAATGCTCAAACATACATATTCTGATTGCTGATTCTGATGTCAAGTCTTTCTCCCTTAATAGTTGAGAATGGACTGCATCATTGTAGATGCCACAGACAATTCGGTCACGTATTAGTTCATCAGTTAGCGTACCAAAGTCACATTTTTTAGCCAACAGTCTTATAGTAAGACTGAATTCCTTCGTCAGGTTTTTGCACTGTTGTTTGCACTGTTTTGCATCATGTTCCGTTCTGGCAAGCATATCTCATCAAATGTTTTAATTAACACATCAGGATCCTTTTTGTCCTCACCCTCTTGAAAGTGAAATGATTCATATTTGTCTAGTGCACCCGAACCAGCTAAATTGAGGAGAGTGTAAGCATGCACTTTTTTTGATTTGTCCGACATTCCTGCTTTGCTGTACACGTCCCATTCCCTCTTGAATTTCAGCCAGTTGTTAGCGATGTCTTCATCAAAAATGAGCGGTTCTATGCGACGTAGATTTTGACTCATGACTTGTCAGCTAAAGAGCTTCTGACACCATGTAGATGTGCACAAAACAGAGGAGTCGTTTGATAACTTTGTGATGAACTGGTTTAATGTGTGACCTCTATAGAATCTGAACACCCACTTCTCTTCCCTGGTCTCCGCAATATTAAAATGTTGTCATTAATTACTCAGCCTCGTGTCGTTCCAAACCCATAAGACCTTCGTTTATCTTCAGAACACAAATGAAGATATTTTTTTATTAAATCTGAGTGCTTTCTGTCCCTCCATTGACATCAACGTCATTGCAACTTTCAAGGCCCAGAAAGGTGGTAAAGACAGAGTTAAAATGTGACTACAGTAGTTCAACCCCTAATATTATGAAGCCACGAGAATACTTTTTGTGCGCAAAAATCCCCCAAAATAATGACATTATTCAACAATCTCTTCTCTTCCACGTCATTCTCCTACGCTGTTGCTGTAGTGTTAACAGTGCAGCGCTTCTGGGTTCTACGTCAGAGTGTCAGCTCATTATTGGTCAGCATCACACGCATCACACACGACCAGCGTCGGCCAATAATGAGCTGATGACTCTCTTTATTATGATAGTGTTAAGTTGGCTATTCTGAGAAAGTACGACATTAATTCAGAAACTTATCGACAAAGATTTCGTTTTCTGGAAGTTGAATCATCTGAGAGTCCCAAAGAGCTGTATGCCAGGCTGAAGGAGTTGTATGGGAAGTGGATTCGACCAAAAGGTAAAACAGAAATTGGAGAAATAATTATTCTTGAGCAGTATCTCCGAATGCTCTCTCCTGAGCTCCAGGTATGGATCCGTGAGCGAGGCCCTGAAACGGCTGCCGAAGCTGCATCATTAGCAGATGTGTTTCAGCCATGGAGTTGGCGGGGTGGCAGAGACTCTCGCAAACCCCATGTCTATCATCTGTCACAGTACCACTCCTATAAGTGGGAGGAAAATCTGAATCCATAACATCATTTAAATCACCTAAAAAAGTGCCAATATTTGTTACTTGTGTGGCCAAGAGGGTCATACCAAACCTGTTTGTCCAAAGAATGTTGGCAAGCTCTCTCAAGTTTGTTATGCCTAGAGCTCATGCAGATCCTGTAAAGCCTGGACTGTCCTTAAACCTGACCACTGTAGAAGTAAACGGTAAAGGACCACATGCTCTAGTTGACACTGGCAGCGACCAGACTTCGGTGCAAAGACAGTTTATTTCACCGGTCTGGATTAATCCTTGTGACAAGAAATCCACTCGCAGTGTTCACGGGGATGAAAAGCTGTTTCCTACGGCAGATGTACATCAAGGTGAAAGGACAAACTTATCTTCTGGATGTGGGCGTAGCAGACAACCTACCATTCCCTGAAGAACTACCTTTGGTCAGCTATCTTTGGCTTTTAGAGGAACACATGAGTGGAATAGACTTCCAACTAGTATTGGGTCCGAGTCCACCTTTGTCGAGTCCAAGTCCTTGACAATCATTGCCGAGTCCGAGTCCAAAGAGGGCCGAGTCGGACTCGAGTCCGAGTCCTTAACATCCGAGTTTGAGTCGGGTCAGGCCGAGTCCACAAAGATTTAAATTATTTGAAACTGACCTTTCACAAAGTCAGTTACCCTGTTATTCCTCTTAGTTACTGTTGCTACGTACGACAAGCCATTCCTCTCTCAAGCCATTCCGCTCTCACTCCACATGTTCTCACACAGTGAAAAATATATTGCGGAGCAAAGAGGACACTGACTGCGCCAACAGACAAGACAGAGCAGGCTACTTTTGATATGAAATAAAGTCTCAGCTTTCATTTTGTAATTTTTATGAAATTCAAACAATACTGTTTTGTGGCACTTTAATGTGTAGGGCCTCGGTTCAAGCTGCAAATTAACTGATTATCTATTCTAGTTATATCACGAATTAAACATGAATGACATCAGAACTGCAAAAAGACATCAATACACACCATTTTTCAAGTTCAAGTCCGCTGACCTTAATCTACTAACTGGTTTGGTTTGTTTGTCGGACAAAAATGGTGGTTATCTGCATTATGATTGGACAGATCGCCTGTCAATCAAATTCCAGCGAAAGGTCTCAACACTGAGCTCTTAAATTAATATTTTAACCCTTACAAAATGATTGCAATGTATAGTTACAGTCATATGTTTACCTACTGTACATCTTTCAGAATCTGCAAGGTAATGCTCAAGAATGCAACACGATGCATTAAGAGCAAGGGTTAAACTTTTGAGCAGGATGATGGTGATGTTTAAATTGTTCTTATTTTTTTTTACATGCTAATATCTTATTTAGCCTCTGAAGGGAAGGACTAAATTAATTAATTAATTTTTAAACAAAATAAGAACAATTTACACTAATGATCCAGTTCAAAAGTTGACACCCCCTGGCTCTTAATGCTTCCTTCTTGAGCATCACTAAATATTTGCAGGGTTTGTAATAGTCGTGTATGAGTTCCTCATTTGTCACCAGTGTGAAAAGATGGATCTCACAATCATAGTCACTGCTAGTAAGGAGTCAAATATGCAGAAGATGCTTGAAAATCAAAGAATGTGCAGGAGCTGGAGGATTTTTCTGAAGACCAGTTTAACTGTTCGGAACAAACAATGGACTCATGAACAACCATAAAAAAAAAAAAATAAAACAAAACGGTTGTGGATCATTCAGGTAATGACACACAATGTATTTTGTCTTGTGGACTAGGCCAGGGGTCCCCAAACTTTTCCATGACAAGGCCCCCCCAAATACCACTAGGTTCTGGCCAAGGCCCCCCTTTTGCAGGATGTGTTATTGAACCCATCGACAATACTACGTCAAATGTTAAAATAAATAAATAAAACATCTAGGTGAACATCAGATTATGTGATGGGGTTTGATACCAGCCAATCAGAAAGATTATAGAGATGCACTGATTACAATTTTCTAGGCCGATTCCGATTTTTCATTGAGTTTGACCTGCCGATAGATTTTAGCCGATTCCGATAAAACATTTTCTAACCACTTTACAGCACACACAAATATTTAATTTCTATATATATATATTTTATATAAAACACCACTTTTACCCAAACTGATTAATAAAAACAAGTTTAATAAATATTTTTGAGTCTTCATTTTCTTTTCTGACATAGCTTACTCCAGTTCTTGTTAAATCACATGCAAATTATGTGCATTTTAGGTACTTTTTGTGTGAAATCATATGTATTTTGTCTATCAAAAGTGTGCTTTCACACTGCTCGCGGTGTGAATGCACTCATTGAACATGCATGCAATTGAATGTTTTCGACTCCACTTGAAGAGCACATAAACACAGCAGTAAAGTGACTCTCCTTCACCAGGAATGAGGAAGCTGATTTACAGACACTCCTGTTTTACACACGTCACTCAAACACAGAAGCAGGAAACGATTTCAACTCCTCAGTTCAGAGAAACAGAAACTGAAGTATTGTTGAGCTGTTGTGTGTTTGTGTCTCTCTGTATTCATGCAGTAAAATGGCAGAAGCCAGAATTTCTCAGGATGAGTTCACGTGTTCAGTGTGTCTGGATCTCCTGAAGGATCCAGTGACTATCCACTGTGGACACAGTTACTGTAAGATCTGTATTACAGACTGCTGGGATCAGGAGGATGAGAAGAGAGTCTACAGCTGCCCTCAGTGCAGACAGACCTTCAGTCCAAGACCTGCTTTAGCTAAAAACACCATTCTGGCTGAACTGGTGGAGAAACTGAAGAAGACTAAACTTCCTGCTGACTGTTACGCTGGAGCTGGAGACGTGCAGTGTGACGTCTGTACTGGAAGAAAATACAAAGCCGTCAAGTCCTGTCTGGTGTGTCAGGAATCTTACTGTCAAACTCATCTTGACCGTCATGAGGAATTTCACTCTCGTAAACCACACAAAGTGATTGATGCCACTGGACGACTGAAGGACATGATCTGCTGTAAACATGATAAAGAGCTAGAAATGTTCTGTATCACTGATCAACAGTGCATCTGTGTGTGGTGTAAGGAGAGTGAACATAAAAACCACAACACTGTATCAACTGCAGCACAGAGGACAGAGAAACAGGTATGAACTGAGAGGGATTGATCACACAGAAATGAAAGTGTCTTTATTTACTCACTCATTTACTCATGTTGTTCCAAACCGGTTTGACTGAGTTTCTTCTGTGGAATATAAAAGATGATATTTTGAAGAATTTCTGATCTATTTTAGTCTATTCATTGAAAGTCAGTGAGAAAGTCATTGTAAGTCAATGGAGTAAAAAAGTTTCAAGCTCCAAAAAGGAGAAAAAGCATAAAAGTAATCTAAACAACTAGTGGTTAAAGAAAGAAGTACGCTTAAGTGTATTGACATGCACTTGTAGTGTACTTCAAATTAAGAGTATATTTAAAATAAAACTGTACTTGCAGATAATATAATATTAATGACATGAAAGGCCACTTAAGTGCACTTAAAGAGAGTCAACTTTCATGACTGTTTCATAAGTACACTTTATAAAGTACACTTTTTTATAATGTAAAATTAAAAGTTTTACTTTAAAGAACATTTTAATAATATTTAATATTTCAATTTAACTCAATAGAATTATGAAATTACATTATATACTTAAATCTTACTTAAGTGGGTCAAAAAGTCACTCTTAAGTTCAGCTAATTGCTTTATATGTACATTTAAACTATAATACATTTTCATTTAATAGCAATTAACATGCAATTACGTCGTGTCCGAAAACATTCCGTTCAGTTCACACTTATTTCACAATTATATTCTTTTAAAGCGTATGATTTCCAAAAAAAGTGCACTTTTTAAAATTTGCTACTTTTAAAAGAGCCACATTTATTCACAAATCAAATCATTAATAAACTCATGTATTTGGAGCCCAAATCAAATATGATGACATCAAAAACATCAAACTTCACTGGTGGTTGTGTCATGACATCATGGTGTTTAGTCATGTGACTGTGACATGAAAGAACCAATGAGGTTTGATGTTATTGACGTGTCACCATATTTTATTTGGCCTCTGTAAACCGCTGAGACATTCTTCTAAATGTTTGTATGACAGTAGTTTTATGTGTCATTCCCTGTCATTGGTTTGTCCTCCAGAAACAGCTGAAGGAGACGCAGATGAAGATCCGTCAGAGAATCCAGCAGAGACAGAAAGATCTTCAGCATCTGAGAGAGGCTGTGAAGTCTCATAAGGTGAGTCTGGAGAAGAAGAGAAGTTTGAGACGTCTCAGTTTGGACTCTGTCAGTCGTGCTGAAGCCACTGTGTGATTGTGATGTGTGTGTAACAGCGCTCTGCACAGACAGCAGTGGAGGACAGTGAGAGGATCTTCACTGAGATCATCCGCTCCATTGAGAGAAGCCGCTCTGAGATCACACAGCGGATCAGAGATCAGGAAAAGACTGCAGTGAGTCGAGCTGAAGGACGACTGGAGCGACTGGAGCAGGAGATCAATGATCTGAGGAGGAGAGACGCTGAGCTGGAGCAGCTTTCACACACACACCATCACATCCAGTTCCTGCAGGTAACAGAGATCTAGAAGAACAGGATCATAGTGGACTTGAGCAAGATCCTGCTATGACAGAGAAACATTTCATGAGAGCAGAATGAGCCGTTGACTGAGATGTTGTCAGGAATTCAGTCAGATTCAGTCAAGTGTTGTGTTATCATATAATCATCAGTCAGACTCTCATCTGATCATCTTCTGTTTAAAGAGACACACTTACAAAGCCCTGGGAAATTTACCATTAAATATTAACTCATTTTTCCTTCTGGTTTCTTCTGTCTTGATGAAATCAGTGAACTTGATGGTATCAATATCCAGCCAACTAGAGTTTTCATCCTCTTTTAAATTAAATCTTTTATTTTTACTAAAATATTTTAGTCCCTTCTCGACTTTCTACTAATCCACACATAGTCCCTCGTGAAAAAGAACTGTGTCATTAATTGAATGTGCACTTGTAGTTAATTACTTCAAATCTTACAAATATATATATTTTTTAAAAACCCAACTTGAAGATAATATAATATTGTTGAAATAAAAGTCCACTTAAAAAGAGACACTTTCATGATTACTGTCACGGTTTAGCAGTGTTAGACGGCAAGACAAAGAAGATAAATGCAAACAACTTTATTAACAAAGGATTAACCATAACCAAGGACAAAATGTTAACGAGAACCGTCAACAGGCTTACTAGGAGCAAACAAAGATAATTGGATAAACACAGGTGAAGCAAAGAGGGAACTAATGAGTAACTATTAAGGCTGGGACGATACACCTATCTCCCGATTCGATAGTATCACGATACTTGGGTGCCGATACGATATGTATTGCTATTTTTGTAAGAATTGCGATTCTACAAGTATTGCGATTCGATATTGTGATTTTATTTACTTTTTTATTAACACTAGACCATGGGGAAAAGTTAAATCATACACTTAAACAGACTGTACATGATGTATAAGATGAGTCATATTTACAAAAACAATTCATCACATTTTTCTGACTTATTTTAGAAGCATCATAATACATTCTCTTTAATAAATGATTCAATAACAAAAACATTTTTTAACAGTCACTTGTCACCACCTTGTGGCGAAACAATGTAATCAATAAATGCGTTATTTTAAGCACCAAGTTTTTATCAAAAGCTGAGTTACTCTATCGCAGACAGTGTTTATATTTGAACTTTAAAGTTTTATCCCAGTACTTCTATGATAATTTTAACTATTGTATCACAGAAATAATGATAGCCTACTATGAGGAAAAGACTGCTGTTTCATGACAACTCTACTCCGGGTCAGCGGCAGCGCCAACACAGATTTGAATGTTGATATGATTTAGTCAAAGGTTTAATAGACAGACGAAATGGAAGAAGATCGCGTGGGTGTTAAAGATGAATCGTGCAGCTCTACTGTCTTCTCTCTCTCTCTCAGCATATGAGTAGCGCTGGCGTCGTGTGCGAGCCTCGCGAGGGCTTTTCAATGCATTCTAACTTTTTTTTTTTACAAAGAAGAAACAGCACTGCATTGAATACATTAACAAATAATAATAATAACAAAAAAAAATTAAAAAAATAACTGACTCCTCAACAAGTAAGAAAAAACTGTACATAGTTCTTAAAGGACAAGTTCGGTATTTTACACTTAAAGCCCTGTTTACAGATCGTATCTGATGAAATAGAACGGTTAAGATTAAAATGTGTACACATGCTCCTGTCCCGAGAATTTTAGGTTTATTTCGCTTTAGAATAAATGAAGCAAAGTTTCTTCCTCAACTTTGCAAAATACACAAAGGTCAGAGAGATCAACAAAAGAGGCAAGTTGTGAGTTAGTTGGGTAAACGTTATGAAGAATCTTGAAGTGTACCTCTCGACTTCCGGTGAGACGCGCAGCGAGATGGTCGCTCTACACTGAGCTCCTGCCAAAAGCCCTTTGACTGGCAGCTAAACTGCTTGTTTCCTGCAATACAGGCGTTCATTTAACATATTGGATAGTTTTGAAACTTATATCGTGAAATGGCGTCAAAGAAAAGTGCAAGTTCGCCTGCAAAACAAGACGCGGGCAAGCGATTCAAAGCTAGCCTTAGCTCGGGAACCTCGTTGGCTAGTTTACTCCCTGAGGAAATCTCCTTGATAATCAAGCAGACGGTAGAGGCGGAGAGGGAGACACTACGAGACCTTGTAACCGGAATGCTGAGTGAGACTCTGACGAAAGCACTAACTACGGTTGAAAGTCAAATAGCTGAAAACGGGACGCTATTGAGATCACTGAATAGCGACATCAACACGCACGCCAAAAATATGGAAAAGGTGTCCGCTAAAGTCGATACAATGCAAGGAGTGCTTCGTCAGAATAAAAAAGATACCAACCACTGTCTCACTGAGCTGGACAGCCTCAGAAGGAAGGTCACCGAGATGGAAGATAGGTCAAGAAGGAACAATGTAAGATTAGTAAACTTACCAACAGGTGCAGAAGGAGATGATCCAGTCGGATTTCTTTGTAAAATGTTACCTCAGTGGATCCCGACACTGGCCGGAAAATCCATAGAAATTGACAGAGCCCACCGAATCTTCTCTGCTAACCCCTCCAGACCGCGAACAATGATCTTCAGAGTGCTCCGTTACCGCGATCGTCAAGCCATACTGCAGGGAGCTCGCAACGCTAAACCTAAACTATCAGACAACACTCAACTTGAATTCTACGCTGACTACAGTGCCGAAACAGTACAGAGAAGAAACAAGTACAAAACGATCCGAGCCCAACTGCGACAGAAAGGCATCGACTCTTTTTTGATCTACCCAGCCATCCTGAAGCTCACGTACAATGGGGATAAATTATCGTTTGATTCAGCAGAGGAAGCTGAAATGTTCTTCGCGGGACAAGACACCCCTTCAACTCAACCGAAGGGAAATAACGCCAGGTCTACTGCTAGAGAATCCTTGCACTTCACAGACATGGAATGACTACAAACAGGTCAACATGTATAGACATATGATGCTTGAACTTAAACCTTTTCTATTTGAATTATGATGACGCTTTTATGCACGTTTAGTTTGATTTTTTTTTTTTTTTTTTTTTTTTAGTATGCAGTGTTTTATCATCCCGCATTGGGGGCGCTAAATAGTAGCTTGTGGACTGGGTGTAATGTAAAAGCAGTTTACCCATCAGCGCGGTTATCTTCCGTTTTGTATTTTCCTTTATCTCGTGAACCAAGGTTACTTCTACAACTGTGTTTCAGTTATGGAAACAGTGGATGCAATCCCAGTTAGGGGCTAATAGGCATATGTTCATTGTTAGACATCGCTTCGTGGTTCTCACAGATGAAAACGGGGGCGGGGGGGAGGGAGGGGGAGAGGGGAGGGCTGTTCAGGGTTTTTTTCCGCATGGGATTGATATGTTTTAGCACAGGCGAGTGTTTCATGACAGTAAATTCTCTTATTTCATTATACACATCGGCAGTTTACTTTAACCTTATCACTCACAGTTTGTTTTTGGCATACCTCAATAGGGACAATGGATAGATACAATGTTATGTCATTTAATGTGAGAGGGCTCAACTCCCCATTCAAAAGGTCCAAGGTCTTAGATTTTCTTCATCGTAAAAATGTTGATATAGCGCTATTGCAAGAAACCCACCTTAAACCTAATGATACTTTAAGACTACAAAACAGGAGATATAAAATGGTAGCTGCTTCATCAGATGGTAGTAGCACCAAGGGGGTAGCTGTGTTAATGAGACGTAATTTGACTATAAATATAATTAAAGTAAGCTCAGATGCTTCAGGAAGGCTAGCATTTTGTTGTGCCTCTATTGAAGGAAGGAAAGTAGCCTTTATTAGTATTTATGCCCCAGCCGTCTTTGAATGTGCATTTTTTCAGAACCTTACAAAAGAGTTGTTAACTTTAGATGAGTACCACCTGGTTATTGGGGCAGACATGAATACAGTTTTTGACAACACCCTAGACAGGTCTGCTGCTGTCGCTACTCGCACTCAGATAACCTCTTCTAAGGCTTTAGGAGATTTAGCAAAGGACCTTAATTTGGTGGATCTTTGGAGACTACATAATCCTTCATCTAGAGATTACACATTCTACTCTTCAAGCCATAAGTCTTTTTCTAGGATAGATTACCTACTTATTTCTAGTGAATTGATTTCTACATCTTCTTCAATAAATCTTCTTTCTAGACACATCTCAGATCATAACCCTATTGAAGCAACATTTAGTTTTGGAGATATCAGAAACAATAAGTCTTCTAGGTGGAGGTTTAATTCCTCATTACTACAGAATGAAAGCTTCCTTAATCAACTAAAACTTGAACTTAGCGAATTCATAGACATTAATAAGGGCAGTGTAGAAAACCCAATGTTCTTATGGGCCTCCATAAAGGGATTCCTCAGGAACAATGCAATCAAATTTTCATGTCACAATAAGCATAATAGACTACGTCAGATTTCAGATTTAGAGAAAAAATGCGAACGATTAGAAAGTCAACTTAAAAGGAATTATAGTAAAGACATGGAATCTCAATTGAAGACACATCAAGCTGAACTGAACAATCTGTTACGACATAGAGTAGAGTATTTAATGCACGTTACTAAGCACAAATATTATTCGCAAGGTAGCCGTCCAAGTCATCTTCTTGCTCTTACTCTGAAACGTCAGGAGAAGAGCCGATCAATAGCGTACATCAAAAAAGATCAAGGAGAAACGGTGACAACTACTCTAGATATAAATGAGGCATTCACATCCTTTTTTGCAAAACTATACTCTAGCGATTGTCAGCCCTCTGAGAACGATTATACACATTTCTTTTCCAACTTGAATCTTCCTACTCTTTCCATAGAGGATGCAGAACATCTTGACTCACCTATCTCATTAGAGGAATTACAATTAGCGCTAAAAAGTATGAAGAGAGGGCGCTCCCCAGGCCTCGATGGTTTGCCGGTTGAGCTTTATTCAGTTTTGTGGGAATTTTTAGGTCCTTTCTGGCTGGATTCTATAAACTTCGCTATCGAACAAGGACATTTCCACAAAGACCTTAACACTGCTCTTATATCAGTTATCCACAAAGCGGACAAAGACCCCTCTGATTGTGCAAGTTACCGGCCAATATCACTTATTAATGCTGACCTAAAAATGTATTCCCGTGTATTAGCTCGCAGGCTAGAGTCAGTATTGCCAGATTTAATACATCCTGACCAAACAGGATTTATGAAGGGCCGTTTGGCTGCAGACAATATTAGGCGACTAATTCACATTTTAGGTGAAGCGCAGAAAATCCCCTCTTCTTGTGGCCTTCTCTTTCTTGACGCAGAGAAGGCCTTTGATAGGCTTGAGTGGCAGTACTTATGGCGTGTCCTTAAAGAATTCAAGTTTGGTCCTAAGTTTATTAAAATGATTCAGGTGCTGTACGCGAACCCTTCTGCCAGAGTCTGTATAGGAGGTGTCATTTCAAATTTGTTTACTATAAACCGTGGTACAAGACAGGGCTGTCCTGTGTCCCCTTTGATCTTTAATCTTTCCATAGAACCTCTAGCGCAATATATTCGTAACAGTATAACTATTTCTCCTATTCACATTGGCACTTCTACTCACAAAGTGTCAATGTATGCAGATGATACATTAATCTATATGTCAGATGTACAGAATTCTCTTCCCAACACTATTAAAACATTAAATATGTTTGGTACACTATCCGGTTTTAAAATTAATCTCTCTAAATCTGCTTTGATGTTAGTTAACAGGGATAGAAGTCAGTTAGTTTTACCTACTAATATTGCAATTACCAAAGAGGTCAAATATCTAGGAGTGTTAATTCAAACATCTATTACAGCCTCAACTAAATTAAACTACACAAATGTTTTGAGGAAGGTCGAGGAGGATACAAAAAGATGGTCTGCTCTCCCTGCATCTGTCCCGTCTCGCATAGCAGTGGTGAAAATGAATATATTACCACGCATTAATTTTATCTCCTCTATGCTACCACTATCTCCGCCGAAGGATTACTGGTCCAAGGTTGACTCTCTACTCACAAAATACATATGGAGTGGAAGGCGACCACGTATTAGACGGACCACACTACAGCATAACAGACTTGAAGGAGGCTGGGCACTCCCCAACTTTAAATACTATCATTGGTCATTTATCTTGCGTCCAATAAAGCAGTGGTTGGATCCAAACTGTATATCACCATGGAAGACAATAGAACAAGACATAGTTGCTCCCATTAGGCTTAGGGATTTTCTTTTTTCTGGTCTCTCCATTAACCATTGTACATTGAGGTATGGCCCAGTGTTGACATACATGCTTCAGATCATTAGACAAGCTGAGAGATTAGTGGGTCTTACGTCAAAATGGCATAAATCATCCCCTGTATGGCGTAATAACAAGTTACTATCTGGAAACAAGCCATTCATTCATGATGTATGGGCAGAGAAGGGTATATGGGTCATTGGAGACTTGAATGGTGAAGACTCTTTACTAAGCTTTAATGACTTGGTTTCACGTTATGGTATCCCTAGACATTCCTTATTCTTTTACTTCAGACTTAGGTCAGCTCTCAAAGCACACAAAGTTGTATGGGGCTCAGAGATGAAGGAACATCCAGTAGTCGGCTGGATACAGGTCGCCCCAAAAAGTGTCGTCTCTTTTCTGTATGCCAAATTTCTATCATATCTATCTCCTAAACCTAGCACGCTAGCTTGGGATCGCTCAATGGCACTCAGAAGTAGAGAAATAGACTGGAACACAAGCTGGGATAATATATGTAGCTCCTCTCATAATCCAAATCATCAGTTTATTCATATGAAGATATCTCATAGGGCGTATCTTACTCCTAGAATCAGACACTTAATTGGTCATGCTCCTCATCCATTCTGTACTTTGTGCTCACAAAATGCTTTGGGAACTTTTATGCATATAATGTGGGACTGCCCTAAGATTTCTGATTTTTGGAACAAGGTGTTACAATCATTGTCTGATCTGATTGATATTCAGCTCCCTATGGACCCTGTTTTACACCTTCTCAATGATGACTCTAAACTTGAAGACATGAATGAAAGATCTAGGAAAATTTGGCTAGCTGGTCTTACAGCAGCCAAGAAAATCATTGTTCAAGTTTGGGTTCCACCCCACAACTTAGCCCATAAGCATTGGCTGAATACTTTTTTAGAGATTCTTTTTCTTGAACTTTCTTCTGCCAAGATCAACGGCGCTACATCTCGGACTATACAAACATGGAGCAATGGAATTGCCAGAGTTCAGGACATTTTACTAGAAAGGCACTAAATGGACTGTTCTATAACACTGACTGTGCTACACTAATAGTTATGTTGTATCCCATGCGGTAGGGGTGGGTGGGTGGGTGGGAGGGAGGGTGGTGAATGTATTGCTATGTATCTCTGTATTGTCACAATACCTCTTTGATATTGTTATCCAACAAGACAATAAAAACTGAGTACAAAAAAAAAAAAAAAAAAGAAGTGTACCTCTCTAATTTTATTAGACATACAATATTTCTCTGGGAGTAACCACGCCCTCTTCCAGTGAATACTGTCAAAAAAATTATTCCAGAAAAATTTACATCGAGGGGGTGTGTAAACTGTGTAGTGTAACAATAGCTTTATAAGTTTACTATTACATTTTTTCTCAATGAGGCTAACTCCATCCAATAAAAGTTTGGCCATAATTGTTTTTCTCTCATTAAAGAAAAGACATGTTTTAAATAAATGCACATAACTTGGAGACAAAGCTTTGATGACAGAATTGAAAGTTCTAGCAGGCAGAGGAAAATTATACAAAGTCATAAATTCTTCATATTCCAGTATACTGCCATCATCTTTAAATAAATCCAAAACAAAAACAATACCTCTATCATACCATTTATCCATAAAAAAATTATTTGTTTCGGATTAAAATGTTCAAATTATTCCACAGGATTTCTTTGTGGGAAGAAAAATTGTGCACATAACACAATCTCCAAGCAAGCAAAACTTGTTGGTGAAATTTGGAGAGAGAAATCGGTAATTTAGAAGGAGTGAAATTACATTTTAAAAGAAACTCTAAACCGCCTAATCTACGAAATATGGCATTGGGGATATAGTACCAAATTGAGCCATTACTACAAAGACATTTTTTTTAACCAACTAATTCCAAAAGAGCTGACTAATTCTTTACAGTTTAAAACTTCCAATCCACCCTCAGAACGTCTATTAGACAAAACAGACTTCCTAACTTTATGAGATATGTTCTTCCAAATAAAATTCAATAAGATTTTGTCAATATCATCACAGATTTTGTCACTAACAAATAAAGATAAAGAGGGATAAACACAACGAGACAAACTCTCTGCTTTAGAAATAAGTACTCTCCCATAGATTGACAGATCTCGTTGTAACCAACAATTAAAGATGGTTCTTGTTTTCTTTATTTTATGTGAAAAATGAAGTTGTTGGCGGAGCAATCTATCCTTAGTAAGGAAAATCCCCAGGTACTTGATACAGTCTTTTACAGGTATATGATGCATCGATGGTTGTTGAGTGTCATAAAGACAGAATAGTTCACATTTTGATACATTTAAATATAAGCCTGAAGCTTCAGAGAAAGAATTAATAATATTGATACACAGGGGAATTTGACTTTGGTCTTTAAGAAATATAGTTGTATCATCAGCTAGTTGAGATATTTTAAATTCTTTACCAAAAATAGAAATACCTTCTAAACTGGGATTTTGTAAAATAACAATTGATAACAATTCAACAGCTTACAGAAAAAGAAATGGGGAAATGGGGCAACCTTGGCGCACTCCTCTATCGCAATTAAAGCGTTTAGTAGTTTGAAAGCCAACCAAAACTGAAGAGTTAATGTCATTATAAAGCATGCTCACCATGTTGATAAAAGTACATCCAAAACCAAAAACGCGTGTTCTAAAGAATCAAATGCTTTATAAAAATCTAAAAACATTATAATAGCTTCTGAATCAATATTCTCTGAATAATCAAGAAGATCAAGATCTAATCTAATGTTGGAGCTAATATGCCTATTTTTCATGAATCCAATTATACTATTAAGGCCAGATTTTAAACGAACTGCCAAAATTAAAGCAAGTAATTTATAATCAACATTTAACAGTGATATACTGTAGGTCTCCAGTTTTCAATTAAAAGTGGGTCTTTATCAGTGTTGGGGATCAAGGAAATAAGACCCTGCTTCATTGAGGAGGTCATCTCTCCTTTTTTTAATACAGTCTTTAAACAAACTATGTAGAAGTTTCTTTAAGATGTCCCAAAAATGTAAATAAAATTCAACAGACCTGGAGTTTTTCCCCTCTTCATAGATTTCAGAGCATCGTCCATTTCAACTATAGAGATATCAGAATCACAAAGTTGCTTAAAGTCATCCTTAATACCTGAAATCTTATCATGAATACTCAAAAGAAAATCGTCAGAATGCATTCTAGCTACGCTTTCACGCGTCCACTTATATTACGTCACTAAACACTCAAAGATAACGAAACATTTCATCCTCTGTTGAAACGAAAGTGGCTAACTTCTGTCAACCTCATCTACAAGCAAGGGCAAAAATAAAGCAATTTAATTTGAATTAATATCGATTATGTGATAAAAAAAAATTAAAAAATCGATTTTAAAATCGTTTTTTTTTTTTTAATCGCGATACCTAGGTGAATCGATTTTTTTAGCCCCTAAACAAGAGGGAAATGAGTAACATAGGAGACAAATGAGAACAAAACAAGTGAAAACGAAACGAAAATGAACTAAACAGTGTCCATGTGATAACTATTTTTCTTAACAATAGACTTTTTTAAAAAATTTCACTTTGTAACAGTCAAATTAAAAGTTTTCATTTGTTCATATGAAATCATTTTGTTTTAATAATCTTTTGTAAATATGTGCACTTATTTTGATGTTGACCAACATGTAAAGTGCTTGCTTATAATTAAAATACTTGTTATTCAATATTATATATAACAATTTTCAATAGAAATTACATTGAGAATATTTTAGTTTATCATAAATATGTGTCAGTTCATTCAGCAGTAACTTTAACCAAATAATTATGAAATTGCATAGACACTTAAATCCTACTTAAGTTGGTCAAAAAGCTCTCTAAATATTAACTAATTGCATTTAATATAATTGTAGACTATAAGATATTCATTTAATTAAAATAAATATTTTAATTATAATTGAAAAAATAATTGAAAAATAGTTAAAGGAACAGTATGTAAGATTGTGGCCAAAACTGGTACTGCAATCACTTTCAAATTACTGTAGAGCTGTGTATTTTGAGCATGAAATTAACTGTTTTGCCAGTTGTGTGTCGTAGGTGTGTTGATGTGTTAAGAGTTTAGGAAATTTGTTAA
Organism: Leuciscus idus; assembly: GCA_021554675.1. Taxonomy (NCBI): domain Eukaryota; kingdom Metazoa; phylum Chordata; class Actinopteri; order Cypriniformes; family Leuciscidae; genus Leuciscus; species Leuciscus idus. The sequence continues at coordinate 10,926,258 of CM038621.1, forward strand.
AAGTATTGAAAAAATTGTCATAGCATTCGTAAAACACTGTAAATGATGAATATGAGCAGAATGTGCTGATTGTGTGAAAGTGCTGGATTGAAGCGAGTCACTGAAGAGAAGTCAAGTCAACAAGAGCCGCTCAGATCTGATATAGTGCAGGTTATTGGCTGAAGTGTGGAGATGATGAGTTTTGATTTCTGTTTTCTGTAGAGTTTCCAGTCTCTCTCAGCACCTCCTGAATCTACAGACGAACCCGACGTTTCCTTCAGTTCTCTCTCCTCTTTTGATGGCATGAGAGAATCTGTCCGTCAGCTGAGAGACAAACTGGAGGATTTCTGCAAAGAGGAGATCAAGAAGATCTCAGACGGAGGTAAAGTCCTGCGCCTCGTTTATACAGACGTGTGGAGAAAGATCCCAAATCTGAACGTACAACCGTTTCCGAAATGTTCCTATGATTTATAAAACGTCCATTTTCACAAAAATGTCCTTAAATGCATCCCAGTTTTAAATCCCAGTTATTAATAAATTAAATTCAAGTCCATCAAATCCTCCTACAGAACGGCCACAAATATCTCTTGATGATTCAGAAATACGGACTCATCATCGTGGACAAGCGTTTATATACACATGACGGAGGATGAAATCCATGGAATTTAGGATCAATCCGATGTGTGTGTTTTATAAATGAAGCCCCTGGAGATTATTAATCTGCTCTCAGAAATGAGTCCATCATCTAATATTATAGAGCATCATATTAGAAATGTCTCAGAAATGAATGTATTTTATCTTGTCATTTCTCTTCACACTGTTCATGTCTGTTTATTTCCACAGTCACTTTCACCAACATGAATCCCAAGACCAGGAACGACTTCCTACAATGTGAGTCACTAGAAAACAAGCAGAAAAACTCACTGAATGTGTTCATGTTCTTCCTGTAGAAGGAGAAATAAATCATGATAGAAGAGTTTTATAATTGATCATGTAAATGATGATTTGCACAGGATATTTGGTCAGCTGTACTGAGACACTGATGATACACTGAACATTGATTCATGAAGAGTTCAGATACATTAAAAGATCAGACAGATTCATAATTCCTGTTTCTGATGTGTTTTCTCTCCATCAGATTCCCATCAGCTCACTCTGGATCTGAACACAGTGAATAAACTCCTCAGTCTGTCTGAGAGGAACAGAGTGATTACTAACACTGGCACAGAGCAGCCGTATCCTGATCATCCAGACAGATTTGATTATTATTGGCAGGTGTTGTGTAGAGAGAGTGTGTGTGGACGCTGTTACTGGGAGATTGAGTGGACTGGGAATGGTGTGTGTATATCAGTGTCATATAAGAGCATCAGCAGGAAGGGATCGGGTAATGAGTGTTGGTTTGGAGGTAATGATCAGTCCTGGAGTCTGGACTGCTCTTCCTCCAGTTACATATTCTGGCACAATAAGATACGCACTGATCTCCCTGTAAAGTCCATCAGCAGAAGAATAGGAGTGTATGTGGATCACAGTGCAGGAACTCTGTCCTTCTACAGCGTCTCTGACACAATGAGCCTCATCCACACAGTCCAGACCACATTCACTCAGACGCTCTATCCTGGGTTTTGGGTTTATTACCCAGGATCATCAGTGAAACTGTGTTGATGTTTCAGAACAGATTGTAGAGAGATTTTACCCATAATACTTTGAGCTGCACGATAAATCAGTAACAGTGAGATACAGAGACTCTTATTTTAATTTTATTTAATATCTTAACTTCTGTCACAGAAATAACAGAATAAATGTGTGTATTAAATCCTTCACAGAGACTGTAAGAATGATGTGTGAGTGTGTTTTTATCAAGCTATAATTGTATTGATGGAAATCATATTCATTTAGTTTTTATTGTAGTGACACACAATCATTTTAATATTATTTAAAGAAATTATTAAATAAAATGAAAAGATTAATGCATAATGAAATAACAGAAATGGTTGTGAACAATGTAAGGAGTGAAGATGTGGAAAATGACATTAGTAGTGGAGAAAATAGTGCTGGAAAACAATCACAGTTCAAAATGTGAGGAAAATTGTGATGCAGAAGATGAGGGATGAAGAAGCACTTTCTGAGATTTCAGATATTGAGTCACAAGGGATGAAATCATGAACTCTTTACAAGAAATAAATGACTTTCACAACGTTTGATAAAGTTGTTGATGTAAAATAGTTCTTTCCAAATATGGAGAAATATATCAGTGTTGTTGCAAAAAGCAGTGAGCTCTAGTTCTGGATAAAAATAAAAGATTCCTGCTGAAAAAGATGCTAATGAAATTAAGGAAAAGAAAAGTGCAGCTTCACAAAAATATTTGCTTTTTCCTTTTCTGTCTGTCTTCTTCTTGCTTCTCTATATGGATGTGTGGAGAGTCGAGCTATTTCACTTCAGATCAACCAATAGACACTACATCAACATAAATGGAGAACACAGCATCCAAAGCAGTTACAGAAAGAAAAAAAAAAAACCCACAATATATTGTAACATGTTAAAAGCTCTCCCAGTATCCCAAAAATATTTATTTTTGTTAAATAAAGAAAATGGAAGCATTCAATCTTCAGGAGAAGGTCTAGCCAAAACAACAAACAAAAGGGGAAACTTACTTGTAACGGTCATCAGCTGGAGAGCCCTTGAGAGCCACCAGAGGACACTCCACATCAGACTATCATGATCCAGCTGATGACGTTACATAAAACAACAAGACCTCGCAGATAATGAATGAGTGTACATGGTTTAAATAGGCTGAGACTAACAAGGTAATGAGACACAGGTGGATGCAATCAGGGATGATGAGTTCGAGCAGTGAGTTATGGGAAATGTAGTTGTGAGGGAATCACGATAGTCTGATGTGGAGTGTCCTCTGGTGGCTCTCAAGGCTCTCACTCCAGCTGATGACCGTTACATTACTATTGGAAGGACAACTAAATTACCAGTTTTTACAGTTTTGCAATTACATAAAAACGTATAATAATCACAACTGAGGTGAATATATTGTATGGTTGGAATATAGTATATTAACACAGGCATCTAACTTTAAAATCAGAAATTAGCAGAAATCAGAAACTCAAAATGATGTGAGTATTTACCATTTAATTCCTCAAAATTAAATGTAGCCAAATGTCAACCAGACATGACAACTCTTAATATACTTATTAGAATAGTCTCGGAAACACACATAATTATTTCTCCCAATTGGATATGATTATAAAAGGTTAGATCAGATGTTTCATCAGGCTATTTTATGTATTTATTTATGTATTTATGTTACATTTAGACACCTATGTTTCTGGCACATTGAAGGCCTTGGGACTGAGAAAACATTCTGGAAGTGCAGGTTTACCTCTTAAGAAAAGTATGGGCCATTTTTATATTTTACTCAAAGTAATAAACTACTAAAAACAAACAACATACATAATCTAATAAGTAAAACTCTCAGCACAAAATAAAGTTAACTAGTAATTTCCTATTTTTTTGTCTTCCCTTCATCTCTAAATAATTTTTCAAATTATAACATTGTTTATTATGCTGATTAATATGCTGATTAATCATGCTAAATATGAAAAAAAGGTGCCACAGGTTAACTTAGTTGTCACAAACCTGGTTTAGTTAAACGGTCGGAGTCTGTATGATAAAATGATTGTATTTGCTGCATTCACGTTTTATGCAGTGTTTTATAAAAATATCAATTTTCTGCTCACCGTGTTTCTGCTGTTGTTAAAATAACCACGTCATCTGCAGCTCTTACAGTTTTTCTGAATTGGCTTCCTAACCGTGTCCAGTAGCGGTTTTAGGCACGGGCGAACCGGGCAATCGCCCGGGGCGGCATTTTTGGGGGGGCGGCACCGCCGGCACGAGCAGAAAAAAAAATACAAATCTGCGCCGCGAAGCGGTTTTCTATTATCTATCATTTCACTGTGTGGGGAATTGCCAAATTTGCGCCCCTGCTTGATGAGAAGATGCCGTGCACAGAAGCTGTTTGTTTGAGAAGGGGAAAGGGGAGGGGGCGCGGAGGCGCGGAGGCGCGGGCGCGGATGACAGTTCACCTCTGGGTCTCTCCCAAATGGAACGGACAAGGGGGGGGGATCCATATAGTTATCGAAGTTATCAGTCACACCTCGACTTTCTTCCAGATAACGCACATTTCATTCATAATATTATAAATACGGGCCTCTATATTTCCTGTACATTTTTGTTTTTCTGAATTGTCTGAATGGCTAATAAAAATAGGTAATACAAAAAGAACAAAAACTTGGTCACCACCACCAAGGTGAATTGGTTTAGTCTTGACTTCTGGTCGTGACTCGTGAGCGTGAGTGACAGTTATGGGGGGATCAGGGGATCTGTTGATTGTCGATGTCGAGTGCCAAATAAGAGATGGACAAGAAAGGTCAAAGCCATCAGGTGCCCAATTTAGAAACGAGCGAAAGATAAAGGTATGCAATGCAACTATGTTTACTCTATATGATTACGGTATCCATGTCATGAATGAAGGGGCAATATTAATTGGTGGGTATAACTCTTATTTGTTAGCCTTTTTTCTATGATTCTTGCTATGCTTAACAATAATTCGTTTTTAACTCAAACACGAGATCTAATTTCACCATAATATTGTTCTTTGAAACAAAACTGTTGCAAGTTCAGTTATTACACTGCAAAAATGCTTTTCTTACTTAGTATTTTTGTCTTGTTTCCAGTCCAAATATCAAACATTTCTTAAATAAAGATGCATAACGTTATTTTACTAAAGTAGTAAAATTACATAAGATATTAAGTCTTGTTTTCTGGGGAAATAAATAAAAATTGAGTTTTTGCTTAAAACAAGCAAAACATTATCTGCCAATGGGGTAACAAAAATTATATTTGGGGGGGGGGGGGGGGAGTAGGGGGGGGGGGGGGGGGGGGCGCTCGAAAGGGGTCTCGCCCAGGGTGTAATTCAATGTAGAACCGCCACTGACCGTGTCAGTACGAAACAAGTCCTCATTATCACTCATCTCAGGAGCCTGTTGTTGTACAGCATGTACCTCTGGGCTCAGTTGTATGACATTTAACCTCATGCTGTCTGGTAAGCCTGAAAGGCTCTTAACATTTATATCCACTATGTGAAAATAATCTTGGTGGACTTCACTTTCCACTTCATTTACTCTGTGTAGGTTTTTTTCACCAGTTCCACTAGATGGCGCCATCCGCCCAGCTGAATATTGAGGCTTGGATCTACAACACTTGGCAAAGTGATTCCATTTGTTGCATGAGTTGCAGCGTTTGATAAAAGCTGGGCATTTGTTGCGCTCATAATCGTGCTCACCTCCACAATTGTTACATCGTCTTTTGTTCTTCTGCACTGCAAACACTTCAGCCTCTCTTCTGAGCTCCTTATACCCCTTCCAGAACGCTCAAACATACATATTCTGATTGCTGATTCTGATGTCAAGTCTTTCTCCCTTAATAGTTGAGAACGGACTGCATCATTGTAGATGCCACAGACAATTCGGTCACATATTAGTTCATCAGTTAGCGTACCAAAGTCAAATTTTTTAGCCAACATGCAGGCTTATAGTAAGACTGAATTCCTTCGTCAGGTGTTTGCACTGTGATACTGAATGCATTTCTGTCCATTATCATGTTCCATTCTGGCAAGCATATCTCATCAAATGTTTTAATTAACACATCAGGATCCTTTTTGTCCTCACCCTCTTAAGAGTGAAATGATTCATATTTGTCTAGTGCACCCGAACCGGCTAAATTGAGGAGAGTGTAAGCTTGCACTTTTTTTTGATTTGTCCGACAGTCCTGCTTTGCTGTACACGTCCCATTCCCTCTTGAATTTCAGCCAGTTGTTAGCGATGTCTTCATCAAAAATGAGCACCGTAGATTTTGACTCATGACTTGTCTCATGACTTGGGACCTACCATTCCCTGAAGAACTACCTTTGGTCAGCTATCTTTGGCTTTTAGAGGAACACATGAGTGGAATAGACTTCCAACTAGTATTGGGTCCGAGACCTTTGTCGAGTCCAAGTCCTTGACAATCATTGCCAAGTCCGAGTCCAAAGAGGGCCGAGTCGGACTTGAGTCCGAGTCCTTAACATCCAAGTTCGAGTCGAGTCAGAGTCCACAAAGATTACAATTATTTGAAATTGACCTTTCACAAAGACAGTTACCCTGTTATTCCTCTTAGTTACTGTTGCTACGTCCGACAAGCCATTCCACTCTCACTCCACATGTTCTCACACAGTGAAAAATATATTGCGGAGAAAAGAGGACACTGACTGCGCCAACACACAAGACAGAGCAGGCTACTTTTGGTATGAAATAATGTCTCAGCTTTCATTTTGTAATTTTTATGAAATTCAAACAATACTGTTTTGTGGCACTTTAATGTGTAGGGCCTCGGTTCAAGCAGCAAATTAACTGATCATCTATTCTAGTTATATCACGAATTAAACATGAATGACATCAGAACTGCAAAAAGACATCAATACACACCATTTTCAAGTTCAAGTCCGCTGACCTTAATCTACTAACTGGTTTGGTTTGTTTGTCAGACAAAAATGGTGGTTATCTGCATTATGATTGGTCAGATCGCCTGTCAATCAAATTCCAGCGAAAGGTCTCAACACTGAGCTCTTAAATTAATATTGTAACCCTTACAAAATGATTGCAATGTATAGTTACAGTCATATGTTTACCTACTGTACATCTTTCAGAATCTGCAAGGTAATGCTGAAGAATGCAACACGATGCATTAAGAGCCAAGGGTTAAACTTTTGAGCAGGATGATGGTGATGTTTACATTTTTCTTATTTTGTTTTACATGCTAATATCTTATTTAGCCTCTGAAGGGAAGGACTAAATTAATTAATTAATTTTTAAACAAAATAAGAACAATTTACACTAATGATCCAGTTCAAAAGTTGACACCCCCTGGCTCTTAATGCTTCCTTCTTGAGCATCACTAAATATTTGCAGGGTTTGTAATAGTCGTGTATGAGTTCCTCAGTTGTCACCAGAGTGAAAAGATGGATCTCACAATCACAGTCACTGCTAGTAAGGAGTCAAATATGCAGAAGATGCTTGAAAAGCACAGAATGTGCAGGATCTGGAGGATTTTTCTGAAGACCATTGAGCAGTTTAACTGTTCGGAACAAACAATGGACTCATGAACAACCATTACAAAAAAAAGAAAAACGGTTGTGGATCATTCAGGTAATGACACACAATATATTTTGTCTTGTGGACTAGGCCAGGGGTTCCCAAACTTTTCCATGACAAGGCCCCCCCAAATACCACTAGGTTCTGGCCAAGGCCCCCCTTTTGCAGGATGTGTTATTGAACCCATCGACAATACTACGTCAAATGTTAAACTAAATAAATAAAACATCTAGGTGAACATCAGATTATGTGATGGGGTTTGATACCAGCCAATCAGAAAGATTATAGAGAAGCACTGATTACAATTTTCTAGGCCGATTCTGATTTTTCATTGAGTTTGACCTGCCGATAGATTTTAGCCGATTCCGATTAGATTTTTTCTAACCACTTTACAGCACACACAAATATTTATTATCTATCTATCTATCTATCTATCTATCTATCTATCTATATATCTATATATATATATATATATATATATATATATATATATATATATATATTATAAAACACCACTTTTCCCCAAACTGATTAATAAAAAACAAGTTTAAATGGGTAAATTTTCTATGAATATTTTTGAGTCTTCATTTTCTTTTCTGACATAGCCTACTCCAGTTCTTGTTAAAACACGTGCAAATTATGTGCATTTTAGGTACTTTTTGTGTGAAATCATATTTATTTTGTCCATCAAAAGTGTGCTTTCACACTGCTCGCGGTGTGAATGCACTCATTGAACATGCACGCAATTGAATGTTTTCGACTCCACTAGAGCACATAAACACAGCAGTAAAGTGACTCTCCTTCTCCAGGAATGAGGAAGCTGCTTTACAGACACTCCTGTTTTACACACGTCACTCAAACACAGAAGCAGGAAACTATTTCAACTCCTCAGTTCAGAGAAACAGAAACTGAAGTATTGTTGAGCTGTTGTGTGTTTGTGTCTCTCTGTATTCCTGCAGTAAAATGGCAGAAGCCAGAATTTCTCAGGATGAGTTCACGTGTCCAGTGTGTCTGGATCTCCTGAAGGATCCAGTGACTATCCACTGTGGACACAGTTACTGTAAGATCTGTATTACAGACTGCTGGGATCAGGAGGATGAGAAGAGAGTCTACAGCTGCCCTCAGTGCAGACAGACCTTCAGTCCAAGACCTGCTTTAGGGAAAAACACCATTCTGGCTGAACTGGTGGAGAAACTGAAGAAGACTAAACTTCCTGCTGACTGTTACGCTGGAGCTGGAGACGTGGAGTGTGACGTCTGTACTGGAAGAAAATACAAAGCCGTCAAGTCCTGTCTGGTGTGTCAGGAATCTTACTGTCCAACTCATTTTGACCGTCATGAGGAATTTCTCTCTCGTAAGCAACACAAAGTGATTGATGCCACTGGACGACTGCAGGACATGATCTGCCGTAAACATGATAAAGAGCTAGAAATGTTCTGTATCACTGATCAACAGTGCATCTGTGTGTGGTGTAAGGAGTATGAACATAAAAACCACAACACTGTATCAACTGCAGCACAGAGGACAGAGAAACAGGTATGAACTGAGAGGGATTGATCACACAGAAATGAAAATGTCTTTATTTACTCACTCATTTACTCATGTTGTTCCAAACCGGTTTGACTGAGTTTCTTCTGTGGAATATAAAAGATGTAGCCTGGTTAAAACCAGACCATTTTCAGTAGTAACTGAGTTATGGTCTGGCAAAGCTTCATTAATAACTCATTTCCAAAGGGGCGTCACCAATGGACGTCGCTCAAATGCCTCTGGGCGCAATTGGATAGACCTAAAACCAATCAGAGCGATCGTCATCGTGTAAAGCCCGCCTCAACGTTTCTGATTGGTGCCTCGATTTGGACGGATTAGAAATCGGCTTGAATGGGCTCTTTGCCACACTATTAATCTAAATTTGCCGGAAGTTTGTCTGGGTTTTCCCAGGCTATAAAAGATGATATTTTGAAGAATTTCTCATCTATTTTAGTTTATACATTGAAAGTCAGTGAGAAAGTCTTTGTAAGTCAATGGAATAATAACGTTTCAAGCTCCAAAAAGGAGAAAAAGCATAAAAGTAATCTAAACAATTAGTGGTTAAAGAAAGGAGTGATATGCACTTGTAGTGTACTTCAAATTAAAAGTATATTTAAAAAAAACAAAAAAAAACACTGTACTAATATAATATTAATGAAATGAAAGGCCACTTAAGTGCACTTAAAGAGAGTCAACTTTCATGACTGTTTCATAAGTACACTTTATAAAGTACACTTTTTTTATCATGTAAAATGAAAAGTTTTACTTTAAAGTGCATTTTAATAGTATTTAATATTTCAAATTAACTCAATAGAATTATGAAATTACATTATATACTTAAATCTTACTTAAGTGTGTCAAAAAGTCACTTTTAAGTTCAGCTAATTGCTTTTTGTTTACATTTAAACTATAATACATTTTCATTTAATAGCAATTAACATGCAATTTTACGTGTCTGGAAACATTACACTCAGTTCACACTTATTTCACAATTATATTCTTTTAAAGTTATAATTATATAATTTCCAAAATAAGTGCATTTTTTAAAATTTGCTACTTTTAAAAGAGCCACATTTTTAATCACAAATCAAATCATTGATAAACTCGTGTATGTGGAGCCCAAATCAAATATGATGACATCAAAAACATCAAACTTCACTGGTGTTTGTGTCATGACATCATGGTGTTTAGTCATGTGACTGACATGAAAGAACCAATGAGGTTTGATGTTATTGACGTGTCACCATATTTTATTTGGCCTCTGTAAACCGCTGAGACATTCTTCTAAATATCTTCTGTTGTGTCTCACACTAGACAGAAAGTCATACAGGTTTGGAGCGACATGAGGGAGAGTAAATGGAGACAGAATTAAAACGTTAGGGTGAAGGATTCATATAAAACTGATCACTGATGACAAAATGCTGACATTTAATTCAGGAAACTATAAATCTGTGGTTTAAACCTAGAGTATAAATGTACCATGCAAGATCTTTAACCACTTCACCAACTCTGGATTGATGTAACTTTAATGTTTGTATGACAGTAGTTTTATGTGTCATTCCCTGTCATTGGTTTGTCCTCCAGAAACAGCTGAAGGAGACGCAGATGAAGATCCGTCAGAGAATCCAGCAGAGACAGAAAGATCTTCAGCATCTGAGAGAGGCTGTGAAGTCTCATAAGGTGAGTCTGGAGAAGAAGAGAAGTTTGAGACGTCTCAGTTTGGACTCTGTCAGTCGTGCTGAAGCCACTGTGTGATTGTGATGTGTGTGTAACAGCGCTCTGCACAGACAGCAGTGGAGGACAGTGAGAGGATCTTCACTGAGATCATCCGCTCCATTGAGAGAAGCCGCTCTGAGGTCACACAGCGGATCAGAGATCAGGAAAAGACTGCAGTGAGTCGAGCTGAAGGACGACTGGAGCGACTGGAGCAGGAGATCAATGATCTGAGGAGGAGAGACGCTGAGCTGGAGCAGCTTTCACACACACAAGATCACATCCAGTTCCTGCAGGTAACAGAGATCTAGAAGAACAGGATCATAGTGGACTTGAGCAAGATCCTGCTATGACAGAGAAACATTTCATGAGAGCAGAATGAGCCGTTGACTGAGATGTTGTCAGGAATTCAGTCAGATTCAGTCAAGTGTTGTGTTATCATATAATCATCAGTCAGACTCTCATCTGATCATCTTCTGTTTAAAGAGACACACTTACAAAGCCCTGGGAAATTTACCATTAAATATTAACTCATTTTTCCTTCTGGTTTCTTCTGTCTTGATGAAATCAGTGAACTTGATGGTATCAATATCCAGCCAACTAGAGTTTTCATCCTCTTTTAAATTAAATCTTTTATTTTTACTAAAATATTTTAGTCCCTACTCGATTTTCTACTCATCCACACATAGTCCCTCGTGAAAAAGAACTGTGTCATTAATTGAATGTGCACTTGTAGTTAATTACTTCAAATCTTACAAATATATATATTTTTTTTTAAAACCCAACTTGAAGATAATATAATATTGTTGAAATAAAAGTCCACTTAAAAAGAGACACTTTCATGATTATTGTCACGGTTTAGCAGAGTTAGACGGCAAGACAAAGAAGATAAATGCAAACAACTTTATTAGCAAAGGATTAACCATAACCAAGGAGAAAATGTTAACGAGAACCGTCAACAGGCTTACTAGGAGCAAACAAAGATAATTGGATAAACACAGGTGAAGCAAAGAGGGAACTAATGAGTAACTATTAAGGCTGGGACGATACACCTATCTCCCGATTCGATATTATCACGATACTTGGGTGCCGATACGATATGTATTGCGATTTTTGTAAGAATTGCGATTCTACAAGTATTGCGATTCGATATTGTGATTTTATTTACTTTTTTATTAACACTAGACCATGGGGAAAAGTTAAATCATATACACTTAAACAGACTGTACATGATGTATAAGATGAGTCATATTTACAAAAACAATTCATCACATTTTTCTGACTTATTTTAGAAGCATCATAATACATTCTCTTTAATAAATGATTCAATAACAAATACATTTTTTAACAGTCACTTTAAAAAGTTTTTATCAAAAGCTTAGTTACTCTATCGCAGACAGTGTTTATATTTGAACTTTAAAGTTTTATCCCAGTACTTCTATGATCGTTTTATCTATTGTATCACAGAAATAATGATAGCCTACTATGAGGAAAAGACTGCTGTTTCATGACAACTCTACTCCGGGTCAGCGGCAGCGCCAACACAGATTTGCATGTTGCGATATGATTTAGTCAAAGGTTTAATAGACAGACGAAATGGAAGAAGATCGCGTGGGTGTTAAAGATGAATCGTGCAGCTCTACTGTCTTCTCTCTCTCTCTCAGCATATGAGTAGTGCTGGCGTCGTGTGCGAGCCTCGCGAGCGCTTTTCAATGCATTCTAACTTTTTTTTTTTACAAAGAAGAAACAGCACTGCATTGAATACATTAACAAATAATAATAATAAAAAAAAATTTAAAAAAAAATAACTGACTCCTCAACAAGTAAGAAAAAACTGTACATAGTTCTTAAAGGACAAGTTCGGTATTTTACACTTAAAGCCCTGTTTACAGATCGTATCTGATGAAATAGAACGGTTAAGATTAAAATTTGGACACATGCTGTACACATGCACATTTGATAAAGTGAGAAAGATAACAACCCAAGCTCTCCCAAACAGGCTTAACCTGATCACAGTGGTAGAATAAATGAAGCAAAGTTTCTTCCTCAACTTTGCAAAATACACAAAGGTCAGAGAGATCAACAAAAGAGGCAAGTTGTGAGTTAGTTGGGTAAACGTTATGAAGAATCTTGAAGTGTACCTCTCTAATTTTATTAAACATACAATATTTCTCAGGGAGTAACCACGCCCTCTTCCAGTGAATACTGTCAAAATAATTATTCCAGAAAAATTTACATCGAGGGGATGTGTAAACTGTGTAGTGTAACAATAGCTTTATAAGTTTACTATTACATTTTTTATCAATGAGACTAACTCCATCCAATAAAAGTTTGGGCAAAATAGTTTTTCTCTCATTAAAGAAAAGGTGTGTTTTAAATAAATGCACATAACTTGGAGACAAAGCTTTGATGACAGAATTGAAAGTTCTAGCAGGCAGAGGAAAATTATACAAAGTCATAAATTCTTCATTTTCCAGTATACTGCCATCATCTTTAAATAAATCCAAAACAAAAACAATACCTTTATCATACACACTAAAAAAAAATGGTTCTTCAGCGGTTCTTCAGGGGTTCTTTGCGGTGGTTAAGGTGCTATATAGCACCACTACCATTTAAAGAACCTGTTAAGCCCAGTTTGGTTCTTCAGCGGTTCTTTAGCGGTTCTTTGGGCTGGTTAAGGTGCTATATGGCACCTCTTATGGTTCTACATAGCACCATTTGACAAAGGTAGGTGCTATATGGCACTTAAAGTGGTTCCCCTATGATTACAAGCCAATGAACCACTTTTAGTGCTATTTAGCACCATTTTTGTTTAGAGTGTACCATTTATCCATAAAAAATGATTTGTTTCGGATTAAAATGTTCAAATTATTCCACAGGATTTCTTTGTGGGGAGAAAAATTGTGCACATAACACAATTTCCAAGCAAGCAAAACTTGTTGGTGAAATTTGGAGAGAGAAATCGGTAATTTAGAAGGAGTGAAATTACATTTTAAAAGAAACTCTAAACCGCCTAATCTACGAAATATAGCATTGGGGATATAGTACCAAATTGAGCCATTACTACAAAGACATTTTTTTTAACCAACTAATTCCAAAAGAGCTGACTAATTCTTTAAAGTTTAAAAATCCAATCCAATCCACCCTCAGAACGTCTATTAGACAAAACAGATTTCCTAACTTTCTGAGATCTGTTCTTCCAAATAAAATTCAATAAGATTTTGTCACTAACAAATAAAGATAAAGAGGGATAAACACAACGAGACAAACTCTCTGCTTTAGAAATAAGTACTCTCCCATAGATTGACAGATCTCGTTGTAACCAACAATTAAAGATGGTTCTTGTTTTCTTTATTTTATGTGAAAAATTAAGTTGTTGGCGGAGCAATCAATCTTTAGTAAGGAAAATCCCCAGGTACTTGATACAGTCTTTTACAGGTATATGATGCATCGATGGTTGTTGAGTGTCATAAAGACAGAATAGTTCACACTTTGATACATTTAAATATAATCCTGAAGCTTCAGAGAAAGAATTAATAATATTGATACACAGGGGAATTTGACTTTGGTCTTTAAGAAATATAGTTGTATCATCAGCTAGTTGAGATATTTTAAATTCTTTACCAAAAATAGAAATACCTTCTAAACTGGGATTTTTTTAAAATAACAATTGATAACAAGTCAACAGCTAGCAGAGAAAGAAATGGGGAAATGGGGCAACCTTGGCGCACTCCTCTATCGCAATTAAAGCGTTTAGTAGTTTGAAAGCCAACCAAAACTGAAGAGTTAATGTCATTATAAAGCATGCTCACCATGTTGATAAAAGTACATCCAAAACCAAAAACGCGTGTTCTAAAGAATCAAATGCTTTATAAAAATCTAAAAACATTATAATAGCTTCTGAATCAATATTCTCTGAATAATCAAGAAGATCAAGAACTAATCTAATGTTGGAGCTAATATGCCTATTTTTCATGAATCCAATTATACTATTAAGGCCAGATTTTAAACGAACTGCCAAAATTAAAGCAAGTAATTTATAATCAACATTTAACAGTGATATACTGTAGGTCTCCAGTTTTCAATTAAAAGTGGGTCTTTATCAGTGTTGGGGATCAAGGAAATAAGACCCTGCTTCATTGAGGGAGTCATCTCTCCTTTTTAATACAGTCTTTAAACAAACTATGTAGAAGTTTCTTTAAGATGTCCCAAAAATGTAAATAAAATTCAACAGACCTGGAGATTTTCCCCTCTTCATAGATTTCAGAGCATCGTCCATTTCAACTATAGAGATATCAGAATCACAAAGTTGCTTAAAGTCATCCTTAATACCTGAAATCTTATCATGAATACTCAAAAGGAAATCGTCAGAATGCATTCTAGCTACGCTTTCACGCGTCCACTTATATTACGTCACTAAACACTGAAAGATAACGAAACATTTCATCCTCTGTTGAAACGAAAGTGGCTAACTTCTGTCAACCTCATCTACAAGCAAGGGCAAAAATAAAGCAATTTAATTTGAATTAATATCGATTATGTGATTTAAAAAATAATAATAAAAAAATCGATTTTAAAATCGTTAAAAAAAAAAATCGCGATACCTTGGTGAATCGATTTTTTTTTTCTCCCAGCCCCTAAACAAGAGGGAAATGAGTAACATAGGAGACAAATGAGAATAAAACAAGTGAAAACGAAACGAAAATGAACTAAACAGTGTCCATGTGATAACTATTTTTCTTAACAATAGACTTTTTTTTAAATTTCACTTTGTAACAGTCAAATTAAAAGTTTTCATTTGTTCATATGAAATCATTTTGTTTTAATAATCTTTTGTCATGCTTTAAATATGTGCACTTATTTTGATGTTGACCAACATGTAAAGTGCTTGATTATAATTAAAATACTTGTTATTCAATATTATATTTAACAATTTTCAATAGAAATTACATTGAGTATATTTTAGTTTATCATAAATATGTGTCATTTCATTCAGCAGTAACTTTAACCAAATAATTATGAAATTGCATAGATACTTAAATCCTACTTAAGTTGGTCAAAAAGCTCTCTAAATATTAACTAATTGCATTTAATATAATTGTAGACTATAAGATATTCATTTAATTAAAATAAATATTTTAATTATAATTGAAAAAATAATTGAAAAATAGTTAAAGGAACAGTATGTAAGATTGTGGCCAAAACTGGTACTGCAATCACTTTCAAATTACTGTAGAGCTGTGTATTTTGAGCATGAAATTAACTGTTTTGCCAGTTGTGTGTCGTAGGTGTGTTGATGTGTTAAGAGTTTAGGAAATTTGTTAAAAGTATTGAAAAAATTGTCATAGCATTCGTAAAACACTGTAAATGATGAATATGAGCAGAATGTGCTGATTGTGTGAAAGTGCTGGATTGAAGCGAGTCACTGAAGAGAAGTCAAGTCAACAAGAGCCGCTCAGATCTGATATAGTGCAGGTTATTGGCTGAAGTGTGGAGATGATGAGTTTTGATTTCTGTTTTCTGTAGAGTTTCCAGTCTCTCTCAGCACCTCCTGAATCTACAGACGAACCCGACGTTTCCTTCAGTTCTCTCTCCTCTTTTGATGGCATGAGAGAATCTGTCCGTCAGCTGAGAGACAAACTGGAGGATTTCTGCAAAGAGGAGATCAAGAAGATCTCAGACGGAGGTAAAGTCCTGCGCCTCGTTTATACAGACGTGTGGAGAAAGATCCCAAATCTGAACGTACAACCGTTTCTGAAATGTTCCTACGATTTATAAAACGTCCATTTGCACAAAATGTCCTTAAATGCATCCCAGTTTATAAATCAGTTATTAATAAATTAAATTCAAGTCCATCAAATCCTCCTACAGAACGGCCACAAATATCTCTTGATGGTTCAGAAATACGGACTCATCATCGTGGACAAGCGTTTATATACACATGACGGAGGATGAAATCCATGGAATTTAGGATCAATCCGATGTGTGTGTTTTATAAATGAAGCCCCTGGAGATTATTAATCTGCTCTCAGAAATGAGTCCATCATCTAATATTATAGAACATCATATTAGAAATGTCTTACAAATGAATGTATTTTATCTTGTCATTTCTCTTCACACTGTTCATGTCTGTTTATTTCCACAGTCACTTTCACCAACATGAATCCCAAGACCAGGAACGACTTCCTACAATGTGAGTCACTAGAAAACTAGGGGGGTGGTGTGGCGCAATGGATAAGACACATGCCTTTGGTGTGAGAGACCCGGGTTCGAATCCACTGTGAGACACCAATGTGTCCCTGAGCAAGACACTTAACCCCTAGTTGCTCCAGAGGCGTGCGACTTCTGACATAATTAGCAATTGTAAGTCGCTTTGGATAAAAGCGTCAGCTAAATGAATAAATGTAAATGTAGAAAACAAGCAGAAAAACTCACTGAATGTGTTCATGTTCTTCCTGTAGAAGGAGAAATAAATCATGATAGAAGAGTTTTATAATTGATCATGTAAATTATGATTTGCACAGGATATTTGGTCAGCTGTACTGAGACACTGATGATACATTGAACATTGATTCATGAAAAGTTCAGATACATTAAAAGATCAGACAGATTCATAATTCCTGTTTCTGATGTGTTTTCTCTCCATCAGATTCCCATCAGCTCACTCTGGATCTGAACACAGTGTATAAACACCTCAGTCTGTCTGAGAGGAACAGAGTGATTACTTTCACTGACACAGAGCAGCCGTATCCTGATCATCCAGACAGATTTGATCAGAGGCCTCAGGTGTTGTGTAGAGAGAGTGTGTGTGGACGCTGTTACTGGGAGATTGAGTGGACTGGGAATGGTGTGTGTATATCAGTGTCATATAAGAGCATCAGCAGGAAGGGATCGGGTAATGAGTGTTGGTTTGGAGGTAATGATCAGTCCTGGATTTTGGAGTGCTCTTCCTCCAGTTACACATTCATACACAATAAGATATGCACTTCTCTCCCTGTAAAGCCCATCAGCAGAAGAATAGGAGTGTATGTGGATCACAGTGCAGGAACTCTGTCCTTCTACAGCGTCTCTGACACAATGAGCCTCATCCACACAGTCCAGACCACATTCACTCAGCCGCTCTATCCTGGGTTTTGGGTTTATTACCCAGGATCATCAGTGAAACTGTGTTGATGTTTCAGAACAGATTGTAGAGAGATTTTACCCATAATACTTTGAGCTGCACGATAAATCAGTAACAGTGAGATACAGAGACTCTTATTTTAATTTTCTTTAATATCTTAACTTCTGCCACAGAAATAACAGAATAAATGTGTGTATTAAAGGATAATTCCGGTATTTAACACTTTGAGTCTATTTTGTAGTTTGTTTTGGATGAACTAGAGTGGTGGACACAGAAATTTTGACAATGGTTCCTGTCTCGAGTTTTTGACTATTTTAGAATCACCTTTGACAGCTTCAGAGTGGGAGTCTATGGGCATGCACAAACATGCCCTTAAAACAACCCTTAACGTTCGTTTTCAAAACTGTGCAACTCACCGAGTGGTTAGTGGTGTTCGTTGATGATTAAAAACAAACTTATCGGCGCAGTGTATGATTCCAATCCGTTTATTTTGCTATAGTGGAACTATTTTTTCAGATACCTCACAACCGTGTATAAACTTCCGCTCGATATTTGAGTATGAAGCGTGAGCACACTCCCGACCACTTGATGGCGACAACCACTTTGCCGTACAAGGACGCTGTACGGAACTAGGTGTCTAGCGCATAGCCATCGTTTATATACAGTCTATGATAGCCATAGACAGTAAAAAAAGACAGAGGCTGTTTCTCAATTCCAAGAACGCAAAGAACAGACTTGCGTTCTCTTTGAGACTGGTCTTGCCAGGCGACCTTGAAAGAACAAACTCAGAAGGACGCGAGAACACAGAACGCATCTTTATGAGAATTGAGATGTGCTGCGATGCTGCTTAACTGACCATCTCGGCAAATACAACACAACATCACAAACATATGTCACAACCTTTTAAACATTTCTTTCATATTATTATAGACATTGTTTTCATAGTTTATATCTTTTTTATTTTACCATGTGTATTTATGAGTAGCCTATGTGTTACCTATGTTTTGTCAATGTTAAGATTCTTTTTAATATGCCAATAAAAATACTGCCGCTTTCTTAAGGTCTTTATTACTTTATTAAAATGAAGCAAAAGAGACCGACAAATGTAAACTTTCACGAGCTGTCACGTATTTCGAGCTTGCAGCGGGAATCTCTTAAGTGAGAACGAGAAGTTTAAAGCTTACAGCCTTCCGTACGTCGACTGCCCGCAACATCTTCTGGGATTTTTAGAGGTTCGATTCTCTCAAGTCTGCAATTGATGCATCCTCGATATCAAGGACACATCCGGGCACTTCATGCGTCCTCTGTACTTGCGTTCTTGAGTATTGGAATTGAACTTCGACGGTTGATGATGACGTAGTACGAGAACACAAGGACACAAGATCACTGAAGAACGCATATTGAGAAACAGCCAGAGAACCGAGCGAAAAGACTACAACCAAATGTAAACAGACCCCTTTCCGTTTCCGGAAGCGCAGTAATATAACGAGCAATGAGTCCTCCAACAGAAATCAATGGGATTTTACAAAATGCCAAATAAAACACGGCAGAAACTGTATTTCGCTACGCTACTTGTTTTGGAACATCAACGAACACCACTAACCACTCGGTGAGTTGCACAGTTTTGAAAACGAATGTTTAGGGTTGTTTTAAGGACATATTTGTGCATGCCCATAGACAGCCACTCTGAAGCTGTCAAAGGTGATTCTAAAATAGTCAAAAACTCGAGACAGGAACCATTGTCAAAATTTCTGTGTTCACCACTCTAGTTTATCCAAAACAAACTACAAAATAGACTCAAAGTGTTAAATACCGGAATTATCCTTTAAATCCTTTATAGAGTCAGTAAGAATGGTGTGTGTGTTTATCAAGCTATAATTGTATTGATGGAAATCATATTCATTTAGTTTTTATTGTAGTGACACATAATCATTTTAATATTACTATTAAAAGTACCTTTCATTTGAAATTATGAAACACAAACAAAATGAAAAGATTAAGGAATAATTTATAATGAAATAACAGAAATGGTTGTGAACAATGTAAGGAGTGAAGATGTGGAAAATGACATTAGTAGTGGAGAAAATAGTGCTGGAAAACAATCACAGTTCAAAATGTGAGGAAAATTGTGATTCAGAAGATGAGGGATGAAGAAGCACTTTCTGAGATTTCAGATATTGAGTCACAAGGGATGGAAATCATGAACTCTTTACAAGAAATAAATGACTTTCACAACGTTTGATAAAGTTGTTGATGTAAAATAGTTCTTTCCAGATATGGAGAAATGTATCAGTGTTTTTGCTCTAGTTCTGGATAAAAAGAAAAGATTCCTGCTGAAAAAAATTAAATTAAACTAATGAAACTAAGGAAAAGAAAAGTGCAGATTCAAAAAAAATATTTACTCTGTGCTTTTTTCTTTTCTGTCTGTCTTCTTCTTGCTTCTCTATATGGATGTGTGGAGAGTCGAGCCATTTCACTTCAGATCAACCAATAGACACTACATCAACATAAATGGAGAACACAGCATCCAAAAAATCCATATATTGTCACATGTTAAAAGCTCTCCCAGCAGGGTTGGGAGAGGATAACTGGATTAAATTAAATCAAAATGGAGAAACGTAAGCGTGGAGGATTCCCTTCAGTCCTCTGCCCCAGAAATGTGAGCCAACCACTTGATGATGCAAAAATACAATTATTTATTTTTGTTAAACAAAGAAAATGGAAGCATTCAATCTTCAGGAGAAGGTCTAGCCAAAACAACAAACAAAAGGGGAAACTTACTTGTAACGGTCATCAGCTGGAGTGCCCTTGAGAACCACCAGAGGGAACAGGAACATACAACAGAGAAAGTATACATCACATAATATCAACCAAAACAATAATAAAGGAGACAACAGCAAATAGGACAAAAAATATGCAAATATATAAAATACAAAAAAAGAACAAAAAAAGAGATAGGGCCAGATTACATCACATAAAGATGTTCACATGAAGAGATCAAAGCCAGTACAAATTCTAACAGTCCTTATAGCTTTCTTATTAGTAGATACTGAAATCACATTTAGATAATTTTCTATTTCTTTTAAGAAGACTGAGAAGACAGGTTTACAGTTTGAAAATTTGCATTTGTGAATGTAAAATTTGCTTTGGAAAAGAATTAAATTAATAACAAAACAGATATTTTCATTTTTGTGGTCTGAGTCAAAATACCCAAATATAATATTTCTCATATGTACTGAGAAGCCTGGCCAAATCTTACACTTGACAAATACATCAATATCATTCCAAAGCTTCTGAGTGTAGTGACACGACCAAAATAAGTGAACCACTGTTTCATCAGAATTCAAACAAAAAGAGCATGTTAGCTCAGACTTAAATCTTTGTATAAATTTCTTAACAGGATAGAACCTGTGCATGAGCTTAAATGAGATTTCTTTCACTTTATTTGTGAGAAAGAATTTCTGCTGTAAAGACCAGATTTTTTTTTCTAGTTAAGGTTAACAAACAAATTATTCCAAAAGGAAATAACAGGTGGAACAGAAATCAAATTCTTAAGAAATAAAGATCTTATTTTATAGTTTTTAACTTTCGACTGAGAAAAACAAATTTGACCAACAGGAGAATCACAAGGTTTAGGAAAGGATGTAGTAGATACTGGGGTGGAGTAATTACAGTTTTTAAAAAGCATACATAAGCCAGAGGGAATAGCACCCATTACTGTAGCAAATTCTTTTGGGGTTATTGGTATTTGGTAGCCTGGTTAAAACCAGACCCTTCTCAGTTGAAACTGAGTATAGGGTCTGGCGAAGCTATGTAGACAAATCATTTCCAAAGGGGCGTCACCAACCGACGTAGCTCAAATTCCTCTGGGCGCAATTGGATAGTCATAAAACCAATCAGATCGATGAAGGAGATGACGTATGCTTCGAGTGTTGTTCTTTGCTCCGGTTTTAACGAAAACGGTAAGTTTAAATCGCTCAAAACAGACGCGATAACTGATTCGTTTATATACTGGCTATGATTCGAACGAGTGATGTTCCACGGCGGCATCCATCTTTGTAATGAAATCTCCTTCAGCGTCGCTGCGCTGTCGTCATCATGTAAATCCCTCCCCAAACGTTTCTGATTGGTGCCGCGATTTCGGCGGCACAGAAATGAGTTTGAATGGGCTCTTCTCCAGACTATCCTGGAGAGAGAATTAAAATTCGCCGGAAGTAGTCTGGGTTTTCCCAGGCTAGGTATTTGGTATTCGGAAAGAAATTCTGAATATCTGAACAAAAGACCTTGTTTATTAAACAACTTCTCCACCAAAAAATAAAGCATTTCTGAACCAATTATCATAAAAGAGAGACTTGTTCTTGAATAAAACATCTCTGTGGTGAAAAATTATGTTTATAAATTAGTGCCCATGCTAAGAGAGCCTGACGATGAAAGTTGGAGAGTTTGATAGGGAGATTGGATACATCATAATTACACATTAAGAGAAAATGAATGCCACCAAGTTGTGAAAAAACAAGTTTAGGAAAAACATTCGATAGAAGATGGTTTGGCGAGGTACTGATTCAGCCCATTCATTTTAAATGTATTGCTGAGGGAAACAAAATCAATAAAATACAAACCACCACTATTATAAGAGTTTAATATGACTGATTTTCTCATAATAATGAGATTTATTTTTCCATAAGAATTTTATTAAAACCTCATTTAGAAGTGGTCTTGTCCACAGAAAGAGACTGGGCTGCATAGGCCAGTCGAGACAGACCCTCTGCCTTAGTGAGCAGTGTTCTACCTTTTAAGGAGAGATCCCTTTGTAACCAGCAATTGCATTTTTTTTTTTTTTTTTTTTTTTTTGGTAATAATAGGTTTGAAGTTTGCTGAACACATTCATCTTTAGTAATTTGTATACCTAAATATGTTACCCTATTTTTAACAGTAATACCCTCAATTGAGGTAAGAGAGCAATTTCTAATAGGTAGCAATTCACATTTATTAAAATTTAGATTTAATCCAGAGGCTTTAGAAAAGGACTGAAGAATACCCAAAGCCACTGGAATTTGTGAAGAATCATTCAAGAATAAAGCTGTATCGTCTGCTAAATGACTCATTTTTATTTTAGTGTTGCCAATTGTGATACCCTTTAAAGAACTGTCATTGATATGTACGCTAAAGAATTGTGTTGCAATTAGTAATAGGTAAGGGGAAACTGGACATCCTTGCCTAACTCCTCGTTTTAAAAAGAATCTAGTGAAGTACCATTACTTAGCTTAACTGAGCTGTTTCCGTTTATGTATAGCATTTGGACCATTCTGCAAAAAAAGTCACCAAAGCCGATTTTTCGAAGAGCCTGAAATAAAAATTTGTGTTCCAATGTGTCGAAGGCTTTGTAATAGTCTAAAAAGAAAATGACGCCATCATTGTCAATTAATTCTGAATAGTCTAACATATCTAACACTAGCCGTATATTATTAGAAATGTGTCTTTTCTGCATAAATCCTGACTGTGTTTCGTCAATTATAGAGTTCAAAACATATTTTAATCTTTTTGCTAGGACTGCAGCTATTATTTTATAATCATTATTTAATGGTGTAATTGGACGCCAATTGTCAATTAAGAGGGGGTCTTTATTTAATTTTGGTATAAGAGTTATTAATCCTTGACTTAATGTGTCTGGAAGTAATACTTTTTCTATACTTTCCTCATATACCTTTAACAAGAATGGTGCTATACTGTGATTAAATAGCTTGTAAAACTCTGAGCTGAGTCCGTCTGTTCCGGGAGATTTGTTGGTTTTTAAACAGTTAATAGCTTCCTCTATCTCCTTCAATGTGATAGAGGCGTCACAAAAGTGTTTATCTAAATCACTCAACTGGTTTATATTAGGTAAAGATTTAAAGAAATCATTCATATGTTGTTGGGAAAATTTAGAAGTATACAAATCACTATAAAATTCGGCACAGAACTTTGCTATACTTTTTAGGGTCATCACTTATATTACCATTAATCATTAGTTTTTGAATTTGGTTGTTTTTAGCTTGCTGTCTTTTCAATCTGAAAAAATACGAGTTTTGTTCACCCTCTTCAATCCATTTTCTGCGCGATCTAATAAATGCCCCTTCAGCTTTATGTTTATATATGTTGTCTAATTTGCACTGTAAATCAACCAATTCTGCTTTTTCACAATCAAGTAAATCATCCACATTTTTAGTTAAAAGATTGGTGATTTTGCATATAACAAAATTTTCATCCGTTTTTTTTTCTTTTTTGCCAAATCAGTACTAAATTTCCTAAGATATTTGCCAATTTCATATTTAGTAAATTCCCAGTTGCTGCTGTAACTATTCTCCTCTCTTGCTTTATTCCAATTTTTTGTGAATTATCTTGTTAATTTCATCTTCTACTTCCCTGTAAGAGAGAATGGAGTTGTTAAGTTTCCAGTAAGAAGAGAATCCGTGCACATTGTCAGAGGCAGAAAAATGGATACGAATAAAGATACTCTTGTGGTCAGAAAATGGTGATGGCAAAATATCAGTAGAGGCATTGCATAATTCTTTAGAGATAAGCCACATGTCAATTCGGGATTGTGAGGAGAGAGAGTTATTACTGCATGTGAACATCTTTTGAGAGGGATGTGACACTCTCCAACTATCGATCAATGAGAATCTTTGCATAAACATTTTCAAGTATAAACTGGTATTGTCAGGGAGTTTTGGAGGCCATCTGTCTTTGCTGCCATCTAAAGCAACATTAAAATCTCCACCAAAAATAAGTGTGGAATTTGGGTATTTAGTTAATAATTTGAACACATGTTCCTCTAAACGACTAATAAAGGCTGCATTTTCTTTCTGTCATGTGCCTCAACAAGTAAAGTCATAACATAATGATACATTTGGAAATTAATGATTAATTAAAGCAGACAACTGGAAGTTGAAGTACATTGCTTTGACCAACTGTGGTAATTAACGCATTAATTTACACTTTTAGTTAATAAAATAAGTTATTAAGTAATTAATACATTATTACACATTTATATATTACTTAATCTATTAATCATTTAGAATCTTTATTAGTTACTGATGCAGTAATCATTAATTAATGGTTTAGTTCTCCACGAGTCATACATTAACACATGATTATCTGTGCATTAGTTAAGCATGAATTAATGCAGATTAGTGCACCCGTATTGTAAAGTGTTACTGAAATTTCTTCAGCAACCCCCCTAATTATGATGTTTCCCATAATGCTCAACATTTCATTCTGTATTTCAGGGCTGGTGTAGAGGTGATGCTTCTGCAGCCAGCTTGCCAGGTTGGGGTCATCCTCTGCCTTATCCCTGAGATAAGTTTCCCTCCTCGTTGGAATGACCTTTAAGAGTCAAGCCCTGTTTGGAGAGATACCTCACAGCACCTACAATTTGTAAGAGAGCAGACCTGGCTGCCTCTTGAGCACTTGCTGATCTCATGCCTACTGAAAGCTTCCCTACCCTTTCTCCAGTTTCTGAAGCCTGTTGATATGAAGGTTGGTTCAGAACTTTTGGCCAAGGTGGAGGTTTTCTGCGCAAAGGTAGGCTATTAATTTGATGGCTGTAGTGTAGCCAGGGGAACGCTTTGTACCAGCTGTCCTGGAACCTTAGTGTCCGATTTGATTGGGTAAGTGGCTCAATATCCCTTGCACTGGGCTGGTGCGGGCAGTCCAAAGGATGTTTGAGGTGGATCCCCTCATTTTGAGTAGCTGGCTGCTCCTGAAATGTAATTAGTTCATTGGATATGAATAAATGGGTAATTGAGTAGTAGTTTAGTTAATGGCATCATTTTTGTAAATATTTATTTGTGTAAATAATGTAGTAGTTTAGTAAGTGGAATCATTTTTGTCAAACAGTAATGTTGCTGTAGACATGTTCACCTGGCTAGACCCAATGTTTGGATCTGTTGTGGTATTTATGCAAATTAGCACATACATAATTAGATTATGCACCGTTTGTCCATGTTAACAAACAATTTAAAAAAACTTGTAATACAATTTTTGTTTGTCTTGATGTAAGTAATCAACACAGTAATTTTCATGGTGATATCTAAAGGTTAAAATTTTTACTCTCTTCACGTAAGAAAAATAATGAATAGGCGTATGAATAGGCTATATTTGGGTCTTTTTCGAAACTTTCCCCTAATGGGATTCTTCTGGACTTTTTTTTCCTTACTCAGGACATATTGAGGATACAAAATCAGTTGCTTCTGTTGCAATTTATTCAACCTATTTTCATAAAATGACTGGACTAGATAACGTCCATAATAATTAGACTTTGGGTTAGATTTTTTTTTACCGGTTTCAGTGGTTATGAGGAGCAACATGAGAGAGAAATTTGGTAATCATTGTTTAGGTACATTAAACCACGTCATGTCCATGTCATATTATCAACATGGTACTTATGAAGCAGAATAGTGGGTCATATCACATGTCTTATGCTTTTTGAAAACGTACGGCTTTCTTCTTCATAAAACGAGTCGGACATCATCATATTTTTGTATACATATTTATTTATTTACATTAGTAAGCTACAGGACATCGTCTTTCAAAACATGACCTGCGCGAAAGAGAAAAAAAATGAATGCGTCATTGTACCCAGAACTTCTGAAAATGCACTTCCGAATGCTTCTTTGTCCCCAGCACATCTCAAACCAAACTGACCATGGCCACATGACAAACAAATCAAATTGGGCCCCCTCTGCGCAGCTGTTGTCCCCACATCTCTAGGACCTAACTGTCCCATCAAAAGCTTTAACTCTAATCAAAAGCTTGCAACTGTCTTGCTTCTTGTAGTTCAATACTAGTACTAGCACAATATTTGCTGCTGGTGATTTGTAAATGCAAGTCTGCATACAGTATGCAGTTCACTATTTGATGCAAGATTAAAAGCCACCATAAAAATGTCCTTAAGGCAATCCTTTACAGTCTCAATGTATTTTTATTGTAAAATTAATGACAGATTTAAAAAAAAAGAAAAAACCTAAATATATATTAACTTTGTAATTAAAATAAAGTTTTAATTAAAATAAAATAAAACGTTTTAATTAAAATAAATAAGTTTTGAGGTTTGGAATGATGGGAATAATAAAGTCTGTATCTATAGATGTCATTTACCGGCCAAAATTCAGTCTAAATGAACGCATCAAACTGGATTATTTTAATATTGTCAGTAACTTATACATGCAGGTTGAGGTAACTGTTTCTAACTGCATACAGTACAGACAGGAGGTTGTTTTTTTATGTCATAATGGTCATTATGTGAGAAAATAATTTGCGTTTGATTTCTGTCATTAATAAATATTTCATTTTCTTTTTTGTTATGGTAAAAAGAGCAAGAGAGACAGTCAGAGAACCCCACACAGACTCCATAGACAGTATATAAACTGGACACAGCAACCCCATTGGATTCAACGGAGACAAGTGAAGTCAATTAGAAGCTTTCACTTCCTGGGGGTCGAACTGAGCTTGACGACGCGCGTAGATGTGACGTGAGTAACCCGTCTGTCTTCTAGTAGCTGTGTCAAGAAAATTCTGAATCATTCCCTTCCGAAACTTGCAGAGACGGAGATCGTGAGTAGGAGGTGTCCATGAGCTGGGAGCAGGAGCAACTTTTGCTAGGTATTCTGATTAATTACTTTGTCATTTTGCCTCCACGTCCCCCCGATTGCCCGCGAGCTTCTCCTCCTGTCCATACGGTAATTTCTCTACTCTACTGTGCGACAGAGAGTCGCGTGGTTATGACGCAATCGTTAGCCTATTTTTACAAAAACTGCTTATACGGGGCCATAACGTAAGATACAAGGTAATGGAGCCTTTTATACATTGTCGTGTTTCTTTAGAAATAAATAATGGACAAATGGAGTCTTTAAACGCCTCAGATGTGAAGTTATTCGCTGTCAAAGTGACGCCAAAATGAATGGGAGTCAATGGGATGCTAACAGCAGGTGATGGTCTGCTAATCAATGGCGGCGCCCGAGGAAACTTCAAAATAATATGAAACGCTGCCCCCCCTGACAGACTCCCTGGAATGATGCTAAGTCGTTAACACAATGTTGCTCACCTTCTTCACTGGGACAGGGAGGGGTAGTTATGGGGAGACTGGGGTGCTGCTGACTCGTCTGTTGTTAAGTCTGCTAAAAGGTGCATGGACAATGATTTAAGATGAATATCTTGCTAAACGTTTCCCTGCACTGATTTAATGTTCTCCACTTTCGCTGAAATCTTATGGGCTAAATTACGTCAGAATCTCATAGCAGACGTAATGTTGAGTTACCACCTTGAAAGGGAACCCCACACAGACTCCCTGGAATGATGCTAAGTCATTAACACAATGTTGCTCACCGTCTTCACTGGGTCAGGGAGGGGTGCAGTTATAGGGAGACTGGGGTGCTGCTGACTCATCTGTTGTTAAGTCTGCTAAAAGGTGCATGGACAATGATTTAAGATGAATATCTTGCTAAACGTTTCCCTGCACTGATTAAATGTTGATGAAATGTAGGCTAACACTAGCCTGCAGCTAGCTAGCTTATTTCACTATGGACAACAGGTTAATACCACTCACAGACTAAAGGCTACCCACCTTTCTTGGGGAAAAACTGGGTCACAGATTGACACCCTTTCAAAGTCTTCCCTCTCTCTATTTTCTCTCTTTCCTTTTTTGAAAACCAGATTTTCTTTTATTATGCAACATTGTGGTCTCTGTGTTTCTGGCGCATCGACGACTGACTGTCTGCAACTAAACACCACGCACGCTAAGCCAGGATAGCACCATTTCATGCAGATACAGGGGGGTGGTCGATCAATATGAATGTTTACTTTTTGGTCAATGGGGATATCTAACTTTTATTGCCAAAATAAGTAAAATCAAAGACATCATTCATTTTTATTATTATTTGAAATATACTCAATGATGATGGTTTATATAGTGTATAATATAATAATAAAAAAAAATTAGTTTTTACTTATTTGTTGGGGCCCCTGTCAGTCAGGGGCCCTTGGAATTGTCCTAACTTTCCCCCCCATAGGCGCCCATGTGCACATGTCACTCAAACACAGAAGCAGGAAACTATTTTAACTCCTCAGTTCAGAGAAACAGAAACTGAAGTATTGTTGAGCTGTTGTGTGTTTGTGTCTCTCTGTATTCATGCAGTAAAATGGCAGAAGCCAGAATTTCTCAGGATGAGTTCACGTGTCCAGTGTGTCTGGATCTCCTGAAGGATCCAGTGACTATCCACTGTGGACACAGTTACTGTAAGATCTGTATTACAGACTGCTGGGATCAGGAGGATGAGAAGAGAGTCTACAGCTGCCCTCAGTGCAGACAGACCTTCAGTCCAAGACCTGCTTTAGCTAAAAACACCATTCTGGCTGAACTGGTGGAGAAACTGAAGAAGACTAAACTTCCTGCTGACTGTTACGCTGGATCTGGAGACGTGGAGTGTGACGTCTGTACTGGAAGAAAATACAAAGCCGTTAAGTCCTGTCTGGTGTGTCAGGAATCTTACTGTCAGACTCATTTTGACCGTCATGAGGAATTTCACTCTCGTAAGCCACACAAAGTGATTGATGCCACTGGACGACTGCAGGACATGATCTGCCGTAAACATGATAAAGAGCTAGAAATGTTCTGTATCACTGATCAACAGTGCATCTGTGTGTGGTGTAAGGAGAGTGAACATAAAAACCACAACACTGTATCAACTGCAGCACAGAGGACAGAGAAACAGGTATGAACTGAGAGGGATTGATCACACAGAAATGAAAGTGTCTTTATTTACTCACTCATTTACTCATGTTGTTCCAAACCGTTTTGACTGAGTTTCTTCTGTGGAATATAAAAGATGACATTTTGAAGAATGTCTCTAAAAATTTGAAATTGAAAAAGTAATCTAAACAACTAGTGGTTAAAGAAAGGAGTATGCTTAAGTGTATTGACATGCACTTGTAGTGTACTTCAAATTAAAAGTATATAAAAAAAAAAAAAAAAAAAACTGTACTTGCAGATAATATAATATTAATGAAATGAAAGGCCACTTAAGTGCACTTAAAGAGAGTCAACTTTCATGATTGTTTCATAAGTACACTTTATAAAGTACACTTTTTTATAATGTTTTACATTTTAATAATATTTAATATTTCAGTTTAACTCAATACAATTATGAAATGACATTTATATACTTAAATCTTAAGTGGGTCAAAAAGTCACTCTTAAGTTCAGCTAATTGTTCATATTTATATTTACATTTAAACTATAATACATTTTCATTTAATAGCAATTAACATGCAATTACATGTCTGAAAACATTACGTTCAGTTCACACTTATTTCACAATTATATTATTTTAAAGTATACAATTACCAAAATAAGTGCACTCTTTAAAATATGCTACTTTTTAATTTGAGTCAAATTTTTATTCACAAATCAAATCAAATCATTGATAAACTCATGTATGCGGAGCCCAAATCAAATATGATGACATCAAAAACATCAAACTTCACTGGTGTTTGTGTCATGACATCATGGTGTTTAGTCATGTGACTGTGACTTGAAAGAACCAATGAGGTTTGATGTTATTGGCGTGTCACCATATTTTATTTGGCCTCTGTAAACAGCTGAGACATTCTTCTAAATATCTTCTGTTGTGTCTCACAATAGACAGAAAGTCATACAGGTTTGGAGCGACATGAGGGAGAGTAAATGATGATACTAATGATATAAAACTGTCACGGTTCATGAATTCACTGACTC
Organism: Leuciscus idus; assembly: GCA_021554675.1. Lineage (NCBI taxonomy): Eukaryota > Metazoa > Chordata > Actinopteri > Cypriniformes > Leuciscidae > Leuciscus > Leuciscus idus. Next base: position 10,956,565 of record CM038621.1, read on the forward strand.
TTTCTCGCGCTGTGTTGTGTGTGCGTGTGTGTGTGGGCGTGGGCGTGGTCGCTGATCAGCCGCTGATTGTCATCAGCGCCAGCTGATTCTGATCAGCGATCTCTATTTAAGCTCATTGTCTTTCGTCTTGTGTTTGTCAGATCGTTGTGGGATTTTCCCTTGTGTAGTGTGGTCTTCGTTGGTGTTCCTGATTTCCCGGTTTGGTGTTCCTGTCGAGTTCGTTCTGCCTGTCGTCTTCCAAGGATCCTGTCTCGTCTCTTCACTCTGCGGACTCGTGTGGTGTTCCCGTCAGCTTGTCTCATCAAGGATATCATCTCACCTTTTCACACCACGGGATCCGGGTTGCCCGTCTGCCATCCTGCGCTACCAGGGACCATTGGACTGTGTGCCTTATATCTCTTTCTACGTGTTCATTCAATAAACCTTAGTTCTTGCACTTGCATCTTCTGTCTTCATTTAAACGTTACAGAACGATCTGACCGTCATGGATGCAGCAAGAGACTCTGACCTGGCTGAATTCCTGTCCAGAAGCGCTACGAGGATGGACCAGCAGGAGGAGAACTTAAACCTGACTGGACGCACGGTACAAGCCTTGGTAGCGCAGGTGTCCGAGCTCACCCAGCGGATTCAAGACCTAACGCCTCCCACTGCGCCACCCACAACGCCAATGCCACCCCCGCTGCCGCAGACTAACCATCCACCGGAACCAAGATTACCTGCGCCTGAGAGGTACAATGGTGAACCACAACTGTGTAGAGCATTTCTAACCAAATGTTCCATGTTTTTTGCTCTGCAACCGCAGACTTTCGCTTCAGAGGAAGCCAAGGTGGCTCTGGTTCTCACTCTACTGTCTGGACGTGCGTCACAGTGGGGAACGGCGGTGTGGGAATATCGAGATCCATGCTGTTCCTCGTTCCAGTCACTCGCGGCTGAGATAAAGAGGGTTTTTGATCGAGCGGTGGCCGGAAGAGAAGCTGCACGTCAACTAGCTGATCTTCGCCAGGGAGGCCGATCGGTTACCGATTACTTGATCGAGTTCCGTACCCTCGCCGGAGTGTAACTGGAACGAGGAGGCGCAGTGGGATAGATTCCTGCATGGGCTGGCTGACCGTATCCAGGGAGAAATTTACGCCTTGGAACTTCCTAAGGATCTTAACGGACTTATCGAGTTGGCCCTGCGGGTGGATGCTCGACTACAGCGAGTGGAACAACATTCCTGCAGGACCCTGGTTCCAGAGACCTTCACAGCACCTCGAGCCAGTGGCAGCGATACGGTCAACCCCACCTTCGATCACGAGCCCATGCAGGTGGGTAGAGCTCGGCTCTCCCGGGAGGAGAGAGAACGACGGAGATCCCGGGGTTTGTGCCTATACTGCGGTGGAACTGGCCATTTCATCAACACCTGCCCCGTAAAAGATTGAGCTCTGCAGTAAGCAGGAGGCTACTGTCGGGCGGGATCTCCACCAGCAAGACCTCCTCCACCCTCCTCCCGGTGAGACTGCAATGGGCAACCCGGTATTACAACGGTCATGCACTTCTGGATTCTGGGGCCGAGGGGAATTTCATGGACTTGTCTTTTGCACGTAAGCTGCAGATTCCCATCATACCACTCACTAACCCGATTTCGGTCAATGCACTCAACGGACAAGAACTACCTGTCATTACATTCACCACTGATTCACTGACACTTATAACCTCAGGCAACCACACAGAAGAACTTTCATTTCTACTCCTGGACTCTCCTCATGCTCCGGTGGTCCTCGGTCATCCCTGGCTCACCCAGCACAATCCCAGGGTTGACTGGGGTCACAATTCAGTGTCTGCGTGGAGCACTGAGTGTTATGCGTCTTGTTTAATGTCTGCCTGTTCTTCGGTGTCCAGTTCTGTTTTGCAGGAGGAGTCGGTGAATTTGTCTAACGTGCCCGCGGAGTACCTCGACCTGAAGGAAGTGTTCAGTAAGTCTCGGGCTGCTTCTCTTCCTCCGCATCGTCCCTATGACTGTGCCATAGATCTTATGCCAGGTACGTCTCCGCCTAAGGGCAAGTTATACTCTCTTTCTGTTCCAGAGAGGGAGGCCATGGAGAAATACATTTCTGATTCTCTAGCTTCCGAATTAATTCGTCCTTCCTCTTCTCCGGCGGGGGCGGGGTTCTTTTTTGTGGGTAAGAAGGATGGATCTCTGCGACCGTGTATTGATTACCAAGGGTTGAACAACATCACGGTAAAGAATACTTATCCTTTGCCGTTGATGTCTTCAGCTTTCGAGCGGTTGCAGGGAGCCTCTGTATTCACAAAATTGGACTTACGCAATGCATATCATTTGGTTCGCATCAGGAAGGGGGATGAATGGAAAACCGCTTTCAATACCCCCAGGGGCCATTTTGAATATTTGGTCATGCCCTTCGGGCTGTCCAACTCCCCAGCGGTTTTCCAGGCACTCGTCAATGACGTGCTGAGAGATATGGTTGACCAGTTCATATATGTTTACCTGGATGACATATAGATTTTTTCATCTTCTCTCCAGGAACACGTTCAGCACGTCAGACGAGTGCTTCAGAGGTTGCTAGAGAATGGGCTTTTTGTCAAGGCGGAGAAATGCGCTTTTCATGCACAGTCTGTTCCTTTCTTAGGTTACATCATCTCATCTGAGGGAATACGCATGGACCCTGACAAGGTTAAGGCTGTGATGGATTGGCCAAGTCCAGATTCCCGTAAGGCCCTACAGAGGTTTCTGGGATTTGCCAATTTCTATCAGCGTTTTATTCGCAATTTCAGCCAACTAGCCGCTCCTCTGACTGCCTTGACCTCCCCCAGAATGACGTTCAGGTGGTCCGATACAGCCGAGGCTGTATTCGCTAACCTCAAGAGTCGCTTCAGTTCTGCTCCCATTCTGATTGCCCCTGATCCTTCACGTCAGTTCGTGGTGGAGGTCGACGCGTCAGAGGTGGGGGTAGGTGCAGTTCTATCCCAACATTCTTCCTCAGATGACAAGATGCACCCTTGCGCGTTTTTGTCCCATCGTTTATCTCCTGCCGAACGTAACTATGACATTGGTAACAGAGAGTTGTTGGCAGTCAAGTTAGCGCTGGAGGAGTGGCGTCATTGGTTAGAGGGGTCGGGGGTACCTTTTATCGTTTGGACCGATCATAAGAACCTGGAATATATTAGATCTGCCAAAAGACTCAACTCCAGGCAGGCTCGATGGGCACTTTTTTTCGGACGTTTTGACTTTGTTCTCTCGTACCGCCCGGGTTCCAAGAACATCAAACCCGACTCTTTATCTCGTATTTTTTATCCATCCGAATGCCCATATTTGATCCATAAGACTTCCAATCGACCTCCAGATGGGTTACTCCAACCGCTGTCTGTCCCTTCGAGACCCTGGTCCCATATAGCGCTAGATTTTATAACCGCCCTCCCACCCTCCCAGGGTAAGACGGTCGTTTTGACCATAGGGGACCGGTTCTCGAAGGCGGCTCATTTCATTCCCTTGCCCAAATTACCTTCAGCCAAGGAGACAGCAGTGGCTGTCATAGATCACGTCTTTCGGTTACATGGCCTCCCGACTGACGTGGTTTCTGACAGAGGGTCCCAATTTGTTTCCAAATTTTGGCAGGAGTTTTGTAGATTACTGGGCGCGACTGTCAGTCTGTCTTCGGGTTACCATCCCCAAAGCAATTAGCAAAGCGAGAGGGCCAACCAAGATCTTGAGAGAATGTTGCGATGTTTGGTGTCCAAGAATCCTTCCTCCTGGAGTCAGCAACTTTCATTGGTGGAGTACGCCCATAACTCATTACCAGTGTCATCCACGGGCCTATCTCCGTTTCAGTGTAGCTTAGGGTACCAGCCACCAGTTTTTTCTAGCCTGGAATCCGAAGTCGCGGTCCCCTCCGCTCACGCCTTCGTCCAGAGGTGCTGTCGCACATGGACCAGAGCCCGTGAGACTCTGCTCCAGGTGAGGGCACGCACCAAGGCTAAGGCCGATCGCCACCGGTCAAGGCCTCCCGTATACGTCGTGGGTCAAAAAGTGTGGCTTTCTACTAGAAACATTCCGCTCCGCTCCGTGTCTAATAAACTTGCTCCTAAATTCATTGGCCCATTCACTGTCACCAAGATCATTAGTCCGGTGACAGTCCGCCTCAAACTTCCTCCAGCGTACAGGAGAATTCATCCTGCCTTTCATGTCTCCAAATTAAAGCCCGTTTTTCGTTCTCATCTTAATCCGCCAGTCCCGGCTCCCCCACCGCCGCGACTCGTAGACGGGGAACCTACGTATTCGGTAAATCGTATTCTGGACTCGAGACGGAGGGGACGCGGATTTCAGTATCTGGTGGACTGGGAGGGTTACGGTCCGGAGGAGAGAAGTTGGGTTCCTGCGAGAGACATTCTCGATCACTCCCTTATTGATGATTACAATCAACAGGTAGGTCCTCCTGGGAGCGCCAAGAGGCGCTCCTAGGGGGAGGGGTAATGTCACGGTTCATGAATTCACTGACTCTTTCTCGCGCTGTGTTTGTGTTGTGTGTGCGTGTGTGGGCGTGGTCGCTGATCAGCCGCTGATTGTCATCAGCGCCAGCTGATTCTGATCAGCGATCTCTATTTAAGCTCATTGTCTTTCGTCTTGTGTTTGTCAGATCGTTGTGGGATTTTCCCCTGTGTAGTGTGGTCTTCATTGGTGTTCCTGATTTCCCGGTTTGGTGTTCCTGTCGAGTTCGTTCTGCCTGTCGTCTTCCAAGGATCCTGTCTCGTCTCTTCACTCTGCGGACTCGTGTGGTGTTCCCGTCAGCTTGTCTCATCAAGGATATCATCTCACCTTTTCACACCACGGGATCCGGGTTGCCCATCTGCCATCCTGCGCTACCAGGGACCATTGGACTGTGTGCCTTATATCTCTTTCTACGTGTTCATTCAATAAACCTTAGTTCTTGCACTTGCATCTTCTGTCTTCATTTAAACGTTACAAAAACTAGGCACTGATGAAATACTGCTGACATTCATTTCAGGAAACCATGAATCTGTGGTTTGAACCAGACAGTAAAAACTTACCATGCAAGATCTTTAACCACTTCACCAACTCTGGATTCATGTAACTTTAATGTTTGTATGACAGTAGTTTTATGTGTCATTCCCTGTCATTGGTTTGTCCTCCAGAAACAGCTGAAGGAGACGCAGATGAAGATCCGTCAGAGAATCCAGCAGAGACAGAAAGATCTTCAGCATCTGAGAGAGGCTGTGAAGTCTCATAAGGTGAGTCTGGAGAAGAAGAGAAGTTTGAGACGTCTCAGTTTGGACTCTGTCAGTCGTGCTGAAGCCACTGTGTGATTGTGATGTGTGTGTAACAGCGCTCTGCACAGACAGCAGTGGAGGACAGTGAGAGGATCTTCACTGAGATCATCCGCTCCATTGAGAGAAGCCGCTCTGAGGTCACACAGCGGATCAGAGATCAGGAAAAGACTGCAGTGAGTCGAGCTGAAGGACGACTGGAGCGACTGGAGCAGGAGATCAATGATCTGAGGAGGAGAGACGCTGAGCTGGAGCAGCTTTCACACACACAAGATCACATCCAGTTCCTGCAGGTAACAGAGATCTAGAAGAACAGGATCATAGTGGACTTGAGCAAGATCCTGCTATGACAGAGAAACATTTCATGAGAGCAGAATGAGCCGTTGACTGAGATGTTGTCAGGAATTCAGTCAGATTCAGTCAAGTGTTGTGTTATCATATAATCAGACTCTCATCTGATCATCTTCTGTTTAAAGAGACACACTTACAAAGCCCTGGGAAATTTATCATTAAATATTAACTAATTTTTCCTTCTGGTTTCTTCTGTCTTGATGAAATCAGTGAACTTGATGGTATCCATATCCAGCCAACTAGATTTTTCATCCTCATTTTAATGAAATCTTTTATTTCCACTAAAATAATTTCAGTAATTGGCACCAAAATTGGGTCTGGTGATCTTCAAAGTTGATAATATTGATATTTATTTTCATAGCTGTTTACCTGTAACACATTGATAAATTTGTTCTCTAAGACTCCAGACAGGAAGTGAGGCTGTATATTAACAATGCTTATAAAAACCAAACAAAACCTGACCTTGGGATCCTTAAAGGGTTAGTTCACCCAAAAATGAAAATTCTGGCTCAATCTTAAGTTTATAAAGCGACGAGAATACTTTTTGTGCGCAAAAACAAACAAAAATAACGACTTTATTCCACTTTTCATTTCCTTCTCTCTGGGCCTCGAGTCTTTTTACGTAGTGTTTAAGCGCAGCGCGTCTGTGTTGCACGTCACCACGTAGGCTCACTATTGGGCGACGCTGGTCATGTGTGTGATACGTGGTGACGAGTATTCTCGTCGCTTTATAAACTTAAGATTGAGCCACTGGAGTCACTTGGACTATATTAACGATGTCTTTAATACATTTTCTGGGCCAGCAAGTTATAGTGTCCATAAGCCTGTGGAGGAGTGATCCTGCACTCAGATTTCATCAAAAATATCTTAATTTGTGTTCCGAAGATGAACGAAAGACTTACGGGGGTTGGAACAACATGAGGGTGAGTAATTTTACCGACAGAATTTTCATTTTTGGGTGAACTAACCCTTTAAGAGTCCTTGTGAAGTTTCAGTTTCACTAACCAGTCGAAAGTTACATAATGATCGTCAATCTACTCGTAGCCTTTGAACTGCTTTTCCTCAAATCTTATCAACACGCAGATGTTTTATCAAATTTTTATAAAAAAAAAGTTGTATATAGAATTATAAACACAAGTGAAGCAAAGAGGGAACTAATGAGTAACTATAATAACAAACAAGAGGGAAATGAGTGACCAAGGGTACAAATGAGAACAAAACAAGTGAAAACGAAACGAAAATTAACTAAACAGTGTCCATATAACATCTATATTTCTTAACACACTTTAAATAGACTTTTTAAAAATTGCACTTTGTAACAGTCAAATTAAAAGTTTTAATTTGTACATTTGAAATCATTATGTTTTAATAATATTTTGTCATGCTTTAAAGAAGTGCAGTTATTTGGATGTTGACCAACATACTAAAGCTCATGTAAAGTACTTGATTATAATTAAAACTCTAGTGTGTTATTCAATATTATATTCAAAATTGAACAAACAATTTTCAATAGAAATTACATTGAGTATATTTTAATTTATCATAAATGTGTGTCAGTTCATTCAGCAGTAACTTTAACCATATTTCTGAAATTACATATACAGACATTTAAATCCTACTTAAGTTGGTCAAAAAGCTCTCTAAATATTAGATAATTGCATTTAATATAAATTTAGACTATAAAACATTCATTTAATTAAAATAATTATTTTAAAGCTGCCGTCGGCAAGTCTGGCAGATTGGGTCGATTAGCCAAAATTTTGAATGTTTACAACTCTCATGCCCCTCCCCACTACCAGCGAGCACCCTCCCATCGAGGTCGTGCTCGTCAGTGCGTCACTGTGCGTGTGTACCTGATTTTCTGTGAACGCGTCCGTCTCTTCAGCATCTATCAACACCATGGACTCGGAGGTAGGCTGCCCTGGCTAATCTATCCATAGATAGCAATAACCGAGGAATTGGAAGCTTGTTAGTAGATTTTCTCTCCGCCATCACGCTTCATGCAATCTCCAGGCGAACTTCAGGCGTGGCGTGTGCATGTGATATTAACGTGCGCGAGTGAGGGGGGATCTGTGGCGTGTGCACGACCTGTGATTGACAGTCAGATCTCACACCCCCCTGCGCTGATTGGACCTGATGAAGCAGGAGCGCTGGATTTTTGCAAAACAAATAACACGCTCCAGGTGGAGTTAGAAGCTCGTTTTTTTTTCTAAAACCACCTTATTTATGTTGTTCTGTCGGATTATAGTGTCAATTACACTGAATATGATCAAAAAAATGTTATATAGCTTTAATTATAATTTTAAAAATAATTAAGTGTCTGAAAGCATTACATTCAATCTGCTCTTACGTATATTTAGATTATATTATTATTAATTGTCAAATACTAGAGTTTGTAGCATTAAATGATGAATATGAGCAGAATGTGCTGATTGTGTGAAAGTGCTGGATTGTCAACAAGAGCCGCTCAGATCTGATATAGTGCAGGTTATTGGCTGAAGTGTGGAGATGATGAGTTTTGATTTCTGTTTTCTGTAGAGTTTCCAGTCTCTCTCAGCACCTCCTGAATCTACAGACGAACCCGACGTTTCCTTCAGTTCTCTCTCCTCTTTTGATGGCATGAGAGAATCTGTCCGTCAGCTGAGAGACAAACTGGAGGATTTCTGCAAAGAGGAGATCAAGAAGATCTCAGACGGAGGTAAAGTCCTGCGCCTCGTTTATACAGACGTGTGGAGAAAGATCCCAAATCTGAACGTACAACCGTTTGTTATTTTATAAAACATCCATTTTCACAAAAATGTCCTTAAAGTCCCACTCCGATCATATTTTGAGCTATTATTAAAGATTCTCAGTGGTCTTTAAATGATGATTATGCCATTTTTAGCCAAAATCGCAAAACCTGTGCCGTTTTCTGGGACTTCGCTTCAGCAGAGCGGCAGTAGCTCATTAGCAATTCGCCTCTGCGTTGTGGGGCGGAGCCGTTGGCACGGAGACGACCCTCCCCCTCCTCTCCCCCTCCCCCTCCCTTTTTCTCCTGCCAGTTGGTGAAACAGTCTTCTGTGAAGTGCTGACCGCAAACCGATGTGTGGTTTTTAACATTGCCGTGACCAAGGAACGTAATCCATTCATCTCTCACAGCAACATGTTTTGGTAAAGCATGAAAACTAATACCAATATCTGTCCTCTTAGCATTGCAACCCGCTACCGCACATAGGTATTGATCCGCCATCGTCTTCTCTACTCCTCAGAACCTGAGCGGGCGGGACGGAGGGGAGTATGAGCTTGTGGCCCCGCCCAGTGGAGTTACTAGGTCACAACTCCAGTCTATTTTAGCCGGCATTTTAGCGTCTGCTACTGATTCACAGCCATTTGAATGCAGAAATACTCAGAAATACAACTTTGAGCTTATTTTTCTCAAGATATGTCCTCTAACATCAGAAAAATGCCACAAGAACATGTTAACACCTAGAAAAACATGATTTTCATCGGAGTGGGTCTTTAAATGCATCCCAGTTTTAAATCAGTTATTAATAAATTTAATTCAAGTCCATCAAATCCTCCTACAGAACAGACACAAATATCTCTTGATGATTCAGAAATACGGACTCATCATCGTGGACAAGCGTTTATATACACATGACGGAGGATGAAATCCATGAAATTTAGGATCAATCCGATGTGTGTGTTTTATAAATGAAGCCCCTGGAGATTATTAATCTGCTCTCAGAAATGAGTCCATCATCTAATATTATAGAGCATCATATTAGAAATGTCTTAGAAATGAATGTATTTTATCTTGTCATTTCTCTTCACACTGTTCATGTCTGTTTATTTCCACAGTCACTTTCACCAACATGAATCCCAAGACCAGGAACGACTTCCTACAATGTGAGTCACTAGAAAACAAGCAGAAAAACTCACTGAATGTGTTCATGTTCTTCCTGTAGAAGGAGAAATAAATCATGATAGAAGAGTTTTATAATTGATCATGTAAATGATGATTTGCACAGGATATTTGGTCAGCTGTACTGAGACACTGATGATACACTGAACATTGATTCATGAAGAGTTCAGATACATTAAAAGATCTGACAGATTCATAATTCCTGTTTCTGATGTGTTTTCTCTCCATCAGATTCCCATCAGCTCACTCTGGATCTGAACACAGTGTATAAACACCTCAGTCTGTCTGAGAGGAACAGAGTTATTACTAACACTGACACAGAGCAGCCGTATCCTGATCATCCAGACAGATTTGATTATTGGTCTCAGGTGTTGTGTAGAGAGAGTGTGTGTGGACGCTGTTACTGGGAGATTGAGTGGACTGGGAATGGTGTGTATATATCAGTGTCATATAAGAGCATCAGCAGGAAGGATTCTGAGTGTTTGTTTGGATATAATGATCAGTCCTGGAGTTTGTCCTGCTATTCCTCCAGATACACATTCAGTCACAATAACATAGGCACTGTTCTCCCTGTAAAGTCCATCAGCAGAAGAATAGGAGTGTATGTGGATCACAGTGCAGGAACTCTGTCCTTCTACAGCGTCTCTGACACAATGAGCCTCATCCACACAGTCCAGACCACATTCACTCAGACGCTCTATCCTGGGTTTTATGTTCATTCTGGATCATCAGTGAAACTGTGTTGATGTTTCAGAACAGATTGTAGAGAGATTTTACCCATAATACTTTGAGCTGCACGATAAATCATAACAGTGAGATACAGAGACTCTTATTTCCTCTTCATTACATTCATACTGATGAACTTCACTGAAATAAAACAGAATAAATGTGTGTATCAAATCCTCAGAGACAGTAAGAAGTGTGTGTGTGTGTGTGTGTGTGTGTGTGTGTGTGTGTGTGTGTGTGTGTGTGTGTGTGTGTGTGTGTGTGTGTGTGTGTGTGTGTGTGTGAAAACTCTGTTTTGACGAAAATCTAAAAAAACATGGTTAAACTCGTGTAAAATCAAGACATTTTTGTGTAGAGTTTTGCAGAAATCATGAAGAAAATTGTAATGTGTGTGAAAACAGATGAAATACATTTTTGTTTTGAGAAATGTGTCTTTGTTTTAAGAACTGAATGAATGGTTTGGGAAATTGTGCCAACTGAATCATTTATAGAGTGTTAGAAATTGAGAAAACCTGTAATACGCACCCATACAACAGGACACAGTAATAAACATCAGTGGCCTAGACTAAATTTATCAATATATATTTTACTAAAACACCCTAATAAATGTGTTCAGTGCTCAGTGTTGAGTGATGCTGCAAAAGATTAATTGAATCAGAGCTTTCATTGTCTAAAGGCACACTATACATAAACATATAAACATAGGCTATTAATAAAATTACTATAAACAGTTTTAACAGTGTGTGTGTGATAATAAAAAAAATAAAAAAGAATCATTCACAATTCATATAGACAGAATCAAAACAAATTCTGCTAGTTAAAGGGTCAGTTCATCCAAAAATATTTTTCTTACATGAATGCATCGCTTCGCTTCAGAAGGCCTTTATTATCCAGAGCCGTGTGGAGCACTTTATGATGGAGAGATGCACTTTTATGATGATAGATGCACTTTTATGATGAGAGATGCACTTTTATGATGAGAGATGCACTTTTATGATGGATAGATGCACTTTTATGATGGAGAGATGCACTTTTATGATGAGAGATGCACTTTTATGATGAGAGATGCACTTTTATGATGGAGAGATGCACTTTTATGATGATAGATGCACTTTTATGATGAGAGATGCACTTTTATGATGAGAGATGCACTTTTATGATGGATAGATGCACTTTTATGATGGAGAGATGCACTTTTATGATGAGAGATGCACTTTTATGATGAGAGATGCACTTTTATGATGAGAGATGCACTTTTATGATGAGAGATGCACTTTTATGATGGATAGATGCACTTTTATGATGGAGAGATGCACTTTTATGATGAGAGATGCACTTTTATGATGGATAGATGCACTTTTATGATGATAGATGCACTTTTATGATGATAGATGCACTTTTATGATGAGAGATGCACTTTTATGATGGATAGATGCACTTTTATGATGATAGATGCACTTTTATGATGGAGAGATGCTCTTTTATGATGGAGAGATGCACTTTTATGATGGATATGATGGATAGATGCACTTTTATGATGAGAGATGCACTTTTATGATGGAGAGATGCACTTTTATGATGGATAGATGCACTTTTATGATGATAGATGCACTTTTATGATGATAGATGCACTTTTATGATGAGAGATGCACTTTTATGATGGATAGATGCACTTTTATGATGGATAGATGCACTTTTATGATGGATATGATGGAGAGATGCACTTTTATGATGGAGAGATGCACTTTTATGATGGAGAGATGCACTTTTATGATGGATAGATGCACTTTTATGATGGAGAGATGCACTTTTATGATGATAGATGCACTTTTATGATGAGAGATGCACTTTTATGATGGAGAGATGCTCTTTTATGATGATAGATGCACTTTTATGATGGAGAGATGCACTTTTATGATGGACAGATGCTCTTTTATGATGAGAGATGCACTTTTATGATGATAGATGCTCTTTTATGATGGAGAGATGCTCTTTTATGATGAGAGATGCACTTTTATGATGGAGAGATGCACTTTTTGTGATGAGAGATGCACTTTTATGATGGAGAGATGCACTTTTATGATGGAGAGATGCACTTTTATGATGGATAGATGCACTTTTATGATGGAGAGATGCACTTTTATGATGGAGAGATGCACTTTTATGATGGATAGATGCTCTTTTATTATGAGAGATGCACTTTTATGATGGAGAGATGCACTTTTATGATGATAGATGCTCTTTTATGATGATAGATGAACTTTTATGATGGAGAGATGCACTTTTATGATGGATAGATGCACTTTTATGATGGATAGATGCACTTTTATGATGGAGAGATGCACTTTTATGATGGATAGATGCACTTATGATGGATAGATGCACTTTTATGATGGAGAGATGCACTTTATGATGGATAGATGCACTTTTATGATGGAGAGATGCACTTTTATGATGGATAGATGCACTTTTATGATGGAGAGATGCACTTTTATGATAGATAGATGCACTTTTATGATGGAGAGATGCACTTTTATGATGGAGAGATGCACTTTTATGATGGATATGATGGATAGATGCACTTTATGATGGAGAGATGCACTTTTATGATGGAGAGATGCACTTTTATGATGGATATGATGGATAGATGCACTTTTATGATGGAGAGATGCACTTTTATGATGATAGATGCACTTTTATGATGGAGAGATGCACTTTTATGATGAGAGATGCACTTTTATGATGGACAGATGCTCTTTTATGATGAGAGATGCACTTTTATGATGATAGATGCTCTTTTATGATGGATAGATGCTCTTTTATGATGAGAGATGCACTTTTATGATGGAGAGATGCACTTTTATGATGATAGATGCTCTTTTATGATGATAGATGAACTTTTATGATGAGAGATGCACTTTTATGATGGATAGATGCACTTTTATGATGATAGATGAACTTTTATGATGAGAGATGCACTTTTATGATGGATAGATGCACTTTTATGATGGAGAGATGCACTTTTATGATGGAGAGATGCACTTTTATGATGATAGATGCACTTTTATGATGGAGAGATGCACTTTTATGATGAGAGATGCACTTTTATGATGGAGAGATGCACTTTTATGATGGATAGATGCACTTTTATGATGGAGAGATGCACTTTTATGATGAGAGATGCACTTTTATGATGGATAGATGCACTTTTATGATGATAGATGCACTTTTATGATGGAGAGATGCTCTTTTATGATGGATAGATGCACTTTTATGATGAGAGATGCACTTTTATGATGGATAGATGCACTTTTATGATGAGAGATGCACTTTTATGATGGAGAGATGCACTTTTATGATGGAGAGATGCACTTTTATGATGGATAGATGCACTTTTATGATGATAGATGCACTTTTATGATGGAGAGATGCACTTTTATGATGGAGAGATGCACTTTTATGATGGATAGATGCACTTTTATGATGGATAGATGCACTTTTATGATGATAGATGCACTTTTATGATGGAGAGATGCTCTTTTATGATGAGAGATGCACTTTTATGATGGAGAGATGCACTTTTATGATGGAGAGATGCACTTTTATGATGGATAGATGCACTTTTATGATGGATAGATGCACTTTTATGATGGATATGATGGATAGATGCACTTTTATGATGGAGAGATGCACTTTTATGATGGAGAGATGCACTTTTATGATGGAGAGATGCACTTTTATGATGGATAGATGCACTTTTATGATGATAGATGCACTTTTATGATGAGAGATGCACTTTTATGATGGAGAGATGCTCTTTTATGATGATAGATGCACTTTTATGATGGAGAGATGCACTTTTATGATGGAGAGATGCACTTTTATGATGAGAGATGCACTTTTATGATGAGAGATGCACTTTTATGATGAGAGATGCACTTTTATGATGAGAGATGCACTTTTATGATGGATAGATGCACTTTTATGATGGAGAGATGCACTTTTATGATGATAGATGCACTTTTATGATGAGAGATGCACTTTTATGATGGATAGATGCACTTTTATGATGATAGATGCACTTTTATGATGGAGAGATGCTCTTTTATGATGGATAGATGCACTTTTATGATGAGAGATGCACTTTTATGATGGAGAGATGCACTTTTATGATGGATAGATGCACTTTTATGATGAGAGATGCACTTTTATGATGGAGAGATGCACTTTTATGATGGAGAGATGCACTTTTATGATGGATAGATGCACTTTTATGATGGATATGATGGATAGATGCACTTTTATGATGGAGAGATGCACTTTTATGATGGAGAGATGCACTTTTATGATGGAGAGATGCACTTTTATGATGGAGAGATGCACTTTTATGATGGAGAGATGCACTTTTATGATGATAGATGCACTTTTATGATGAGAGATGCACTTTTATGATGGAGAGATGCTCTTTTATGATGATAGATGCACTTTTATGATGGAGAGATGCACTTTTATGATGGACAGATGCTCTTTTATGATGAGAGATGCACTTTTATGATGATAGACGCTCTTTTATGATGGAGAGATGCTCTTTTATGATGGAGAGATGCACTTTTATGATGAGAGATGCACTTTTATGATGGAGAGATGCACTTTTATGATGGAGAGATGCACTTTTATGATGGAGAGATGCACTTTTATGATGGATAGATGCTCTTTTATTATGAGAGATGCACTTTTATGATGGAGAGATGCACTTTTATGATGATAGATGCTCTTTTATGATGATAGATGAACTTTTATGATGGAGAGATGCACTTTTATGATGGATAGATGCACTTTTATGATGGATAGATGCACTTTTATGATGGAGAGATGCACTTTTATGATGGAGAGATGCACTTTTATGATGGATAGATGCACTTATGATGGATAGATGCACTTTTATGATGGAGAGATGCACTTTATGATGGATAGATGCACTTTTATGATGGAGAGATGCACTTTTATGATGGATAGATGCACTTTTATGATGGAGAGATGCACTTTTATGATAGATAGATGCACTTTTATGATGGAGAGATGCACTTTTATGATGGAGAGATGCACTTTTATGATGGAGAGATGCACTTTTATGATGGATATGATGGATAGATGCACTTTTATGATGGAGAGATGCACTTTTATGATGGAGAGATGCACTTTTATGATGATAGATGCACTTTTATGATGGAGAGATGCACTTTTATGATGGAGAGATGCACTTTTATGATGGATAGATGCACTTTTATGATGGATAGATGCACTTTTATGATGGAGAGATGCACTTTTATGATGATAGATGCACTTTTATGATGAGAGATGCACTTTTATGGTGGAGAGATGCTCTTTTATGATGATAGATGCACTTTTATGATGGAGAGATGCACTTTTATGATGGACAGATGCTCTTTTATGATGAGAGATGCACTTTTATGATGATAGATGCTCTTTTATGATGGATAGATGCTCTTTTATGATGAGAGATGCACTTTTATGATGGAGAGATGCACTTTTATGATGATAGATGCTCTTTTATGATGATAGATGAACTTTTATGATGAGAGATGCACTTTTATGATGGATAGATGCACTTTTATGATGATAGATGAACTTTTATGATGAGAGATGCACTTTTATGATGGAGAGATGCACTTTTATGATGGAGAGATGCACTTTTATGATGGATAGATGCACTTTTATGATGGAGAGATGCACTTTTATGATGGAGAGATGCACTTTTATGATGGATAGATTCTCTTTTATTATGAGAGATGCACTTTTATGATGGAGAGATGCACTTTTATGATGATAGATGCTCTTTTATGATGATAGATGAACTTTTATGATGGAGAGATGCACTTTTATGATGGATAGATGCACTTTTATGATGGAGAGATGCACTTTTATGATGGAGAGATGCACTTTTATGATGGATAGATGCACTTATGATGGATAGATGCACTTTTATGATGGAGAGATGCACTTTATGATGGATAGATGCACTTTTATGATGGAGAGATGCACTTTTATGATGGATAGATGCACTTTTATGATGGAGAGATGCACTTTTATGATAGATAGATGCACTTTTATGATGGAGAGATGCACTTTTATGATGGAGAGATGCACTTTTATGATGGAGAGATGCACTTTTATGATGGATATGATGGATAGATGCACTTTTATGATGGAGAGATGCACTTTTATGATGGAGAGATGCACTTTTATGATGATAGATGCACTTTTATGATGGAGAGATGCACTTTTATGATGGAGAGATGCACTTTTATGATGGATAGATGCACTTTTATGATGGATAGATGCACTTTTATGATGGAGAGATGCACTTTTATGATGATAGATGCTCTTTTATGATGATAGATGAACTTTTATGATGAGAGATGCACTTTTATGATGAGAGATGCACTTTTATGATGAGAGATGCACTTTTATGATGAGAGATGCACTTTTATGATGGATAGATGCACTTTTATGATGGAGAGATGCACTTTTATGATGAGAGATGCACTTTTATGATGGATAGATGCACTTTTATGATGATAGATGCACTTTTATGATGATAGATGCACTTTTATGATGAGAGATGCACTTTTATGATGGATAGATGCACTTTTATGATGATAGATGCACTTTTATGATGGAGAGATGCTCTTTTATGATGGAGAGATGCACTTTTATGATGGATATGATGGATAGATGCACTTTTATGATGAGAGATGCACTTTTATGATGGAGAGATGCACTTTTATGATGGATAGATGCACTTTTATGATGATAGATGCACTTTTATGATGATAGATGCACTTTTATGATGAGAGATGCACTTTTATGATGGATAGATGCACTTTTATGATGGATAGATGCACTTTTATGATGGATATGATGGAGAGATGCACTTTTATGATGGAGAGATGCACTTTTATGATGGAGAGATGCACTTTTATGATGGATAGATGCACTTTTATGATGGAGAGATGCACTTTTATGATGATAGATGCACTTTTATGATGAGAGATGCACTTTTATGATGGAGAGATGCTCTTTTATGATGATAGATGCACTTTTATGATGGAGAGATGCACTTTTATGATGGACAGATGCTCTTTTATGATGAGAGATGCACTTTTATGATGATAGATGCTCTTTTATGATGGAGAGATGCTCTTTTATGATGAGAGATGCACTTTTATGATGGAGAGATGCACTTTTTGTGATGAGAGATGCACTTTTATGATGGAGAGATGCACTTTTATGATGGAGAGATGCACTTTTATGATGGATAGATGCACTTTTATGATGGAGAGATGCACTTTTATGATGGATAGATGCTCTTTTATTATGAGAGATGCACTTTTATGATGGAGAGATGCACTTTTATGATGATAGATGCTCTTTTATGATGATAGATGAACTTTTATGATGGAGAGATGCACTTTTATGATGGATAGATGCACTTTTATGATGGATAGATGCACTTTTATGATGGAGAGATGCACTTTTATGATGGATAGATGCACTTATGATGGATAGATGCACTTTTATGATGGAGAGATGCACTTTATGATGGATAGATGCACTTTTATGATGGAGAGATGCACTTTTATGATGGATAGATGCACTTTTATGATGGAGAGATGCACTTTTATGATAGATAGATGCACTTTTATGATGGAGAGATGCACTTTTATGATGGAGAGATGCACTTTTATGATGGATATGATGGATAGATGCACTTTTATGATGGAGAGATGCACTTTTATGATGGAGAGATGCACTTTTATGATGGATATGATGGATAGATGCACTTTTATGATGGAGAGATGCACTTTTATGATGGAGAGATGCACTTTTATGATGATAGATGCACTTTTATGATGGAGAGATGCACTTTTATGATGAGAGATGCACTTTTATGATGGACAGATGCTCTTTTATGATGAGAGATGCACTTTTATGATGATAGATGCTCTTTTATGATGGATAGATGCTCTTTTATGATGAGAGATGCACTTTTATGATGGAGAGATGCACTTTTATGATGATAGATGCTCTTTTATGATGATAGATGAACTTTTATGATGAGAGATGCACTTTTATGATGGATAGATGCACTTTTATGATGATAGATGAACTTTTATGATGAGAGATGCACTTTTATGATGGATAGATGCACTTTTATGATGGAGAGATGCACTTTTATGATGGAGAGATGCACTTTTATGATGATAGATGCACTTTTATGATGGAGAGATGCACTTTTATGATGAGAGATGCACTTTTATGATGGAGAGATGCACTTTTATGATGGATAGATGCACTTTTATGATGGAGAGATGCACTTTTATGATGAGAGATGCACTTTTATGATGGATAGATGCACTTTTATGATGATAGATGCACTTTTATGATGGAGAGATGCTCTTTTATGATGGATAGATGCACTTTTATGATGAGAGATGCACTTTTATGATGGATAGATGCACTTTTATGATGAGAGATGCACTTTTATGATGGAGAGATGCACTTTTATGATGGAGAGATGCACTTTTATGATGGATAGATGCACTTTTATGATGATAGATGCACTTTTATGATGAGAGATGCACTTTTATGATGGAGAGATGCACTTTTATGATGGAGAGATGCACTTTTATGATGGATAGATGCACTTTTATGATGGATAGATGCACTTTTATGATGATAGATGCACTTTTATGATGGAGAGATGCTCTTTTATGATGAGAGATGCACTTTTATGATGGAGAGATGCACTTTTATGATGGAGAGATGCACTTTTATGATGGATAGATGCACTTTTATGATGGATAGATGCACTTTTATGATGGATATGATGGATAGATGCACTTTTATGATGGAGAGATGCACTTTTATGATGGAGAGATGCACTTTTATGATGGAGAGATGCACTTTTATGATGATAGATGCACTTTTATGATGGAGAGATGCACTTTTATGATGGATAGATGCTCTTTTATTATGAGAGATGCACTTTTATGATGGAGAGATGCACTTTTATGATGATAGATGCTCTTTTATGATGATAGATGAACTTTTATGATGGAGAGATGCACTTTTATGATGGATAGATGCACTTTTATGATGGATAGATGCACTTTTATGATGGAGAGATGCACTTTTATGATGGATAGATGCACTTATGATGGATAGATGCACTTTTATGATGGAGAGATGCACTTTATGATGGATAGATGCACTTTTATGATGGAGAGATGCACTTTTATGATGGATAGATGCACTTTTATGATGGAGAGATGCACTTTTATGATAGATAGATGCACTTTTATGATGGAGAGATGCACTTTTATGATGGAGAGATGCACTTTTATGATGGATATGATGGATAGATGCACTTTTATGATGGAGAGATGCACTTTTATGATGGAGAGATGCACTTTTATGATGGATATGATGGATAGATGCACTTTTATGATGGAGAGATGCACTTTTATGATGGAGAGATGCACTTTTATGATGATAGATGCACTTTTATGATGGAGAGATGCACTTTTATGATGAGAGATGCACTTTTATGATGGACAGATGCTCTTTTATGATGAGAGATGCACTTTTATGATGAGAGATGCTCTTTTATGATGATAGATGCACTTTTATGATGGAGAGATGCACTTTTATGATGAGAGATGCACTTTTATGATGGAGAGATGCACTTTTATGATGGATAGATGCACTTTTATGATGGAGAGATGCACTTTTATGATGAGAGATGCACTTTTATGATGGATAGATGCACTTTTATGATGATAGATGCACTTTTATGATGGAGAGATGCTCTTTTATGATGGATAGATGCACTTTTATGATGAGAGATGCACTTTTATGATGGATAGATGCACTTTTATGATGAGAGATGCACTTTTATGATGGAGAGATGCACTTTTATGATGGAGAGATGCACTTTTATGATGGATAGATGCACTTTTATGATGATAGATGCACTTTTATGATGAGAGATGCACTTTTATGATGGAGAGATGCACTTTTATGATGGAGAGATGCACTTTTATGATGGATAGATGCACTTTTATGATGGATAGATGCACTTTTATGATGATAGATGCACTTTTATGATGGAGAGATGCTCTTTTATGATGAGAGATGCACTTTTATGATGGAGAGATGCACTTTTATGATGGAGAGATGCACTTTTATGATGGATAGATGCACTTTTATGATGGATAGATGCACTTTTATGATGGATATGATGGATAGATGCACTTTTATGATGGAGAGATGCACTTTTATGATGGAGAGATGCACTTTTATGATGGAGAGATGCACTTTTATGATGATAGATGCACTTTTATGATGAGAGATGCACTTTTATGATGGAGAGATGGTCTTTTATGATGATAGATGCACTTTTATGATGGAGAGATGCACTTTTATGATGGAGAGATGCACTTTTATGATGGAGAGATGCACTTTTATGATGAGAGATGCACTTTTATGATGAGAGATGCACTTTTATGATGGAGAGATGCACTTTTATGATGGATAGATGCACTTTTATGATGGAGAGATGCACTTTTATGATGATAGATGCACTTTTATGATGAGAGATGCACTTTTATGATGGATAGATGCACTTTTATGATGATAGATGCACTTTTATGATGGAGAGATGCTCTTTTATGATGGATAGATGCACTTTTATGATGAGAGATGCACTTTTATGATGGAGAGATGCACTTTTATGATGGATAGATGCACTTTTATGATGAGAGATGCACTTTTATGATGGAGAGATGCACTTTTATGATGGAGAGATGCACTTTTATGATGGAGAGATGCACTTTTATGATGGATAGATGCACTTTTATGATGGATATGATGGATAGATGCACTTTTATGATGGAGAGATGCACTTTTATGATGGAGAGATGCACTTTTATGATGGAGAGATGCACTTTTATGATAGATAGATGCACTTTTATGATGGAGAGATGCACTTTTATGATGGAGAGATGCACTTTTATGATGGAGAGATGCACTTTTATGATGGATATGATGGATAGATGCACTTTTATGATGGAGAGATGCACTTTTATGATGGAGAGATGCACTTTTATGATGATAGATGCACTTTTATGATGGAGAGATGCACTTTTATGATGGAGAGATGCACTTTTATGATGGATAGATGCACTTTTATGATGGATAGATGCACTTTTATGATGGAGAGATGCACTTTTATGATGATAGATGCACTTTTATGATGAGAGATGCACTTTTATGGTGGAGAGATGCTCTTTTATGATGATAGATGCACTTTTATGATGGAGAGATGCACTTTTATGATGGACAGATGCTCTTTTATGATGAGAGATGCACTTTTATGATGATAGATGCTCTTTTATGATGGATAGATGCTCTTTTATGATGAGAGATGCACTTTTATGATGGAGAGATGCACTTTTATGATGATAGATGCTCTTTTATGATGATAGATGAACTTTTATGATGAGAGATGCACTTTTATGATGGATAGATGCACTTTTATGATGATAGATGAACTTTTATGATGAGAGATGCACTTTTATGATGGAGAGATGCACTTTTATGATGGAGAGATGCACTTTTATGATGGATAGATGCACTTTTATGATGGAGAGATGCACTTTTATGATGGAGAGATGCACTTTTATGATGGATAGATTCTCTTTTATTATGAGAGATGCACTTTTATGATGGAGAGATGCACTTTTATGATGATAGATGCTCTTTTATGATGATAGATGAACTTTTATGATGGAGAGATGCACTTTTATGATGGATAGATGCACTTTTATGATGGAGAGATGCACTTTTATGATGGAGAGATGCACTTTTATGATGGATAGATGCACTTATGATGGATAGATGCACTTTTATGATGGAGAGATGCACTTTATGATGGATAGATGCACTTTTATGATGGAGAGATGCACTTTTATGATGGATAGATGCACTTTTATGATGGAGAGATGCACTTTTATGATAGATAGATGCACTTTTATGATGGAGAGATGCACTTTTATGATGGAGAGATGCACTTTTATGATGGATATGATGGATAGATGCACTTTTATGATGGAGAGATGCACTTTTATGATGGAGAGATGCACTTTTATGATGATAGATGCACTTTTATGATGGAGAGATGCACTTTTATGATGGAGAGATGCACTTTTATGATGGATAGATGCACTTTTATGATGGATAGATGCACTTTTATGATGGAGAGATGCACTTTTATGATGATAGATGCACTTTTATGATGAGAGATGCACTTTTATGGTGGAGAGATGCTCTTTTATGATGATAGATGCACTTTTATGATGGAGAGATGCACTTTTATGATGGACAGATGCTCTTTTATGATGAGAGATGCACTTTTATGATGATAGATGCTCTTTTATGATGGATAGATGCTCTTTTATGATGAGAGATGCACTTTTATGATGGAGAGATGCACTTTTATGATGATAGATGCTCTTTTATGATGATAGATGAACTTTTATGATGAGAGATGCACTTTTATGATGGAGAGATGCACTTTTATGATGATAGATGAACTTTTATGATGAGAGATGCACTTTTATGATGGATAGATGCACTTTTATGATGGAGAGATGCACTTTTATGATGGAGAGATGCACTTTTATGATGGATAGATGCACTTTTATGATGATAGATGCACTTTTATGATGGAGAGATGCACTTTTATGATGGAGAGATGCACTTTTATGATGGATAGATGCACTTTTATGATGGATAGATGCACTTTTATGATGATAGATGCACTTTTATGATGGAGAGATGCTCTTTTATGATGAGAGATGCACTTTTATGATGGAGAGATGCACTTTTATTATGGAGAGATGCACTTTTATGATGGATAGATGCACTTTTATGATGGATAGATGCACTTTTATGATGGATATGATGGATAGATGCACTTTTATGATGGAGAGATGCACTTTTATGATGGAGAGATGCACTTTTATGATGGATAGATGCACTTTTATGATGGATAGATGCACTTTTATGATGGAGAGATGCACTTTTATGATGATAGATGAACTTTTATGATGGAGAGATGCACTTTTATGATGGATAGATGCACTTTTATGATGGAGAGATGCACTTTTATGATGGAGAGATGCACTTTTATGATGGAGAGATGCACTTTATGATGGATAGATGCACTTTTATGATGGAGAGATGCACTTTTATGATGGATAGATGCACTTTTATGATGGAGAGATGCACTTTTATGATAGATAGATGCACTTTTATGATGGATAGATGCACTTTTATGATGGAGAGATGCACTTTTATGATGGAGAGATGCACTTTTATGATGGATATGATGGATAGATGCACTTTTATGATGGAGAGATGCACTTTTATGATGATAGATGCACTTTTATGATGGAGAGATGCACTTTTATGATGGAGAGATGCACTTTTTTGATGGATAGATGCACTTTTATGATGGATAGATGCACTTTTATGATGGAGAGATGCACTTTTATGATGATAGATGCACTTTTATGATAAGAGATGCACTTTTATGATGGAGAGATGCTCTTTTATGATGATAGATGCACTTTTATGATGATAGATGCACTTTTATGATGAGAGATGCACTTTTATGATGGAGAGATGCTCTTTTATGATGATAGATGCACTTTTATGATGGAGAGATGCACTTTTATGATGGACAGATGCTCTTTTATGATGAGAGATGCACTTTTATGATGATAGATGCTCTTTTATGATGGATAGATGCTCTTTTATGATGAGAGATGCACTTTTATGATGGAGAGATGCACTTTTATGATGATAGATGTTCTTTTATGATGATAGATGAACTTTTATGATGGAGAGATGCACTTTTATGATGGATAGATGCACTTTTATGATGGATAGATGCACTTTTATGATGGAGAGATGCTCTTTTATGATGGATAGATGCACTTATGATGGATAGATGCACTTTTATGATGGAGAGATGCACTTTTATGATGGATAGATGCACTTTTATGATGGATAGATGCACTTTTATGATGGAGAGATGCTCTTTTATGATGGATAGATGCACTTATGATGGATAGATGCTCTTTTATGATGGAGAGATGCACTTTTTTGATGGATAGATGCACTTATGATGGATAGATGCACTTTTATGATGGAGAGATGCACTTTATGATGGATAGATGCACTTTTATGATGGAGAGATGCACTTTTATGATGGATAGATGCACTTTTATGATGGAGAGATGCACTTTTATGATAGATAGATAGATGCACTTTTATGATGGATAGATGCACTTTTATGATGGATAGATGCACTTTTATGATGGAGAGATGCACTTTTATGATGATAGATGCACTTTTATGATGAGAGATGCACTTTTATGATGGAAAGATGCACTTTTATGATGGAGAGATGCACTTTTATGATGGAGAGATGCACTTTTATGATAGATAGATGCACTTTTATGATGGATAGATGCACTTTTATGATGGATAAATGCAGTTTTATCATGGATAGATGCACTTTTATGATGGAGAGATGCACTTTTATGATGGATAAATGCAGTTTTATCATGGATAGATGCACTTTTATGGACTTCAAAACAGAAAAAGCAATTCACTGCTATTATAAAGCTTGGAAGAGCCAGGACATTATATATATATATATATATATATATATATATATATATATATATATATATATATATGAAGAGTTCAGATGCAAAAGCCTCTAAGTGCCATCTGAAATTTTCTTCTAGAATGATCATTTTTATCAAGCTCGTATATTTAAGTTCAGTAATTTGACTTAAATTACAATTAATAGGTCATTTTCATTGCCATTTAAGTGAAATTACTGAACTTAAATATACAAGCTTGATAAAAATGATAATTCTACAAGAAAATTTCATTTAGATGGCACTTAGAGGCTTTTGCATCTGAACTCTTCATATATATATATATATATATATATAAATAACTCCGATTGTATTCGTCTGAAAGAAGAATGTCATGTACACCTAGAATGGCTTGAGGGTGAGTAAATCATGGGGTAATTTTCATTTTTGGGTGAACTATCCCTTTAAATAAAAAACACGTATTTTACCGCTGTTCGCGCATGCGCTGTTCGCTCGGCTTGTCCGGCTGACCCGGAAATAATTGGTTGGCATTAGCAACGTTTCGGCCGAGCCAGGCCTGAATACAGACATAGCAGAAGAAAGAGAAACAAACAGACAGGTTTGAAACTCTCAATTTATGCGTTTTCCATTGTGTGAACATTAGTCTGAATGTATGGCGATGCATTCGCTGTGTATTCGCTCAGATTGCGTGTGAAGTCAGCATCAGTTTAAAGCTATGAAAACAATGCTAACACACTAGCTGCCAGTGTCTCATAAACAATAACAAACACTGAGTCACTGAATTACCTTCCGATCCTTTCGCTTGTATCAAAAATATAGTATCAACACAACTCATTATTTTATATTGTACATCAAGATGTAAGTTACATGTTACAGATATATGTAATGCATTGATGGTGCTGCTGCTCTGATCATATCAGTTAATAAACTCTGTGTGTCATTGATTTAGTGGATCTTTAACTCAAATGCACTTTTGTGACAACTGATGTGTTTCGTCTGAATTACTTTAATCTGACTGAAGTGTCTTTCCCCTTAGAAAACACACTGACGAACAGGCAAACTTCCCTGTTAAGCCTCATACTGAGATTGTGAGGCAAGAGACTATAACAGAATGACAAGGTAAAGTCATTAGTCCTTGCTCTGCTGATGAGACGCTTCACAACAAAGAGGGATTCATTTTAATATTAAGATATAATCATTGTTGACTTGACAGCAAACACAATTGGTAAACGATGGACTCTTTTCATAGACTGTGATAGTATGTTTCCACAGGCATTTGTATTTAAATTTTTAATAATGTACATTTATAACAAAGTACTTTGTGTTTTATTATCTGGCCATAGTTTGGGGTCAGTATGATTTTTTTACCGTAAATGTTTTTGTGAGCCTTGGTGAGCAGAAGAGACTTCTTTCAAAAACATTAAGAAAATCATAATGATTCCAAACTTAAACGTGTAACATACAAAACAAACAAACTAATGAACGCTTCTGCAAGTGTTTCTGATAAACCGGCTCTGAGGTAATGATGGTAAACTGGACATTTCTCTTTCTGTTGTTATAAGTCCCTCTGTGTTTCTTTTCCTGTGTTGAAAAGTTGTGGAAACTTTCAAATGGGAACGCATTAATCATGTTATCTGTTGTCTCCCATTCGCCTCTATGGCCGTTTCTATCATGACTTCTGTGAACCCCGGAAATGTGCAACTTAGGCTTCATATTCAAATGTCAAACTACTGTAAAAGCAGCTTCTGCTGGATTTAACTTTTCACAGTTTCAGGGAACAGGTTTCATTTTAACATCTTGACATGCGTTGCATTTCTTAAGGGGCCGTTTACATGACAACGTTCTCAACTAAAAACTGAAAACTTTATATGCGTATTGGCCGTTCACTCATTTACACGACAAAGCCGGTTTGGGCGTTAGCCTTTTGAAAATAGGTTTCACAGTGCAAGTTTTGTAAACTACTCTGTGTAAACTACTCTGTGTAAACTTAAACTACTAAAATGTGAATTTGTGTGTGTAGTTTCTTTACAATGTGACATCGCCATCTACTGGCCTGGCATGAATAATACAGTGATTCTATTCGTTTTCATGGATCTTTGTGAACGGGGATCGTTTTGACAACATTGTCGTCTGTATGCAAAAAACTTTTCTGATTTTAGAGCATCGTTGTTATGTAAACGTTCCCTAAACCTAAGGGAAAAAGTACTTTTTAATACTACACACAAAATAAATGAGTGGAAGTGAAAAAAAACCCCACTAGTATATACAGTACAGGCCAAAAGTTTGGACACATTACTATTTTTTATGTTTTTGAAAGAAGTTTCTTCTGCTCATCAAGCCTGCATTTATTTGATCAAAAATACAGAAAAAAAAATGTAATATTGTGAAATATTATTACAATTTAAAATAATTGGTTTTCAATTTATTATACTTTAAATTATCATTTATTTCTGTGATGCAAAGCTGAATTTTCAGGATCATTACTCCAGTCTATCACATGATCCTTTAGAAATCATTCTAATATGATGATTCATTATCAAAGTTGGAAACAGTTCTGCTGCTTAATATTTGTTCATAACCTGTGATACTTTTTTAGGATACTTTGATGAATAAAAAGTAAAAAAAAAAAAAAGAAAAAAAAGAAGCAAATGTTTTAAAAATAGAAATCTTTTGTAACAGCAATATCCACTACTGGTCAGTCATTGTGGGTCAGTAATTTTTTTCCTTTCTTTTTTTGAAATAAATCAATACTTTTATTCAGCAAGGATGTGTTAAATTGATAAAAAGTGATAGTAAAGAAGATTTATATTATTAGAAAATATTTTTTTTATTTTGAATAAATGCAGTTCTTTTGAACCTTTTATTCATCAAATATATTAGGCAGCAGAACTGTGTCCAACACTCATAATAAATCAGAATATTAGAATGATTTCTAAAGGATCATGTGATAGACTGGAGACTGTCATATGTGACACTGAAGACTGGAGTAATGATGCTGAAAATTCATACTTTAAAATAAATGATAATTTAAAGTATAATAAATTGAAAACCGACTATTTTAAATTGTAATAATATTTCACAATATTATTATTATTATTTTTTTTGTATTTTTGATCAAATAAATCCAGGCTTGATGAGCAGAAGAAACTTCTGTCAAAAACATTAAAAATAGTAATGTTTCCAAACTTTTGGCCTGTACTGTATGTGGCTAGATGCTAGAAGTACAGTTCCTCAGTTTCATGAAGCATCTTGTCATAATTAAGCATCTTATTCAATGTTTTGTGTGTGTGTGTGTTTTCCAGCTCCTCCACCCCTAGAATGCACACGTACAAGAGGACGTCCAGCCCTCGATCGCCAACGAATACAGGAGAGCTTTTCACACCAGCACATGAAGAAAATGTGCGCTTCATTCATGACAGTAAGACTGATGCACACGACACACACCTTTATAGCTGAGCACCATTTTCACCTTGAAAGCGTGTGATTCCCAGGCCTGAGAGCATCACTGAAACTACAAAATCTATCATAAGCACTGGAATATGTCATTTTTATTGTAGTGAATGTAGTTCTTCGTCAAATTTTCGTTCTTCGCCAAATATTAAAGATTAAGTGGACATGTGAATTAAATGTCGTTAAGCCAATATTAAACGAGGATTTGATCTGCTGTAAAGTGTAACAACACCAGGCCGTTGTTTATGTTTTGTATATTATGTATTTTAACCGTGTTGTTCTACGAAACCATATGATTACTTGCTTTTGACTCTTTATTTGAACCAAATGTTATTGCCTACGTTTAAGGCTTAGGTCTATGTTGAGATCTATTTTAATTACCACAAAAATATCCGATTACTCGATTAATGGACAAAATAATCGTCCGATTACTTGATTACCAAAATAATCATTAGTGACAGCCCGTATAGCACTTTATACAATAGAGTGCTTTAACACAAGCAGCTTTACACTATTAAACATGAAAAACAGTGTCAGTGTTGATTTCAATTAGAACTACAAGTTTCTATTGTATAGTAAAAAAATCTGTAAAATATTTTTCTCTACAAAAAATAGAAAACGTGTGGTAGAAAAAGTTTGGGAACCACTGATTTATTGATCAAACTTTACAAAATCATTTTTAAAAATCCTTATCATGTGCAAGTCATGGAAATTCATTGGCCAAAAAGAGTAGGAGCTTTTGATTTCAAGACTTAAATGTTGTTGTAATGCTGCTTTTTTGTGTGTTTTCTTTCCAGCATGGCTTTGTGTTTTGAGAGACATTAAATCCCCACAAAATAGTGAACGCAATGATCGTGGACCACAGGAGTATGTGGAGAAAAACCCAAATCCCAACCTACATTGTAAGTTTGTTTTCAAGGAAAAGTTCCTCAAATTACAATAGAGTCAAATCAACCAAATTTCAGGAGCTTCCCCGTTTTTTTTCTGAAGAAAGACAAACATAAATAGTGATGAAAGCCAATATATTAAATATAATAGCTGTATATTTATTGAGTAATCCACTGTTTTGTCGAGGGGGTCAAAATGACGATTTTCACCTGAGATTTGGAGCCAAAAATTACAGGAGGGATAAACGACTTAAGAAAGACGACAGCATCATTATTTTATTATTACACAGAGATTGTTTGGTCTGTTGGTCAAATCTGTTGACTTTAGCAATTTTTGTTTAATTTTATGCCAACAGTGACAGTTCAAAAAGGGCAAAAGGCACGACGTCTTGAGTTTTTGCCTCAAGTTTGCATGCCTGTAACTCAAGAAGTATTAAAGATATCTTGATATCCTTTTAGATTCTGGTTCTTAACAAACTTTCCATTTGTTATCTTCATTTTAAAGGCCCAATATGATGCGATCCCAGAGATATAGAGATCTTAATGCGGCTCCATGAGTAAATTGGTCTATTGTTCACATTTTCATTGGTCAAAAACCAAATGTGGTTCACTTTTAGAGTGACAGGCATCTCAACTTTGGGAAAGGGATATTTGTGGCACTCAGAGATGCTCTATGCAATTGTGTTGATAGAAAAACACGAGATACATTTCTAGTTTAGACTTTATTTGTTGTTCAGATATTCCTCTTTAAAAGAAAAAGAGCATCAGATCAAATATCAAAGTGACCCACATTTGGTTTTTGACCACTGAAAATGTGTATTATTGACCAATTTACTCATGGAGCCGCATTGAGATCTCAATATCTCTGGGAGTTTATCATATGGGGCCTTTAAAATGAAGATACCAAAAGGAACGTTAATTAAGAATGAGAATATTAAAGGATATTAAGATATCTTTAATACTACTTGAGTTACAGGCATGATTTTTGCCCTTTTTGAACTGTCTCCATTCGCATAAAATGAAACAAAGATTGCTAATAGACCTTCCAATCTCTGTGTAATAATAAAATAATGATGCTGTCGTCTTTCTAATTTTAACCCCTCCTGTAATTTGTCTCCAAATCTGAAATTTGTCATTTGGACCATCCTCGACAAAACAGTGGATTCCTCAGTAAATACACAACCATTACATTTAATATTTTGGCTTTCTTCTTCATTTATGTATTTCTTTCGCCAGAAATGTTTAGTTTTTTTCCCCATTTATGCAAACAAAGTTAATGGCTTGTTTTTAAATGGGTCAACTTCATTTCTTGTCTATCGTCTCTCTCTCAGCTTTTATCCCAGTGGACCTGAGTGACCTTAAGAAGAGGAACACACAAGACTCCAAGAAGTCTTAGACCATTCCCTCTCTTTCTGATCCAGCAGTTTTTTTGTCCTCCCTTTTACATTCGGGACATTTTTACTCTCTCAGTCTTCTGTCGGCCAACAAAGAGCCAGGAGCCGGGATATTGGGCCACCCTCCTCCAGAAAGCTTCTCTCTTCTCTGCCTCATGGACCCGTGTCTGGACTTACAGGCTGACGTCTATTTATGAGTCACGGTTTAAGAGCCGTTTGAGTGGCCATTCCCTGTTTATCATGCTCATCCGGGCTCTCTGATCTTGCTTTTTTTTTTTGCAGATGGGAAAATAACAGACTTGTTTCAGGATCTTTTTTCTTTCTCCATTGGTTTTGTCTAGATTCTTCTTCATTCGCATTTTTTTGATGGTGAGATGACGAACGGGAAAGGCACGGAACAGTTAAACTGTTGGAGCGACTCTGCACGAACTCTCTCTAAATGGGATGCAGTCCTGGGATTTACTCCTTTTTTTAAACCATCTTCATCTCCCGCAGAGGAGCGACTGACTGACTGACTGTTGAGTTAGTAGATTCATAGATCGATCGATCGATCGATTAGAAGAATTAGAAAGCTTTGTCTGATTGGACTGGTAAGTTTGGGTCGGCAAATATTTTTAGTAGATGTACCGCCATTTTTAACTATATAATTCGATTCCTTCAAGAACTATTAGTAGGCTTTTCCACATCTTTTCGTTCCCAGGCTTTAAAATAAAATGAAAATAAAGGTTACTTTTATGTTATCTCAGCCTCTCTGCATTGTGTTTATATCCTGGAGGTTTGTCTGTTGACTTTGTATGCTTTTCTGTAATGTAAAAGCATGAATGTTTAGCAGATATATATGCGTTTTGTAAATATCCAATCCTTCTTTTCTGGAAATGATTCGTAAATCCTCTCGCACACATCTTCTAATCTAAGAAAACACTCTTTAGGATTCACACTTATAACAAAATCATGGTTCATGTCTCTGACTAAAACATTTACATTTCTTTAAGAAAAAAAAAAGGATGAATCATTTTGAGATGAGTGAAATGAGGAAGGACTGGGAAAGCCTAAAATGAACTTTTATTGACAAATGTTTCAGTTGCCCTATCCATAAATCCAGCCATCTGCATTTGAGACTCATTTAGGGAGGATCTAGGTTTTATTAAGCCATAATGTTTGGTGATTTATATTATCTTCCTTTTTTTGGAGGCTAGTGATCGTGATTCTGCAGATAATATGAACGTAAATCCTTCTCAAAAGCCCTGGTTAAACATATCACAAGTCCCTTATGTTTATGTTTTTCATATATACTATGCATTTTGTGGGGACACATTCCTTGTCAGTATTTGTTTATATATATATATTAAAAAAAAACACTGCCGTTTTTAATATATGAAGTTAAATTCGTTTGTTATTTGGGTGTTTCAGACATGAACCATAATGAGGATAAATCATTTCAGGGAAAATGAACAAAGTTTATTCAAACATCCCATTTTATGGCTTTTGTCCCCAAAAAAATCCAGCAAAATAAAAATATTGCAGAATCTACTAAATGTATGCCTTACGAATGGGTCCTTGTCTAAATGTGATGATGTGATTAAAAACATTAAGTGAATACTTTGAAAATAGAGCAAATATCAATGGTCAATTAAAATTGGATATATAATATATAAATGTATATAGTGGTTATTCTCATTCATAAAAACTAATTTTAGTGAGGCTAACAATTAGTATATTTACTTTGATATATATGTATATATGTGTGTGTGTGTACATATATATATATATATATATATATATATACTAGTTTGGAAAGGTCGAAAACCAATATGCCTAAATAGTTCAGTCATTTTAAGCCAAAATTGGGGTCAACCTAGGACAAAAACCTAGAGCAAACTCAACTGATTTTGTATCCTCAATATGTCCTGAGTAAGAAAAGAAAAAGTCCCGAAGAATCCCATTAGGGGGAAGTTTCGAAAAAGACCCAAACACACCCCATTCATACGCCTATTCAATCTTTTATCACGTGAATAGGGGAAAAAAAGTTAATTACTTGCATCAAGACAAACAAAAAATGTATTACAAGTTTTTTGAAATTGTTTGTTAACATGGGCAAACAGTGCATAATCTAATTACGTATGTGCTAATTTGCATAAATACCACAACAGATCCAAACATTGGGTCTAGCCAGGAGAAAATATGTCTTGTTGAATCTTGTTGAGACTTAATGTTAAGGTCTGAATGGAACCCATTTAGGCTAGCCGTGAGCATTAATACATAGAGGCAGGAAGAAGTACTTTAGAAACCAGCCTTTATTAATGATTATTGCAGAGATGGGGTTTGGGGCTGGGTCTGTGGGACTGTTTCTGGGGGAAGAACAGGAGACGAGGGTAAGGGGGAATGCAGAAGACAAAAGGTAGGTCAAATAAAATGTGAACCCCCAGAAGCAGTCAAAACATGTTTATCCTATTCACGTGATAAAAGAATGAATAGGCGTATGAATAGGGTATATTTGGGTCTTTTTCGAAACTTTCCCCTAATGGGATTCTTCGGGACTCCCCCCCAACCCCCCCCCTTTTTTATATATATATATATAAAATGACTGGACTAAAAAAGTCAGTGTGAAAATCATAACTCTCACACTAACTCGTAATATTTTTGAAGAAAATCTACAACGTTGAGTCTCGCGTTGCTATTAAATCACAATAAAAGATCAATGGTCTTGATTAAAATTGCACCTATATATAATATCCATGTATATAGTGGTTATTCTCATTCATAAAAACTGTAATTTTGTTAGTGAGGCTTACTATTATTAGTATATTTTACATTTCGACGACTTTGGAAAGCTCGAAAACCAATACGCCTGAATGAAAGTCAGTGAGAAAATCAAAACTCTTACACTAACTTATAACATTTTGAAAGAAAATCTACAGCATTGAGTCCATAGACTGTAAAAAAAAGTTGTTTTTAAATCATAAATAAATAAACACCGCTTTCCTGCGCGTGAGGAATTTAAACCGGAAGCGCTCGTTTCGCAGATTTACGTCATCAGCGTTCCCGCTATAAAAGCGTCACCCGGCGCGAGCACGTCCGTGTTGTTTCTTTCCTCTCTTGTGAGCGAGCGGTAGCGCAGGGGCAGTGTAGTACATCAAACGTGCTGTTTTTTTGTTTTAGTTGACTTAAGTGTTTAGCATTAACAAAGGCCAGGCGATGGCAGACAAGATGGATATGTCCTTAGACGACATTATAAAGCAAAACCGGCAGCGCGGAGGCGGCGGCGGGCGCGGCGGGAGAGGAGGCCGCGGTGGCCGCGCAGGAACAGGCGCCCGAGGAGGAGGAGGTGGCGCCGGCGGACGGCTCGGAAATACAGGCGGAGGCTTTGGAGGCCGCGGCGGGGGATCGGGCCCCATGAGGAGCCGCCAGAACCTGAGCCGCGGAAGAAGCAGACCTACGCCGTACAGCAGGGTAGGAGAAAGCGGAGAAAAATCACGGGCGCATCCACATGCCAGTGGATGAAGCCCCGTTTTTATCTTTCTAGGCTGCCAGCAAACATGGCGGCGAGCTCGTGCCCCTGGAGCTTCTCTGGGAGTGTAGTTCGGGGAAGCTCGTTAGATGTATATTGTGCATAATGTGTTCTCTCCCTAAGTTCTCTTGCCCTTCGTGTGAGCATCAAACCCCGTGGGTCGTGAAGAAGAAGCGTGTGTGTCTCTCCTATTCATCCATCCAGAGGCCGTCGACGCCATTTTGAGGACGGCGGATGCCTTTCATTGAGCCTAACCTTTCTTTGTGTTCGACAACATCAGTCTTCACGTGGTCTGCCTTCAGATGATTGAAGATTCTACCTACCTTTTTTTTTTTTTTGGTGCATTAAAGCCCAGCTTTAAGAAGGCCTTTCCTCCTCGGTGGAATTCGGCTTGGTTTTTTGTTTTTGGGAGGGGTTTCATGGTCCAGTATCATTTTAAAGCAGAAAGATAAGTTACATAGTGCTGGAGCCGTACGGGATAAACGGACCTTGGCCATCTTTGTCCGGGAATTAAAGGAGGTACACCTCTTCTAATTTATTAGTTTGAGCTTTTAGTGAGGGCTTTGTTTATTTAAAAGCACGTCAAAATGGCGTGGGCTCAAAATGGACGCTCCATCATGGACACTTTCGGTCGCCTCGTTTTCACCGTGTGTTTTGGACTTTACTGTGCCGCTCCTCACCGGAGACCAGTGGATCGTCCACATCCACCTAACGGAGGCCTGCTGGGATTCGTTTGGATGAACGGCAAGAGACTCTTGGGGGTTGCTGGTAGCTAGCTTGCTACCAAAGGGGGGTGGTGGGATGTTACTGAGGGGAATACTGGTGTTTGAAACAATAGGCTACCATGGGTTCACTTGTTAACCTGCTCTTGTAAAACTGTTATTGCATGTACATTTATTTGAATTAACCCTCTGGTTTTACTTTTGATGCTAAGCGGTCAAAACTATAAGCATAACTGTTTAAGTGAAATTCGATTTTTTTTTTGTGTGTATTTTGAGTTGATACTACACTATTCCTATAAGTTATGCACAATTTATTTTCATCCCTTAGAAAAAATAACCATGATTGTACCACAAAAAAAAAACACGGTTATTGGAATTCAACCATGATTATTACAGTTGTTTGCTACACTAACCATAGCTTAAACATGGTATTTGTAATACTTGTTATATATACACTTACTATACTTAAAACCATGGTTAACTTTAATGAGGGATATAAAATGCTACTATAAGTGGTTAAAAGTATAATGCTCTGTATTTCTTAGTTGCTTTTTATTTTATATTGATATCATTTTCAAAGAATATAGACCTTGTCAGACTACGTTGTGGCTGATTTGCTGGTTTTACCCCCTCAATTTGTTTAGTTTCCCATGATTTGATCATGAGCAATTTTTTTTCTCCCCATATTCCAAGAGTTTAATTTCTTAAACCGTTTTTTTGTTGGTCTAAAACAACCACAGAGCACCAGAGGGTTAAGTTTGCCTCCACTGAGATCGAGTGATTTGCACATCCATCCAGTAGAGTTAGAAACATGACTTGAACTCTGTTTCCGGAGCTGGCATGGTTTACTTGTTTGTAGTGATGGGGTGGGCAGGGATTTCTGGAAATGGCAGTGAGCGCACTGGGTGTCCCTGGCCTTGTTGAAGCGGAGCCCCCTGCTTGCCCCAACACCCAGCCGAGTGGACTGTCAGTGACAGACTGGGGACCCGAAGTCAGCAGGTGCGTTCTCTCTCATCTGTTGCAGCCCAAGCAGCTCCCAGACAAGTGGCAGCATGACCTGTTCGACAACGGTTACAGTGCGAACGCTGGCGGAGGCGGCGGCGGTGGAGGCGGAGGAGCGGGCGTGGAGACGGGAGGAAAACTCCTCGTGTCCAATCTTGACTTCGGCGTCTCTGATGCAGACATTCAGGTAGATGTCGGTTCATAAGTGCATGTCTTTGAGAAATTGGGTTGTTTCTGCAGCTTATGTTTGGTTTGTGTTCGCTACAGGAGCTCTTCGCAGAATTCGGCACTCTAAAGAAAGCAGCGGTACATTACGATCGGTCGGGACGCAGCCTTGGCACTGCGGACGTTCACTTCGAGAGGAAAGCAGATGCCCTGAAAGCCATGAAGCAGTACAACGGTGTTCCCCTTGATGGTAAGTGTGCATCCTACAAGCTCCATTAGTACCTTTTTTATACAGGCCCTGATATACTTGCTAAGTTGTTTTTGATCTTCGCTTTGGGGTAAAGTTTGAAATACCTCTGCTTATACTGTTAGCGAACACCCTGATGCCGTCCGCACTGCTGAGAGTGGCGTTCAAATGTATGTAAAATGTGCTGCGCACTTTCCTCTCAATAACAAAATAAACATGCAGTAAAAATGACAGTGGCGCGAAAACGGCAGTTAAAGGGATAGTTCACCCATAATTCACTCGCCCTCAAGCCATCCTAGATTTATGACTTCATTCTCTCAGCCAAACAGGCAGAGGTATATTTAATAAATGTCTTGGCGCTTCCAAGCTTTATAATGGGATTGAATGGTAATCCATACGACCCCAGGTGGTTAATAAAGGCCTTCTGACGCAAGGCGTTTGTGTAAGAATCCATATCTATAACTTTGTAAACCCTAATCACTGGGTAACTTAAACTTCGTATTGGCCTGATTTTGCTCAATGAATGTCACAAGTTTGTTCGATTTTGCTTTAAGTGTATCCGAGCCTTTAGAAGGGATTTCTTATCCAATAATCTTGAGTCATGGGAGAGATTGTTTGAGTTTGGCAGCAGTTTTCAGTTGTGTATACTCTCTCTTTTAGGTCGCCCAATGAACATTCAGCTTGTTACATCACAGATTGATGCACAGAGGCGGACACCGATGCAGGGGTAAGCATAAAAAAACATAAATGGGTTTGGTCTCTTGCCTTGTATTTTCTAATGTTTCCGGTGCCTGAATTTGTTCTTTCCTTCCCAACAGTCTCAATCGTGGAGGTGGCGGCATGAACAGAAACCGAATCGGAAGCTTTGGCACACAGAAAGGTCGTGGGGGACGTGGAGGCGGTGGTGGAGGAGGCGGTGGAGGATCCAGAGGTCGTGGTCGAGGCGGTCGTGGTGGCAGCAGCAAACAGCAGCTCTCCGCGGAAGAGCTCGACGCCCAGCTAGATGCCTACAATGCCAGGGTGTGTTGATGCATTCAGAGAGGCTTTTAAAATCAGGGTTCTCACGGGTCCTTAAGTTTGTGAATCAGAAAAAATTTACGGACTGGAAAGTGCTTATTTTATATTCGTATTCAAAAATAATATTCCCTCTGGTCTGCTAATGTGTTATTTTGCCAACACTTGGTGGCTTATGCATACTAGCTTGCTTGATTTGCGTTAGATGCGTGCATTTACACGTTACATATTTCCTGCGTGAGGTACTTTGTGTTGTACGTTGCCATGACATGCTACTGCAATGGTACCTTAACGTTTGTTGTTCAACACAACAAATGTGTCCCCACATTAAGTCCTTGAATTTGAGGGTATTGGGCCTAGAAAGTCCTTGAATTTGAAGTTAACCAAGATGTGTGAACCCTGTAAAATGTGCCTTTTTTACGTCAAATCTGATACTAATCATCTCTTGCTTTCTTTGTTCCTCTAACAGATGGATACCAGCTAAATACCAACACATTAAGCTACGTTCCCCGCTGTTCCAACATGGGAAGAGTGGTCATCGTTGTAATAGCTTTGAACATGCCGGATGTTTTACACGTCTTCAGAAGTGATTTAAATTTGTGTAACAGACTCTCTCCTTTTAAAATGCTTGTTTTTTTACCTACTTTGTTTTATTTTTGTTTTCATTTTTTTTTTTTGAGAAAACCTGGTTGGACTGTAGGATTTTAAGGGGATGTTCTTATCTTTAACCATCCTTGTGTAGATCATTGAAATAAAAAACCTGCAGTATTTAGTAACCACATGATGTCTCTGCTTTCTCCTGCACATTTTGCACTTGATCACAATAGAGAATTGCAAACACTAGTCAATCATTAGTTTATTCAGCTTTTGAGGTGTACAAATGAATTGACAAAGCACACTACTCCTGCCTTCCACTAGATGTCTACATTTATCTTTTGCCTTTATGATTGAATGTAACATGCTTTTGTAAGAGTTAAATTAGTTATAATGGGTATTGTAACCCCTTTAAAAGCTACAATGTTTTGGTCTAAGTGTCAGTTGCTACACAAAATTAATGGCAAGAAGCTTTAAGAACATTTGTCTTTTACGAATGTGATTAATACCAGGTTATTGTAAGTTTTGCAGTTACATCTGTTTTTAAAGTCACATGCCCCTTTCCTGAAACTCCGCCATTCATGAAATGTAAGAACTAGGCACATTAATGATTTTAATACAGGTTTCTGATTGGCTAGGAATAATGTGTGAAATGCTACTAACAAATAATCTAATACCAGTATGAAATGTGTATATCTCATTATATTGTAGCTTGTTTTGGTAGTTTTATGGAGAGCTTGGTTAATCAGGCTGATAAGAGACCATTAATTACCACTTTTTATTGAACAAATGCCATTGCATGTAGACAAATTTATCAAATTGATTCGAGAACATAGACACTGGTGGTTTTACAGGTTTATCGAGATCGCCTCAGCGAATTTTCGAAACGGTTATGAGATCGTTAACTGAGATCACGTGACTTTGGCAGTTTGATTCGCGCTCCGGATCACAGGTTCAAAACAATGATTCGGATCAGTAACGTTTACGTTAATATAATAGCGATGTATGACACGACACACATCTAAATGCACAAATAAACTACAACATGACACCTTAGAAAACGAGAAAAACAGGCTGCTATTGTATTAATCTCCACGGATTCATTTCCAACACTTTGTTTCGTTTGAGCTCGAAAAGAAGAACGAGGCGGGTGTTGTTGCGCATGCGCAGAAAGCGTCAGGCGCGTGACGGTATTCCCGGAAGTGAGTCGCTCTGGCTGGCATCGCCGCCGCTCCCTCATCGCGCCATTGAGAAGTCAGGGAAGCTTTCTCTAACCTATAAACTCGCAGTACCCGCAGGTCCACGGTAAGTTCTCACAACAGAAACACCACGAAGATCTCATATAACACTCTCAGAAAGGGACACAACAGCGGTTTTCGCTCGCGTTGACATTTTTTCCCGGTAGTTTTGCATCTTTCGTAGCTCGGTAGCAACGGCAGGTTGACACAAGACAGCAAGTTGAAACATGCATTTCCTTCCTGCTCCACAAACTGCATGTACAAGCCCTTTATAAAGATGGTCAATGCGAAATTAAGCATGCATTTAATGTCACGGATCAGACTGGAGGGTTTTGTGTTCTCCAGTTTCATTTTGATAACCCAGTTTTGTCGGAATTGATCATCAGGCGTTGTCCGAGAAAAGCCTGTAGCGGAACATCAAAGTTAACGAGCATTTCCAAGCTCGAGAGTTTGCCTTTTTCCTGTAAAATAAGGAGTAATATAGAGATTAAACTCTGGGATTGGGTTTCCCAAACGAGTCTGACCGCATGTTTTTTGATCTTTTGCTCGGGAAAGTTGCGGGTTTTTTTTATCTAGACATGTCCATACACACAATGACCGGCGAGATGATGTAAAGTCGTGTTGTGACATTAGATATTGACAGAGAATAAAGGGCCAAGAAGTCGAATGGGAATTTTCAGAACTTAAGATAAACATTCACACAATCTAACGTTACTGGTTTATTGCATGAATTCGCGATTTGTCAAAGATGTTGGGAGTCTGATTGAAAGCATATTGAACTTTTTTTCCTCTATAAAACTTCATGCTGTTGGAAATAATGGTCGATTATAGTAGCATTAGCTTGCTAGCATGAGGAGGAACTTCCTGGATCTCAGATGCAACTTGATATATATAAATGGCTAATACGGCGTATCTATATATTTTTCCTTGTGCATAATCTGCAACTAAATTAATAGTGGTAGAAAAACGTATATGATTTTCTTTTGTTGTTTTTCCTGTGTAAATCCCGGTTGATTGAATCGCGCCTGGCAGCGGGTGTTAAATCGACCTGAATCTGACGCTAAATGCGTGCGCTTAACGGAGAGCGAGCTGCGGATTAACGCAATCTTTGCCTGAGCACAGATTAAATGTTAGGAAGCATTTGTACACACAACCCCGTCTTGTGTTTCCAAAGAGATTCCTGACTTCATTAACAAAAGAAACCCCCTGAATATATAATCAAAGCTAATTTCCTTCCTGTCTGTCTAGCTTGAGCGGCGCGATGCGTTTTCTAGTTCCTTCTTTTTATTCTGACGCGAATTTACGATTCTTACTATGGCGAAGAATTGGCGTATCATGAATATTAAGTACGTACGGTGACGTTCGCCGCTGATTGGCTGAGAGGCAGAGACAGCCGACGAATGAGCGAGTTCTACTGTAACGGAAGGCGTGGATTTTAAATATTAATGAGGTCACGTGACGCGCGTTTCAAGGAAACGTCGGCAGGATTAAATTAATATTCATGAGCTCAGCCTTCGCTGTAGTATCCGTAATTTTGGCAGGGCGGTGTCTGCAGGCCGCCTCAGTGTTTAAACTTTGTCCTTAAGTGTGTTGAGCAGCCATTTGGGTTATTATACAGTGTTTGTCTCAAAGGTTACATTCGTACATCTGTGTGTTGTGTTCAAAGCTTGCTTCACATACAATCTTTACAAATTAAAGGGCTGTTTAAAAGCGTTGAACATTGATAGTAATGCACATGTTGCCTGAATAATGATGTATTTTTGTCTATACTGAAATGCAGTTTACATTTAGTTTAAGGTTGAATTACAGACTGAATAGATGTTTAATGTGTGCACCTGTCGACCAGCATTTTGGTCTTTTATTGTCATAAAAATAGATTGGGAGTGAAATATTGACGTGAAATGAGGGTTTTTTCGGTGTCCGGTGTCCTATATATACGTGACCACAGTTTCAGCTCTGTCAGGGGAAACGGAAGGGAAAGTAGGTTGCAAATGAATTTATTATGTTTAACAGTTTCACAACTTCTGTGCGTTTACCTTCTTTATGGTTTATGTCCAAAATGTATGTCCAAAGACAAGTGCATACAGGAATATGTAAAATAACAAACACACATGATCTCTTAGTGTGTTTTGTTAATGTTATTGTCTGATTTTGTATAGTTCGGCTGATTTAATGAATAATAGATCTGCGTTTCCTTTATGAAGTCTTTCAGGCTGACAGAGCAGCAGCGAGCGACTGACATCAGAGAGATGTGTGAAGCCACATAAAGGTCTGGCCTGATGGGCCATCTCTGATATGACCACCTCCCGTGGCTCTTCTGCCGTTTATTGACCCCTGTAAAGCTGCTACAGCTGGGCAATAAAAAAAGTTATAGCTTGATTTATTTATGTTTTCAGTGTTGTAGATACAGGGGTTGGAAAATGAAATGGAAACACCTGGTTTAGACCACAATCATTTATTATTATGGTGTTGGGCCTCCTTTTGTGGCCAATTCAGGATCCGTTCGCCTCGGGAATGACAGATACTAGTCCTTCAGTGGGATTTTGAGCCGTTCCTCTTCCAGAACAGCGGCCAGGTCACTGTATGTATATATATATACACATGACATTACCCTGGATAACATACCCTGAAATATATATATATACACACAACACACGCCTGTTTCAAACAATAATCACACTTTGGCAAATGAAGAAATTGATTTTTCTATTAAGATTTATCTGTTTATTTAGTTTAAGTGTTTGTCATGTTGGTGAGGAACGTCAAGTTTAATTGTATAGCACATCCCCCCCCCCCCCCGTGCTTCTCTCTGGGCAGCGACAGTCCGGGGGGGTTCAGCCTCTTTGGGTTTTCTCCACATCGTATATCACACGGGTGAAGGTGGACTGATTACGTTTCATATTGGCCAAAATTTGCACTGTTGACTCAAATGAAACCAACATTTGACATTGGCACGAGTGACCCAGAGGTTTGGCTATAGCAGCCTGACCATGAATATTATTGAGAGTCGAGGTGCGCATTTAATTCTGCAGTGAGTTGAGGAGCTGTGGTTTTATGTTTTTTGGAGACAATCCGGGTTAGTATCCAGACATCCCTTTCAGACCGCTTCCTCTTGTGTCGACAGTTGCTACTGTTGGATGTGATTCGTCCATGTGATGGTATGCTGACATTATTACCCTGGATAACATAACTCTCGATAAACCACAAAGACCTGCTGTCCTCTGGTCACAGATGACCACCAACCTGAACTCTGATATATCTCCCATTATGTTGTGTGGATTGCAGTATTTTATGACCCGCTGTGCTGTTGCTCTGCTAATTCCTCCTTCACACTATCCTCTTACTGATGGAATGTAAAATCAGTCCAGATTGGCCGCACATATAAAGGCATGAATCCTCCAACACTATACTGGACTGGCCAGTGTTTCTGCTTTATTGTCCCACCCCTTGAACGTAGGCCTAAAATATTAGAGCTGCACATTTCTTGGTAAATTAGGAAAAAAATGTTTTGTGTGTTTCAAATAGAGATCACGATTCATGATTCTGATCAGACGACTAAACAAAACATGTCATTTACTAGAGGTTCTGACAAATGATAATTGCTGCAGTCATATATAGGGTTAAATGATTCAAAGACTCACTCATAAAGACTTAATTTGTTTCATCACTGGATGAATCAGCGTTTCTGAATGAATCTCTTGAATTAATGATTCAATGACATTTATAACAGTCACCTGTCGCCACCTACTGGTGTAACAATGGCATTCATATAATCGTTATTTGAAGCGCCAAGTTACTTTTAAAAGTTGTTTTGCTCTGTTTCGCTGCCGTAGACTTTAGTGTTTATATCCGAGCTATAAACTTATATCGCAGTACTTCTGTGATATGAATTATTGTACAGTATTGTAATAACGATACTGTGTGTCAGCGCCGACACGCATCTGAATGTTCGCTGTGATCGTACTTGAAGGTTTAATAGACTCACTGTCATTTGGGAATAAGATTGTGTGTGTCTTTGAATTGAGAGATACATTTTTGTGATTAATCGTGCAGCTCTGCTTAATATAGTTATACATTTGTTCTGAAACTAATTAAAAGTTTGATTTTTATTTCTTCAATTCATCTCAACCAAACAGCCATTGTAGCCAATTAGATTTTTTTGTTTTTTTTTATGTTGGTCCTAAAAAAGTTGTTCACTTAAGTAACTCTAACTCAAATAAAAATGTTTAGTCATAGCACTGCACATGCTCATTCATTTACATACATAGCACATTCATTTATATGAATTAATATAACAATTCACAGTACTAAACTGCAATATTTTTCATATATAAAAAGTTGAAACAGACAGTTCCAATTCCAGTTAATTTCACAGAATATCAGAGTAAAATTCATAATGCAAACAGATGTGTTGCACTTTTAGCTTTGCTGTAAGAAGGGCTTGTATTAGTGGGCATTAGCGTAAATGCTCTGACAGTCAGTTTACAGTTTGAAGAAAATCTTGAAAAGCAAGTTAGTTCCGGTTGTACAAAAACGTTAGGCATGTGGAAATGAAAAAATAAATAAATAATTGTTTATATATATATACACGCATATTAAATAAACTGTTCATACCAGTTTGTCCATGTGATTTGTCATTCAGTCTGCAGTTGCAAAACAAAGACAAACACATTTAAGCTATATTTAATGTTGCGCTGCCAGAGAACATGTATAACTACATTACCGGTGTGTGTGAAATGTGCTATACAATTAAACTTGACGTTCCTCACCAAGTCTAACAAGCACAAACAGTGTTAAATAGAGTTTGATGTGCAAGCAAAAAGGTACCTTGCCCTATAGCGTTTTTCTACTTTTTACTACAGTAAAGGATGTGAATATAGTAGACCTATTTAAAAGTGAAGGAAAGGAAGAAATGTTTATAATCAGTCCTCTGTAAAAAAAAAAAAAAAATGGTGAGACATGAGTGAAGATTTGTCCAGTGGAACAACTCATGGATTATTGTTAAAT
Source organism: Leuciscus idus (assembly GCA_021554675.1). NCBI lineage: Eukaryota > Metazoa > Chordata > Actinopteri > Cypriniformes > Leuciscidae > Leuciscus > Leuciscus idus. The sequence continues at coordinate 11,000,837 of CM038621.1, forward strand.
TTGTGGAAAATCGTGTGACCAGATTGCAAAACAAAATACAAAGCCAACAAATGGCTTTATTTATGGGCTCATGACATGTTGCTTACCTCTCTATTTCAGCACAAATCCAAATGTTTCCATGGTTGCAACTTGCAATGTAACAGTTAATAGCACTCGTGTCATAATATTCGTATTATCCAATTTAAATGTTATTTTTAATGTGATGATCAAAACAAATTTTTACATTTTAGTGTTAATAAATGAATTTAATCTGCACCTCAACTCAAGCTCAGTGCTTTACTGTCAAATGTGCATTTCTAAGAAATACATGTAGGCTAATATTAGTTACTGCACTGCTTATTAATGCAAAATAATAGTAATTATCCCCCCCCACCCTCAGTTCTACCAAATCAGGTGCTGGTGCCACCTTATGTCAACATATTAGCATATTAGCAGATGCATATGTATTAGCATCTGAGGAAACCCACTCATGTACAATACAATTGTAAAAAAAAGAGTTCTGTTTGTTTCTTTGTTTTAAATATTTTTTTAAGTCCCCCTGTAGTCAATAATTGTATCCCTTAAAACTCACCTCTGATCACCAAAATGTCATAATATAAACGTTTTTTCCCTTGAAACTAAAATGTCTTCATGCCTTAAAATAGCTTGAATGTAACTCTACACCTTTGCCTCATTAATTATACACGGTTCTATGAATATGCAAATGAGCCCCGCCTCCACTCACTCACACCAGCTCAGAGATCTACTGGTTGACGATCACACGTTGATCTGATTGGTTACAAGGTAGTTTGTGATGTCAGAAACACCAGCGATTTCAAACCGTGTTTTTAAAACTGTCTTTGTTTCACTGCAGTTTTAAGGAGAAAATACTCTGCAATGGTATCGACTTATGAATTTACACATGGTTTGTCTTAAAGCACAACTTGGCGTAGTTCATGTGTTGTGACAGTTATTGTAGTTCTGAACATTGAACAGGGTTTCCACCACTACAGTGTGACCTAGCATGTTTATGACAAGAGCCAAAGCTGGGAGGGGCTTCTTGAAGTGTGATCTATTCCTGTCTCCTCTATCCTCGTGTCTCTTTCTGTCTTCAAGGACCTCGGTCGCTTCTCAAGCTTTTTTAGGCAGTATTAGGTCAATGACAATCGCACTGCTCTCCCCTGACATGTCTGACCTTCAACTTAACAAAAATACTTGGGGATCCCTAGGGATCGCTCCATGTTTGTTTTCAGTTGAGCCAATCCCGAACTAAAATTACCAACAGCACGACTGACTCTCCTCTGATGCATGCAGTGTTATTGATCGTGAGGTACGAGGCTCATGGCTGTTGCTAGGGAAATCTCTTCACAAGTTGGCCAAACCTAAATCAGCCCCTCCCTTAGTGGTGCTGATGAACCTGCAACACACCATTGACCTGCTTTCACTCATGTCTACTGCTCGACGCTCTACACTTCTCACTGCATCCTTTTAATAGGTTATTATTTTAGTTTTTTGAAACGGATAGTTCCGGTCCTTGATTCTGATTGGTTAAGTCACGTTCGAAGCCGTTGTAAATTACTCAACAAACACACACCTGTGACCGCATGACATTAGTACTCCGCAACTGCCATTTGTGATTCTTTGTTGCTGCATGTGTTGCTTAGCAACCTCTTTGGAACTACGTTGCTTGGCGGAGGAATAAATGTTATAACGTTATATTTTTTGTTGCTGGTGTTTATTTTATGAATAAAATAAATATTAAAATGAATATTTTTATGGAGTAACCGTTTTATAAAAGCAATAAGCCCCTTGAAGCCGTGTTTTACAGTGGATTTAGAACAGCTAAGGGGGTTTTAGGCACTCCCCTCCGCGTTGTAGCTAACAATGCCCCTTAGCTGTTCTAAATTCACTGTAAAACACGGCTTCAAGGGGCTTATTGCTGAAAAGCATAATTTTGATTTCCAGCGCACGCTTATCAAATTGTCAGCATATGAAACCTTTGCTTTGAAGTCGGCATGAATTAGAAGTTGTGATTGAAACGGCTTCTCAAAGGAGAAAAAACATGTAGGGAGAGACTTGATTTTGTCTATTGGGAATTGATTAGATCGTTGGTTTGTTGTTAATTGCACATTTCATGTTGAGTTGTGGAGGGGTAGGGGTTGAAATTTATCTGGCTACAATAGATAACTTTATTGTCCCACCCCTTATTGTCCCCAAATAAAGCCGCAACAGAACCATTGTGCGTCTCTGAGCAACTCCGTGGTAATTCTGTCCTGAATGAATCAGCATTTTTTTTACAAATAAATGATTCAGTGAATCCATTTATAAAAGAGAGTCACTTGCTTCGTGTGAATTAACTAATTTGTACGAATTAATTAGCCATTTGATTGGATCAGTTGAATGAATTATTCAATGATCCGCTCATTAAAACAGTGTCAGATTGGCTCCAACTACTGGCAGTTTTAGTTTCATATTTAAAGTATCATTTCATTAAAACAAACACATGTATATTCACTGTTCTATATAATATTTTTAAAAACATTAATCTCATAGCATTATTAGCTAATTCATTTGTAAAGGGGGTCGTACACCGGACGAGAAGCGGAGTGCCGCGTCGCGTCCAGGACAACTCAAGGTATCTCAGACCAGACGCGCACTTTCTCAGTTTATGGCCAGCAATATTGTTATGTTTAAGGACATTATGGAATTAAGATAATGTCTGTACTATGTTATGATTGTACTGTACAATTAGATTCAATCGTTTCTATGTCTGCAGTCTGAATTCACTTTACCTCAGAGCGTCCGTTAACTGAATGAATTGAGAATCTCAACTGAAAATCCGATAACATCAGCAATTTTTTTTTCAAGCAGCTGATTTCTGTAAATGAATGTAAAACTAAATGTATATTGCAGCACAGGGTGAAGTCAGTATACATTAAACTACGATTTGAGACAAATAAATATAAATGTAATATAAAACTATGTAAATGGCGCTCTGTGGCACGGCAGGATTTTGAACAAGGTCTTGGGCGCCTCGGACAGACGCCGAATGGCGCCGCCGGTGTGTACACACACATAGAGAATAATGTGTTCGAATTTTAAAGATGTGGCGATGCGGCACTGCGCTTCTCATCCAGTGTGCGACCCCCTTAAGTGTAAACACATCTAAATGCTGCTTCAAATGCAGCTTCTGTGCCACTTATACAGTAAACAAATAGTTTTTTGGGGGATTTTGTTGATACTGATTTAATTTGAATGGTAGCAGTCTGTCTTAATATTGAAATATAATATTATTATGTCAAAATTGGTGTAAGATTTGACTAAACATGATGCTTACATCTAATAAGGTTGGAAAAAAATTGCCCTTATTAAAGTAGAAATGCCATTGGAAATCAATTTAAGGTGACATCACACTTTAATGAAAAGGTTAATGTCTGTCACTGCTGTGAACTAACCACAGGACAGAATATGAAGAATTTCAAAAGCTTTGGGAGTCTAAACCCGTCAAGGTCCAAGCACACATCGTTATCGACAAATCCCATTATCGCACACTGCTACATTAAAACATTTAGCTAGACTTGTCCATTTGGATTTCATGGTGACTTTAATATATTGTTTTAGGGAAGCTACCTTAAAATTGCATCTCTTTTGAGGTAACTTATGAGGGTCCATTATTTCAGTAAGAATGCTGCCTTAGAAGGCTGCGTGTGTAGGAATAGAGAGCTAAGGCCAATAGGAAAATGATGGATTGTTTATAGAAGTATTCCCTGAGTTCCAGGGTGAGGCAGGGATATGAACAATGTTCCTCTTGTTTACATTGGAATTTTCCAGACTATCCTCAGAATGCGTCACTTTCGACATGTGTTAAGACCCCATGCTATCTAAATTAAGAGTTCGGTGGCTTTCAGTTCTTCCTAAAAGTGAATTATAAATATAATCTTAAGCAGATATCCATATTTAAAATTAAACTGTCTTTCTCTTCTAGGATAGAGACTATGCTGATGACTCATGTTGCACATTTGGGCGTATCCGTATCCCATCAAATCTTCCCTTTAATGACATTGTACCGCCATCTAAAACCACCTGACTAGCAGTAACAAGTAGCATATCATGGTTCAATGCTGTAACTACTGGCTACTTAAAGATGTGCCCCACCCCAGCTTCCTGTTTCAATAGGAAATACATCAGCGTAGGGAAGCAAATTGCACTTGAGCCTATTCAGTGGGTTTTATTCACGAGCTGATCTGTTCTGTGCATCTTTAACTTATCCTGCTGTCATTTTATGATTAAATGTTGAATTTAGTGGTTTATTATGTGAAGTTCAAATAGTTTCAACTTGCCCAGGAATATTGTCATTCACCCCACGCTGAGGCCTGTGGTGTTTTGGCGTGTGTTCAGAGTGTTTCTTTACTGACTCAGCCACTCTAATTAAGTTTAGTCTTTGTGGGTTCGGGCCAAGTACTTGTGGTGCTCTGTTACCCACAATTCCTCCGTTGTGCTGAGCTACACATGACTCGACGGTGGGGATAATTGTTGTTCCTGCACACTGTGGCTGTTTGGGCTCAATTCATCTTCCTTTAAGACTGATGGTGGAAAACGTCTGTTTCCTTTTTACTTGACCCCACTTTGTTTTGTGCTTGTCCCTGTGGATTTTTTTCCCATATTGCCTTGTCATCTGTCCATGTGGCACAGATTTCAGTTCACTCTTTTACTGTTAAGTCTTTTACAATGGCTACGTTTACATGCAACCAAATAATCCATTAGTAATTGGATTGACGGCTCAATCAGCCTACATGTAAACACCTTAAGCGATCTGATTGAGCTCGATCCGAATGAAATCGAGGGGCCGTTTTACTGCGTGATCAATATAAGCAGCACGGGACAACGGTTCATACTCATTGTCTCCAAATTATGACCAGAAATGGATAAATATTAAGTCTGCTGTTTAAAACAAATAAAGAACCAATGTGGGAGAATGGTTATTAAGCGCAAACAATCGGGAAACTGTGTATTCCTGCAGTGTGCGCATGTCAAAAAATGTATTCCGATTTGAAGCTTGTGACACATAACCCGATCACTTGATTAGCTTTCATGTAAACACTAGTGTTGTCACGGTACCAAAATTTCAGTATTCGGTACCGATACCAGTGAAAATCCACGGTTCTCGGTACCAATTTCGGTACCAAAGCTTAATTTAGATTAAATTTACATAATTATATTAAAGTGTATATCACAAAGATGGAAACTGTAGTATTAAAAACACTTTACAATAAGATTCCATTTGTTAGATAACATTAGATAAAATGACCTAACAAAAAAACAATAGTTATATACTGTCGCAATTATTCTCCTTTAGGGGTTAATTTAAAAATACATTTTTAAAATCAAAAGTTAACATTATTTCTGTTAACATTATTTAATGCACAATGAATGAAGTGAACAAACATGACCAATCAAGTGTTTTGTATTAAATAACATTCACAAACATTAATTAATGTTGTAAAAATATATTGTTCACTCAATGTGTTATGTTAGATAACGCATTAAATGATGTTAATGAATGGTATCTTATTGTAGCATTACCAAACTATACAGGAGATAAAATGTTTTATTTGACTTGACTATACTTTTATTTAATCCAAGACTGTATTCATATTTAACTTTAAAAGGGCTTTTTAAACCTGCTAAGAGTTATCCAGCCAAGAATAAGACTAGAACTGCTTTTCTGACGGACTGATATTAATGACGGCTTTTTATTTCTCATCTCCATAAATATATCTAGTAGTAAAGCTAATGCAAGGGCTAGAAATCAATTAATAGGCCTATGTCACACTTCCTCGTCGTCATGGAGAGCGCAGTTCGCACAAGCGTTTGTACTCCCGTGGCGTCTGTCGTTGCTATAACGTTACATCCATGAACGCACATGGAAAAGCGAGCGCGACGCTTCTATTATGAGCGCGCTTGCCGCGCGCCATTTGAAATAACGTATCTGCACGCGCAAAAACATCAGCACCACATCAGCAGCAGCACCGCCGATCGCCATCAGCGCTTTTATGAAGAGGACGCAACTGCACGCGCTTCGGGCATGCACGCGCATCAAGTACCGGGTTTGAGAAAACCTGGTACCGTGACGTTTAAAAAAAAATTAGTACCGACTTGGTACCGAAGTACCGGGTCTTTTGACAACACTAGTAAACACTATGTTCAGATTCATCAATCGGAATGAATTCAGTCCGATTAAAGGTGCTCTTAGCGATGTCATTTATTTTTAGTCACACAGAGCAAACATCTCCTCACTATCCGCTAGCTGCCTGTCCCCTGAACACACTGTAAAAAAACGCGGTCTCTGTAGACAGCCCAGGCTCCACAAATGGCAAGAAAAACAAACTGGCCCAGCCTTGACAAGGAAACATAACAAACAGTGTTCCAGCCAATAACCGACAAGAATGATTTGGGGGTGGGGATTGGGGATTGGGGGTTGGGGGGTTATTAGGCATGAAGGGGGAAGTTAGCTAGAGGAGAAATGTCCTAATAATGACTAACGTTAAAATTGTATATTCTTGAATTTTTATATGGCCGACACACGACCAAAGAGACGACGTTCCGATGAACAAATAACAAAGTATAGGGAAAAGGAGAAGGAACACGAATTCCCGAATTTACATCGGAAAGCGTTGAAAAGGTGGCGAGACCTCCGCCGGCAGAAGGGCTTCCAATCCGACATTCAGGTGGCTCTTTTTTTTGCTGGACAGGTTTTCATAAATCCAGTTTGTTTTTTCTAAATGGTTCATGACAGAAAGCACTGAAGGGAGGGGGAGGGGACGGGATGAGGAGGAGGGCGGAGTATTTTGTTTGACAATACTTCGAATGTCAACAAGAAGTGACATCACCCAACATCGCTTAGAGCATCTTTAAAACAAAAGTTGTGCTTGTAAACATAGCCATTGTTGCGGCGGCCACGGGATGCGTTACTGTTGTGTTGAGGTTTGGGGTTAAGTGGGACAGAAACTTATTTTTCTGTGCAGTGTTGTGGTCTGTCGTTTGCTGGAGAAATGTTTCAAATGAAGTGCCAGTCTCTACTTTTTTTTTTTTTTTGGAGCCCTGTCAACAGAGTGAAAAATAGTTAGGCTATGTCTGGAAAACGAAGCAGCATCTAGTGAGAGTCTCACTTTCCCTTTCCCAGCGGAGTAGACCTACTGTTTAATTAACACGAGTGCTCTCCATAGCTACAGTCTCCTGGCTGTAAGATCACCTTACGTAACAATATTATTATCCAGAGCTAGAGGCTTCTGTTTTAAGCATTACAATAGTTTACTTTGGCAATTCACATGTAACAATGTTTATTTGGCTGTATGATCATCAACACTATTTTTGTTTTATTTTTTGCCCTACTTGCTGGACTTCACATGCCAGCCAAGCTACTGCACTTGAGAAGAATGGGAGTGTTTTCAATGGGTGTTGAAGCCCTATTGTTCAACAGCCTCATTTTCTTCCCCATCAAACTATTTATATCATCCGTTTCGAGTAGCTATATCAATGCAGAATTCATAGCCTAGAGTCACTTCACCTTAGACATCACACGTCTTTGCTGTACTCAGTTTAAAACCTAAGGACAACAGAGTCTCTTGAGGAAACTTGATTGGGTTTGTCAGGTAAATCCTCTTTACCTGGCACCGTTTGACATCCCACCGCTCTTACCGACACTTCCCCCCTTTAATTAGCACTAATCTTGAGTTCATAATCTTGTTAAGTTTAATGGTTGCTCAGTAACGAGCCTAATCTTGGGCTTTGTAACCCTTAGACTAACATGTTAGTCCGGCTCAGGCTTCCCTAGTGATGACACTTCTGGATAATCCCTAATTAGAGTGAATTAGACAGAATCGGATGGAAAAGTGGGTGATGCCAACGTCAAATTCAAGCCGTCTCCACTATCAAGTGCGTGAACTTGACGGCTCACTTTGCCTTGTTTTCATCAACCAGACGCTTTATAAAGTCACCTGCTATTGTTTCCCTTGGTTATGTACTTGCTGCCTATGTTTAGAAAAGAACTGCCACACCCTTGTTAAACGGTTTCGCCGTCATGCTCAGCTGTGTGAAATTACCCAGCGCTCCTTTCTGCGTTTTATTAACGTTGAGGCAGCTGCCAAATGGCTAAGGCTGTTTGTTACTCTGGCAGCTAAAGTGATGTCATCTGGACATAAATGCTTACAGGCTGAACTCAACCTTGTTTTCATGTTTTGCTGATTCTTCAGCAGAAACGGATTGTATTTCGTCAGTCTTAATTAACTTTAGCCAGCTCCAGAAAGGGACATGAGCTGCTTTTTATTACTCACGGGTGTTTTTCTGTTCTGCTTCCCTCAGCCTGTTTAGCTTCTCGACTAGGGAGGTCAGTGTTCATTAAAACACTGTTGACATAATAATAACTATCACTGAATCTATAAATTGTAAATGTTAATAGCATATCATGTAATACCATGTCAACCAGACAAGAGTTCAACAGAAAAGATGCACTGTGAAATAATGTACAAAAAACAGAAATGTACTCGAGTGAAAGATCCCACATTTAAATCTACTCGCAAAAGTGCCAAAGTTCCCCAAAAATACTTAAGCAAATGTACTTCGTCACTACCCACCTCTGCATGTATATGTCTGCCTCTTATGATGATCAGAATCCCCATCGGATCGCTGAAAGTGAGTTTTGAGCTGAATTTCGTTTTAAATGTCTTTAACCCTTAAAGACCGATCGCCCGCGGCTGAAAATAACTATTGTGCTTAAATGTTTTATAACTTTTGAACCGCTAATCCAATCTGTATGCTTTAAAAAGTCTTGTAAAGAGAAGATTCAGAGGCTCCATAGTCAAGTCAAGTTTATTTGTATAGCGCTTTTCACAATACAGATTGTATCAAAGCAGCTTCACAGTATTAAATTAAAATAATACAACAAAGTTTGTTTCAAGAGGAATTTGTTTGATTGATAAAATTAAATTAAATATCCCCAAAATATCTCCAACTGAGCAAGCCAAAGGCAACATAGTGAACGTGATTTCGTCATCAAGTTTTGATCAGCATTGATCCGTCAAAGAAACCCATGCGGTTTGTTCCTCTGACACCGTGTCCTAACCAGACGCAATGCGATAAGATTCCAGCGACAAATAATTTGTCGGTCCACACTAGATGTGACGCGACTGCGAGATGCGTCAAAATCAATCAAAACCCACAGCCAATCAGAACAGCCTGTGGGCGGAGTCTCGCGGCAAGCGCACAGCACCAGAAAGTAATCTTGACGGCACTCGCAAGAAAATGGATAAGTAGCTACATAATCAAATTCACAAATATTACACCATTTAAACATTATTAAAAATACAAAGGCTGAGTTGCTAAAACAATATTTACCACACTTGTTTGTTCACCGTTTGAACGTTCTTGTTTACATTATGTCAAGATCTGAGGTGAATTATCCATTGTTGCTTTTACAGTTACAAAGCTGGAGCACTAAATGATATTCAAAGTCACATTGCATGCTTTTCACATTAAATAAAGCACATAAACAGTACCTGAGATTATCATTGCCACACTTTGTGTTTGTTGTTCCTGTCGCTGTCGTGGCTGGTTAGGACAAAAACTCTGATTAACATTGAAAAGATACCTTTTATTGCATGTCGCGGCGTCAGATGTAATTAGGACACGGTGTGAGCCAAACAGGAATGATTGGTGATGCTTAGTCCCACCCCTGCCCCCAGCTTATAGTTGAAACTACCATCTACTCAACCAACACACATAGGTTTTGGTCCGACAGTGGAAACACGGCTAATCATGTCAACTGCATCTGGGCCAACTTTTGTGTTGATATCTCAAAGCAATCAAAAGTTATGGGATTTGGAACCACGGGTAGCCTTTTATCAAGTCCAACAACCTCTCCAAACAAGTGATCTGAGTGTTTAACTGAACATAAGAACTACTTGTATGTGTAAAATCATAAAAGTATTTTAAAACAAGTAATACAATCCTTGTGGATGAGTTATGATCTTCCAGCGCTCTTTCAGCTTTGTGCTCCTATTCTGTGGCGCATGGTAAATCAAGACCTGTCGATCTAAACGATCCATCCAATCCAAGTGCGCTCCAACTGTAAAACAGTGTCCGATTGGTCTCTACTAGGGCTGGAACTAACCATTATTATTTCTATTGATTATTTTCCGATTATTCCACCACCAAAATGGCTATTATTCATAATCGTTTCACCCCTACATCAACGACTTGTTTATTTCCAGAAATAAAGGAAAGCAGTTTTTCTTCAGCATGTCCTCTTCAGCATGCCCACTTTTAGAGCTTCATACACACCTGAACCAGATAATCAAGCTCTTCAGGATCACTAGAAATGTCAAGTCAGATCAGTTGAAGCCAAACTGCGATGAAGGTGGCCCTCCAGGAGCAGGAATGGACACGCCTGGTTTAGGGCCAATGGGAACATGACGACAACCCATTATGTGCCTCTCGCTTCTGATCCTAAACTTGAAAAGCTAGCCGCTGGACCGGCGTGCCAGAGCCTGCTGATGGAGAACGGCCTCTTTCCCTGTCAGGAGTGTGAAGAGGCCCAGAATGGAAAAAGCTGTGCAGTGTTATCTGAATTCCTGTCTTGACCGTGGCCAAAACCATCCACTGCCAACGCTGAGACTGTTTTCACAAGGCAAAAGATGACTTTGAAGATTCTCCTTGAATGTTATGCTCTTTTATTGATTACATTGTGCAAATTTCTAGTTGATAGTCCTTCCATATTAATGATAAAGGATAGAGCAGAAAACAGTGTTGTTGGGTTTCGTTGGCACCAGCACATTAACTGCTAACCACTCTTCATTGTGTGCACCAGTAATGCAGTCCGTTTGTGAGTCTCCCGAAGTGTTACACAAACAACATCTGTCTTCGATATGCAGGACCTACAGACTGTACTAGTACACCATATGCTGAGAGCAGAGTCCTGCACGGGTCCATTTTTGGAGACCCGCCCCCGCCCGTACCCGCAAAGTTCAGCACCAGATCCGACCCGTCACCCGTGATAATTTCAAAATTAAATCCGCACCCGCCCAGACCCGTTAATATTTGGCCCGTTACCCGACCCGTGCCCGCGATAAACCACACAGGTGACGCGTTCATGTAACATAAGGGTGCGTTGCCAATAACGCACCTAAAAAAGCTGTCACAAAGAACTGGGAAAAGTAATGATTATTAATAGGCCTGTCAAATATATCAATGAGACATTTCAATTGTTTATTAATAAGCAAGTGTTTTCTGTGTCAAAGATGACGATTCTGACTCGCGATCTTCACAGTAATGAACGCGCCAGAGAGAAATGCACATTTCATACGGATTATAAGCAGAGAACAGTCTGTTTTCTTTCGTTTTGAATTGTTTTGTTTAAAAGTACACATTTCATGCTTTCTATTTCTCAGGTCTGTGAGGCAAGTAGCTTATACGATGAGTTTCGGTTCATTTAAGAGACGATCAGTTCACGCGCGGGCGCCTTCGGCCGTGTCCTGATTATATTGCCTGCCTGCTATATTCTTATTTATTAAATCCATGAATTTGGTAGATGAAATATTGATTAAAATTAAGATACAATTAATACAAAACGAAATTCACTTTAAAGAAAGGCTTAACAAACTTAATTAAGTGGTCAAAATCATGTCTGCCCACTCCATTTGTCTCACGATATTCGGGATCATCTTATCTTATTCATGCTTTTCACTTTTCATATAATCAACATGAAAAAAAAAAAAAAAGTATATTATTTTATTTAAACATGAATATGAAACTAAATCGTTTTTTAATGACTGGGCTACAACACATAGGCCTATTAGCCTACAGTACAGAGAAATTTAATGTCGCAACTTGGTCGGACTAAAAGGGGAGAAAAAAATAAAATTGGGTCGGTCCTAAATTGACAGGGTCGGTCGGGTTACGGCAAACAAGAATATTTTTAAGGATGGCCTGACTAAAACACATATTTGCGTATGTGTAATGCTGGTAATTTAGACATACAAATATTGCACATACTTTTCATCTGCTACCCGCCCGCAAGGAGTTCATTATCCGCCCGCGTCCCCGCCCCTGAATTTTAGGAATGTCACAATCCACCCGTTTTAGCCACTTTTATGCGGGTACCCGCGGATACCCGCGGGTACCCGACCCGTTGCAGGTCTCTGCTGAGAGGATGTGTTTTTCTCTGTTCCCTGGCTCTCCCGGTTCATATCTCACGGCGTTTGTTCATATGTGGTCCTCATTACAACTATTTGTCAGATAAGCTGGCAGATCTTTGCACTTTGTTTGAAACAAGTTGTCTGGTTTATAGAAATTGTTGTGCTGTTGGCGGCCAAGTTGAACTTCTCTTCTTGACGACTTTAAGGCCCTTTAAGATAACGCATGTATGTAGCTGCGGCTCTCAGTATAAACTCAGCAAATAGTTTAACTCGTTTCATATTAGTAGTAGTATTTTAATCATTATTTAATGTTCATTGCTTTGAAAATAACAGGTTTTAAAATGTTTAGATATGCCCAAACAATAGGCCTATAAAATAGATTATTCATCAAAGAATCCTGAAAAAAAAAAGATTATCAAAGTATCTAAACTGAAATATCTGAAACGGTTCCAATACTCCGTAATAATAATAATAGTATCGATTCACTGATATCAGATGCACTTTCTATCTCTCTTCTCTCCGATGGTGAAGTGACTCCCGCCTCCTGTCACTCACTAGTCTCTGTTCTCTCCGGTTGAATAGTGCTTGTATTGTCATTCCCAAAAGGTTTCGCGCTCACACTAAAAACGTCTGCACCATTGATCTGTTGTCGTAAAACATAAAGCCGCCTCTCAAACCAAATTGAGGGGTTTTTTTTCTTGTCTTATTGCGCTTAAACGGTCAAATACATGCAAAATTATGCCAAAATGCCCGTCTTGCAGAGTATTCAGGTGAATACAGTCAGTTCTGGAACATAAATAGTCGAGAGAAAACGCATGTTGTGTGACAGTATATTGGATCCGTGCTTAAGCTCTTAAAGGGACAGCAGCCTAATAAACCTGCTGCTATCAGTCATGTTAATCACATAAAAAAAGACAGAGATAATCACTCGCTGCTCATAACTAAATAACTTTTGTAACTTTAATTGTAAGCATTAATCAGTATTTAATTTTTACATTTAAAGACTATTAGTGTTATTTTACCACTGATTTGCAATCACTGTAATTTTTTTCTTACCTGAATACTACCGTTAGACCCACCTGAAAAACTTAAAGCCATGTTTATTTAATTTGTCTCTTTGTTCTATTCTATTGTATTTATTTGTGCTATCGTTTCCATTTTTCTTTTTTATTACTGAAATTTACTTTTTTTTTTTTTATGTAAATTTAGTTTATTCAATTTATGATTTAAATTTAAGATATTTATGACCCAAATAAAGCCTCCCTGTTCTGAGTGTAAGCTATTGCAACCGAATTACCCAAATGGTAAAAACATTTAGATAATAATAAATGATCTGTATGGTGGTATACAGTATATGGCAGTTTCCCCTGTGGTATGGAACATTTTCAAGGTATTGTATAGAAATTCCAGTATCGTGACAGTGCTAGTTTCCACAAAACTATGAAGCAGCACAACTGTTTTTAACATCGATAATAATCAGAAATGTTTGAGCAGCAAATCAGCATATTATAATGATTTCTGAAGGATCATATGTATATCATGAGTAATGATGCTGAAAATAAATTGTAAAAAGTTATTTTAAAGCGTAATTTTTCACAATATTACAGTTTGTACTAAATCCATCAAATAAAACAAAATCCTTAGTTTTAATAACCTTTTTTTTATTAACATCATTATTAATGTCACGCATGCTTGAGTTTGTGTAGTTTATAAAATCTCACCGTTCACTCACACACACAGATATGTAGAAAATGCAGACTACATATTTAAATAGCAGTTTGTTGTTGTTGTTGTTGTTGTTGTTTTGCGGTTTAATATTCACAGACACTAGTCCATATCACCATTTATTTTGGTGTTCAGCCCTACTTTTGATTTATTCATTAAAAATTATGCCAAATTCCATGACATTCCGCATTTGTACAGTAATTATTATTTTATTTTTTTATGTCTGGATTCTGTGGTTCACATATTCAGCATCACTGAAACGCCCCTACAAAATTGTACTTCTTAATAAAAAAACCTGCTATAGAACTAGAACTTGGCCTGGATTTGTCAGCAACTTGCCAAAATCACAAGCGCAAAAGATCACAGCGAATCGTGATTGCTCTTTTTGCAGATGCGTCTTCCAAGTGTCGAAGCACTTCTGTTATGAGTGTGATTTTTTGTGTGTTTAGCACGCCAACACCATGTAAGGAAAGGCCACAGTTGAAGCAAAGTGTGCTGCAGCTCTGCAGAACACAGGAAACTACAGAAGCTGCGGTAAAGGTGAAGCAGTCGTATCATTCGGACTTTAGTGCGCCAGGAGGGAGAGAACACAAGCACTTTCTGTTCCAAGCCCACTGCATTGCAGCACGACTGTTTCTCTGCATTCACTTCTTCATTTAGCGTGCGTCTTTGAAAGGCCTCGCTGGGTTGAAGACATCAGGACGTGATACTGACATGGGGATGTAAACGTCCAGACAGCGAGCGAATCACATGCTAATTCAGGAACTGGTTGTCAGAGAGTAATTTGTCATGAGTAAAGATAATAGTCTTTAGAGTCATTAGTTTGTGAATCGGTTTACGAATGTATGTTTGTTCTGCACGGACTGAAGTAGATTACAGTGTTTAAAATAAAACTACAGCAGTCGACATTCGAAGTGAATCAAAAACGTTAATCGAAATTGTCCTAAGACAAGAACGGGTATGGTTCAAAATTAATGTGTAACTTTGATGAAAGGGTTTGATCCACTTCAAATGTTGACTACTGTATATACACTAAGAATATTCAAGGTTGGTAAGATTTTGAGAGAGAGAGAGAGAGAGAGAGAGAGAGATAGAGAGAGAGAGGGATAGAGAGATGGAGAGAGAGAGAGAGAGAGAGAGAGAGAGAGAGAGAGAGAGAGAGAGAGAGAGAGAGAGAGAGAGAGAGAGAGAGAGATGGAGAGAAAGAGAGATAGAGATAGAGATAGAGAGAGAGAGAGAGATAGGAAGGAATTAGTACTTTAATACAATATATTGATCAAAAGTGACAGTACAGGCTTTTAATGTTTCAAAAGATTTATTTTTCAAATAAATGTTGTTCTTTTGAACTTTATTAATCAAAGAATCATGTAAATGGTAACGTTGGTAAAACTAAATGGTAACGTTTCCACAAAGATATGATGCAGCACATCTATTTTTAACATTGATAATAATCAGAAATGTTTCTTGAGCATCAAATCAGCATATTAGACTGATTTCTGAAGGATCATGTGACTCTGAAGACTGAACATTCAGCTTTGATCACAGGAATGAAGTACACTTTGAAATATATTACAATAGAAAACTTTGTGAAATGGATTGCTGTTTTTACTGTGTTTGACATGAAATAGATGAGCATAAATAAACTTAAAGGGTAACTAAACCCTAAACCAACTTTTTTTATTTAATGATCTGTAAGAATGAGGCTTTATTAGTGCTGTTCATTGATTCGAGTAACTTTTTTGACATTTGGGTATAAAGTGTTTTAATTTTACAATATATGGTGTAAAAACGTCTGAGTGCTGCCCTCTTAAGGTTGAACGGTGGCTACTGCAGTTGAATTTTCCTATTGGATGTTGCGGTGGCAAGTGACGTAAAAGGTGGCAGGTGACGTAAGCAGGTTCCAGCTCTACCACGCCCCTGGTACGAGCTCACCACGCCCTTGGTATGAGCTAGCGTAGATTTATCTGTGTACAGTGGTCAGGAGGGTACGTAGGTGTAGTGTTGCTGGTTGCAACAGCACTGCTGGACTGCATAACTTTCCAGCAGACTTGGAAAATAGGCGCCAGTGTTTGCATGCACTTGGCCTGGAAGACCGTGAGTGTGAAACCTGCATTTTCGCGGGATTGCTTCTCCAACGCAATAGAGGTGGAAATGGGCTTCTCCACACAGCTCGCGCTGAAAAGCGACGCAGTGACAAACGCTCCTGCATGGACTCCACCACCGCAGCGGCGTCTTGATGTGAGTGATCATATATTTTAATCACAATTTATGGTTAGGCTAAAGTTAATCCTCTGGGGTCGACAAACGCGTCGGCGCATTTTGCTGGATTTTTTCACATAGCGGCAAAATATGAATATGCCTATATAGAGAGCGCGCGCTATTGACATCAACTTGATAAAACCAGAGAATGACGGGCTCT
The DNA here is from genome assembly GCA_021554675.1 of Leuciscus idus. Classification (NCBI taxonomy): domain Eukaryota; kingdom Metazoa; phylum Chordata; class Actinopteri; order Cypriniformes; family Leuciscidae; genus Leuciscus; species Leuciscus idus. The sequence goes on from CM038621.1 coordinate 11,017,151, forward strand.
GATAAAACTCATCAGATGCATGTACTTTACGTTGTCTTGCGACCCTGTGAGCAAACTCCATTTTAGAGTCTGACAGCAGGTCTCAGGTGCACGCCCCTCCTCACGGTTCGTCCCCTCTATCTCCGCTGGGGTCTGCCCACTTTTCTAGCATTTTTCAAATATTGACAGTGGGTGGAGTCAGGCTCTGACCAGGGGTTTAGTTACCCTTTAAACTCTAGTATATATTACATAACTTGTATACATTTGAAATAAATTGGGAAATTATATATATATCATTTTTTTTAATCGTGAATTAGCCTAAAAATAGGCAGCACACACACACACACACACACACACACACACACACAGCGCTGTGTAGTGTATTTGAGTCCCTACAGTAATTGGCTTTGACCACTAATGCAATAGTGCTGAATACAGACGCCCACATTAGGCCGCTTCCGTTGGTGAATTCATTTCAAATCCATTAATAGTATTAAAAATTAACACGCTGGAGGAACTGATCACATGACGTTATGTGGGTCAGATCTCCATTGCTGTCGATATTTGTGGCACGTTTGTTTCCTCTCCTCCTAACCCTGTTGCCGTTTCCCTCCAGCTGTGCATCATGGCCGAGCAGGAGCCCACACCAGAGCAGCTGGCCGCTATCGCAGCGGAGAACGAACAGAGCGAGACTGTCAACTACAAGCCACCGGCACAGAAGAGCCTTCAGGAGATCCAGGAACTCGACCAGCATGACGAAAGCCTCCGCAAGTACAAGGAGGCGCTGCTGGGCAACTGCAGTGTCGCTGCAGGTGTGTGTCGCTTTCTCGTACTCACTCTCTCTCTGCTCTGCTCTGGCCTAGTTTGATGAAGGTTTCTGTACACACACACACACACACACCTCAGATTGTAGTGAAGCAGTCCCTTTCCCAGAATTCATCACATGGACCTGCTCTTCTCTCAACACGCTTTAATTTTTAGCTTATATGATTAGTATGTTTTGGCATGCACTACAGGCCTGTGTGTGTGTGTGTGTGTGTGTGTGTGGTTCTGATAAACCCTGTGTTATAGGGACAAAATGCCCCCACAAAGATGGCAATATCCTTGTAGAGACAATTTTTTTGTGATTTGTTTTGAAAATGCAGAAGGAATTTGTGCAGAATTTTCTGAGATGGGTATGTTTAGGAGAATATACGGTTTGTACAGTATAAAAATCGTTACGCCTATGGAACAATCCCCATGAAATATGGAAACATGTAAAACGTGTCTTGACTTGGACTCATTGGCGCATCACATGATGCTCCTTTTTTTCCACTTTTTGTTTTATTAATGCATTCAAAAATACTTGAGTTGCATTTAGGGATGCACCGATCTGAACATTTTCAGCTAATACCGATAATTCTTTATACTTAAAGCTGCAGTCCGTAACTTTTTTGGGTTAAAAATTTGAAAAAATTAATTTGAGCAAGTACATCACCAGCCAGTGTTCAGAACTCTCTGCTTGCCGTAGCTCGATTCAAAACGGTAAGCTTGTAATAATGTTTTTAATTCCAGTGGTACTGGTGGATTTCCACGGGAAATTCGAGCATGTCTTTGCGTCATTACGTCACATCTGTCCACATAAAGAAGAGTCTCGGCTAGTAGGCGATGAGTGTGAGGCTGTTGGAGGTGGAGATTTACAGCCTTTTCTCACAGCACTTGATATAATTAAACTTCTCAATTTGATGGTGGATCCAGAAAGGTTCAAATGACAATCACCAGTGACAACTGGAGATTCACCCGCTGTAAAATGCAAAAGACTTCGGACTTCGGAGAAAAAAAAAGAAAAAAAAAAAGAGAGACTGCAACCTTGGGAAAACAAGGATAATATCGGAAGGGCTTTTGAAAGGTGGCGTGAACTCTGTGTTTTGAAGGGGTTTGACGGCTGGACAGGAAAGACATAAGCGATCGTTAGATTTAATCAGCACGATTTACTGCAATGCTTTTTCCCCTTAGTTGGTCAGAACAAAAGTGGATGTTACTAACTTCTTATGTTGGTCATACTTTCAAAAAGTAGAATCTGTGACTGCGAATGACAGGATCCACACCGGTGACTGACAGCCACACATTCTCCTCAAAACATTGGATTTAACCCACTTAAAGCTGATAATTCAGCGAATAATTGCAATTGCAGATTCCGAACAGAGATGGCGACAAAGAGGAAAAACTACGGAGTGCAGCTTTAAAAGCCGCTTTAATTTAATTTCTGAGAACCTCATTACAAAAACAAGTCTCACCATTAAAATAATGTTCTCATCATTATCTTATGTAGCTGATATGACAGACTAATGGAGAGAACCCTTGCAGCCCCTCATGACTGAGTTTGGTCAATAAAAACCTCTATTTCTTTCTAAAATATCTCCTCAAAAACTTAAATTATTCATAACATTTGTGTAAAAAAAACCCCAAGTTTTAGAAGAGATTATCATCACACGACACTGAGGACTGGATTCAGCTTTGCATCACAATAAATTGCATTTATAAAATATATTAAATGCATTGTACTTAAATATTCTTATAAATATATTGTTTTTATATTAGAATATGACTGTTTTTACTGTATTTCTGATAAATGCAGCCTTTGTGAGCGTGAGACTTCTTTCAAGAACATCTAAAAATCATGATGAACACCGACCCCAAACTTTTGACAATGTCAGGGAAATGTTATTGCCTTTTCTTTGATGATTATACAGCATGACATTTTTAGAGGCACTGAATTGAAACTTTTTCAAAATCATATGAAACAAACACGATTACAGAACATACATTTCTAAGCGCAAGTGTTTTAAACTCAATTTTTGAAGGATTATTTCTCCTCTCCCTCTCTCACGATTGCTGAAGCTCCAATCGCAATCCACTTCTGATGTTGTGTTGCATCGTGACGTATTGAACCGTAGCTTGATAAATATTCAGCATGTGATTTCTCCTCCAGATACGCGTGTTGTTCCAGGACCATCAGATAATGTTGATCCAGGAATGTGTCCTCCTCGGGTAAATGATGTTGTTCTGGGCTAGAGCTGTAGTCTCTTGGTTAGCGTCTGCTGTCCTCTGCATCGTCTCTCAAAAACGAGGTCACGTCTCGGAAGAGTTCCTGCTCCTTTTGCTTTTATCAGCAGTCCGCCATTACAATAACCCTGTGTGTTACATTTCACCTGAAGAGCTTCTTGAATCTCACTTCCTACTGTAGAGTGACTAAAGCACCACACAGACGTCAGAGATGATGATGATGATGATGATGATAATCTCCAGCTGTGTGTTTGTGTAGTTCCTGCGTTTACGCGGACGTCGGTTGTTGGGCTATTGGTCGTACTCTAAACAAAATTCTGAAGTTGCTTATAGAACAAGCGGCAGCAAATGGATTTGCAAAAGTTTGTTTCCCCCAAATACACCCGCTCGTCGTCTTCAACCGGCCGGCTAAACACCCGCCCTGATCTCACGACATTAGCGGAGGTTGAGCTGCTCAAACAAACAAAAGTGTTTTCTGGAAGTTCTCGTGCTCGGACATTCCTCAGGAAGTCAAGCTGTCAGCGTCTCTGTAATCTGGAATAGGATTCGTTATTTTAACATTTGAAGTGAAGTTCATTGTTTACTCCAAATTGGACTTCATTCTGGTGAAGATGATAAGAAAATGCTGTTTATGTAACATTTTACTTGGTGTTGTTAATCGTATGCATCACAAGTGAGAAACATTCCAGTGAGACTTCCAGGGAATTCCTGGTTCAGTGGTTGCTGGGTAGTTTGCTCTGTGGTTGTTTACTGTTCTGACCGCCACATCTCTATGATATCAGGGCCTGAATTTGGTACGAGTGTTGTACATCATTTTACTCATTCCCACGAGTTCCGCTTTTACATTTCCGTGCGGGAAATTCCTACAAACATTTATTCACTAGCATGCAAGTTTAGCGAGTATATTAGGGTGTGTTCACACTTGGCAAGTGTGGACGCTGACATTCGAACCCTGGTGCGACCCAACAAGTGGACCGAGATGCTGAAAAGATGAACTCTGGTGTGGTTTGAATGAAATATGAACACAAACATGTAAACGAGCCAAAAAAAGGACATGATGTGACCCTAAAAAGGGCTGAATTCTCAAGCATGCCTGTTTTATCTCATCATAGTGGTGATGTTTCCCATCACGGTTCAGTACTGGCGTCTTCACACAGCAGATCTTTTATTTGTGTGTGCAAACGTGGAGCTGTTTTGATTCTTTTACACTTTTTATAAGCTCCTTTTGAGTCCTCAGCTGGTCAGAATATCATCATATGTACGCACGTACAACGAGCGCGTTTAGCCCAGAACACACAGCATTGTTTTAGATGTACGGCAAATTCCGTCGCAAAATATGCGTCGTAAAATCTGTCCAATCAGGTTGTGAGCGTATCCTTATTCCTTGTGTTTTTGTATCTTTAAGTTCGATGTTAAAAATGACAGTGTGAACGCTAAGCGAACCAAGACTATATGTATCATTTTCTCTTTTTTTCTTTGGTCCGGTTGCACAACATTCATCTTAATTGTGTAAAATATTAATACAATGATCAACGTGTATGAATATAGCCACATTTAGAAGTCAAGACCATAATCAGAATGAGCGCTCGATTGCCAAAAAGAGTGAGAATCGGTTTGGCCTGTTGGTTGAGGTTTGGAGATCAACACACACTTGAATCTGACTGCACTGTTTTTCCAGTTTTCCAAAGTGAATTCAAGTTGGAAGTTTGAAATCAAATCCTCTTGTGCTGTGTGAATGCTTTTGCGCAATGAAAATGACCACATAGTAACATCTTGAACACAAAGTGTGCGCTTAAAGGAACCATATGTAAGAAATGTCTTTCAATTAATCATAAAATGGCCCTGATATGTCACTAGACATTAAGAAATCATGTTCATTTCAAATACTTATATCACTGACAACAATAGTCCGGCCAGGATATTGTCACACATCATTGTACACCGCTCTACAGTAATTTGAAAGTGATTGCAGTACCAGTTTTGGCCACAATCTTACATACGGCTCCTTTAAATATTATTCGGCACATAATTGCATCGGTGTCATAAATAAAAAGGAACATAATGTGTAGCGTCACATGCATTGGGGTATTTGCAAGATGCTCTTAAAATATGTTGTAAAAACACAAATACATTGAGTGAGCATTTAGGTAAATTAATTCATTTGTCTAAAATATTATCCCCCTCAAATAAAAAATAACAAATCCTTTTCATAAGAGTCAGCCATTTTCTGAATAAAAATTCAGGCCCTGGATGTACAAATGTCAATCTACGGCTTTTCTTATGTCATTTTCTTGTGTCTTTTGTTCACTTTGCAGATCCCACCGCTCCCAACGTTCAGGTGACACGGCTAACTCTTGTGTGTGAGACGGCTCCCGCCCCGCTGACCCTTGACCTGCAAGGTGAGTAGAGAACACTTGTGTTCTTAAAGGGATAGTTCACCCAAAAATAAAAATTCATGTCGTTCCAAACCCGTAAGACTTTCGTTCAACCCAAGCATTTTTATCCATTCGTGGAAAGGCAATATAAAAAATCAAGCTTCCAAAAGTTCATAAAGACATCGGAAAAGAAATCGATATGAATCGAGTCGTACATTTTAATTTTATTCATCAGTGCACATCAAATATGGTAAGCGGAAGCTCAAACATGTGGATACAAACCTCGTTGTTTGAGCTTTTATTTAGTAATGAACATTACAAATATGTTTTGAAAATAAGACTTGGCATGGTTGGCATGAGACCTGTAATTTTGACACAATTTATAGCATGTTATATATTCAAATACCCTATTTATATAATCACACACCACAACACAATGTATATGTTGTGATGTAATAGTCTGAGCTCATTTCTCTTTCATATATTCATGCCGTTATTAGGGAGTGTTATTTAAGTTATGACTAAGCCAAAACCAAACCTGTGGTGTGAGGTAATCTTACGGTCACATGACCCAGATAAAGCACAGCAAGCCTAAGAGCTCAAATCTGAGAGAGAGATAGCGAGAGATAGAGAGAGATGAGTGTGTGTGTCCTGCAGCCATCTGCTGGAAACATTATTCAACTGCAGGCTGTCGTTCACAATCAGCCTCATACCACACCTGACAACTTTTTTTTACATGTTTACATTAGTGGTCAACGGATACATGTTTTTTTTTTTTTTTATGGCCAATGCCAATATAACAGGATGGCTGATATAAATAGATAACCTCCGTAGTCTCATTTATACACTTGTTATCGACCTTTCAAGACAAGTAAAAGCTTTAAAGTCCCCCTGTAGTCAATCATTTTATCCCTTAAAACTCATCTTTGATCACCAAAATGACACATGTAAATGTTTTTGCCTTCCTTAAAAAACAAACAAACTTGAATGTAACTCGACACCCTTGCCTGCTTAAGTAAACGTGGTTCTATAAATATGCAAATGAGCCCCGCCTCCACTCACTCACTCCAGCTCAGAGATCCACTGGTTGACGATCACACGTTGATCTGATTGGTTACAAGGTAGTTTGTGACATCAGAAATACCAAACCGTGTTTTTGAGACTGTCTTTGGTTCACTGCAGTTTTACTGCAGAAAATACTCAGCAATGCAGTCGACTTATGAATTTACACATGGTTTGTCTTAAAGCACATTAAAAACACCACATAGACATATAAACACCATTTAAAAGCTTGATTTTCACCACAGAGGGGACTAATTCACAAGGGACATTACTGATGCATTTTGTGTCATAGAATAAAACGACCCAAAAGCTCTTTGGTTTTGCCAATTTTCACTCAGTACCTGACAGTGATTCTGTTTCTCATATTTTGGTTTTGACCCGCTGTGAGGAATATTAATGTCACAATGCTTTGCTGGTGTTTTGACGGGTTCGCTGTAGTATCTTCAGAGTGTGTTTGCTCCTCTCTCAGGTGATCTGGAGTCCTACAAGAAGCAGTCGTTCGTGCTGAAGGAGGCGGTGGAGTACAGGATAAAGATCAGCTTCAAGGTTAGATGATCACAGCGGGACACATTTAAACAGTGACTGCTAGGGATGAACGCTATCACACAACTTCTAGCATGGTACAACAATTGCATGGCACATTAACTGTGTACAGTAGAAGTTACATTATCACTGAATTTCCAGTAAAATAACTAAAGTTTATATTTCATAACCTTGCATTAGTGTCTGGATAATCCAGTAAATTACTGGTAATTATTCTATCATCTTATTTAAAGCACCTGTACTTCCACATTACGTCATAGCTGCGTGAATAAACCTGCTGTGGGATAAACACCGGCACGTTGTGTACTGACTGCATATGCAAACATGCTGCACTGAACCTGTTCCTGTTTACCAGTCAAATAACGTGACATCACTGCTCCACATTTGTATTCACATCTGTTTACAGGTAAACAAAGATATCGTCTCCGGGTTGAAGTATGTACAGCAGACCTTTAGGAAAGGGGTGAAGAGTAAGTGCTCTTTAAAAATTGCATTCATGTTCATGCATGTCACCCGCAAATCAAAAGAAAAAAAGACGCTGCTTTCCAGGTTCTCCTAGTATTCTCTCGTTTTATTGATTTATTTTGGATTCTGCTAAAAAATGCAGTACTACAAATACTACTATGATGTATAAATACTGTAATACTTCGTTTACATAATTGTATTTATTTTACTCGTGACTTTTGCATGAGTATTTGGCAACACGAAGCTAAACATTTTGTAATGGCCTTCATTTTCTTTCAAGCAACAGCATATTCTTATTGCTTGACTTTTTTCTTTTAATTTTGGGGTGAAATTATATGATCCACTTTTTTTTTTTTTTTTAAAGGGGTTTGTGCATTATATAGTTTTGGTCAGGTGATTAGATATTAGGGACTTGGATAGGGTCGCCCTATTCCATTCTTCTTGGAATGCTGTTATGTAAATCCTGTGGCGTGTCTGGTGGGATTTTGCTTTATTTAACAAGAAAAGCCTTCAGTTCCTTGAGGAACTGGATGTTGGAAATCTACCTCTTTCTCCAACAAAGCAACCCATGTATGCTTGATAGAGAGGCCATGCAAATAATTATGCACAAACAAACAGGAAGTAGGAACGGACAGTAAAACTAAATGGGGAAACTGAAGCCGCCAGAATGTGTCGGAAAGTCACTGTATTAATGAGCGAATCATTCATTTAACCAATTAATTCAAATGGCGGATTCATTCAGGAACATGATTGAGTCATGGACTCATTCTTTTACAAGTTTGTTTGTGTTTACATGGATTCGTTCAGTAATAAAACACCCCTGCATGTTTCGGCAATGCCTTTTCTTGGAACTCCTATTTTTGTTTCTGAGAAAAAGGAAACTGAAACTGATAATTTAGTCTAAAACGTAACCCAGTATTAACAACTTGTTTATTGAACTGTTGTATAAAATCAATATCTCGTTTGCAATCACGCTGATATTTGGGAAGAGCATCACTCTTGCTTTATGATGTTATAAATGCAAAATACATAAACTCGTACAAGGGCATTTTTGCCTCCATATCTTGATTTTTGGGGTCATTCAATCAAAGTTTTTTAGTTTTTTGTTGAAAAATGTGATTGCTCTAACCTCCACTGACAATTAATTAATATAGTCTTATTTAATTTCAACCTCTTCACCTGTTTCTTGTGTTCAGTTGACAAGTCTGACTACATGGTGGGCAGTTATGGGCCCCGGCCGGATGAATACGAGTTCCTGACACCCTTGGAGGAGGCACCCAAAGGCATGCTGGCCCGGGGCACTTACAACATTAAATCCAAGTTCACTGACGACGACAAGCACGACCACCTGTCCTGGGAATGGAACCTCAACATCAAGAAGGACTGGAAAGATTGAGTTGTTTCCAAACCCCCCATTTTCCTTCTTGCCATCCTCCTACCTAATTCCTCACTCCCTTTCTTCCCCTCCAACCTCCTCCAGTTCCCCTCCATCATCATCGTCATCATCATCACCATCAACATCATAGTCCTGGATTAACTGATTCAAAGGAAAAGGATTTTTCTCACTCCGTCCACTTTCCCCCCATCTTCAATCCCTTCCTCCATATTCCTATCCCTTTCCCTCCCAAAATGAGTATTGAGGCTTTTCATGAAATATATATGTGAAAACAAACAAAAACGTGCACAATCCATATTTTGTGTTTTGGTTTGTTTGTATATAAAAGTAAAACCAAGAGGAAAAAAAAAAAGAATTCAAAAAACCTCATGGATACTTTTGACATGGATGTTATTAGTAATCTTCACTGCCCCTTCGTCTTCCTCGTGTGTCCCGAACCCTTCCCGATTATCCCACGTCATTCCTTTTTCTGACATTCCTTGTTTTCTTTTTTTAACCATGATCTGCCTTTATGAGTGTAATGGGAGAAGGTGCCACTTGTTGATATTTTTCCACTGGCATTTCCTCATAACTCAAGTTTGCCTTTGCCCAGAGGGAACGTGTCCGATGCCTTCGAGATGAGCCTAGGGTTAGTGTAGCATGGGTAACTGTTAGCGATTGTAGCGGTGCAGGTCTTTACTCGGCTCTCGGTATGAATGTGTGCGTGTCCGAATATGGTTTTAGCTACGTAGGGTTCGTCATCCTGTCCACTAGGGGAGCCGTACTAAGATTCAGCCTTGCCCTGCTCTAACGGCGTAGGGTTTTTGTTTAACCATTTCATCGCCATGTGGCCTTAAAAAATGATTCCTGTAGCAAGACATTGAGTAGCTGCCTTTTAGCATCTTAAGTTTAAATTCACTCAAGTCTTTCGTCCTTAAAGAGGCCAAGGTGCTTTACCGACTCTTGCTCCCTCAAGGGACTGGCGGTCACATCTTCTGCCTCGTTTCAATTGGCTCAATTCAGGATGGACCAACCTTGAAGGCCAGTAGAAGATAGTGAACCTTGATGCTGAGCAAGCATTTCCCCCAATTCAGTTATCAAATCCGTTCCAAAGACGACTGGTGCTTCATTTACAGAATGTGCCCTTTTGCTTGTGGTTTACGTGAGTTGCGAGGTTTTAAGAAGTCTGATTTCACTAACAGATCTCAAGTATTGAACTATTCTACAGAAAAATTACCAACACCATAGATTGTGCCTCCAAGTATTGACGACCACAAGCTGCTCTCGATGCCGAAAACCTAAGGGAAAGAAAGTCAGGACTCTAAAGGAGGTGCATTTGTAGTGGGACAGATCTGGAGTGACCCTAAATCTCAACTCTCAGTTCCAGTCCAGGTGTAGTCTGACCTCAATGTTCAAACGAGAGAAGGATGTGCTCATGCATCACTGTACTGTTTTATACACGCTTCTTTTGTTTGTTTTCTTTGGTGACATTGCCTGCAGAGTAGTGGCTTGTTGTGCTGGTCTAGAATGCTGCTTCTGTCTTCACCTGTTTGTACTTATCTGGAGATTACTGTTCACCTGTGTCAACATTAAAGTGTTCAGAACAGACCGTTTCTTTTGTCTTCCATTCACCGACATGAATTCTGTACCATTGTTTTTTTTGTTTTACTTCACCAGGGTGATGTCTAGATGGGAAGCCTCATTCTGACTATTTGAACTTAGTGCCAACAAGGTTAGGAGTTGTCTTGCATAGCCAGTCCTGACTATCGGCATAAAGTCTGGTCTACATTAGAGCTAGGTATACTTCATTTTCTGAGAACTACTCCATCTAGCGCACAGTTGAGCACACTTCAAAGTACACTCCATTGATAGTAGCTACATTTACATGGGACACCGTTTGTTGAATGAATCTGAACGTAGTTTACATGAACACTAAATAAAGTGATCGGGTTGATGTGCACGTTATGTTACAAGCTTCAAATCAGAATTGATCTTTTGACATGCGCACACAGAGTTTCCCGCTGTTTGAACATGCTAACCATCCCCCTACATTGCTGTTTAAAACAAAGAAAATAAGCAGACTTAAAGGGTTAGTTCACCCAAAAATGAAAATGACCCCATGATTTACTCACCCTCAAGCCATCCTAGGTGTATATGACTTTCTTATATAATTAGGAGGGTATAATAAGGAGTTATATTAATAAATACCATTGCTCTTCCAAGCTTTATAATGATAGTGAATGGCGGTCCTGATTTTGAAGCCCAAAAAAGCACATCCATCCATCATAAAAGTAATCCATACGGCGCCAGGGGCTTAATAAAGTCCTTCTGAAGCAAAGCAATGGGTTTCTGTAAGAAAAAAATATCAATATTTAAAACTTTATATCAAAATGACTAGCTTTCGGCAGACAGCCTACGCAAGTCGACATTTTTGGGTGAATCATCCCTTTAATATTGATCTATTTCGGGTCCCAATTTGGAGATTACAAGCACATGAACCATTGTGCCGTGCTGCTTATATTTATCAAGCAGTAAAAACGCCCCTTTCCGCGTCCAAAACAAAGTGTCTGAGGATGAGAGTCTGAAACGAGGACGACTGAAACGACGTTGTCCTGCTGCACTTCACTGAAGATGAGTGGAAGAAGAATTTTAAAATGACATGACAGTCATTTGACACTTTATTCAACGGCTTGTTCCACGCATCATACGATCAAGTGTTTGCATGTCCTCTCAATCGGGTTAGAAAAGGTTTAAACTACCACGTACAATCCGGATGAAATTTGAATAGGATTTGGCCAATTCATTCCGACTGACGTGGTTGCATGCAACTTTTTTTATTCCGACTGCTACTAATCCCATTATAAGCGTACATGAAAATACAGTTAATGAGCACGGATGGATGGTCAGAGCAGAATGCAGACAAGGGGAGTATACGTTAAGCTTTATGCTAAAGAGGAGACAGTCTTAACTAACAAGAAAGTGTCCACGGTGCATTTTGATTTTACTTTATTTTGAGGGATAGGGTTATTCAAAATGGTTAATTAACACCAGAAATTAGCCAACATACAGAAGAATGGATGGAGACTTTGCGATTCATAATGTGTTCATCCAGAAGTACCAATTGTTGTAGACTCTGAATGTATAGTCATGCTTATGGGTGTCTAACTATTTAGCGCCTCAAAAAAATACAGAATATCATCTAAATAAGACTGGATGGAACTAACCTAAAACTTTTGTAAGTCCAGTGACTAGTGCTTCCTCATTGTAGCAATCTAGTACCTTGTGGGCACCTTTAGTTCCTGGTGGACAGGTTCACCCAAACTCCCAGCCAGCAAGATTAGAACTTGATTTTCTGCAATTGTTGGCAAGTTTTGTGTGAAATGTGCGTCAGATGGTCAGTCTGTGGGCCGAGACTGTTGCATGTAAGATTTTTCACAGAACTAGGGTTTCCTTCTAGACACAACCCTACAGCAGATTCATCCTGATCACTCAAACTCACTCAAACTCACTCACTCGTTCATCCATATGCTCAAGGTAATAAATGTATCAAACACCCTTCTAAAGTAAAGTGTGATTTAATATTGAACAAAAGTGGTTACACAACGCTGTGGTTATTCATAACATGTAATACATGCGAGAAAGGAAATAATCAGCAATGATCATCTTCAGGGTGAATATGGTTAACATTTTAACCAATAGTGAGTAATATGGTCTACACTAAAAGGCCAACCCGGCAAAAGCACATTAGACGACGAACATCCTGTTAACAGAAAAACCACCATTTATGTGGCACCAAATGATTCAGGGATGGGTTGTACTAAACAGCCCTCTCTAAACATCTTTCTGACTGTAGTTTCGGAAAAAAAGAAAAGTAAGACGTTACATGAACGACTGAGGAAACAGAATCAGTGGCACGAATATTAAGAGCGAAAATCTGCTATTTTCCACCTTTCCTCCCTTTGGTGGAGTTTGTGTCACTTTTCCTCCCTTTGGTGGAGTTAATGTCGCTCTTGGTCCTCTGCAAGCGGGAAAAGATCTCCTTGAAGAGGGCTTTGTACTCGGGAGTGTTTTGGCTCAGCCGCTTGTCCACAGCCTCCACTTGCCGGCTGATTCCCTCCAGGGCCTCAGGAGTCGACGGTGTCTGTGGAGGAGTGGGCGGCCGCTGGGGTTCTGCGATCCGGCACTCCTTCATGGACGGGTCCCGGGACACGGGTCGGGAGGTCTGCACCTCAGCGTGGCATAGGCTCTCCTCGTGGCGCCGGCACTTCCCTAGCAGCTCCTCGTACTTCTCCAGGAGGGCGTGATACTGCTCATCCACCTCCCGTAGGATGGACATGCCCCTCTTCCGGACGCCGTTAGCATGTAGCGCGTAGCTGCCTTTGCGTCTCCCTGAGGCATCGAGCGCAGATATGGCGTCTAGAGCCGTGTCGCTGCAACTCTTCCGGACGGGCGCCGCATCCCCGTTCTGAGTTCCAGCCATGACGGCATCATCCGGCGTGTCCGTCTCGGGGGCGTTGTTGAGCAGCGTTTGCTCCAGGCCCTCGTCTCCGCTTAACAGGCAGGCTCGGGACTTGCGGAGCTGCTGCATCTCCTGTAGCTCCGCCTCCAGTTCGTACACGCGCCGTTGGCAATTCTCCGCCCCCGTGAGACGCTGCTCCAAGCGCTCGAACTCCTGTAGCACCGCGCCACATTCCCGCTCGGCCGCCTCACGCCGACCGCGCTCGGCAGCCACAGCTGCGCGCAAAGACGACACCATCACGCGCAGATGCTCCTTCTCTTCGTCAGTGGGTGGACATTCCTCTAGGTCACCGCTGCCCGGGTAGGACACCATGAAACTATCCTCGTACCTGCAAAAGAAACACCAAACCATAGGCACAGAGAACACACCGTGATGGATCCAGAGAACAGAAAATGCAGGTTTTAGAGACAGCAATAAGTCACAATGTAATGAAAGCATCAGATTTTCTTGTATATAGTGACGTATAGAGTCCCCAACTTCAGGACCAAGTCGATATTGACATTTTTTAACTTTAAGCGCTGTTGAGCGGAAACCTAAACACCTCTGTTTGGCCATTGTGTTCACAAGCTCATCGGATTTCTCTGTGATTGGCTACAATGATCAACGCAAGGGAGCGTTTGAAAGTGTTTTAAAAAACGGGAGCGGGAGCGTTTGAAAGCACAAGCAGGCGTCCATCAAACGCTCCCGTGTGTATCTGTGTAAGCTTCTCGGTGAAGAGCGTCATTGATGTATATTTACAACATGTTTTTGAAGTGCTGATCATTGTAGCCAATCACAGACATACCCGATGAGCGCGTGAACACAATAGCCAATCAGAGGTGTTGACGATTCCGCTCAACGCGTCACATTTTTAAAATTTCAGTACCGACTTGATACCAAAGTCAGTACTTTTTGACAACTCTAGTGACTTACATCCGGGAGTGTGGAGAAAAGTAGGATATGATTGGTTGATGTTGAGATGCGGGCCTTGCCCTCAAAAGTTGCGAACTTTGAATGGCGTGGACTAATGCTGCGTCCTAAATCGCATACTGTATTATAGGTACTAAATTTGGTTTAAAACTTGCTTCACGAACATGATTACGTACTATATAGTAAAAATGTGCGTAGTATGAATAAAATTTGGATGTACAGCATCCATGTTATCACGTGACCTATGGCATCAGTTGCATCGCTTCACTGCCGTGGCCTCATGGGATAGTAATCAGAATCCCAAATCAGAATCTCACCGAAAGTAGTAGGTCATCTGGGGACTTTTTGCCTACTGTTTAATGAATACTACGAATTTGGACATACTACTTGGCTCACGTACTGTATATATGATATGATAGTATGCGATTTTGGACACAGGGTAAATGATTGGAGAAGTCCTGCATCAAAAGTCTCATTTTTCACCAGAGGACTGAGTTATGATATTTTTATAAAAAAACAAAAAACATGCATGGATTTGTTTGCAATAAAAAAATTATCAGGGTTCCCAAGGATTTCTAAAAGCCATTTTATTGAGCCTGCACTCAGAAACCTAAATTTCTAGACATATTTTAGAGCTCAACATAACTAGAAAAATATGTCTAATAGTCCAATTCTCTAAAACTGTGAGAACCTTATTTAAAATACTTTACTTTAAATATAAAACTAAAGCAAGCCACAAATTATTCAAAAGATATGTCAATTGTAACTGTCAAATGGTTCCGTCAAATGGTTCCAAACTGAAATGGTTCAAAACCATTTTGTGGAGTTCGTTTCTACTTAAAGCTACACTGTGTAGGATTTTCTCCCATCTAGCGGTGAAATTGTTTATGACTACCAACTGAATATTACTTTCTAGCCCCTCCCATTCCGAGGGCGTTTTAACTCCTACGGTGGCCGTATTATTTCAAATCTGCCGGCAGTCACGAGTAATCTCCCCCTCACATTCGTCACGGTGCCACTGAATGTAAAAACGCGAAAGGCGAAGCTTGAATTTCCAGGTATGTCCCTCTTTGGCGAATGTATTTTCAAGATGGAGGCGCAACATGGCTACCGCCATTCGAGAGACTCGCTCGTATGTATTCTAAATGGCAAATTCACGAGAATACTTGATTAGTTGGTAAAAGTAATTACACATTAATGAGCACATATCATTTTGAAAGAACAAAGTATTTTTTGCTAAGAATCAGCTTAAAATTACACAGTGCAGCTTTAAAGGGTATTTTGGATAAAGGTATTTTGGGTATGTTGTTAAAGAACAGTACGATCTATTCTTCTGTCCTGCACAGCCTTGTTTTCATTCCTGTCACAAAGTAAATATGGCGCTACCCTGACCAAGGTCTATTTCATTCTGTTCTTCTCTTTCTTGGAAATTACTGTTTGTCCACGGTGAAATACTGTTTTCTGTGTCATTTTTCCCTGTGGACACATTTTTTAATGACACGACACGTCTCCGCTTGCAGATGTAATAAATCGGGACGTACCTGGGAGCGGTGCAGAGCTCTTTGAGGCAGGGAAAAGAGTGCACTGTCTTTCTCCTCTCTTTCTTTTCTCTGTGAACCCTGAGCTCTTCCAAAGTGCGCAATTCCTCCACGCGAGCTGTTAGCGTGTCGACCTGCCCCTGAAGCATCTCCATGGTACTTGTCAATCTGTATGAATATGTGTGCATATGATCACTCAAAGCATGAGACAGCCAGACAACATAAACCATATCAGAAATGTGATGTTCGCTGGTATTGTCCATTGGATTGTCAGATAATACAGAAATGTACCATCAACCTTTGAATAATGTAAATGCCCTAATATAATTTCAGTAAAGGGATACAAAAGAAGGGGGGGAGACTGAAGCCTGGAGATGTCACAATATCAATACAGTAATCCTGATTTGATGGAAAGCAAACAATGGTAAGTGGGAACTAGTCAGATAATGAATCTGAAGGTTTACCTCATGAATATTAATTGATTGAGGCTCCAGGAAGGTCACAATGCAATATCAGCATGACCACATTAATATTAATGAGCTGAGCCTTTGCCAGAGTAAAGGCCTGTTCACACCAAGGGCGATAACAGTAAAAACGATAGTTTTAAAATTTGTTCGAAAAGTAAAAGAATAGAGACGTGTATATATAGAATATGGTTACACTTTATTTTAAGGTGTCCATGTTACAGTGTAATTATGCATGTACTGCATGTATACATATAATTATGCATGTAAGTACTGAGTAATAATAATTAACTACATGTACTTACTATAGAGATTGGGGTTTGGTTCAGGGTTAGTTGCATAATTATGCATAATTTATAGATGTAACTACATGTAACATGTGTAACAAGGACACTATCAAATAAAGTGTTACCTAGAATATATAGAATATGTAATAGTCCACACCACAATTGTAATTACACATGATTCCCAGACAGTAACAGAGTGATCCACATGTACCACATGTAGACTCATAATGTCAGGAATATATCAGTTTTAGACAATAGAATGACATGTGAAGTACCAGTACTTGTGTCGTCCCCGGTGTGCAGTGCGTTTCCCATGATGCTCTGATAAGCTATGGCTCACCTGTCAATCTTCTGCTGAGATGCTTTGCTTTCCAGCACCAGTTTCTCATTGGTTATCTCCAGCTCTCGGGCCGTCACATCCAACTGCTCGTACACTTTAGCGTGCTGCTCGTTCATCTCGCGTAACATCTCCATCTGCTTGGTCAAGTACTGACACAAAGAGACACAAGCAGAGTATATGATTATATCACTGTAAACAGGGCTATTAGTGAATGTTTTCTGCAGAGCGTGTCAGACCAGTTTTGTGATTGTTCTTATGATTTACAGTATGAGAGTATTGAGACGTTTTAAAAACCTTTAGGGTTGACAAGTTTCATTAAATGAATCAGTTTCGGTGAATCGATTCAATATGCTGATATTATGTAAACCTAATTAAGAAATCGTTCATAAAAGTGGCAAATGTCTTCCAATGATGATGAAATATCACAGTATTGTTTTGTTTTTCTTCATATGATGGAGCCAATGTTCAAAACTACAGTAAAAATGGGACCCGTGTTCAAGCTATTATAAAATGGCATATTCCTGTGGAAAGTTTGATAATCTCTTGTGAAATGAGTTTTTGTGTTAAATATCGCTCTGAACTTTCCTTCACTAAGCTTAAGACCATAAACCCCTTACATTTCTCTTTTTTTTCTTCTGTGCTTGGACTCATACGGCTGCAGCCCGAGCAGTCTCAGCATTACAGGTCTGAGATATCTAAATGCTGTGCGATCCACACCAAGTGAGGCCAGTATCCGAATATATCCGAGCAACAGCAGCTCATTGTTCTCAGATATGTAACGGAGTCTTTGTTCGGTGGGTCTGGCACACGTACAGGCGACTCCCACCGCATGTGCTCTCCTCTACAAACACGCTTCATGCGCTCCGTTAGCGTCGTGCTGATATTTAATTGGCTCATCGACGGGAAATCTGGAGAAAATGATTCTTCGCTGAGACATGCACCATATTCAGATATGCAATGAGAATCCTTTTAAATTCAATTCATTTCCTCAACGTTTTTAATAATATGAATTCAATATGAAAAATTAACACAACATAATATGGGATATGTCCACAAACTGTAGATGATATTAATACCGTAATCAAAGTTTGAAATGCCAACTGTAATTTTTTTGTTGTTTGATTGTTTAATGCATATACACAGCATTTCATTATAGTCCATAAATTAACTTAATATATTCTAACATTGCAAATCTGATGTAAAAAATTTATTCAGCCAATTTAATTGATTTCATGACGTTTTTGGAAAACAAAATGACTATGTTTACATGTGCGATTATAGTGAGATTTAGGCAATACTGCGATTTAACACATGTAAACACAATACTTCTGTCAAATGAATGGGATTGAGCTCATAATCGCAGTAATATATGTGGGTGTACGCCGATTATAAATGGCAATAAACAAGCATGTAAACTCTTTAATCGCATCTATCTCACTCTGACCAGATACTGATGTGCTTGTGACGGACACGGATGATGCTGTCATGCGCAGATTCGTGAACATAGCATTTTTGGGGTGTTGAACAAGTCGTATGCTCGTGACATAACCATAATGCAGTATATTGATGGTCGAAAACATTGAAATGAAGATATTTTAGAAAATATTTATCACTGAAAAAACCCAAAATGTCCATAGAAATGTGTTTTGTATTTGACTGAAGCCTGCGATACACCTAGAAGAATGGCAGTACAAATAACCACAATTCTTAGTGAATAATCAGAATGATGAAAATTGCATGTAAACGAGTGAAGAGTTCTGCCAGTGTCAGCTGCGAATATGTCCTTACTCTGATTATTTAAATTAATAATCACATTATTAGTGCACATGTAAACATGGTCAGTGTGGTAGACATTATGTGGGGGTTTAGGGTGCACACTTAGGAGGCTTTCACATGTAGTTTGATAGGCTAGTCCAGTGGTTCTCAAACTTTTTTGGTCATTCCCCACTTTAGACAAGGAGGAATTTTCAAGCCCCATCGCCCCAACACAATGCTAATGAAATGCGCAACAAGCTTAACATGTTCCAATTTATTGAACTAACAAGTAGTATGAGAGTAACAAGTTGTATCTAAAATACAAACTATATACATCAAATAACAGAAAGTAAAAAAATAAATAAAGAAAATAAAAGTGCAGCTGTGTCGTAATAACTTGCATGAAATAAAAAAAAGAGAAAATAAAAGTGCAGCTGTGTAATTTTTTTTTTACTAATTTCAAAAATAGAAATTTATCCATGTTTTGTTATTGTTTTTTTTTTTCAAGGCGACTGTTATTTTAGAACGTTCCCCCTTAATGTTTCCATGGCGACGCGTCATATTTGTCACGTGACACACCGCAGCCACAATAACACTGTATGACAGATCGCCTTAATTTCCTTACAGACATCAGTGTGTATTTTACAAACTCCAGATGTATTGTTTTACTCGTGCTTATGTGTATTTAAATGGCTGAAACCTAAAATAAACATTATTAGGTTGAAAACACTGCATAGTTGTGATGACAGCGCTGAGCTCGTCCGTCTCTGGCTCAGCGCCAACCAACGCGCGAAAGCACAATTTGAATCTGGCAGTGATGTCACTTCACTGAACATTCTAAATCCCATATGTGGGACCGTACTCTCAGGGGCACAGAAATAAAAATCTCTACTCTTTAGTCTAGTGCGCGGTCTTGCTCCAGATTCCGGAAGATTTGATCATTACCATATAAGGCATAAAAAGGAAAATTTCCTCCTGTTTGGCGCGCCCCACCTGTCACGTCTCTATTCCCCACCAGTGGGGCGCGCCCCCCAGTTTGAGAAACACTGGGCTAGTCTGAACCAGAATTTGATTGATCCCGCCGGATTGTATTTGCATAATATTATTTGGGTTTGTTGCTTTGCTTTACAAAGTTACCCATGTTGCTTTGTAATGACAATGCAGGAGGAGGCGGAAAAATGCATAGCGTTGCTCGCCTCACTTTTATATTTTGATTTTTGAACCTTTGATTGTGTCTCCAAAGCGTCTATCTGTCGCGAATATACTGCAAATATTCAATCTAAAGGACGTGGAAGTGAGCAGAAATGAGATCATGATTATGTGAAATCATATGTCGTCAATAGCGGTATATTTAGTATGATTTAGTTCATATCAGCAGCGATCCCGAGTCCGCATTAAAAAGGGTGGTCTGGGTACGGTTCGGAAAGCAGCGTTTACATCATCCAAAGTCTGACTAATCGAACCCGAGGTGCGCTCCAAAGGGGCTAGTGTGAAATAATCTAGATTTCTGGTGAATAACTGTTTAACAGTATTGAACTTGGTTTAGAGAAACATGTCTAATTAGTTGTGAAATACAGGATTGTCATACATTAATAAGCATAATTATGTGACGGCCAGTTCTGGGTCATGAGAGAATGTGTTCTCGAGCAGTGTTTGAGCAGATGTGGGGCTGGTCTGTACCTCGATCTCCTGCACCTGCTCTTCATTGTTGATGTACATCTGCTGCAGCGAGTCCTCCAGCTCTTTATTGCGCTCCAGGAGGGTTTTACCCAGCTCCGCTGCCAAGTGCAGATCTGAGACAAAAACACAGCACAATATCAGGGGATCTGCGAGGAAGTCTTTTGTTTCTTTTTTTCCTCCATTAAGCAGCACATTGTGTACTGCAGGTGTTTCAGCATTAGGAAAAACAAAGTCTGGTTACCACAGTTTTCCATTCATTTCTACTGGGCAATTAAAGAGAACCCACCAAATGTTTTAAGTGTATTTTTATTTATTTTTTTACTTCAAATACAGCATGAATTTAAAAGGCCGCTTAAAGAAGATAACGGTGAGATCAAGTAATTTAGTGACATGAAATGTGTGTGAAATCATACTGTTGGGGGTCAGTAGGATTTAATTAATTAATTAATACTTATTCAGTGAGGATAGTACAGACTTTTACATGGCTACCAAAATATTTCTATTTCAAATAAATGTTGATCTTTTGAACTTTCTATTGGTCAAAATAGCAAAATTGTCATGGTTTCAACACAAATATGAAGCAGCACAACCGTTTTAAACACTGATAATAATCAAAAATGTTTCTTTAGCATCAAATAATCATCATATTATACTGATTTCTTAAGGATCATGTGACACTGAAGACTGGAGTAATGATGCTGCAAATTCAGCTTTGATCACAGGAAAAAATTACATATATTACAATATAAATCAGTTCTTATCAAATGTAATATTGTTTCACAATAATACTGTTTTTTTTACTGCATTTCTGATCACATACATGATGCAGTCTTGGTGAGCATGAGAGATTTAGCTAATCTTAGCATATACCCTAACATTTTGAACAGTATCTGAACATGCATATGTTATTACAGGTAAAATAAAGGTGAAAGTAAATTCAGTCTGATGGGCCTGTTTTCCCCCACACCAGTATATGATGTTCTGCTTACTGTATCTGAGTCGAAGCAAAATCCATTATTATCAGAGGTTTTCTAACAGATAAAATACAGAATTACGCTGATAATATAAACACCAGAGGCCGAAATGATTGAATGGTTCTGACATTTACTACTTGCAAGGAGCTCTACCTCACACAAGCAGAGTGTGTATCTCTGTGGTAGCTTCGGCATTAGTGTGTGTTAAACCCGGTGTGTTAAAACCTGAGAAAGGAGCGAAACGAGGGCAGAGAAAATCCTGCGGTTTAATTCCGCCTAAAGGAGGTGATTTTATTTAATCCTTCGTGTTTTCTGATGAACATGAGCCAGAGTGACGTCAGCCAAGACACGACTGAAGAAATCAAAGACAAAGAGAAAGAGCGGCCGGCAGGATGTGAAGTGTGTGTTATAACGGTTCTGATGTCTGGCCTTCTGTCACTCGAGTGCAAAGACAAGAATAGGATAGAGAATATGAAATGTCTACTTGAATGGATGAAGACCAGAATCTGCACTGAATAGTTTCCTTATAGTTGCATGTTTGGTTATGTTTCATCCTAATTTAATATCAAATGACACACTAAACCTTGACAACAGTAGCTATGTTTCCATCCACCTATTTTTATGCAAATTTGGGGGTTTTGCATATATATATATAAAAAAAAAAAAAACACTGAATGGAAATTGCACGTAAAAATGCGGATATGCGCTCAATTGAGGCAGATAATTTTATATCTAATAAGACGACGTGCATAAATTATGATGGAAACGCATTTGATGAATAAATCCCTCAGTGCGCAATAAAAACTCAGGTGACTTTGCCTCAACAGTGATTGGATAACTGGAGTAACCAGTGGACCAATCACATCACAGCATCTCAAATGTTGGCTTGGTCGTTCTGAAAGGCTTGAGCCAAAGTCTAATCGCAATGATTATTTGGTTTATTTCCCTCTCAGAAACGTCTCACATGGTTGTGTTCCCAAACGCCAGCATCTGGACACAGGAGAACATGACTGCGTTTATTGAGTTTGGTCTGTGCGCACTGAGACGCAACTCATTCATGACGGACGAATGAAAAGCCACAGTTTCAAATTAATTCCCTGTTTGCAACAACTTCCATTTTTGATACAGATATTTTGCAGCAATATCCCAGGAAGTGACGGTTTTGTCCTCTTGAAACGCTGGTTTATTCGCAAATATTCCAATTTTGCACGTTTGGATGGAAACAGCTCATTTTTGGTTGTATTGAGGCTGTTGTCCTTCTGATTCTTTGTTTTTGTCTCCCATTCCTTGTTTTTCCTCCTCAGCCGTATCTCCATAGAGAGCGCAGAGTGATTTGACACTAAACCCCCCCCATTCAGAGACACAAACACAGTCCTCCGGTCTCCTCAGATGGCGTTTTAATACCCAGCAGGCACTGGGAACATGCTAGCGGAGACAGTGTCGCACACAGGGGAGGAAGTGACATCGTGGGAGGTGCTGAAGTATTAAGATCTGAATCATTGACCTCCATTACACTGATATGAATGCAGAGATTTATCATGAGTTGAGGCAAACATGCTATAGTGAGGAAGCACAGAGCATCACGCGCATAAATCACACAAGAGCGCTTGGGGCCGCAGTGTAACACACTTTCCTCCTGTGTCTGTGTGTGGAAACTGATCCCATGGGAGTCGAGAGAGAATAACACATAGATAGATAAACACACACACTGTAAGTGGGTATCAAAACTATTCGTTTACATTTCATTTTCGGATCCATTGCTCTAGTGGTTTTCTTGCAGTGCATTATAGGGATGCACCGATATAAACCGATATTTTACTATTGTCAATTAAAATGTTCTCTAATAAACATCTAGAATTGAAAAAAAAAGTTAAATCTGACATGAAATTGATTATGAACAGGGAAAAAAAATTAGCCGATAAAACATGACTGTTTGTTTAGTGCTTTTGTAACTTCACTGTTTGAATTAAGGCCCCAATATACTCGTGGAGAAGTTCATTATCGATCTTCGTTTAGTTGTAAAAAGAAGTTGGAAATACCTTTGAAGTGATATTACTGTTAGCGAACATCCAGACGCCGTCCACCGCTGCTGAGAGTGACGTTTAGATAAGGAAATATGTGCTGCACGCTTTCCTCTCAATAACAAAATAATAAAGCGGCTCTCCAGTGTGTTCGTGTTTTTACTCACAGATGTCAGACTCGAGAAGAAATGAACCGGAGAAGATTTCCCACGCCAAAGAAGGCGGAGCCTCAGAGCCACACCCACCTATTATGTCATCGTCACGGACCAATGGTAGTTTCCGGAAAGTCTGATTTGGCAAGCCTTTCGAACTCCTGAAACGAACTTCTTTTTGGCCTGATTTTGTTCAAAATAACGTCACATCAGTTCGTTCTTTGATTTTGCTTGAAGTATCCCACCTTATTTTTAACATAAGAGCTGCGCGCCCATTTGTAACTTGAATGTGCAAGTCTTCCGGTGTCATTCGCTTCCAGTTTTTTTTTGCTGTACAAAAACAGCTCGCTATGTGCTCGAAATTGCAAACTGGTATTTCTTACCATATTATTTTAATGTATTATTATAATCATAAACACACTGGTTTGGAGAACAAATGGTTTTACCATTTACTGCAGCTCGTTATTCTTCTAGTTTACCGGATAATGTAGCGGGTAATGAATCTGATGTCTCGCACATTCACAGTCAATTTTTAAAATAAGGTGCATATCGAGGCCTTTAGTGATAACTTCGGCTGATTATTCGGCCTGGGGTGCGTTTCCGGTACAATGACGTAACTCGCTGCTAAACTCTCATAGTACGATGCATCGTTGGAGAAATGGACTAGCTAGTCACTAGTTTGCCAAAACCGTAGTAAGTCTGTTGCACAACCACATTGATTCAATAAAAGAAAGAATTCCTGATATTATCCTTAACTTTTGTTGACCCTGGACCACAAAACCTTATTTTGTACCACTCATAAGACCACAAAGTCTTTTTTTTTTTTTGATTTATACATCACCTGAAAGTTGAATAAATAAGCTTTCCAATGATGTGTGGTTCGTTATGATATGACAATATTTACATTATTAGAAAATCTGAAATCTGAGAGTGCAAAAAAAATCTAAATATTGAGAAAAATCACTTTTAAAGTTGTTTATTTATGTTGGCGATTGTGCTGCATCCACTCACAAAAATAAATTTTTGATATATTTAAGGTAGGAAATTTACTAAATATCTTCATGGATCATGATCTTTACTTAATATCCTAATGATTTTTGGCATGATAATTTTGACCCGTACTATGCATTGTTGGCTATTGCCACAAATATACCCGTGCAACTCGTGACTGGTTTTGTGGTCCAGGGTCACATTTTATTGATATGGATAAAATTGTGCATCCTTACTACATGACTGTACATGTTAACACTGGTATCACAGCACTTCTTGGATAAGGTTGTTGCGTAACAACAGCAGAATGTGATATTCTGCACAGTCAGACATTTTTAGTGACAGCCTTGAAACAAGGTCAGCGGTGATCTCTCTGAGAAACCACATCCTAACTCAGGATTTTTCTTAATTAACATTCTTAATGAGGATGTGTTCCTCTGAAGAGCCTTTCCAAGCTAACATGCACGTTACAGACACACCACGCCTCACTCGCCCGAGGACATATATAGGCCTCATGTGCACTGAGGTTTTCTGCACGTGTGGGTTCAGATCAACACACGACGAGACAGCAAACCAAGAACAAGTGCAAAGCCCTTTACAAACTACAGCTCAAGCTGAATCTTTACATCCTCCACCAGCACGAAACAGATTTACTACTCACTTTATCTAGAGTAGTGCTTGCCACCAAAACGCTGAAGTCATAATCCAGTCAGAAAAATGTAATTTACTGTATAATGTCATTGGATTTAGCAAAATATGGAAAGATAAATCATAAGTAGGGTCGTACACTTAACCACATCGAGATGAGGACTAGCGTAAAGTGCAAAAAGACTGCTATTGAAATATGAAGTCTGCATTATTTAATTTTTTTGCACGTCTGTGTATGAATGAATAGCGCAGGTTCAAACACGCGTGTTTTCAGCATCTGCCGTCTGGATATGAACGCATGAACTTCATCTCTAGAGCTTCACCGGCATTTCAACATTTCATATCTGATAAAACTATCGTCAAATAGAAACAGAAACTCGAAGGTCTTCCCGACAACCCGCCAAAATAAAAGTTTGGTTTAGGGATGTCAAAAGTACCGGTACTTCGGTACTGACATTTTAAAAATGTGTTTATTTAAATAAAAAAGTTCTGATATATTATTCTCTCTTACTGTAATATTTTTCAATGACATTATAAAATTAAACTATTGCAAGCGTTTTTCATCGCAGGCATTTCAATTTAAAAAAATCTTTCCGTTTGTATAATTTTTAGTGAAATTATTTTGTAGTCTGAGATGTGTGTGTTTGGGGGGGGGAAGAGGGATTTTAAAGGTTTACAGGGGGTGTGACTAAAAAAGTTTGAGAACCACTGGTGTAAGCGCTCTGTGAAGAGCATCAAAGGTTTCTATTTACAATGTGTTTTTGCAGAGTTGAGCTTTGTAGCCAATCACAGACATGTTTGTTGAGCCAATAAGAGGCATTTATGTTAGTCAGAATCTGCTCAATAGAGGGCTGCACTGATGATGTATTTTTGTTGGCCAGACCGGAAGTTATAACATCATCCTGGTTCCCTCGACAAAACACACAACTGGATTTTTTCATTGGCTTTAGGATTATTGCAGAAAATAAAGGACTGGTTTCATAGACTTAGATTAAGCCAGGATTAGACCTTAGTTCAATTAGGGCATTTAAGTAGCTTTTATAATCGTAACCTAAAAAAACATTACTAGTGTGAATGTGACATATTTTCAGTGCAAGTTGCTTTCAGTTAAAAACTCAGACATGTATTTGTGTCTGGGACTAGGCTTAAGCCCTGTCTGTGACAAACAAAAGCTTATGATTCTTACATGTTTTGTTCATCCTGATAATCTTCACAAATTAACAATTTTTATGATTTATTCTTATTTTTACAATCGGCAGAAGTCAAAAACTATATGGACTCCTTATACTCCCTATGCGGTGTCCTTTTGGTCTCTCCAAGCGTCCTTTTTTGGAAAGACATCTAAATTTACCTAAAAAAAACAACAACAAAAAACATGCAGAAAATACAGTTTTGGGAAAATCATCCTTCAATCTGATAGCTTTCTTTGCTGCATATAGCAAATTATGACAAAATGAATGCGTTAAACAAGATAAATGACGCATGATTAATTTCAATGCGAATAGGCGCACCCTTTTTGTGTGATTACATTTTTTAATCTATTGACAGCCCCATTTAAAACAGATCTGTGCATTAAGTCTTGGAGTGTAAGTTACCCACCACTTGATCTATTACCTGTAATACGTTTCTTTAATTGTCATTTGATCTTTTTAATCCAATGCTCACTTAATGTAACAATAAGGTTTTAATGTGTTATCTACTCATAATTATTAACAGCATTAATGATGAATTAATTTAATTTATTTTCTATTTTCAAATTGTACAATTAAAAAACTATTAAATTAAAAAACAATTACTATAGCGTTTGCTATTGTGCCGAACCGTGACATTTTACTGGTATTGTTACAGACTGCTGAAATGTTGGTACCATGACAACACTAGTTCGGTTTAACGTACAAATTATGATAGGAATATATTGGCATTGTTCAGAAGAATGTACTTCTTAAAAGTAATAATAATTATTAGGGATGTGTTGCCCAATAATCAGTATTGGACGATTTTTTTTTAAAACAATCTCTTAAAAACAGAGATGACCACAGTAGTCATACAAAAGAGTCAATCAAAAGGGGGCAAAAATATGCACTGGAACTCGAATTACTTTCCATTGGCTGACGATGACAACAGAATTATAATTTGTAAGCTCTGCAATGCTACAATTAAAAAAAAATTTTTTTTAAAAATCAAACATTTCATATGGCACTATTGTTAAAACTTCATTAAATGATTAATTGGATAAAGTTTCATTAATTATGATTATATTCTCTTTTTTTTTTTTATTGTTAAAATGTAAAACCATTAGCAGATTTGCAGCACAAATTACGAGCCAGAGTTTAGTTATGACTAGAGGTTTGTTCAAATTCCTTAAGAATGAGCAACAACCATGATTGCCTTATCAAATATCACTGTTTTAGGATACATTTACACAACAAAGATATGCTTAAATTGGGAGAAGTTTTTCCTTTAAAAACGCTGTATTCTGCTGCCAGGCCAGTAGATGGCGATGAAACACTATAGACTAAACACGTAATACGCATGTGCGTGACGTCACCTTTTTCCGAGATTCGCGTTTTTTTTGTCGTTTACACGCAGACCGTTTTCAAAAACTTGCACTTGCACAAAGTTAACATTTTCAGGCACCCAAAACGCAGATGTCATGTAAACAAATGGCCAAAACGCATAAAAAGTTAAAGTTTTTAGTTGAAAACGGTGTCGTGTAAACAGCCCCTCAGTGTCCACCTCATTACACATAATTATGAGTTATGTAACCAAATGTAAGTAAATAAGAGACTAAAACATCACATAATGCATGTTTGAATAGATATTTGATCTGCCATAAAAGCTGATTGTACTGTGTGCTTTAGTGCTGTTTGCTTCTGAAGTGTCTCTCGGCTGAGTGATGTCGTCTTTCACCCTCGTTCTGCCCAGCTGTATCGTCCCCTTCAAAAGAGACAGCCGTGCCAGGAGTCCCAATCAGATCATCCCAGCCAGCCTGAAAGGGTAACTCTCGCCAAAATGCAACCTAGGGTCTTTTTGTTAATCTACCCGAGGCGAACTTTCGTTTAAAAGCATAATTATAATGGAAACGACACTTTTAAGTTTGACCGTATTTTCGTTTTTGGTCAAATTGCCTTTTGAATGGGAGTGCTTGGGGCACTTTTATGATCGCATCAAAAATCGCTATTTTTAAAACACTAAGAAGGTTTGACGACATTTTGACAGTCAAAAATAGTCGATCTCCGAATGCAACGTAACAGGGAGGAGAGTAAAGATGGAAAACTCTTAAAGCTTAGTTCCATATAAATTCATGGATAATTTGTTGTTTTGTCGTTAGTGAAAATCAATATTGACGTTGTATTTGAAAAAGGATCCTCGTATAAGAAGCAATACTAAAATTCCGAGTCAGTTCATTCGCATTCGGAGATCGGCTATTTTTTACTGTCAAAATGCCGGCGGACACAGAGACAGTGAGTTGTTCAAAACCTTTCTTTTTAGTAAACTCTGTGTACACAAACAATGTTCTCAATGCTGGAGTTCATGTGTAGAGCCCCTGGTGATACTCCGAGCAAAGTTTCATGTTGTGTCGAGCCTTCTTAGTGTTTTAAAAATAAAGATTTTTGATGCGATCATAGTAGTGCCCCAAGCACTCCCATTCAAAAGGCACAATTTGACCGAAAACGAAACTACGGTCAAACTTAAAAGTGGCGTTTCCATTCTAATTATTCTTTTAAACGAAAGTTCGCCTCGGGTATATTAACAAAAAGACCCTAGGTTGCATTTTGGCGAGAGTTACCCTTTAATGCCGCTCAAGTCACATCCTCAACTTTTCCGTCCAGAGTGAATCCACACTGAAGTCCTGTGGTTTTGGTTCAGCAGGGAAAATCACTCTTTATGGTGAAGTGATATAAAATCGTGGCCCTAAAACCACAAACTATTCCAGGCTCTGGAAATCCACTTCAAAACCAACGTGACACTGTGTTATTTATCAAAACGCCACTAGCTGAGCGAGGGTGACATGTCACTCTTTTCATATCTGAGCGGGCACTTCCTAAAACGCCATTTCCTCTTGGTGATGGATTGCTTTGAGATCCCGAAACGGATCAATATGGAGTCTCTGCGAAAGAGATTGTGTGTTAGGGCCCTCCATTAGCACAAAGTGCATGAATATTAGGCTACTTAGCTAATTTGATTGTGAAAAAAATATGCCTCTAAACATGGTATCATTAGAAGTCTTCCTGTAGCCGGCGGTGCATTTCCGAAGCATGTCTAAACATGCAAATCAAGCTTACTGCGATAATGGTGGAAGTGAGCCAGTGCGGCTGATAAGAAGATACACAACTGTGACTGTTCCCAGCCAAAGGATCGTTCTTCCGGATTCCATTTCAATCCAAATTCCTCAAATAGTCTGAATTCTCCATTTGCCTTCCTTCCCATTCCCACTGCACAGCTACAGTCAAACCAAAATTTATCCAGACACCTTCAACATTTCTCACAATATCACAGTTTATTCACCATAGTTTGGAAAATAGTAATACAATATGACAAGAACTCAGAATTATTAAATCAGTTGATATTTCACTGGTTTTGTCCATCCTTCTGTTAGACCGTCTCACAGATGAATAAGGTTGAATATCTGTCAGCTGTTTATTTTTAAGTACACAAATAGATAATACCAATTTAGGTCAAACAATTACCAAGCAATGCTTAATTTGGTTCAGTCCTGTGGTGTAAAAAGGTTGCATTAGCAATTAAAGAAAAAACATGCTCAGGTCAAAGTGTCTGAATAATTTTTGGTCTCAAATTTTTATACATTTTACTGGTAGTCCATTGTATGAAGAATTTTGGGTATATGTACCAGTTTATTATTTTGCTATCCTCACTTACATAAATGGACTATAGTGTCCTGCACCCACTAGTTAAAAAATATCAAAAATGATATCTGGCGTCTGAATAATTTTTGGTTTGTCTGTATAAGACACGTGCATCAGATCTAATGTAAGCATCCAGTTACTGGCTCATCATCAGTTCTAGAGTACAGTGCAACAAAGTGTCCTGAAATACATAAAGATCGGTCACAGGCTGTTCCACAGCTCAGCGTTTTCAGTGGGATTCAATCCAGAGGGCAGAGAGAGGGCAATGACATCAGAGAGACACGAAGAGAGAGGTGCGTTTGTGCCGTCCATCCAGGATATTGAAATAACTGGGACTGGGGGGGGGGGGGGGGGGGGGTCGTAAAAACTCAAGATTGGAAAATAATCCAATCCCTCATGTCAAACAGCTGTTGCATTGTACAGTCCAGAAACCAAATGGCTCCCATTTGACCAAGTTGAGTTCCCATTACTTTTCCAGTTGTTCCTGATGACTGGATTGCATTTGTTTTTATTTTTATGAAAACTCATAGCTACTAGCTGATGAAAACAAATCATTAAATCACATTTATACTTTTATCGAAGACGGCTTACAAATGAGGAATACAACAAGCGATTAAAAATTGCAATGCACCATCCATCATCCAAAGCTGTTGGTAGATTGTGAAGGTTTAAGAAAAGCAAACATCAGCTGATTTATGTGATGCATCTCTGCTTACTACAATGAAAAAATAAACATCACATTAATGCTTTGACTCTGCAGACACACGGTTAGTGATGAGGAGGGTTAAACCAGACTGAGCTAATGCTGAGCATCTGGACTGACACAGATCCAGAGGAAGACGTCATCCATTTACAGTCATCATCACAGATGGTCTCTAACCTTCAACCTCTAATGCATTTCCAAATATGACACGATCGAGACTCTATCAAGACAGGGGAAACCATTGTTTATACACACAATGAGCACTTTCTTTGTCCGCGGTTTGTCACTCACTCACACACACACACACACACCGTCCTTTGTTGTCAAACTGATGCGGTTTGTGGCGTTTAATCTCACCTTGCTCCAGGTCTCTATGGTCGTACCACGGCTCATCCTCTTCCGTGACAAACTCGTCCATTCTGCCGGCTCGGAGCATCAGTGTGTCGCGGTAAACGGAGGCTCAAAGATGCGGAGATCTATCAAAGCGATACAAATGCATGAGATTGCAACATCTGACTTGTCAAGGCGTTCATGCAGTACATTTACAATCGCATTACAAAAACACAGACTTTCCTAGATGTCCATATCATGCGTTAAAACACACTTTAACCAGCTATTTTTACGCGGAATAAATGTGTTTTTCGAGCAGCATCCGCGATGGAGAGATCCGCTCAACGCAACAATGACAGCGCGCGCTAACGTTACTTACTGCGAACAAACACGCGCTCCGTTCGCGTTAAATGTTTCCAGCATGCCAGGAGAAAATTTCCTACGAATTAAAGGAAATGTCACGGTGTTGCCATTTAGTTCTGCCACGTTCAATCCCTCCCACTGCCGTGCTAAGCGCGGATATCTCTTCTTCATCCGAGTTTCCAACAACATCCCGTTGGTTTCGCCCGAAAGAGATGATGAAGTACCCCAAATCCTACTATTGGGAAGGCCAGGCTCTTAATATTCATGAGACAGGTCTTCGCTATTGGTCGGCTGCAGGGCCACGTCAACAGTCTCTATTAATATTCACAAAACAGGCGTCAGCCATTGGATGGCGTTTCAAGCAACGAGCGAGTCTGTCAAAAATGGCCTAGTCACGTCCTCCAAAATATGAGGAAAATTATATTTTTTCAATTTATTTTTCAACTTTTTATGTTAAAATGAAACGTGACGTGTGTCTGTTCAGACTAGTCTTAAAAAGTTAGTTTTTTTATTTTATTTTTTCCAAGACTGGTCGTAACTTTTTAAAGTCAGTTACATAAAAAGGTAGATTGGTCTAATTTAAAAAGTAATTTTGCAAGTTAATTTTGGAAAAGTAAGACTGATCACCTCTCCATTAACTGGTAACGTTAGTTGGCCAAACTAGTTCTCAAACTAGACACAATCCAAGTTCATGCAACTGGCTGCAGATAATTATTTTGCAAATGTTGATCCAACCTTTAGACAAACGTGAAAAACCTTCAAGTTATATTAATTATGCACAAGCAAATAAATCCTTGCCACTGAAAAATGAACTGACATGACACATCACCACAGTTTATTATCATGACTTACCGCACAAATCCTTCGTCGTAGTAGGTATCGTAATTTCTCCTCTTCCACTAAGAGAAACTGGCAAACACAATAATCCGTTTGTCCAGGAATCTGAGGGCTGTTTTCACTCTGAAGAGGGATAATTAGGGGGTCTCCATTCAGCAGTGACTGTGGGCTCAGTCGAGCGTTAAACTCGTTTATTTCGAGCAGTTTTCCCGCAGAGAGGAAGACAATGACATGATTAAGGTGTAATTTTAGAAGTGCCTAATAATAGCACGAAGCCAGATTTAATGAAAAGGTACTCATTTTTGTATGTGCAGCAAACTGAAGACAAGTGTGAGGTGGGAGATCTAGGCGACCCATAATGCAGCATAAATGTGACAGCTAGAGCACAACAGTTTCCTAACTCCCAGTAAAATTCCCATTCAGTTTCTCTATCAAGTAATTGATTTTCAGTAACAAACACTTCAAGACAGACCTCTGAGGTTAAGCGATGATTTATCCTTCTGTAGAAGTCAGTGTGAACTTCACCTTTGCAAAGGTGTTTAAAAAGCCGAAATCCCAGTGAAGAACTACAATACCCATAATCCTGAAGCGAGATCCACCAATCAGAAAACGCCGTTACTAGACTGCATTAGTGCCCGCCCACTTTCACAGTGGCGTTGATTCCGTAAGTGTTTTTTTTCCCATAGAGTTTTTTTAAAATTATTATTCATTAAAGCATTATAAGCCATGAACCAAACCAACCAGCATTGAGAATGACAACCGAGTTTCAGAGTGATGTAAAATATCAAACTATTTATTTAAAGTTGCTGATTATATCTATAAATCAATATATTTTAAGTGTATTGCAAATTGCATTTATATACAAACGTTTAAGTATTTTGACAGAGTGGAAGCGCCTTGCACGCTCTTCTGGTACGATTTGCTCACCGCAACTCTGATTGGTGGAATTTTCTGTAGAGCATCATGGGAAATGTAGTTTTTCACCATATTTCAGCTGTTAAACAATTATTTCAAAAGCATGTTGAAATAATGGGAACAAATGGTTTCAACAAAAGCATAAACCATCATTTAAGAACCATAGAGAAAATGTGATGGTCATTCCCAATGCTAATGAGCAGTTCATGCACTCATAAAAGATGACATAATGACATAAATATACACTAATGTATATACTATATACTATATACAAATGTAGGAATCTTTTGAAATCCCTGTGGAGAAAATAAATGAGAAAAATATATACGCAACCGAGGCAAACCGGAGGTTTATCGCTCTATTGAAGACACACAAACTTCCCAATCATGCCATAAATTATTCAGCATGAAGTACTTCTCCATTTTCCATTTGTTCACTTTTAATGGAGTTTTCAATACAGTTCACACTCCTTCGAGTGCATTATAAGCAACTAATGCTACATTACAGTTATTGCGGTCTGTTGCTCGTTCAGATTTCCAACATGAAAAAAGCGCTTTTCATCAGTTCATACTCATGTGCAATGTATGCTTAGGCCCTCACGATACACCTGAGATGTACAGCAGCAGCTGCTAAACATGCGGCATCTCGGACATGAAAGGGATTGGAGGATCTCCAGGGGTTTGGATTAAGGGATAATAAAGGTGGAGATCGCTATCTGTCCCGGACCTTTAAGTGTCTCCAGTCTGCCTCGCTCTCACAGCGCTGAATCCTGCTGAAGAAACCCTTGATGAGTCTCTTCGCTTCCATCTTCACTGTGGGGAAAATGAGAAATCATAAAAGCGCTAATTCAGCACTTGAAAAATTTTGGATTTTTATGAGTTTAGGGATAGTCTCACCTTGGCCTCGATTTGCAGTTTTTCCTTCAGTGAGAAGATGGGAGAGGAAACGTGCAAAGGATTTGAACAAATCCTGTCGGGGGAAAAGGTGCAAAATTGAAGCTGTCATTCTAATATCTTACTTTGTACGTGTTTTACATTTGAATGGAAATGATCACCTTGTTTGCGAATTTGCCCTTTTTGTAGAACGGATCCAGGCATCGGACCACGATATCAGCGGCCTCCTTCAGTGTCACGGGCTTTTGTGAAATCGCAGCCGCATCTCCGTTCATTGTGCCAAACTGCGTCTCCTGCACCACCGGGTCAAAGGTCACTCTCTTGCTGTCCATCACGCGGTTGCGTTTCGCAGGAGGAGATGCCGCTCTCTCCTCACGTGACTGAAGAAAAGAAACAGACTACTGACATGACAATCAGCTCTCAATAAAGCTCTTGTTAAAGGGGTCATATACTATTTTTTAATCATACATTTTTTCCCTAAGGTCAATGTTTCTTGTTTTAAATTATTATTATTTTTTTATCTGCAAAAAAAAAAGATTAAAATTACGAGAATAAAGTCGAAATATTTCGAGAATAAAGTCGCAATATTTTGAGAATAAAGTCGAACTTCTACGGAAGACTGTATTCTCGTAATTTTTACTTTATTCTCAAAATATTACAACTTTATTTTCGTAATTTTAGGGGGGAAAAAATTACAGATTTTCTTTTTTTTACGTTGCGGTTCAGGGCTTGTGTATAATATGATTCCTTTGATGAAGAATAAATTGTGATATTACTTGTTTTGGCGATTCTTGTTGGGCATCAGACTTCAGATCCCCTCTGTTTGGACAAAGAAACAGCGGTTCAGAACACATTGAGAACATTTAAGGCATTTCCTCCATGATGACTGAGGGTGTGTTCACACTAGTAGTCAGTTCGCTTGATCTGGACCAAAAAAAAAAGAAACCACTACATTTGGTTCTGGTTTCGCTTAGCGCTCATCATTTTTAACACCGAACCTAAAGATACAAAACAAAAAACGACTTTCATGACTGAGGCCTTGTCCACACTAATACCTTTTCATTTGAAAACTCATCTTTTTCCCTTCTTTTTGGCCTTCCGTCCACACCGAGATGTCGTTTTTAGCAACAAAAACAAAGCTTTTTGAAAACGCTCTCCAAAGTGGATAAACGCCGTTTTCACGTTGTTGTGTGGACAACACTCCTAGCACTCCACTGCAATATCTTGTCCTTTTAACAGTTAAGGGGTTTTCACAACAAGTTTCAGTCCTTTCAATATAAAAGTCTTCTCTACTGATTGACTCACTCATAAAGACTGTCTTTTCCACCATCTAAGGGCGAAATAATGTAACTTCTGTTGCTGTTCACAATCAGGGACTATTTTTTCCAGTGGAAGGATTTTAGTGATTTTACTTCATTAAAGTTGCATTGATACATATTTTTTGGCTTTAATATTTGTATTGTGTGGTAACCGTTTTATAAAAGCAATAAAGTACGAGAGGCTAGTGCTGTATTGTGAATAAGTCACGGCTGAAGGGCGTTGTTAGGCACGACGCAAAGAGGAGTTAAAAGGACAAATTGTGCCTGTTATGTGCTATTCACTTTCACACAGTTGCTAAAATATGTTACTTTGCACACTCTTCATATCACAGTCCTGCAAAGATGACAGAAAATGTACTTGTATTTGCTGTCCTGCTGAAACATGAGAGCAGTTTTACACCAAACATATAATGGTGACTGAGTGCGAACTGGACGCTTCAGTGAATGCTGAGATTTTGCTTAATCAAATGATCCTGCCAGAAGAATTGTGTGATAACTTTACGTCTGTCTGTTCCGTCTGTATCATCTCAGTGAACTTTTATGAGGGTTTACACATGCATGCACGGTTGGGTAAATTTAGCATTTTCCAACGTTCGAGTGTGGATGAGAAACTTTTGGAAAACGCGAGTGTGGACGGAGAGCGTTTTGAAATGAAACCTCTACCTGGATTAATGTAGACGTAGCCTGATTTTGCCAAACTGAATTTACGGAACATCCAAAACAATGCGTTCTGGGCTAAACGCGCTTGTTGTATATGCGTACATACAGCATGATAGTATTTTTACCAGCTGAGAACTTGTGAAGAGCTTCGTTTGTAAGCGGACTCAGACCCATATTTTCTGTGGTCTCGGTCCGCTTGTTCGGTGCGCACCAGGTTTCAGATGGCCACTTATTCAAATGAACCGCACTAACAGAGCAATCGCACCAGGATTCATTTTAAAGGGGTGGTACTGTATAATACCCTTTTCACAAGATGTAAAATAAGTCTTTGATGTCCCCAGAGTGTGTATATGTGAAGTTTTAGCTCAAAATATTTTTATATAGCATGTTAAAATTGTCACTTTTTGAGGGTGAGCAAAAACGCACCTTTTTTGTGTCTGTCCCTTTAAATGCAAATGAGCTGCTGCTCCCGGCACAGGGGGCGGAGCTTCAAGAGCTCGGTGTGTTATCAGCTCCTATTACCTCACACACACACACACTGAATATTTAAAAAACTTGTAGCCTTTTATATTTAAACCGGCGTCAGAAAGATGGAGTGACAACATTTCTGAATGGTTAGTTGATGAATTTATGTAGCTTATGTGTAGTTATCTTCTTGTCAATGATTAGCATATTCTGTCTTGATAATCTATAAATCGTGTTCCTGGGGCGGGTTTTATGTAAATGTTAGGGTTCGAGATGTCACTAACCCGGGAGGAATGTTGTGTAGTCTCTACCAGCCGTTTGTTGTAGTCCTTAAAACGCGATTTCTGTAAAAGCAAATATCTCCCTTTGCTTTGAACTTTGAGGATCTTAACTTTGCAGACGTTGTTTATGCTCAAACAGCAACATTACACACTAACTAAAGTTAGAAAAGTGAAATCATAATCAACCACCCCTTTAATCGAACCAAATCCGCCAAGTGTGAACACACCCTAGATAATCAAACAGCTCTGAGAGAGAGTGTCTTCTCCCATCATACCGGTCCATGATCGCCTCATCCTCTTCTGCAGAGGGACTCGCGTGTGCCGCAGCGTCATTCTCTGAAATGCTCTCTACATCCATGGAGGTGTTATTCATCGTTATGAAGTCAGTCAGATCTGGTGATGGCGAGTGATGGGGAGATCTTTCCTCCTCAGGCTCTGATTTAACACTTCCTCCTTTCATCTGAGGCGCGTCTACTTGCTTTTTCCCGAAATACTGTGATATACAGCGCATGTCTTTGGCTGCTTCTGCTAGTTTCTGCTGCTTCTTAGAGAGTCTTTTGCTTGGGCTGCTCAGGGAGGAAGTGCTGCTGGTTTTGGCTTTGATGGGGGACAAGCCGGCGGGTGTTGTTTTAGTGCTTTTCATCTCCTGTATTTTTCCAGTTTCCTCCTCCTCTTCCTCACAGGGGTCTGTGCCGAGCATCTCCTTCTGAGAGTTCAGAAGATCTCCAGCTGTCTGGAACAGGCTGGACGAGCCACGAAATCCAGCGCCCACACGCTTCCTCTTCAGCTGGAATGTGAAGGACAAGAGGAGAACTATTTCAGCGGGTTTCTGTGGATAAACTTCAATTTCTATGATTACTTTTTATGTTCAATCTGAATCCCAGGAAACAAAAACAAAGTCCCGCCCCACCATTA